>CM053028.1:596466119-597065478 GCA_028564925.1 Lithobates sylvaticus | reverse complement strand
CCTGCAATGATATGGAGACGGTTGGGGGCCCTCTTCCCCCTCACTCGTCTCCACGCCAAGGAAGGAGCAACATCCGATCTCCGCCGCCACTGCTGACGGCTCCGGTATGCAGCGGAGGGCACCAGAGCGCGGCGGGAGGGGGGGCTCCCCTCTCCCGCCGCCGATAAAAGTGATCTTGCAGCGAATCTGCCGCAGAGACCACTTTTAATCGGAAACTGGACCGCCGGCTGAACAAGAGAATACAGAGGTTATGGTAGATAGCTGCTGCCATAACAACGATATTCCCCTCCAAAGTCAGGACGTATATCGGTGTGCGGCGGTCCGGAAGTGGTTAAAAAAATGATTTGAAGTGTATTTTTTCCTAAAAAAATTGCGTTCGAAAGACCGCTGCACAAATACAGTGGAACCTCGGATTGCGAGTAACGCGGTTATTGAGCGGTTTGCGAATGTTGTCTCGGAAAACAAGCAGAATTCAAGTTAATGTGGTGTGCAGTACCGCATTTGGCCAGAGGTGCGTGGGGGGCGCCGGTGACACTCTGAGCCGTTCGTAGCTGTTTGGAAATACTTGAAAATACTCTGTTTCCAAGCCTTTCCGAGTTCAGCCGAGCTGTCCCCGAGTATTTACGAGGCTCTCCGGCGCCCTCCCCCCACCTCTGGGCACATGCGGTATTGCATGCCATAGAAGTCAATGTGGAACAAATTATCTTCGTTTCCATTGACTTCTATGGGGAAACTCGCGTTGATATGCGAGTGCTTTGGATTACAAGCATTCTGCTGGATCTCCTCTCTTGCCGGCTGCTTTTTTTTTTGCACTTGTTACATGAATTGTGGAAATGCCGGATTAAGATCGCAAGGGTTCAAATCGAGATTGCGATTTTTTTAACGATTAATTGTGCAGCTCTAGTATAGACCCTCCAGTACAGAACCCCCCTCATTATAAACCCCCCAATACAGTTTTCCCACCCAATATACCCCTCAGTACAGTCTGCCCAGTACATTCCCCCCTCTCAGCCCAGCACCTTAATACAGGTTTTCCAAGTACAGACCTGCCATTCCACCTATCCCCTCAGTACACACACCTCATAATACGGACAGCCTCCAGTACAGACGACCCCCCAGTATAATTCCTCAGTACAGGCACCCCCTCTCTCCAAGTCTAACCCCTCAGTACAGACGCCCCCCCCCCTCCAAGTCTAAGCCCTCGGTACAGACACCTCATAATAAAGATACCCTCCAGTACAGACACCCCCCCCCCCAGCATAATTCCTCAGCACAGACACCCCCTCTCTCCAAGTCTAACCCCTCAGTACAGACACCCCTCTCTCCAAGTCTAACCCCTCAGTACAGACAACCCCCCCTCCAAGTCTAACCTCTCAGTACAGACACCTCATAATACGGACAGCCTCCAGTACAGACACCCCCCCCCCCCCCAGCATAGTTCCTCAGTACAGACGCCCCCTCTCTCCAAGTGTAACCCCTAAGTACTGACACCTCATAATACAGATAACCTCCAGTACAGACACCCCCCCCCCCCCCAGCATAATTCCTCAGTACAGACGCCCCCTCTCTCCAAGTCTAACCCCTCAGTACAGACACCTCATAATACAGACAGCCTCCAGTACAGACACCCCCCCCCAGCATAGTTCCTCAGTACAGACGCCCCCTCTCTCCAAGTCTAACCCCTCAGTACAGACACCTCATAATACAGATACCCTCCAGTACAGACACCCCATAATACAGACACCCCATAATACAGACACCCCATAATACAGATACCCTCCAGTACAGACACCCCATAATACAGATACCCCATAATACAAACACCCCCCCCCCCCCCCAGCATAATTCCTCAGTACAGATGCCCCCTCTCTCCAAGTCTAACCCCTCAGTACAGACACCCCCCTCCAAGTCTAAGCCCTCAGTACAGACAACTCCCCCTCCAAGTCTAACCCCTCAGTACAGACACCTCATAATACAGACACCCCCCCAGCATAGTTCCTCAGTACAGACACCTCCTCTCTCCAAGTCTAACCTCTCAGTACAGACACCCCCCCTCCAAGTCTAACCCCTCAGTACAGACACCCCCTCTCTCCAAGTCTAACCCCTCAGTACAGACACCCCCTCTCTCCAAGTCTAACCCCTCAGTACAGACAACCCCCCCTCCAAGTCTAACCTCTCAGTACAGACACCTCATAATACGGACAGCCTCCAGTACAGACACCCCCCCCCCCCCCAGCATAGTTCCTCAGTACAGACACCCCCTCTCTTCAAGTGTAACCCCTAAGTACTGACACCTCATAATACAGATAACCTCCAGTACAGACACCCCCCCCCCAGCATAATTCCTCAGTACAGACGCCCCCTCTCTCCAAGTCTAACCCCTCAGTACAGACACCTCATAATACGGACAGCCTCCAGTACAGACACCCCCCCCAGCATAGTTCCTCAGTACAGACGCCCCCTCTCTCCAAGTCTAACCCCTCAGTACAGACACCTCATAATACAGATACCCTCCAGTACAGACACCCCATAATACAGACACCCCATAATACAGATACCCTCCAGTACAGACACCCCATAATACAGATACCCCATAATACAGATACCCCATAATACAAACACCCCCCCCAGCATAATTCCTCAGTACAGATGCCCCCTCTCTCCAAGTCTAACCCCTCAGTACAGACACCTCATAATACGGACAGCCTCCAGTACAGACACCCCCCCCCCCCCCAGCATAATTCCTCAGTACAGACGCCCCCTCTCTCCAAGTCTAACCCCTCAGTACAGACACCCCATAATACAGATACCCTTCAGTACAGACACCCCCCCCCCCCCCCAGCATAATTCCTCAGCCAGATGCCCCCTCTCTCCAAGTCTAACCCCTCAGTGCACACTCCCCTTAGTGCAGATCCCCGTGTTGATTGGTGACAGTTCAGAGTGGGGAATGTCTTACTGTCACTTCTGCCCATTTTACTACAACTCAAAGAGCGATACGGGCAACTGGCCAGTGCCCCCCAGAGTTCCGTTACCTGGTGCGAACTGCGCCTATCCCCCCCCCAACCACCAGTACGTCCCTGCCGGCCAGATCATTTCCTATGTAAAGTCCATTTTGTGTTGAGCTTAGAGTTGCCACCTCATCCCTTTAAACCCAAACACATATTAATTACACGGGTTCTGTGGCTGATTAAGGTGGTAATTAAACTCACTCGGTGCCGTATCTGAAATTAAATCAGCCTCAGAACCCGTGTAATTCTAAGGTGTTCGGGTTTAAAGGGATGAGGTGGCGACTCTAGTTGAGCTGTTTATTTCTACCTAATTTTGAATCTCCCGGCAAAGAAAACGGAAGAAGAGTCCTTTTGCATCCAAATAAACCTCCCTTCCCCGCCACTAATATAAGCCGTTAGTATAGACTGATGAGGCGAGAAGGTGATTGGTGGGGAAAGGTAGTACTTCATTTTCCCATCGCACACGTTCCTGGATGCGCTCTCGGATTGGGGTGCTGCAGCAACAACCAGCATGGATACTGGTTCAAGTCACAGTGAAGATATTTGCCAGCACACCATGGAACGACACAAATAGCGTCCAAACAGGTGATTTATTGCATGATCACAACACAAGGATAGTGCAGCATTTCGGAGCCACGCAGGGCCCCTTCATCAGGCATGTGATGACGAATGCCTGACGAAGGGGCCCTGCGTGGCCCCGAAACGCTGCACTATCCTTGTGTTGTGATCATGCAATAAATCACCCTGGTGGGGAAAGGTGACACATCTCCAACGTGAAGCGAATGTTCCGGCCCAGTAAGTGGGGAATGTTCTGACCCTGAAGGGGTTAATCTAGGTTTCCACACTATATATGTGTGTATCATCATCTGCTGGAGATAAAAGACGTCACAGTGACTATGGAGGAAGAGAACGGACATGACGGGGGGTTACTGGGTGTAAATAGTAAATAAGATCTTATTACCTCCTCTAATGCCAGCTCCAGCAATGTCTCCTCTCTACTTCCTCCCGACTCACCTCTCACCCGGAACTTCCTGTCTGTACCTGACATCACTTCCTGTTTGTAGGCATCATAGAGACTCTGTCTCTGTTTATGTGAGATCCCCATCTTGTGGAGCTCAGAGGAACTGCGGCCCCAAGAAACGTCTCGTAGTGTGAACGCGCGGCCTTAATCATGGGGACCGTCTTGACACAGAAAGTCAGCAAAAACAGAAAAGGGGGAATGGGACATTGTATTGCCTCCGAGTTACACTAAACAATATATTTATTCCCCTAAAATATATATATATATATATATATATACTAGACATGTGCAATTCGTTTCGTTTTTTTTTTTTTTCGTTTTCTGTTTTTTTTTTTCGTTATTTTCGTTAGTTCGTTTTTGTATGAATGAACGAATCGTACGAATCCGAATAACGAATCGTTCGAATTGTACGAATCCGATTAACGAAGCATTTGAATCGAACGAATCCGAAAAACAACGAAAATCCGAAAAAAACAAATTAGAAACAACGAATGTACTAATGAAGAAAATCCGAAAAACGAAAACGAACGAAAAAATTCGTACATTCGTAATTTTTTTTTTTTTTGTTGAATTGGTAATTTTCCGTGTCCCTTACAATGGTGCTGCTTAACGTGCTTCGAATGGATTGAACAAAAAAATTCGTACATTCGTAACTTTTTTTTTTCGATTCGTAACTTTTTTTTTTTTTTTTTTCGATTCGTAATTTTCCGTGTCTCTTACAATGGCGTTGCTTAACGTGCTTCGAATGAATTGAACAAAAAAATTTGTACATTCGTAACTTTTTTTTTCGATTCGTAACTTTTTTTTCGATTCGTAACTTTTTTTTTTCGATTCGTAACTTTTTTTTTCGATTCGTAAATTATTAAAATGTAATAATAGCATACACATTACATAAAATTATGAATTATGCTCCGATTACGAATCTACGAATGTTACGAATGTACGAATAAATACGAATGCGTCCGAAAATTAAACTAACGAAAAAACGAATCAACGAAAATAAACGATTTTTTTTTTCGGAAACGAAAAAAACGAAACGAAAATAAACAAATTTTTTTGTTGTGCACATGTCTAATATATACACATCCATTAGGTAATGGCCCTGCAATCTATTTTTCATGAAATCATTTACTGTTTTTTTCTGCCTCCTTGTCAGGGTCGGGCTCAACCACAGAGGCTCACCTGGTGATCATTTCCTGCTCGTCCACCAGCCCCTTCTGGCTATTTAAACTGTCTGGTTCATTCCTTCCGTGCCTTCGCCTTGGTCAAACATATCTGGAGACTCTCTGCTCTGTTCCTGTTGAAGGCTTGCCTAGCTGACATCCCTTCTGGTTCCTGATCCTGTCTGCTGCCTCTGACTATGCTGATCTCTGGCTTCCTAAATTTCCTGGCTTATTCTGACTACCCGCTTTGGCTCACACACCCTGGCTATGTTTTGACTACGTTTACTGCTTTGTACCATTTTTATCATTATATTAAAAGGTGTGATTTTTTTACTGCATTTTCTGTCTCCGTCTGATTCTTGGTTCCTGATACTCCTTGTATCATGCTCCTGTGAGCTCCCAAAACTCTCCTTTTGTTTTGTTTTTTGGAAGGAGCAGTGCATGTTAGTTGCGGTCTTGTACACTACACATCCCATGGTCCATAGTCCATCTCGGAAGTGAGCAATAGAGGGTAGCTATGTTCCTACGTACAGTGGGTCCATGGAGGACAAACAGCCATCCTGTAAGGTGGGGGAGGTAGGTGGGTGATGATGACGGACCTTTCCTCCATCCTTCCTGTTTCTTGTTGGGCGCCAAGTTCTGGGGCACATGAAAGGACTACCCCCGAGGTGGGTTCTTTGACCTACACCAGGTGATGTCTGGGGCCACTCATATTAGCACAGGGGTAACACCTTGCCAGAAGGTGTGCTTACCAATGCACAAGACCAGGTCATGTGAAGAGTCAAACAATAAGGCAGTCCCCCAACTTAGAAATGAGCCACTGGTGTGTAGTGTTATATGCAGAGTCCCGCCAGATGATGTTGTCCCTTGTGCTACACACTTGTTTAGGTGTATGTGTTGCATTAGGAGGAGCATGTGAAGCCTGTGCTTACTCCATCAGTCATCATACCTGTACCTCACTCCCAGTAAAAAATGGGGTCCCGCTGTGCACTTAGAGCGGACCTCATGCTTGGGTGACCAGGCCATAGATCTCCGTAAACGCTGTTCCACTCCAGGTGACCGACCGAGACAGACAGCAAGGAAGGGAGTAGGAACACCAAACCCCCTCACTACTGAATAGACATGTGCACAATAGAAAAAATGTGTTTATTTTCGTTTCGTTTCCGTTGATTCGTAAACTCATAAGTCGTTGGTGTTCGTATTCGTAATGATTCGTATTTTCGTAAGTTATTTTTTCGTTGATTCGTTTTTCCGTTAGTTTAATTTTCGTTTATTCGAAATTCGGACGCATTCGTATTTTCGTAGATTTAGTTACATTCGTACTTTGGTTAGATTGATTTATTCGTACTTTCGTTTAATCCATTCGAAGCACGTTAAGCAGCGCCATTGTAAGAGACACGGAAAATTACGAATCGAAAAAAAAAAAAAAGTTACGAATGTACAAATTTTTTCGTTCATTTTGATTTTCGTTGTTCCTTTTTTCGTTTTTCGGATTTTCTTCTTTCGTAGATTCGTTGTTTCTAATTTGGTTATTTCGTATTTTCCTTGTTTTTCGTATTCATTCGATTCGAACATTCGTTAAAATTTTTAGCGAATCATTCGTTCATTCGTACGATAACGAATGAACGAATATAACGAATTTTAACGAAAAACGAAAAAAAAACTAAACGAATTGCACATGTCTACTACTGAAGAACCCATCAGTAAGGATGGGCCCGGTGCTCGATGCGAACCCACGTTCGCATCGAGCACCGGGCGTTCGCTCGCTCGGCGAGCCCAGAACTATTTTGGCCGCTCGCATCACGTTCGTGTGATGCGAGCGGCCCCGCAATGCATTGCGGCCGGCGCGGCCGACGCAGTGCATTGCTGGCTGATGATTGGCCAAGCATGCACTGTGACCCCGCATGCTTGGCCAATCACAGCCCCGGAAACTCGAAGAGCCATAATTGGCTACAGGCAGGACGCCTGTAGCCAATTACAGCTCAGGGGCTGTAGTACACGCCCCCCCCTATAAAACGCCGCCACGCCGTCTGCGCCGGTCACATGCTGTTCCGGCGCAGATTGAGCAGGCTGTTTCTGTGACACTCTGCTGGATTTAGATAGTTAGAGAGATTCACTTACAGAGATTGAGTTAGATAGATTCAGTTACAAAGATTGATTGACAAAGAGGGGCTTGTAGTGTGTTCGTGGCAGGCAGGCAGAGCTCCTATATTTTGTTCCCAGAGGCACCTATAGGACTTGTAGTGTGTTAGTGGCAGGCAGGCAGAGCTCCTATATTTTGTTCCCAGAGGCACCTATAGGACTTGAAGTGTGTTAGTCCCATCACACACACAGAGCTATATTTTGTTCCCAGAAGCACCTATAGGACTTGAAGTGTGTTAGTCCCATTACACACACAGAGCTATATTTTCTTCCCAGAAGCACCTATAGGACTTGAAGTGTGTTAGTCCCATCACACACACAGAGCTATATTTTCTTCCCAGAAGCACCTATAGGACTTGAAGTGTGTTAGTCCCATTACACACACAGAGCTATATTTTCTTCCCAGAAGCACCTATAGGACTTGAAGTGTGTTAGTCCCATTACACACACAGAGCTATATTTTCTTCCCAGAAGCACCTATAGGACTTGAAGTGTGTTAGTCCCATAACACACACAGAGCTATATTTTTGTTCCCAGAAGCACCTATAGGACTTGAAGTGTGTTAGTCCCATCACACACACAGAGCTATATTTTGTTCCCAGAAGCACCTATAGACTTGAAGTGTGTTAGTCCCATTACACACACAGAGCTATATTTTGTTCCCAGAAGCACCTATAGGACTTGAAGTGTGTTAGTCCCATTACACACACAGAGCTATATTTTGTTCCCAGAAGCACCTATAGGACTTGAAGTGTGTTAGTCCCATCACACACACAGAGCTATATTTTGTTCCCAGAAGCACCTATAGGACTTGAAGTGTGTTAGTCCCATTACACACAAAGAGCTATATTTTCTTCCCAGAAGCACCTATAGGACTTGAAGTGTGTTAGTCCCATCACACACACAGAGCTATATTTTCTTCCCAGAAGCACCTATAGGACTTGAAGTGTGTTAGTCCCATCACACACACAGAGCTATATTTTGTTCCCAGAAGCACCTATAGGACTTGAAGTGTGTTAGTCCCATCACACACACAGAGCTATATTTTCTTCCCAGAAGCACCTATAGGACTTGAAGTGTGTTAGTCCCATTACACACACAGAGCTCCTATATATTCTTCTCAGCAGCACCCACAGGACTTCTAGTGTGTTAGTGGCATCACACAGAGCTCCTCTATTTTCTTTGCATAAGCACCCACAGGACTTCTAGTGTGTTAGTGGCATCACACAGAGCTCCTCTATTTTCTTTGCAGAAGCACCCATAGGACTTCTAGTGTGTTAGTGGCATCACACAGAGCTCCTATATATTCTTCTCAGCAGCACCCACAGGACTTCTAGTGTGTTAGTGGCATCACACAGAGCTCCTCTATTTTCTTTGCATAAGCACCCACAGGACTTCTAGTGTGTTAGTGGCATCACACAGAGCTCCTCTATTTTCTTTGCAGAAGCACCCATAGGACTTCTAGTGTGTTAGTGGCATCACACAGAGCTCCTATATATTCTTCTCAGCAGCACCCACAGGACTTCTAGTGTGTTAGTGGCATCACACAGAGCTCCTATATATTCTTCTCAGCAGCACCCACAGGACTTCTAGTGTGTTAGTGGCATCACACAGAGCTCCTCTATTTTCTTTGCATAAGCACCCACAGGACTTCTAGTGTGTTAGTGGCATCACACAGAGCTCCTCTATTTTCTTTGCATAAGCACCCACAGGACTTCTAGTGTGTTAGTGGCATCACACAGAGCTCCTCTATTTTCTTTGCAGAAGCACCCATAGGACTTCTAGTGTGTTAGTGGCATCACACAGAGCTCCTATATATTCTTCTCAGCAGCACCCACAGGACTTCTAGTGTGTTAGTGGCATCACACAGAGCTCCTATATATTCTTCTCAGCAGCACCCACAGGACTTCTAGTGTGTTAGTGGCATCACACAGAGCTCCTCTATTTTCTTTGCATAAGCACCCACAGGACTTCTAGTGTGTTAGTGGCATCACACAGAGCTCCTCTATTTTCTTTGCATAAGCACCCACAGGACTTCTAGTGTGTTAGTGGCATCACACAGAGCTCCTCTATTTTCTTTGCAGAAGCACCCATAGGACTTCTAGTGTGTTAGTGGCATCACACAGAGCTCCTATATATTCTTCTCAGCAGCACCCACAGGACTTCTAGTGTGTTAGTGGCATCACACAGAGCTCCTATATATTCTTCTCAGCAGCACCCACAGGACTTCTAGTGTGTTAGTGGCATCACACAGAGCTCCTCTATTTTCTTTGCATAAGCACCCACAGGACTTCTAGTGTGTGTTAGTGGCATCACACAGAGCTCCTCTATTTTCTTTGCAGAAGCACCCATAGGACTTCTAGTGTGTTAGTGGCATCACACAGAGCTCCTATATATTCTTCTCAGCAGCACCCACAGGACTTCTAGTGTGTTAGTGGCATCACACAGAGCTCCTCTATTTTCTTTGCATAAGCACCCACAGGACTTCTAGTGTGTTAGTGGCATCACACAGAGCTCCTCTATTTTCTTTGCATAAGCACCCACAGGACTTCTAGTGTGTTAGTGGCATCACACAGAGCTCCTCTATTTTCTTTGCAGAAGCACCCATAGGACTTCTAGTGTGTTAGTGGCATCACACAGAGCTCCTATATTTTCTTCTCAGCAGCACCCACAGGACTACCGACTACAATGGCTGGAAGACCGCCAAGGGGAGGCAGAGCGTGCAGAGCCAAGAACACAGGGCAGGCAGGCTCTGTTTCTAGTGGACGTGGCCGTGGACGTGGTCGTGCATCGTCATCAGCACGTGGCCATGGGACACGCGCGTCTTTGTTTTCGGCAGCTGGACATGTGGAGCCGCATCATGCTGAAGGCTTGGTAGAATGGATGACCAAGCCCTCCTCATCCTCCTCATCCTCTCTCACCCAGGCTCAGGGTACTGACAGAGCATCATCAGCCACCCCTTCCCTAGACCCACCATGTCCTCCTGAGGAGTCCCCCGAACTCTTTGAGCACAGTGTTGGGTACATGCTCCAGGAGGATGCCCAACGATTCGAAGGCTCGGATGACGATACCCAGCTTGAGGAATCTGGCAGTACAGTTCCACCAGCTGCAGCTTACTGCCAGGTTTGCTCTAGTGGTGAAGAGGGAGGGGATGATGAGGTCACTGACTCCACGTGGGTGCCTCAAGGGAGAGAGGATGAGGAGGAGGACGAGGAGGAGGAGGATGCGGCGTCACATGTCCAACGAGGCAGGATGCCCCCTGGAGGCCAGGTAGAGGCCAGCACAGCAACTGTACAACACCGCAGAGCTCCGCCTGTGCAGGGCGCTGCCTCTGCACGTTATCAGAAAAGTTCTTTGGTGTGGGCCTTTTTTGAGACGAGTGCAGCAGATCGCACCACTGCTATTTGCAATATTTGTCTCAAGCGTATCTCGCGTGGCCAAAACATCAGCCGCTTGGGCACGACAAGCATGACCAGACATATGGCGACCTGCCATGCAGCTCGTTGGCAGGCACACATAAAAGACCCACACCAAAGAACTAAGCGGACCTCTCCTTGCTCCTCCTCAGCTGGGATCTCCATCCCCACTACACCTTCAGTCCTCTCTGAAAGCTGCTCTGAGAGGACTGAAGGTGTAGAATTCGGTGTGTCACAACCAAGTACTTGCAGTACACCGACGTCCGAATGCAGCAGGCAAATTTCCCTGCCCCAGCTGCTGGACCGTAGAAAGAAGTACACTCCCAGCCATCCACATGCCCAGCGGTTGAATGCTAGCCTTGCTAAATTGCTAGCACTTCAACTGCTGCCTTTTCAGTTGGTAGACTCGGCCCCCTTCCGTGAGTTTGTTCAATGTGCGGTTCCTCAGTGGCAGGTTCCCAAACGCCACTTTTTCTCGCGGAAGGCGATTCCGTCTCTCTACCGGCATGTGGAGGGCAATGTCCATGCCTCGCTGGACAGGGCGGTCAGCGGTAAGGTGCATATTACCGCTGACTCATGGTCCAGCAGGCATGGACAGGGACGGTACCTTTCTTTCACGGCCCATTGGGTCACTCTATTGGCAGCTGGGAGGGATGCAGGACAAGGTGCAGTAGTGTTGGAGGTTGTTCCGCCACCACGCTTCCAAAACGCGACTACTGCTACTGGTTGTGACACACCTCTCTCCTCCACCCCCTCCTCTTCTTCTTCCTCCAGTGCTCTGTCCTTGGAACCAGCGGTGCTCCGTAGGCGTACAAGGGGCTACGCAAGTACGCAGGCAAAAAGATGCCATGCCGTGCTTGCGCTGGTGTGTTTGGGGGACAGGAGCCACACTGGGCCAGAGGTTCTGGCAGCTCTGCAGGGGCAGGCCGAGAGGTGGTTGACGCCACGTCAGCTTAAGCCAGGAATGGTCGTTTCTGACAATGGCACCAACCTCCTCTCCGCCCTGCGACAGGGGCAGCTCACCCATGTGCCCTGCATGGCTCACGTCCTCAACCTGGTGGTGCAGCGGTTCTTGGGCAGGTTCCCAGGCTTACAGGATGTCCTGAGGCAGGCCAGGAAAGTCTGTGTGCATTTCCGCCGATCTTATAATGCCAGTGCTCGGCTGACTGAGCTGCAAAAGGAGCTGAACCTGCCCAAGAACCGCCTAATATCTGACATGCCCACCAGGTGGAACTCAACGTTGGCCATGCTGCAGCGACTGCACACGCAGCAGAGGGCCATCAATGAGTACCTTTGCGACTACGGCACCAGGACAGGGTCAGGGGAGCTTGGTTTTTTTTCCCCACGTCAGTGGAGCATGATCACAGGGATGCATGCACTGTCCTCTCACCATTTGAGGAGGCCACGAGGATGGTGAGCAGTGACAGTGCATGCATCAGTGACACTGTCCCTCTTGTCCACCTGTTGGAGCATACGCTGCGTGGGATAATGGACAGGGCACTTGAGGCAGAACAGAGGCAGGAAGAGGAGGACTTCCTTGCCTCTCAAGGCCCCCTTTATCCGGACAGTGTTCCTTCTGTCCCACCCATCACACAGGAAGAGGATGAGGAGGAGGAGGAGGAGGAGGAGGAGGAGGAGGAGGAGGAGGATTGTGTGAGCATGGAGGTGGAGCCTGGCACTCAGCATCAGCAGCAGCAGTCTTTTAGGGATGATGTACAGTCCCAACAAGCCAGTGGACTTGTACGTGGCTGGGAGGAGGTGGCTGGCGATCATGTCATCCTCAGTGACCCAGAAGACTCCGGACCGAATGCCTCAGCTAACCTACGCTGCATGGCCTCCCTGATCCTGCAAAGCCTGCGGAAGGATCCTCGTGTTCTTCGGATCAAGGAGAGGGACCATTACTGGCTGGCCACTCTCCTTGATCCGCGGTACAAGGGTAAGGTTGCGGACCTTATCTTGCCGTCGCAGAGGGAGCAGAGGATGAGACATCTCAGGGAGGCCTTGCAGAAAGGTCTGTGCAACGCGTTCCCAGAAACTGGGAGGCTACAAACTCCTGGTCCTGGGCGACGAGTTGCTGAGGCTTCGGTCAGTGGCAGAAGGAGCGGTGGGGAAGGTGGACGTCTGACCGATGCGTTCAGACAATTTTTTAGTCCGCAGCCCCAAGGTATGATCGGTTCCAGCAACCATCGCCAGCGTCTGATATACATGGTGCAGGAATACCTTGGGGCAAGGTCAGACTTGGACACCTTTCCCACCGAAAATCCTCTGGCTTACTGGGTCCTGAGGATGGATCACTGGCCAGAGCTTGCACAGTATGCAATTGAGCTACTGGCCTGTCCTGCCTCCAGCGTTCTTTCCGAACGCACATTCAGTGCTGCTGGAGGATTTGTGACTGATCATAGGGTGCGCCTGTCCACCGCCTCGGTTGATCGACTGACATTCATCAAAATGAATCAGTCTTGGATCACCACCAGCTACCAGGCACCTGAGGCGGATATAACCGAATAATTTTTAATGTCACATCCCTTCAAGACTGCCTATGCTGATGCTGAGTGACTGTCCTCTTATGTTCACTGACTATCCTCTTCCTCCTCCTCAATGATCCATGCCACCACACCAGTGCCTAAGGCACAATTTTTCAGCCCCTGTTTAACAGGGGCGTGTACTTACAATTTTTAAAAAAAATGCTTCGCAACACGTGTGACTGCTGTGCTCCAAGTACAGTCTCTGTGAGGGCCGTGTTGCAGTGTTGTGGCACCAGCACCAGTGCCTAAGGCACAATTTTTCAGCCCCTGTTTAACAGGGGCGTGTACTTACAATTTTTAAAAAAAATGCTTCGCAACACGTGTGACTGCTGTGCTCCAAGTACAGTCTCTGTGAGGGCCGTGTTGCAGTGTTGTGGCACCAGTGCCTAAGGCACAATTTTTCAGCCCCTGTTTAACAGGGGCGTGTACTTACAATTTTTTAAAAAAATGCTTCGCAACACGTGTGACTGCTGTGCTCCAAGTACAGTATCTGTGAGGGCCGGGTTGCAGTGTTGTGGCACCAGCACCAGTGCCTAAGGCACAATTTTTCAGCCCCTGTTTAACAGGGGCGTGTACTTACAATTTTTTAAAAAAAAATGCTTCGCAACACGTGTGACTGCTGTGCTCCAAGTACAGTATCTGTGAGGGCCGGGTTGCAGTGTTGTGGCACCAGCACCAGTGCCTAAGGCACAATTTTTCAGCCCCTGTTTAACAGGGGCGTGTACTTACAATTTTTTAAAAAAATGCTTCGCAACACGTGTGACTGCTGTGCTCCAAGTACAGTCTCTGTGAGGGGTTGCAGTGTTGTGGCACCAGCACCAGTGCCTAAGGCACAATTTTTCAGCCCCTGTTTAACAGGGGCGGGTAATTACAAATCTTGATCTAATAGTTCACAGCAGGGCCCATTCCTGCGCCCACCAAGAGTAACTATGAGGGCCTGCAGTCTTGTGGCAACACCGTCCACCACCACCGCCAAAGGCCCAATTTTTCTGCCCTGTTCATCAGGTGCTTGCAATTACAAATCTTGATCTAATAACTCACAGCAGGGCCCATTCCTGCGCCCACCAAGAGTAACTATGAGGGCCTACAGTCTTGTGGCAACACCGTCCACCACCACCGCCAAAGGCCCAATTTTTCTGCCCTGTTCATCAGGTGCTTGCAATTACAAATCTTGATCTAATAACTCACAGCAGGGCCCATTCCTGCGCCCACCAAGAGTAACTATGAGGGCCTACAGTCTTGTGGCAACACCGTCCACCACCACCGCCAAAGGCCCAATTTTTCTGCCCTGTTCATCAGGTGCTTGCAATTACAAATCTTGATCTAATAACTCACAGCAGGGCCCATTCCTGCGCCCACCAAGAGTAACTGTGAGAGCTTACAGTCTTGTGGCAAAACCGTCCACCACCCCCAATTTTTCTGCCCTGTTCAACAGGTGCATGCAATTACAAATCTTGATCTATTAACTCACAGCAGGGCCCATTCCTGTGCCCACCAGTCTTGTGGCTACACCAACATCTAATAGGGCAAATTTCTGCAGAGTATATACGCCAGGCCCCTACTTTCAAACATCCAACTTACAAACGACTCCTACTTGCAAATGGAAAGAGAAAACAGGAAGTGAGAGGAAATCTACCCCTAGGAAGGGAAATTCTATCCTGTTAGATTTAATTTGGGAAAAAGGTATCTCCTCTCTACTGATACTTTATCACCAATCCTTGTTTCAATTAAAACCCCACTTTTCCAAAAACATTTGTCATTGGGACGGAAAGTGAGGTGACATGTTCTGAACAGATGTGCAAAGACAGCAAATGTTACAGGGGTGATAACCCCTCCCTATGTTCTCCAAAAAGCTTTAAAAAAAATAGATTTTTTTGGGATGGAGCTACACTTCATAATGTACCTGTTCAGATTCTACTTAAGATCAAACCTAAAGCCGCAAGTGGTTTTAAATGGCTTCTTTTTTTCCTTTACAAATGTCATTTTGTGCAAGGACAGTTCTAAACACGGGAAACACATGCCACTTCACAGGCATACTTTGGACACCCCCCAGGTACCATATTTAAAGGAAAATGTCACTTTTTTTTTTTCACTTTATGCATCATTAAAATGACTGCTCCCGAAAAAACGTTAGTTTTTAAAAGTTCTTTTTGCATTGATATATGTCCCCTGGGGCAGGACCCGGGTCCCCAAACCTGTTTTATGACATTAACATGCATATTGGCCGTTGTAATTAGCACTTTTGATTTCGAACGTTCGCGTCCATTATAACGTATAGGGTTCGAAAATTCGCGCGAACTTTCGGTCCGTTCGAAGGTTCTGGTTCGAACCGAACCCGGGGGTGTTCGGCTCATCCCTACCCATCAGCTATCTAGGTACCCCACCAACAACTGGTTGTTGTTCCCATTTGTGGTTACCCATGGCAACCTATTCTCATCTAATGCCACATACACACGAGCGGAATGTCTGACAGAAAAAGTCAGACGGAATCTTTTCAACATATATTCCGATCGTATATATATCCGGACCTAAAAAATAGAACATGTTCTAAATCTTTCCGATGGAACCAATTCCTATCCGCTCGTCTGTATACTGTTCCGACGGACCAAAAACGGCGCATGCTCTGAAGCAAGTACGAGACGGCAACTATCGGCTACCGGCTATTGAACTTCCATTTCTAAAGCAAGTACGAGACGGCAGCTATTAGCTACTGGGTATTGAACTTCCTTTTTTTAGTCCCGTCGTACGTGTTGTACGTCACCGCGTTCTAGGCGGTTGGACTTTGGTGTGATCGTGTGTAGGCAAGACAGTTTCAGCGGAACTCCGTCGGAAATCCATTGGAAAAACCTTCAGAGTTTATTCCGACGGGAAAACCGGTCGTGTGTACACGGCATTAGACGCTCTGGCTAACCTTGCGTTGCAGTGATATTTCACAGACCCCAATGTGTTATTACCATTCCCGGTTTGAAGAGACGTCAGCAGCCCACATGCATCCTTTGAGTAACTTCAGACCAGGCCATGAGAAGTTAAAACAACTTTCAAGGAAGACAGGTGTATAGGCGCTACAACCTTCCCACATAAAAGCTTTGCCCGATGCTCAGACCTTGAGGCTGCTGACACCTCCAACACACCAGAGTAAGGAAAGAGATGGTCGAAAAGGAAATGGAAAGTTAAAACAACTTATCTGAGCTTTTGGTAGAAAATGTATGTAGCGGCCATAACCCCTTGAGGGGCGGCCTTGACTTTTGCGCTTACCAGTTACCTCCTCGTGGCTTGTCGGTGAATGTCCAGGGGTAGTACCCAACAACTTTGGATGCTGACACATAAAAGTCCTTTTCAAGGTTTTTATTCTGCAGTGGTAACATCCAACATAGCACAGTCTCAGATAGGAATAGAAGGCAAGGGTGAAGAAACTCAGGCAACTTCAACTTCTGACATCCCTTGAATGTCTCTAATCAACCCAGAGAGTAGCCACTCGCAGCTGGGCGCTTCAATGCCGGATAGACCTCTAGCCAGAGGTCTAGCAGCCAACAATGTTATCCGGAAACTTGCAAAAGTCTCTGCCACAGACTGAACTTGTAACTGAAGATAGTAGGAACCTTTCTCACAGTACCTGGAACTTTCTCTGTCTCCTTGGCAGTACTGTGAGAAGTGTGGATTCTTTAGTGTCCATACAACTCAGCTCCCAGGCTCTTACTGAGATGCCAGCTTGTTGGCCCTCCTCCGGAGAGCCCTCCCCTGGTCACTTGTACGATTTGCCGTGTCCCTCCAATACTGAGAGCACACCAGGACGCCTTGAATCCTCCTTCATTTACTGGGCCTCAGGCTAACCGGCTCCGAGACTCGGGAACAGACGGATCCCCACCCCAGACCATGCGGGTCTATGGGGTTGGTCAGACTGACCATGCTTGTGGGACGGCAAACGTTCCTAGGCCCGGGACCCTTCGCGGGGCTACCCCGGTCCAGAATCAGGAAGCAAGACTGCGGCCAAACCCCGAACACGTGACTTCAGCACCTTAAGTACCCCTCCCCAGACTACACAGCGTGGCCAGACGCGCCCACTGGTTGGCTCCGGGAAAGATTGGTACCCAAGACGTCCAACCAGGCCTGGTTCTCAACCTGTCATGGGTGCCTCAATGCACCCATGACCAGGCAGAACCCTAGTACAGCCCAGCCAAACTGATGCCAAAGTAAACCTGCACAACTAACCCTCAGAACCCCATTACTGTTCTGAGGGAAAAACTAAATTTGCACTTATAGCGCACACTCGTTAAAGTGTGACCAATACATGTATAACATGCAGTAATGTCGTTTCCCTAACTAAACCTAAACGTGGCTTCCCCATGTTACCTGCATGGGCGAAGTCTCCCAGACAATAGCTCTAACAAAGCATTCCATATCCAGGTTTTTTCTCACAAATCGGCGTTCCAAAACAGACCATAGGTCCCAACGAGTCTTTAGTGTAGTTTCCCCAAATGTTCCCCCGCAGCCCCTCTCCCCAGGATCTGGACCTCTTTCCTTGCATAGAACACAGGAGGGAGGCTGGACCCCAGCGAAAGGAAAAGGCAGCAAAACTTTAACTCTTTCCCCTGGGTTTCTGATAGACTTATAGGCGGGTCCCAGGCACAGAACAGTCCCTGCCTTCCACTTACGCCAGGAGCCACCCGAGAGTACAGAGGCTCGTTGTTCAGGCATAACTCAGTCCACATGGTCAGTCCACAGCCACCTAAACACTCTCATTTGCACTTGCACGTATAGTGTGCCTCAGACAAGAGGTTATTCACCATTATCCCACTCTCACCATACTCCTGGTCCTCGCTGGTAATCGCGCCACTCTGACTGGGGATACTCACTGCACCGGATCTGATGACTTGAGCGCGATTACAGGACAGGCTTCCAATTTCCCTATCCACCATCATCCCCTAGTCCAACCAAGATTGCATATACGTGGGTTCCCTCTTCACCAACTGGGTACTTCATGAGGTGCACTGTCTATCATAGCTTAACCACTTGCTTACTGGGCACTTAAACCCCCCTCCCCACCAATTTTCAGCTTTCGGCGCTGTCGCACTTTGAATGACAATTGCGCGGTCATACAACATTGTACCCAAATGACATTTTTTATCATTTTTTCCCCCACAAATAGAGCTTTCTTTTGGTGGTTTTTAATCACAGCTGAGGTTTTTATTTTTTGCTAAACAAACAAACAAAATTTTGAAAATTTTGAAAAAAAAAATCATGTTTAATAGTTTGTTAAAATTTTGCAAACGGGTAATTTTTCTGCTTCATTGATATGCGCTGATGAGGCGGCACTGATAAGCTGCACTGATGGGCACAGATAAGGTGGCACTGATAGGGACAGATAAGTCGGTACTGATGGGCACAGATAAGATGGCACTGATGGGCCCGGATGGGTGGCACTGCTGGGCACTGATAGACGGCACTGCTGGGCACTGGTATGTGACACTGATGTGCAGCACTGTTCAGGCACTTATTGTGGGAACTGACAGGTGGCACTGACAGATGGCACTGACAGGTGGAGCTGGTGGGCACTGACAGGTGGAGCTGGTGGGCACTGATAGGCTGCACTGATGGGCACAGATAAGGTGGCACTGATGGGCACAGATAAGATGGCACTGATGGGCCTGGATGGGTACTAATAGATGGCACTGATAGACACTGATAGTTGGCACTGGTAGGTGACACTGATGTGCAGCACTGTTCAGGCACTTATTGTGGGAACTGACAGGTGGCACTGTGGGCACTGACAGATGGCACTGACAGGTGGAGCTGGTGGGCACTGACAGGTGGAGCTGGTGGGCACTTGTAGAGGGCACCGTGGAGCCGGGGCACATCGCAGTGAACCAGACTAATGTCCCTCTCACTGCCGCCGGTGATCGGAAAAATAGCCGATTACCTGCTCTGTTGATATCACATGATCAGCTGTGATTGGCTGACAGCTGATCATGTGGTAAGGGGTCAGGATCGACCCCTTACTCGGATCTGTGATTCAGCGAGTCTCACAGAGTCGCTGATCACAGAGCGCGCCTCAAGCGCCCTTCAGGGAGCGCGCAGGCCGCTCGTGCACGGGAAGACGTCATAGGACGCCGTCCCGGCAATGTAGATCCGCGCTGTAGCCGTCATTTGGCTATAGCGCGGATCTCAGGGGGTTAAAGGTATGCTATCTCACTTCACAACAGCAAGGATACTAAGGTTCCGCTTCAGACACAAGAAGCAGCCATAGGCTCGGTCCAACTCCATTTTATTTAAACAAGTTTCTTCAAAAGTCCACTAGATCTTGTCTCCTTCCTTGTAGTCATCACTTCTCAGTTTAAACAGTCAATCAATATTTCTCTCTGAGATAGTGGTGTACCTAAAGCCTTGCACACCACCGATTAAATGTTAGCTCTTCAGTCAATACTTGAGCTACTTTTTCCGTTAAATGGGGTCTCTTTCTTTTAGAATTTGCTCCCTTTCCCCATAGATCACTCCCATATAACACACCTCCTATCCGAATAGATAAAATAAAAGTTAGGTATACAAAATACTACCAAAAGTATTGGGACGCCTGCCTTTACACGCACATGAACTTTAATGGCATCCCAGTCTTAGTCCGTAGGGTTCAATATTGAGTTGGCCCACCCTTTGCAGCTATAACAGCTTCAACTCTTCTGGGAAGGCCATCCACAAGGTTTAGGAGGGTGTCTATGGGAATCTTTGACCATTCTTCCAGAAGGGCATTCGTAAGGTCAGGCACTGATGTTGGACGCGAAGGTCTGGCTTGCAGTCACCGCTCTAATTCATCCCAAAGGTGTTCTATCAGGTTGAGGTCAGGGCTCTGTGCTGGCCAGTCAAGTTCCTCCACCCAAAACTCGCTCATCCACGTCTTTATGGACCTTGCTTTGTGCACAGTCATGTTGGAACAGGAAGGGGCCGTCCCCAAACTGTTCCCACAAAGTTGGGAGCATGAAATTGTCCAAAATGTGTTAGTATGCCGACACCTTAAGAGTTCCCTTCACTAGAACTAAGGGGCAAACCCCTAAAAAACAACCTCACACCATAATCCCCCTTCCACCAAATGATTTGGACCAGTGCAGAAAAACAATGTCCATAAAGACATGGATGAGCGAGTTTGGGGTGGAGAAACTTGCCTGGCCTGCACCTCAACCCTATACTTGAGCTACTTTTTCTGTTAAATGCGATCTTTTTCTTTTAGCATTGGCTCCCTCTCCCCATAGATATCTCACAATATCACTCCCATTTAACACACTGTCCTTATAGATAAAATAAATGTTAGGCATACATCGGTTAGGCCTACAACAAAAAGAAAGAACATTTCAGAATACAAATCTGAAGGCCAACTTTTAGCAGTCAATTTACAAATAATATCATGATTTTAAGAACATAAAAATGTAATCTTTATTTGGTTTATATTAAATATAAAATGTGTTTTACATTTTTAATCAGGTAAATATGAAACGTTGAATATTTTCCACATTCAGCCAGCAGATGGCTTTCTGCAAACAAATTACGCTGCCGGGGACCCACTGAAGCGACCAATCCTGTCATGCAGTCTGATCTCCCCTTTTCTTCACCCATAATATTTAGAATCTCTCTCATCATGACATCTTACTTCCAATCTTCTGCTTAAGAGCAGGGCAGAAGAGACAACACTGCTAGAGGGACTCAGCCAGCAGAGACACCCCCTCCTTCTCTCTCCTAGAGAGACTCAGCCAGGAGTGGCACCCCCTCCTTCTCTCTCCTAGAGGAACCCAACCAGCAGTGACACCTCCTCCTTCTCTCTCCTAGAGGGACTCAGCCAGGAGTGACACCCCCTCCTCCTCTCTCCTAGAGGGACCCAACCAGCAGTGACACCCCCTCCTTCTCTCTCCTAGAGGGACTCAGCCAGGAGTGACACCCCCTCCTCCTCTCTCTCCTAGAGGGACCCAACCAGCAGTGACACCTCCTCCTTCTCTCTCCTAGAGGGACTCAGCCAGCAGTGACACCCCCTCCTTCTCTCTCCTAGAGGGACCCAACCGGCAGTGACACCCCCTCCTTCTCTCTCCTAGAGGGACCCAACCAGCAGTGACACCCCCTCCTTCTCTCTCCTAGAGGGACCCAACCAGCAGTGACACCCCCTCCTTCTCTCTCCTAGAGGGACTCAGCCACGACTGACATCCCTTCTTCTCTCTCCTAGCAGAGAATGCCAGATAGAATTTTAAGGTCTCTGGTGTTTGGGACAGATGGATGTCTCCTGTTTCAAGATTAAAGACTCCTTGCCATAGAAGCTTTATTCAGAACATATAAAAAAGGTCAAAGAGTCTGCCCCATTATATAGATCTATGTTTGTCCCAAACAGGTTTGAAGCTCTTTGCTGTTGATCGACTTGCTACCTCTGCTGGAAGTCTATTACAAGCATCAACTACACTTTCAGTAAAATAATACTGTCTAAGATTAGTTAATTTAAGGTCAGGTAGCAAACAGTTGTTTATTCCAGAGATAGGAAGGAGGTCCGGATAGGCAGCAGACAGTAGCATAATCCAGAGACAGGCAGAAGCCACGGAAAGCAGCAGGCAGTAGCATAAATCAGAGACGGGTCAGGACCTATCACATGCCTAGATCCCATCCTGAGGCACATTGGCCAATAAGGGCAAAGAAAGCTGGAAAGGCCGAGCTGACCTGTCGGCAAGCACCAAGGAAGATCTCAAGGGGAGTGCCAGCAGTGACCATAGAGATCCGAGGGGCTGCTGCTGACTGCGCCTTGTCTGTTGCCTAGCAACTGGCACACAGTCCAGGGATTGGACAGGAGATGAGCAGCGGGCTGCTAGTCTACAGAAAGGGGGCAGCATAGGAACCAGAGACGCTCCTAGTATGGTGTAGACATGTGCACAATAGAAAAATTTGTTTATTTTCGCTTCGTTTCTTTAGTTTCCGTTGATTCGTAACGATTCGTAAATTCGTAAGAGTTTTTTTTTTTTCGTTGATTCGTTTTTCCGTTAGTTTAATTTTCGTTTATTCGAAATTCGGACGCATTCGTATTTTCGTAGATTTAGTTACATTCGTACTTTCGTAAGATTGATTTATTCGTACTTTCGTAACATTGTTTTCGTAGATTCGTAATCGGAGCATAATTCATAATTTTATGTAATGTGTATGCTATTATTACATTGTAAGAGACACAGAAAATTACGAATCGAAAAAAAAGTTACTAATGTACGAATTTTTTTGTTCAATCCATTCGAAGCACGTTAAGCAGCGCCATTGTAAGAGACACGGAAAATTACGAATCGAAAATAAAAAAGTTACGAATGTACGAATTTTTCGTTGTTCCTGTTTTCGTTTTTCGGATTTTCTTCTTTCGTACATTCGTTATTTCTAATTAGTTTTTTTCGGATTTTCGTTGTTTTTCGTTGTTTTTCGGATTCGTTCGATTCGAACGATTCGTTATTCGGATTCGTTCATTCGTACGAAAACGAACAAACGAAAATAACAAAAAAAAAAACAAAAAACGAAAAAACAAAACAAAACTAATTGCACATGTCTATTTGCTACCTGATCTTAAATTAACTAATCTAATGCCGCGTACACACGGTCGGAATTTCCGATAGACATGTGCACAACAAAAAAAAATTGTTTATTTTCGTTTCGTTTTTTTAGTTTCCGTCGATTCGTAAATTCGTAAGTCGTCGGTGTTCGTATTCGTAACGATTCGTAAGAGTTATTTTTTCGTTGATTGGTATTTCCGTTAGTTTAATTTTCGTTTATTCGAAATTCGGACGCATTCGTATTTATTCGTACATTCGTAATCGGAGCATAATTCATAATTTTATGTAATGTGTGTGCTATTATTACATTTAATAATTTACGAATCGAAAAAAAAAGTTACGAATGTACGAATTTTTTCGTTCAATCCATTCGAAGCACGTTAAGCAGCGCCATTGTAAGAGACACGGAAAATTACGAATCGCAAAAAAAAGTTACAAATTTTTTCGTTCAATCCATTCGAAGCACGTTAAGCAGCGCCATTGTAAGAGACACAGAAAATTACGAATCGAAAAAAAAGTTACGAATGTACGAATTTTTTCGTTCAATCCATTCGAAGCACGTTAAGCAGCGCCATTGTAAGAGACACGGAAAATTACCAATTCAACAACAAACAAAAAAGTTACGAATGTACGAATTTTTTCGTTCATTTTGATTTTCATTGTTCCTGTTTTCGTTTTTCGGATTTTCTTCTTTCGTAGTTTCGTTGTTTCTAATTTTGGTTATTTCGGATTTTCGTTGTTTTTCGTATTCGTTCGATTCGAACATTCGTTAAAATTTTTAGCGAATCATTCGTTCATTCGTACGATAACGAATGAACGAATATAACGAATTTTAACGGAAAAAAAAACTTAACGAATTGCACATGTCTAGTAGGGTGCTTCTTCCCAAATGTAGGATCTCTGAGGTACAGCAACATATGGTTCCTACAGAAGACTTCACCTCCAGGGTTCTTTGGGTTCCCCGATGTTTGGTCGGGTTAGACCTCTGTGGGAAATATTTCCAGTGCCCAAAGCAGGAGCACGGCTTCTTTTTTGTGCGAGATCTTATGCTTTAGAACAGGGTTTCCTTGAAAAACATTTCCCGCACTCAGTGTAGTAACACAACTTTCCCCCCTCCGAGCGAGAGCTTTTAGGCCTGATTTCTGTGTCTAACATCTCCCGCACTCAGGTCAGGCATACAGCCTTCCTGCCCACGTGCGACCTCTGATGTCTGGAAAGACAGGACTTCTGCGAAAAACATTTCCCGCACTCCGGGCAGGAATACGGCTTCTCGCCCGTGTGCAGTCTTTGATGTCTGGAAAGGCAGACCTTCTGCGAGAAACATTTCCCGCACTCGGGGCAGGCATAAGGCTTCTCGCCCGTGTGCGATCTCTGATGTCTGGAAAGATGGGCCTTCTGCGAAAAACATTTCCCGCACAGAGGACAGGAGTACAACTTCTCCCCCGTGTGCAGTCTCTGGTGTTTGGAAAAGCTGGATTTCTGGGAAAAACATTTGCCGCACTCGGGACAGGAGTAAGGCTTTTCCCCCGTGTGAGACCTCTGATGTACAAGAAGGTCCGATTTCTGTGGATAACATTTTCCACACTCGGGGCAGCCGTACGGCTTCTCGCCCGTGTGCAGCCTCTGATGTCTGGAAAGATGGGCCTTCTGGGAAAAACACTTCCCGCACTCAGGGCAGGAATACGACTTCTGGCCTGTGTGCAGTAGCCGATGTTTGGAGAAACTGGATTTCTGCGAAAAACATTTGCCGCACTCGGGGCAGGAGTAAGGCTTTTCCCCCGTGTGAGCCCTTTGATGTACAAGGAGGTCCGATTTCCGTAAAAAACATTTCCCGCACTCAGAACAGGAATACGGCTTCTCACCCGTGTGTAAACTCTGATGTAATGTAAGATTGGACTTTAGTTGAAAACATCTTCCAACCTCAGGACAGGAGTAGACGTTCTCCTCCGTGTAAAATCTGTAATGTGAGACCAGTTCTGATTTATGAAGAAAACATTTCCCGCACTCAGAACAGGAATTAAGCTCCTCCCCCGCGTGAGATCTCTGATGTACCGTAAGACTTAATTCTGAGATAAAACTTCCCCCACATTCAGGACAGGGAAATGTCTTTTCCCCCTGAATTCCGGCCCCATCCCTCACAGTACGAGGTTCCTCAGAGTCGGAGGGATTCCATGGTCTATCCACACTGTGAAGTCCACCATCCATAGTGGAGCTCATTGTCTTTTCTCCTCCACAATCTCCTGTGATGTCCTCATCTTCCATTTTACAACCTGGAGATAAAGTGAGACGATCCTTTGAGGGTTTCTCCATGGCGTGTCCTGGAAAAATATAAAAACATCATCAATAGATATGAGAGGGTTAGTTCACTTCCATCAAGATCCCATCTGGATCAGGTAGATATGAGTGAGGAGATGTTCTCTGTGGAGGTCCCAACCAGCCGGGACTCTCCCCCCTCTTCAGTCAAAGGGCCTTTGGTCCTCCCAGATCACTTCTACATTTACACAGCCTTGTCAGAAGAGGAGGAACCAATGGGGACTGGGAGGTCCATGCTCTTTACACAACCACAAGCCTAGGCCAATCAGTGAGCAGAGATAAGAGAAGAATATATTATGGGTCACCTGTGCTGATCTCTGTAGGAGTGTCCTCCTCTATGAATGTCCTTGTCATTCCAGCCTCCTCCGTATATTGCTGATCATCCCTCACATACGTCTCTTCTACTTCACCCTCAACTTTCATGTTCCTCAGATCTTCACCCTAAACCAAGAGAATGGCAGAAAATAACATCTGTAACATAGAAGTATTTATGATGTGAGATCACATAGAAAATATCATCTTGTAGAGTCCACACATCGTCTCCACATGTCAGAGTGTCCAATCACTTTATGTTCCCGACCCTCAACTCCACCTACCTGATGATGGTGGGGGATGGTGTGACCTTCCTGTGTGGAATACAGAGGGCGGGGACATCTCTCTGGTGGGTTCCTGGTATTAGGTGGATCCATCAAAACATCTTCATAGAGACCCTTGTGTCCTTCAGAAACCTTCTTCATCATATCATACTCCTCATCTTCCTCTATATACTCTTCTTTAACTACAATATTATAATCCCAGAGGTTTTCACTCTGAATATATAATAAAATATTTATTATAAAAAACAAGTTTGTGTATAAATCATAACTACAAATAAGTGTTGATCATCTACCTGATATAGGTCTCTGTAGTTGTGATCTTCCTGTGTGGGATCCCGGGAATACAGAGAACGGGGGGATCTCTCTGGTGGGTTCCCATTACTGGATCCATCTGTAGGAAACACACACACTGACTGAATACATTGTTTCTATGTGTTTATCAGATGATGGGGGATCTAGGTGGAGCCTCCGTACTGCTCTCTCCTTTACAATAAAGTCTCCTCTTACCCGGTGATGTGAGGGGCGGCTGATTGTCCATCATGACGTCCTTGTAGAGATCCTTGTGTCCTTCTAAATACTCCCTCTCCTCCATGGAGAAATAGACAGTGACATCCTGACACCTTATAGGAACCTGACACACACAATGATACAGTCACCATCCAGACACATCCCTTGTCTGTTACTGGATAATGTCCCAGAATTCCCAGAATCCTCCTCACCTCTCCTGTCAGCAGCTCCATCATCTTCTTGGTGACTTCTAGAATCTTCTCCATGTTGTGTCTCTCAGGTTTTAGGGAGTCACATGGAGGCACTGTGATGGTCATATGATCACCTGACTTCACAAGAGGAAATCTCTGTATTGGAGAACCAATAGGAATATCATGTTAGAATCCCAGAATCCTCCTCACCTCTCCGGTCAGGTCTGTGTTTTATTAATAGAGATAAGAGTGATGTCATGTGACCTCCCAGAATCCTCCTCACCTCTCCGGTCAGGTCTGTATTTTATTAATAGAGATAAGAGTGATGTCATGTGACTCCCCAGAATCCTCCTCACCTCTCCGGTCAGGTCTGTGTTTTATTAATAGAGATAAGAGTGATGTCATGTGACCTCCCAGAATCCTCCTCACCTCTCCGGTCAGGTCTGTGTTTTATGAATAGAGATAAGAGTGATGTCATGTGACCTCCCAGAATCCTCCTCACCTCTCCGGTCAGCAGGTAGATGATCTCCAGGGTGAGGTTTAGTATCCTCTCAGTCATGTGACTCCGGTCCTCCTTCATCCTCATTGGTCATGTGAGCTTTACAGGTTTCCTGTAGATGAACAATTGATAACAGAGAATGATCTGGACTGTACTGGTTGTACAATATTAGGATGGGGGTGATATGAGGGGTTTTGGCATGGGAGGACGATCCCCAGTGGGATTACACACAGAGAAATAAAGAAAGAAATAAAGCCAAATTGTGGGTTTGGACTAATTATGGCAACAATGGGAAGGCCTTAAAGGGCCATGGTTAAATAAAACATAAGCCTACTCTCTGTATACACAGCACATATACACTACATTACCAAAAGTATAGGGACACCTGCCTGTACACAAACATGAACTTTAATGACATCCCAGTCTTAGTCCGTAGGGTTCAATATTGAGTTGGCAAAATCTTTGCAGCTATAACAGCTTCAACTCTTCTGGGAATGCCGTTCCACAAGGTTTAGGAGGGTGTCTATGGGAATGTTTGACCATTCTTCCAGAAGAGCATTAGTGAGGTCAGGCACTGATGTGGATGAGATAGGCCTGGTTCGCAGTACAGACCCCCCCAATCCTAACCTCTTGGTGTAGACCCCCCAGTACAGACCCCCTCCAAATCCTAACCTCTTGGTACAGACCCCCCTATCCTAACCTCTTGATACAGCCCCTCCCATCCTAACCTCTTGGTACAGACCCCCCCCCCCCATCATAACTTATTGGTACAGACACCCCCTCTCCCATTCTAACCTCTTGGTGCAGACCCCCCAGTACAGATCCCCTCCCAATCCTAACCTCTTGGTACAGACCCCCCTATCCTAACCTCTTGATACAGCTCCTCCCATTCTAACCTCTTGGTACAGACTCCCCCCTCCTAACCTCTTGGTACAGACCCCCCCATCCTAACCTCTTGGTACAGCCCCTCCCCTCCCATCCTAACCTCTTGGTGCAGACCCCCCAGTACAGATCCCCTCCAAATCCTAACCTCTTGGTACAGACCCCCCTATCCTAACCTCTTGATACAGCCCCTCCCATCCTAACCTCTTGGTACAGACCCCCCTATCCTAACTTCTTGGTACAGACACCTCCCTCCCATTCTAACCTCTTGGTGCAGACCCCCCAGTACAGATCCCCTCCCAATCCTAACCTCTTGGTACAGACCCCTCTATCCTAACCTCTTGATACAGCTCCTCCCATTCTAACCTCTTGGTACAGACCCCCCTAGCCTAACCTCTTGATACAGCCCCTCCCCTCCCATCCTAACCTCTTGGTACAGACCCCCCCCCATCCTAACCTCTTGGTGTAGACCCCCCAGTACAGATCCCCCAATCCTAACCTCTTGGTACAGACCCCCCCTTCCCATCCTAACCTCTTGGCGCAGACCCCCCAGTACAGACCCCCCCCCATCCTAACCTCTTGGTACAGACCCCCCCATCCTAACCTCTTGATGCAGACCCCCCAGTACAGACTACCCCCCAATCCTAACCTCTTGGTGCAGACCCCCCCAATCCTAACCTCTTAGTACAGACACCTCAGTAGTACAGTCCCTCTTCCCAGCATAACCCTTCAGTACAGACCCCCCCCCCCCTCCTTCCAGCCTAACTCCTAATTTCAGACTCCCCAACTCCTATCCCCTCAGAACAAACACCCCTCTTTGCCTAAATTCTCAGCACATATTTCCAAATACATACCCACCCTTGCACATAACCCCTTAGTCCAGACAACCCCCAATGCAGAAAACTCCACCCAGCATAACCCCTCAGTACAGACCCCCCCCCCAGGACTAACCTGTGCAGACTCCCCCTACTTGCAGATCTTTTTATGGAGGATCGGCGGCAGTACACACGCCCTCAATTGAGCGCCCTCTCCCCTCAGTACAGACCCCCCCCAATGCCTTCATTACAGACCCCCTTTTAGTGCAGCCATCCCTACTAATAAGCGGCAGTTCAGGGTGACCAGAGCCGAGGAGGAGCCTCCCTCCCCTTCGATCTGAGCTGCACCTGTCAAGAAAAAATAGAAGTGGCCCTGCAATGCCTATAATACTCTCTCTACAGAGACTCCTCTGCCTGCCTGACGCCAACACAAAAGACAAAAATGTCTGGCGGGTGAAATAGAGTTGCCTCCTCATCCCTTTAAAACCGAACGCATATGAATTCCACGGGTTCTGAGGCTAATTTAATGCAGATGAGGAACCAAGTGAGTTTAATTACCACCTTAATCAGCCAAAGAACCTGTGTATTGATATGCGTGTTCGGGTTTAAAGGGATGAGGTGGCAACCCTAGGGTGAAATGCAGACCACAATCACCCACAACCCCACCCAAGTATGCCATTGTCTGCCGGATAAGAAATTCCATTTTATATGTAGAGTTGGTTTTCGATTTGAACCGTTTACTTTTACTTTGTTTTTAATCTCGGCAAAGAAAAACGTAAGAAGATTCCCCTTAAGCCCAAATGAACCCCCCCCCCCCTCCCCCCATCCCCCAAGAAAAGTGATATGGTACGCTAGGCGGAAAAGGGGACATCTCCAAAATGAAGAGAATGTTCCGACCCCATAAGTGGGGGAATGTTCTACTTCTGAAAGGGTTAATCTAGGTTCCCACACTATATATGTGTGTATCATCCTCTGCTGGAGATAAAAGACATCACAGTGACTATGGAGTAAGAGGATGGAACATGACGGAGGGTTACTGGGTATAAATAGAGACTATCTTATTACCTCCTCTACTGCCAGTTCCAGCAATGTCTCCTCTCTACGTCCTCCCGACTCAACTCTCACCCGGAACTTACTATTTATACCTAACATCACTTCCTGTCTTTACCTGACATCACTTCCTGTCTTCCATAGAGACTTCCTATCTCTATGGTATAAGAGAGCTCACCACCTTGTGGTCCTCAGAGGGCTGCAGTCGTAGTGTGAACACGACCTTTGTGCTGTGTGGATATACTCTATATCCTTATAGATTGCTCCACCGCCTCACCTTCCACCACCATTTTCCCGATAATTACAACAATGGCCCTAACAGCAAAAGAAGGAGGTCCTGGTTGAACGACACAAAAAAAAAAATGTATGAGGAGCACTTACACTTACAGTGGTGTGAAAAAGTGTTTGCCCCCTTCCTCATTTCCTGTTCCTTTGCATGTTTGTCACACTTAAGTGTTTCGGAACATCAAACCAATTTAAACAATAGTCAAGGACAACACAAGTAAACACAAAATGCAATTTGTAAATGAAGGTTTTTATTATTAAAGGTGAAAAAAAATCCAAACCATCATGGCCCTGTGTGAAAAAGTGATTGCCCCCCTTGTTAAAACATACTATAACTGTGGTTGTCCACACCTGAGTTCAATTTCTCTAGCCACACCCAGGCCTGATTATTGCCACACCTGTTCACAATCAAGGCATCACTTAAATAGGAGCTGCTTGACACAGTAAGGTCCACCAGAAGATCCTTAAAAGCTACACATCATGCAGAGACCCAAAGAAATTCAGAAACAATTGAGAAAGAAAGTAATTGAGATCTATCAGTCTGGAAAGGGTTATAAAGCCATTTCCAAAGCTTTGGGAATCCAGCGAACCACAGTGAGAGCCATTATCCACAAATGGCGAAGACATGGAACAGTGGTTAACCTTCCCAGGAGTGGCCGGCCGCCCAAAATTACCCCAAGAGCGCAGCGACGACTCATCCAAGAGGTCACAAAAGACCCCACAACAACGTCCAAGGAACTGCAGGCCTCACTTGCCTCAGTTAAGGTCAGCGTTCATGCCTCCACCATCAGGAAAAGACTGGGCAAAAATGGCCTGCATGGCAGAGTTCCAAGGAGAAAACCACTGCTGAGCAAAAAGAACATCAAAGCTCGTCTCAATTTCTCCACAACACATCTTGATGATCCCCAAGACTTTTGGGACAACATTCTGTGGACCGATGAGACAAAAGTGGAACTCTTTGGAAGGTGTGTGTCCAAGTATATCTGGCGTAGAAGGAACACTGCATTTCAGAAAAAGAACATTATACCAACAGTAAAATATGGTGGTGGTAGTGTGATGGTCTGGGGCTGTTTTGCTGCTTCAGGACCTGGAAGACTTGCCGTGATAAAAGGAACTATGAATTCTGCTGTCTACCAAGAGATCCTGAAGGAGAATGTCCGACCATCTGTTCGTGTACTCAAGCTGAAACGAACTTGGGTTCTGCAGCAGGACAATGATCCTAAACACACCAGCAAGTCCACCACCGAATGGCTGAAGAAAAACAAAATGAAGACTTTGGAGTGGCCTAGCCAAAGTCCTGACCTGAATCCTATTGAGATGTTGTGGTATGACCTTAAAAAGGCCGTTCATGCTCGAAAACCCTCTAATGTAACTGAATTAGGACAATTCTGCAAAGATGAGTGGGCCAAAATTCCTCCAGGACGCTGTAAAAGCCTCATTGCACGTTATCGCAAACGCTTGGTTGCAGTTGTTGCTGCTAAGGGTGGCCCAACCAGTTATTAGGTTTAGGGGGCAATCACTTTTTCACACAGGGCCATGATGGTTTGGATTTTTTTTCACCTTTATTAATAAACACCTTCATTTACAAATTGCATTTTGTGTTTACTTGTGTTGTCCTTGACTATTGTTTAAATTGGTTTGATGTTCCGAAACACTTAAGTGTGACAAACATGCAAAGGAACAGGAAATGAGGAAGGGGGCAAACACTTTTTCACACCACTGTATACCTACGTAGAGGGTTCTTTACTGTAAGAGCGGCAAGGATGTGGAATTCCCTTCCACAGGCGGTGGTCTCAGCGGGGAGCATCGATAGTTTCAAGAAACTATTAGATAAAGACCTGAACGACCGCAACATACAGGGATATACAATGTAATACTGACATATAATCACACATAAGTTGGACTTGTGTCTTTTTTTCGACCTCGCCTACTATGTAACTATTCATAGCGCAGAAGTGGATCTTCCCAGCTCCCCCAAGTTATTCTATGTGCTTAAGGGTAGTAAATGATACCCTACTGTGAGGACACTTATGCCGCGTACACACGCTCGGACTTTCCGGCGGGATTGTCCGCCGGACCTAGTCCAGCGGACAAACCACCGGACTTTCCAGCGGAGTTCCGCCGGACTTTCCGACCGCGTGGACTTGCCCACACACGGCCGTACTTTTCCGGCGGACAATCCGCTTGCTTTTTTGAAAAAGTCCTTTTAAAATGAACGGACTTGCCGACACACGATCGGAAAGTCCGTTCATTTAGAACGTGACTCCAGGTAGACGGGACTAGCGAAGGCAGCAAATGCCGCTGCGCTAGTCCCCGTCACCTGGTATGGATTTAAAGGGGAATCCCCCCAAATCCATCTTAGACCCTTATCCGAGTACGCAGCCCGGCCGGTCAGGAAAGGGGGTGGGGACGAGTGAGCGCCCCCCTCCTGAGCCATACCAGGCCGCGTGCCCTCAACTTGGGGGGTGCCCTGGGGAAAGGGGAGCCCTGCGGCCCCACCCCAAAGCACCTTGTCCCCATGTTGATGAGGACAAGGGCCTCTTCCTGACAACCCTGGCCATTGGTTGTCGGGGTCTGCGGGCGGGGGGCTTATCGGAATCCGGGAGCCCCCAGATCCCAGCCATCCACCCTATGTGAATGAGTATGGGGTACGATGTACCTACCCATTCACCTAAGGAAAAAAATGTAAATAAAAAAACGCCACAATTTTTTAAAATATTTTATTGCACAGCTCCGGAGGTCTTCTTCCGTCTTGGGGGGTCTTCTCGCCAGACTTTCTCTTTCGTCCCTGCCGTCGTCGTCTGGGGGTCTCGTTCCGCCTTCGGGGGTCTTGTCCCGCTCTTCGGTTCTTCCTGCCGCTGTCGCCACCAATCAGCATCACTGGTCATAACATTATGACCACCCACCATAAACCGTCAAGGCATTGACTCCTCTAGACCTCTAAAGGTATGCTGTGGTATCTGGCACCAAGCCGTCAGTAGCAGATCCTTTAAGTTCTGTATGTTGTTAAGTGGGGCCTCTGTAGATCCGGCTTGTTTTTCCAGCTCATCCCACAGATACTTGATTGGATTGAGATCTGGAGAATTTGGAGGCCAAGTTAATATCTCAAACTCATTGTTGTGTTCCTCAAACTATTTGTGAATCCTTTAGACCAGGCCATCTTCTTCTATTGCTCCATGCTCCAGTTCCAATGCTCACATGTCCATTGTAGGCTCTTTTGCCTGTGGATATGGGTCAGCATGGACACCGTGACCGGTCTGCGCCTACATAGCTCCGTACAAGCTGTGATGCTCTGTGTGTTCTGACACCATTCTATTAGAACCAGCATTCACTTTTTCAGCAGTTTGAGCTCTAGTAACTCTTCTATTGGATCTGACAACACAGGCCAGCCTTCACTCCCCACCTCCATCAATGGGCCTTCCCTCCCCACCTCCACCAATGAGCCTTCCCTCCCCACCTCCATCAATGAGCCTTCCCTCCCCACACCCATCAATGAGCCTTCCCTCCCCACCTCCATCAATGAGCCTTCCCTCCCCACACCCATCAATGAGCCTTCCCCCCCACCTCCATCAATGAGCCTTCCCTCCCACCTCCATCAATGAGTCTTCCCTCCCCACCTCCATCAATGAGCCTTCCCTCCCCACCTCCATTAATGAGCCTTCGCTCCCCACCTCCATCAATGAGCCTTCCCTCCCCACCTCCATCAATGAGCCTTCCCTCCCCACACCCATCAATGAGCCTTCCCTCCCCACCTCCATCAATGAGCCTTCCCTCCCCACACCCATCAATGAGCCTCCCCTCCTCACCTCCATCAATGAGCCTTCCCTCCCCACCTCCATTAATGAGCCTTCGCTCCCCACACCCATCAATGATCCTTCCCTCCCCACACCCATCAATAAGCCTTCCCTCCCCACCTCCATCAATGAGCCTTCCCTCCCCACACCCATCAATGAGCCTCCCCTCCCCACCTCCATCAATGAGCCTTCCATTCCCACCTCCATCTATGAGCCTTCCCTCCCCACCTCCATCAATGAGCCTTCCCTTCCCCACCTCCATCAATGAGTCTTCCCTCCCCACCTCCATCAATGAGCCTTCCCTCCCCACCTCCATCAATGAGCCTTCCCTCACCACCTCCATCAATGAGCCTTCCCTCCCCACCTCCATCAATGAGCCTTCCCTCCCCACCTCCATTAATGAGCCTTCCCTCCCCACCTCCATCAATGAGTCTTCCATCCCCACCTCCATCTATGAGCCTTCCCTCCCCACCTCCATCAATGAGCCTTCCCTCCCCACCTCCATCAATGAGCCTTCCCTCCCCACCTCCATCAATGAGCCTTCCCTCCCCACCTCCATTAATGAGCCTTCGCTCCCCACCTCCATCAATGAGCCTTCCCTCCCCACCTCCATCAATGAGCCTTCCCTCCCCACACCCATCAATGAGCCTTCCCTCCCCACCTCCATCAATGAGCCTTCCCTCCCCACACCCATCAATGAGCCTCCCCTCCTCACCTCCATCAATGAGCCTTCCCTCCCCACCTCCATTAATGAGCCTTCGCTCCCCACACCCATCAATGAGCCTTCCCTCCCCACACCCATCAATGAGCCTTCCCTCCCCACCTCCATCAATGAGCCTTCCCTCCCCACACCCATCAATGAGCCTCCCCTCCCCACCTCCATCAATGAGCCTTCCATCCCCACCTCCATCTATGAGCCTTCCCTCCCCACCTCCATCAATGAGCCTTCCCTCACCACCTCCATCAATGAGCCTTCCCTTCCCCACCTCCATCAATGAGCCTTCCCACCCCACCTCCATGAATGAGCCTTCCCACCCCACCTCCATCAATGAGCCTTCCTTCCCCATCTCCATCAATGTGCCTTCCCTCCCCACCGCCCTCAATGGGCCTTCCCTCCCCCACCCCCATCAATGAGCCGCCCCTCCCCACCTCCATCAATGAGCCTTCCCTCCCCACCTCCATCAATGAGCCTTCCCTCCCCACCTCCATCAATGAGCCTTCCCTTCCCACCTCCATCAATGAGCCTTCCCTCCCCACCTCCATCAATGAGCCTTCCCTCCTCACCTCCATCAATGAGCCTTCCCTCCCCACCTCCATCAATGGGCCTTCCCTTCCCATCTCCATCAATGTGCCTTCCCTCGCCACCTCCATCAATGAGCCCCTCCCCCACCTCCATCAATAAGCCTTCCCTCTCCCACCTCTATCAATGAGCCTTCCTCCACCTCCATCAATGAGCCTTCAGTCCCCACCTCCATCAATGAGCCTTCCCCTCCCACCTCCCACCTCCATCAATGAGCCTTCCCTCCCACCTCCATCAATGAGCCTTCCCTCCCCACCTCCATCAATGAGCCTTCCCTCCCCACCTCCATCAATGAGCCTTCCCTCCCCACCTCAATCAATGAGCCTTCCCTCCCCACCTCCATCAATGATAGTGCCCCATTGTTGGTGTCAGTTTGAGGAATAGTGCCCTGTTGTTGGTGTGCCCCAAGGGCCGGATAAATGCAAGCAAAGGGCCGCATCCAGCTACCGGGCCGCACTTTGGAGACCACTAGAATAAAGCATACAGCAGCTCCATAGCACTCTCCATATGAAAGTATTTTATTAAAAACATGTTCCAGGGCACCTTATCTTGTGCCCTGAGGGTGTTCACAGGAATCCACGCACTTAGTGCAGTACTACAGCTTCTCCCCTGAGTGTGATGCTTTATGCATAACAAGCCCTGACTTCCGAGTATAACATTTCCCGCACTCAGAGCAGGCATGTGGCTTCTCGCCCGTGTGCGATCGCTGATGACTGGAAAGACAGGACATATCCGAAAAACATTTCCCGCACTCAGGACAGGAATACGGCTTCTCCCCCGTGTGAGACCTCTGATGTTTAGCCAGATCCGATTTACTTAGAAAACATTTCCCGCACTCAGTGCAGTAATACGGCTTCTCCCCCGAGTGAGATCTCCTATGTGCAACGAGGTCTGATTTCTGTGTAAAACATTTCCCGCACTCGGGGCAGGAGTATGGCTTCTGGCCAGTGTGAAAACTCTGATGTCTGGAAAAAGCAGACCTCTGTGCAAAACATTTGCCGCACTCGGGGCAGACATACGGCTTCTCGCCTGTGTGGGATCTCTGATGTATGGAGAGAACGAACTTCTTTGAGAAACATTTCCCACACTCTGGACAGGAGTAAGGCTTCTCCCCCGTGTGGGATCTTTGATGTACAACAAGGTCGAATTTCCGCTGATAACATTTCCCGCACTCAGAACAGCAAAACGGTTTCTCGCCCGTGTGTAATCTGTAATGTGTCACCAGTTTTGATTTATGAAGAAAACATCTCCCGCACTCAGAACAGGAATAAAGCTTTTCACCCGTGTGATATCTCTGATGTACGGAAAGACTTAATTCAGAGCTAAAACTTTCCCCGCATTCAGGGCAGGAAAATATCTTCCTTCTCTGAATTCCGGCCCCATCCCCCACAGTACGAGGTCGCTCAGAGTCAGAGGGACACCATGGTCTATCCACACTGTGAAGTCCACCATCCATAGTGGAGATCATTGTCTTTTCTCCTCCACAATCTCCTGTGATGTCCTCATCTTCCATTCTACAACCCGGAGATAAAGTGAGACGATCCTTTGAGGGTTTCTCCATGGCGTGTCCTGGAAAAATATAAAAACATCATCAATAGATATGAGAGGGTTAGTTCACTTCCATCAAGATTCCATCTGGATCAGGTAGATATGAGTGAGGAGATGTTCTCTGTGGAGGTCCCAACCAGCCGGGACTCTCCCCCCTCTTCAGTCCTTTGGTCCTCCTCCCAGATCACTTCTACATTTACACAGCCTTGTCAGAATAGCAGGAACCAATGGAGACACAAGCCTAGGCACTGGGTCATGTGACCTCTGATGGTCCAAGTTCAGACTTGTAGACCATTTACCATAGGCCTAGGCTTCTATAACTTAGTTTCTGCCCTACTCTGGACCAATCAGTGAGCAGTAACAGAGCAGAGATAAGAGAAGAATATATTATGGGTCACCTGTGCTGATCTCTGTAGGAGTGTCCTCCTCTATGAACGTCCTCGTCATTCCAGCCTCCTCCGTATATTGCTGATCATCCCTCACATACGTCTCTTCTACTTCACCCTCAACTTTCACGGTCATCAGATCTTCACCCTAAACCAAGAGAATGGCAGAAAATAACATCTGTAACATAGAAGTATTTATGATGTGAGATCACATAGAAAATCCACACATCGTCTCCACATGTCAGAGTGTCCAATCACTTTATGTTCCCGACCCTCAACTCCACCTACCTGATGATGGTGGGGGATGGTGTGACCTTCCTGTGTGGAATCCAGAGGACGGGGACCTCTCTCTGGTGGGTTCCTGTATATAGGTGGTTCCATCATATCCTTACAGAGATCTTTATGTCTTTCAAAAAGCTCCTTCACCACACCATACTCCTCATCATCCTCTTTATACTCTTCTTTAGCAATATTATAGACTCCAAGGTTTTCACTCTAAATATATATTAAGACATTTATTGTAACAAGCATGTGTATAAATCAGACCTACCAATAATAGTTATTTATTTACCCGATCATGGTGTGCGTAGTTATCATCTTCCTGTGTGGAATCCCGGGAATACAGAGGACTGGGAAGTCTCTCTGGTGGGTTCCCATTACTGGATCCATCTGTAGGAAACACACACACTGACTGAATACATTGTTTCTATGTGTTTATCAGATGATGGGGGATCTAGGTGGAGCCTCCGTACTGCTCTCTCCTTTACAATAAAGTCTCCTCTTACCCGGTGATGTGAGGGGCGGCTGATTGTCCATCATGACGTCCTTGTAGAGATCCTTGTGTCCTTCTAAATACTCCCACTCCTCCATGGAGAAATAGACAGTGACATCCTGACACCTTATAGGAACCTGACACACACAATGATACAGTCACCATCCAGACACACCCCTTGTCTCTTACTGGATAATGTCCCAGAATTCCCAGAATCCTCCTCACCTCTCCTGTCAGCAGCTCCATCATCTTCTTGGTGACTTCTAGAATCTTCTCCATGTTGTGTCTCTCAGGTTTTAGGGAGTCACATGGAGGCACTGTGATGGTCATATGATCACCTGACTTCACCAGAGGAAATCTCTGTATTGAGGAACCAATAGGAATATCATGTTAGAATCCCAGAATCCTCCTCACCTCTCCGGTCAGGTCTGTGTATTATTAATAGAGATAAGAGTGATGTCATGTGACCTCCCAGAATCCTCCTCACCTCTCCGGTCAGGTCTGTGTTTTATTAATAGAGATAAGAGTGATGTCATGTGACCTCCCAGAATCCCCCTCACCTCTCCGGTCAGGTCTGTGTTTTATTAATAGAGATAAGAGTGATGTCATGTGACCTCCCAGAATCCTCCTCACCTCTCCGGTCAGGTCTGTGTTTTATTAATAGAGATAAGAGTGATGTCATGTGACCTCCCAGAATCCCCCTCACCTCTCCGGTCAGGTCTGTGTTTTATTAATAGAGATAAGAGTGATGTCATGTGACCTCCCAGAATCCTCCTCACCTCTCCGGTCAGGTCTATGTTTTATTAATAGCGATAAGAGTGATGTCATGTGACCTCCCAGAATCCTCCTCACCTCTCCGGTCAGGTCTGTGTTTTATTAATAGAGATAAGAGTGATGTCATGTGACCTCCCAGAATCCTCCTCACCTCTCCGGTCAGGTCTATGTTTTATTAATAGCGATAAGAGTGATGTCATGTGACCTCCCAGAATCCTCCTCACCTCTCCGGTCAGCAGGTAGATGATCTCCAGGGTGAGGTTTAGTATCCTCTCAGTCATGTGACTCCACTCTTCCTCCATCCTCGTTGGTCATGTGATCTATGCCGGTTCCCTGTAGACCAATAATTGATAAGAGAGAATTATCTGGACTGTACTGTTTGTACAACATATCCCCTTCCTGTCAGTACAAACCCCCCCAACCCATGTTCCCTACAGTACAAATCTCACCAACAGCTCCAATCTCTATCTTAGTACAGTCCCTCTCCCACAGCCCCGTATCCCCCACTTCCAGCCTGACCGTTCAGTACACTAGTACAGCACTACAGAGCCGCCTCTGCCTTTCTGACATCAAGGTCACGTTTGGGATGGATCAGAACCCCCAGAGTGCCGTTCCCTCGTGTGAACCGCACTCCCTGCACCCCTCGCAGTACGCCATTGCCTGCTGGATCAGAAATTAAATTTTCTACGTAAAGTCGCTTTTGTGTTGAGCTGCTTTTTTTTACTTCATTTTTTAATCTCCCGGCAAATAAAACCGAAGAAGGTTCTCTTTACGTCTGAATAAAACCTCCATCCCCCACTCGCAAAAGAAAAGTCATAGAATTCGATGGGTGGAAAGGTGACACCTCTTCAAAATAAAGGAAATGTTGAGACCCTCTCAGTGGGGGAATATTCTGCCGCTGAAAGGGTTAATCTAGGTTTTTACACTATATATGTGTGTATCATCCTCTGCTGGAGATAAAAGACATCACAGTGACTATGGAGGAAGAGGACGGACATGACGGGGGGTTACTGGGTGTAAATAGAAAATAAGATCTTATTACCTGCTTTTCTGCCAGTTCCAGCAATGGTCTCCTCTCTACTTCCTCCCGACTCACCTCTCACCCGGAACTTCCTGTCTGTAACTGACATCACTTCCGGTCTTCCATAGAGACTTCCTATCTGGGTAGACATGAGATCCCCACCTTGTGGAGCTCAGAGAAACTGCAGCCCTGAGAAACGTCTCGTAGTGTGATCAAGGTGTTTCATCAGATTAGGTGACCCGTTAAATTTTGTAACTGAAGTGACGTTCTGTCGCCGCCATCTTGCTACACCCCGCACTCGTCCACAGTAAGGATACAGTGAGAAGGCAGCAAGCGGACACCTTGTTACACCCACTGCAGTTTTGCATTTCACACTTATTTTTGACAGTACTTCAGGCCTTCCTGGCTGGGGTGGGGGCTGATCTGGTCTGGGCTGTTGGTCAGGGTTCTAACGAAAAGCCTGTGGTGAATGTGCCCCTGAAGTGGCAGTTCAGGGGTGCCAGACAATCACTGTGAGTGAGGGTCACATTGGTTTATGGCACCATGGTCACTTCACCATACACACTTTTTTTTTACACCTTCCTCTAGGGCCGGGCCTTTTGGCTAGGACCAGGGGAAATTTTTAATTGTGTCCGTAGGGCCTGGCCATTGTATTGCACAATGGTCGCTCTTTCACTTCTCCCACTTCCTTCTTCCCACTTTCCTATTTATTTTACCCCATTGTTTGTCACTTTTTTGTATTTTCTTGTTTGATGTGTTACACGTTTGTCACTGTGTGATTAGTAGGGTGTGGGTCCTCCGGCCTACCTTGAAAGTCTTGGGATGGGGGTGGACATGGCCTTCTGGCTTAATTCACCCTCTCTCATGGGGTCTCCCTTCGGGGGGAGCGCCACCGAGTACTTGGGTGTGTCTGTTTCGGCAGACCCTCCAGAGAAAGGGGTCCGTCTGGTTTTGGCCAGTTGGACCCAGTGAAGTACCTCAGTCCCCGTCTGGAGCCTAACGCCCCGGGGGATCAGTGAAGGTCCTTCCCTAGCGGAGGACAGTGTAACACCCGTTGCACGTGTAGCGGTCATAACCCACAGAGGGGCGGTCTTGACTTTTGGGCTTACCAGTTACCTCCTCTTGGCTTATCGGTGAATGTCCAGGGGTTCCCAGGGGTAGTACCCAACAACTTTGGATGCTGACACACAAAAAGTCCTTTTGAAGGTTTTTATTTCTGCAGTGGTAACATCTAACATAACACAGTCTTAGAAAGGAATAGAGGGCAAGGGTGAAGAAACTCAGGCAACTTGAACTGCTGACATCCACTGAATGTCTCTAATCAAACCCAGAGAGTAGCCACTCGCAGCTGGGCGCTTCAATGCTGGACAAACCTCTAGCCAGAGGTATGGCAGCCAACAATGTGATCCGGAAACTTAAAAAAGTCTCTGACACGGAATAAACTTGCAACCGAAGGCAAATAGGAACCTTTCTCACAGTACCTGGAACTTTCTCTGTCTCCTTGGCAGTACTGCGGAAGTGTGGATTCTTTAGTGTCCATACAACTCAGCTTCCAGGCTCTTACTGAGATGCCAGCTTGTTGGCCCTCCTCCGAAAAAGTCCTCCCCTGGTCACTTTAATGAGCTGTGGTGTCCCTCCAATACTGAGAGCACTCCGGGGAGCCTTAAATCCTCCCTCAGTCACTGGGCCTCGGGCTAGCCAGCTCCGAGACTCGGGAATAGACGGATCCTTGCCCCCAGACCATGCGGGTTTATGGGGCTAGTCAAACTGACCATGTTTGCGGGACGGCAAACGCTCCTAGGCCCGGGACCCTTCGCGGGGCTACCCGGTCCAGAACCAGGAAGCAGGACTGCGGCCGAACCCCGAACACGTGACTTCAGCACCTTAAGTACCCTTCCCCAGACTACACAGTGGGGCCAGACGCACCCACTGATTGGATCGGGGGAAGATTGATACCTAAGACGTCCAACCAGGCCTGGTTCTAGGCCTGTCACGGGTACCTCACTGCACCCATGACCAGGCAGAACCCTAGTACAGCCCAGCCAAACTGATGCCAAAGTTAACCTACACAATTAACCCTCAGAACCCCATTACTGTTCTGAGGGGAAAAAAACTAAATTTCCACGCATAGCGCACACTTGTCCAAGTGTGACCGCTACATAAAATTCAACATCTAAACAGTCAAATGTTTTTTTAAATACTGTATTTCACTATATAAGCTGAGTTTACGAAATATGAAATACTTATGAAATACTTACCTTAGAACGAGGCGTCGGTAACTCACCTGGTGCACACTGAGGTCGCTGACATGTTGCCTCAGGGTGTCTTCCGGGTATCGCGACTCCAGCGCTGTGAGTGGCTGGAGCCGCAATGTCGTCACTCCCGCGCATGCGCACGGCAGACTTCTACCTGGCAGGGTTCGGATTCTGCCGGTCTTTAAGCTGAGAATCCCCCGTTTTTTTACCTACAGGTAAGCCTCATTATAGGCTTACCTGTAGGTAAAAGTCAAATTTTCGACTTTACAACCGCATTAAATAATAGTGGTTAGATCCACAAGAGAAAAGTCCCTCTAAAATAGGAGATTACTTGGACAGAGCTCTTAAGGACACCACATGGTGTCCCCTTTAACAAACCCACAGCAGACTTTAAGCCACCAGTGGGCTAGCTAGAGCACAAGGTTTCTCAGTGTCTGTAATCACAAGGCCCAAAGACAGATGGAGCCTCCTTCCAATCTTCCAAGCGACACCCTCCAGTGATACCAGACAGATCTTTGGCAGACAGCTCCCCTCAGTCAGCTTCCTCTAAGCACCTGGGTGCTCAGCATTCCTCCCCTCAGGTCACCCACCTGAGGCCTCATTAACAACAGCTTCTGCCTGGGAGAGCAGCATGCCCCCTTAGGCAGGATTCATCCACTCTGAGAAAAGACCCAGAGCTCTGTGTGCTCCCAGAATAAATACAGTTTCCCAGCCCACCTTCAGAGCCTGCCTTTCTGGGATAGGCCGGGGCTGTATCAATATTCATGCTGCCATCGGCACGGCTCCACACCTATCATCCAGAAACTTTTCTAGTTACCTAGATACAGAGGGAGCTATCAGACAGACTGGCAACAGCAGAGCACACAGAGCAGACCTGACTAAACGATCACCGCTCACTGAGTACAGGGAGCCAGACTATGCTTTTATCTAATCCAATATTAAAGCCACACTGACTGCAATGTGGCAACTACATTTTCCATTAAAAATACACACTAACACTTAGTTAACTATCCTAGCACCTATCTAGGAGGGGGCTACATAAAAATCATTATACTTTGATTTGACTGGTAAATGTCCCATGTGTTGCATTTCAACACTTATTCGGCAGGTGACCATACTGGCCAGATCGACTGAGGTCTAAAGGAGGTATGTCAATGCATAAAGTGGGACTTCAAACAGAACACTCATGACATCACTCCTATTTAACATACCCTGTATCCTCATAGATAAAATAAAAGTTAGACATATACCAGTTAGGCCTGTTATCCCAGATGAAAAATCTCACTTACACTTCTGGACTCTTTGTGGTGATTTTTTATTTATTTTGGAACTTTTTATGCCTTTAATAATAAATGAAGACAGTCATTATGACTTAACAGAACAAGATGGAAAATTATTTAACTACAGTGGGGAAAATAATGATTTGATCCCCTGCAGATTGTGTAAGTTTTGCCCACTTACAAAGAAATGAAGGGTCTATAGTTTTTATCATATGTGTATTTTATATGATAGAGACAGAATATCAACCAAAAATCCTGAAAAAAACACCATACAAATGTTATATATTGAGTTCAGTGAGTAAAATAAGTATTTGATTCTCAAGCAAAACATGACTTAGTAGTTGGTGGAGAAACCCTTGTTGGCGATCACAGAGGTCAGACATTTCTTGTAGTTGGTGACCAGGTTTGCACACATCTCAGGAGGGATTTTCGTCCACTCTTTAGTACAGATCTTCTCTAAATCCTTACGGATTCTTGGCTATCACTTGGCAACTCAAAGTTTCAGCTCCCTCCATAATATTTCTATAGGATTAAGGTCTGGGGACTGACTAGTCCACTCCAGGACCTTAATGAGCTTCTTCTTGAGCCACTTCTTTGTTGCCTTGGTGGTATGTTTTGGGTCAATGTCATATGGAAAGACCCATCTATGACCCATCTTCAGTGTTCTGGATGAGAGAAGAAGGTTCTCATCCAAGATTTTACAATACACGGTCCGTTGGCCCCTCAATGCGGCAAAGTCGGTCTGTACCTTTAGCAGAGAAACAGCCCCAAAGCATCATGTTTCCACCTCCATGCTTGACTGTAGGGATGGTGTTCTTAGGGTCAAAAATTGAATTTTTCTTCCTCCAAACATGGCAAGCCCCCTCTTCAAGAAGGCACATGTACAGTCATACCAATGAACATCTATATTATTCAGAGAATTGGGAGAAAGTCCTGTGGTCAGATGAGACCAAAATTTAGCTCTTTGACATTAACTCGACTCATTGTATTTGGAGGAAGAACAATGCTGACTATGACCCTAAGACCACCATCCCTACAGTCAAGCACGGAGGTGGAAACATGATGCTTTGGGGATGTTTCTCTGCTAAAGGCACAGGCCGACTTTGCCGCATTAACCAGTTCAATACCCGCCCATAGTCATATGACGCCCACAAGGTGGATCTACCATCCTGGGTGGGCGTCATATGACGTCCTCGGATTCCCGGCCGCCTGGGGGGGGCGCGCGCCCGCGGCATCGCTCGGGACCCGGTGCGAGTGCCCGGCGGCCGCGATGTCCGCCGGGCACCCGCGATTGCCCGTTAAAACAACGGGACCGTGGAGCTGTGTGTGTAAACACACAGCTCCACGTCCTGTCAGCGGGGAGGAGACCGATCATGTGATCCCAGTACGGAGGAACACATGATCGGTCTCCTCCCCTTAAGTCCCCTCCCCCTACAGTTAGAATCACTCCTATTAGGGACACACATTAACCCCTCCAGCGCCCTCTAGTGTTAACCCCTTCCCTGACAGTCACATTTACACAGTAATCATTGCAATTTTATAGCAACGATCGCTGTGTAAATGTGAATGGTTCCAAAAATGTGTCAAAAGTGTCCGAAGTGTCCGCCGCAATGTCGCAGTCACGTAAAAAAAAAATTGCAAATCGCCGCCATTACTAGTAAAAAAAAAAATAAAAAAATTCAATAAATCTATCCCCTATTTTGTAGACGCTATAACTTTTGCGCAAACCGATCAATATACGCTTATTGCGATTTTTTTTACCAAAAATATGTAGAAGAATACGTCTCGGCCTAAACGGAGGAAAAAAATTGTTTTTTTTTTAAAAAATGGGATATTTATTATAGCAAAAAGTAAAAAATATTGTGTTTTTTTTCAAAATTGTCGCTCTTCTTTTGTTTATAGCGCAAAAAATAAAAACCGCAGGGGCGATCAAATACCACCAAAAGAAAGCTCTATTTGTAGGAAAAAAAGGACGTCAATTTTGTTTGGGTGTAACGTCGCACGACCGCGCAATTGTTAGTTAAAGCGACGCAGTGCCGAATCGCAAAAAGTGCTCTGGTAAGGAAGGGTGTTTAAAAGCCCTGTATTGAAGCGGTTAAAGGGACAATGTTCGGGGCCATGTATTGTAAAATCTTGGATGAGAACCTTCTTCCCTCAGCCAGAACACTGAAGATGGGCTGTGGATGGGTCTTCCATCATGACAATGACCCAAAACATACCGCCAAGGCAACAAAGGAATGGCTCAAGAAGAAACACATTAAGGTCCTGGAGTGGCCTAGTCAGTCTCTGTGTTGAGTTTGATATAAAATATATACAATTTTTCTATAAGACTGTGATAAAAACTAGTCTGATTGCTATTCTAAAAGAGATCAGGTTTGTCTGAGGATGTTTCTCCAACGAATGCCTTGGTAACAATGGGAACTTTTGACAGTTGGAATTTTGGTTGTTTTGTAACCATTGTCAACAAACTTGTAAACAAAAGCCCAAATAAAAGGAGCAGTAGAGAATGATAGAAGCCCACTCAACATGGATTAACACTGAAGGACACTGTAATCAGCAAACAAGAAGGTGCCTGTTCTCCAGGAGCAACGGAGATCATGAACACAGTAACTGGAGCTAAGTAACTTTTAAGTGTATTTCTACTGTTATAGACCACAGGCTGTTTATTTGCTAGGCATTTTGCTTCTTATAGACATCTGTTAGTCTTGTATAGTAATAGTTTTGTTTGTACAGCATCTTTGTATAGTAAAAGCACATTTACACACTGCAGAGGCCTCAGCATCCTTGCTTATACCACAAAGTAACCTTGCTAGATAGACGCAAGCAAAACAGTCTCCAGACCCTTATCCGAAAATGTATGGAGGGAGCTGAAACTTCAAGTTGCCAATCGACAGCCAAGAAACCTTAAGGATCTAGAGAAGATCTGTACAAAAGAGTGGGCCAAAATCCCTCCTGAGATGTGTGCAAACCTGGTCACCAACAACAAGAAACGTCTGACCTCTGTGATTGCCAACAAGGGTTTCTCCACCAACTACTAAGTCATGTTGTGCTTGAGGATCAGATACTTATTCACTGAACTGCAACTTAATTTATAGCTTTTGTTTTGTGTGATTTGTTTTTGGCTCTTGGTTGGTATTCTATCATTTAAAATACACCTATGATAAAAATTATAGACCCTTAAAGTAGGGATGCGCCAAAATTTCAGCCGCCAAAACATATCGGCTGAAAATTGCCTTTTCGGCAATTTGCCGGAAGAGAAAAAATGGCCGAAAATGGAGCCAAAAATGGGGCGGGGCTTAGCCCCCTTCCCCTGGTGCCGCCTATCACGGGGGTGTCCTATAGCGCAGAAGAGAGAGGAGAGCCGCCGCCTGGTTGATTAGAGTGCTGGGAACAAAACAGCTTTAATTTCAATAGCTGTGTGTTCCCCTCCGCGCGGCGTCACATACAGCCCCTCCTCTTTGTCCGGGCACTTTGATAGACAGATCACCCGTCCAATCCTGAAATGGGTGATCTGTCTATCAAAGTTCTAATCAACTACTCTAATCAACCAGGCGGCGGCTCTCCTCTTTCTTTCCTCTGCACAAGCTGGCTGGCTAACTGGCTGCACTGGGGATACAGGCAGGCTGCATCTGACAGGCACTGGTGAGGCTGCATTGATCTCTTGTATTGTGTCTACAGTCTCTGACCATCTCCTGTACCATGTCCCCAGTCTCTGACCATCTCCTGTACCATGTCCGCAGTCTCTGACCATCTCCTGTACCATGTCCCATCAGTCTCTGACCATCTCCTGTACCATGTCCCCAGTCTCTGACCATCTCCTGTACCATGTCCCCAGTCTCTGACCATGTCCCCAGTCTCTGATCATCTCCTGTATAAAAATATTTTTTTAAAAATAAGTTTCGGTATCGGTCATTTTCGGTATGAGTATTCAGCCTAGTGTATTTTTCACTTTCAGTATCAGTTTCGGCACCAAAAAAAACATTTGGTGCACCCCTACCTTAAAGGGGTTGTAAACCCTCATGTTTTTTCACCTTAATGCACCCCATGCATTAAGGTGAAAAAAACTTGTCAGTCACCCCCCCCCCCCCGTTTTACTTACCTGAGCCCCATAATTACCACACCGGAGACACGCTGTCCCTCTATGCACGGGGTCTCAGGTCTTGATTGGATAGATTAATAGCAGCGTAGCCATTGGCTCCCGCTGATGTCAATGAAATCCAATGCCGTGGGCGCCGGGGCCGAGTCCGACATTCGTATCTATGGCTGCCAAATGTTGGACTCAGGAGCACGCCCGCAAGGTAACCCCCTGGGAAAGTGCTTCTCCTAGGGGGTTATCTGAAGTGAGGAGGAGCCACGAGAGCTGCCGAGGGACCCCAGAAGTCGAGGATCAGGGCCACTCTGTGCAAAACGAGCTGCACAGTGAAGGTAAGTATGACATGTTTACAATCACTTTAATTTCTTTGTAAGTGGGCATCAAATCATTATTTTCCCAGCTGTATTCATATAATGTTCAAAAAACAAAATGTTAATCATTAGCTGCCTAAACACACATAGCTGCACAGATCATTTTTTTCCCTTTCTACACCAAAAGGTGATCTTGCCACAAGTAACGGGTGGTTTAAGCAAAGTCATCTAATGCATTCTCATCAAACTCTTTACCTTTGTCAGGCAAGGGAGTAATGTCTATTTTGGCAATCGGAAAAACAGTCATCAGCTTTCTTTGGCTTGGTCTCCACATGATTGGCACAACAAAGTAAGTATGACTCGGCTTGCCTTTGGACTTTGCTTCTGCACTTGCTCTAGCTCTGTTACCTATCTACTCCAACCTTGGCCCATTTACTGAACTTGCCTTTTTCCGGCTAACTCTGTACTGCATTGCCAGGCTGTCACTGATCTTGGAATGCCTTCTGGACTTGCTTTGCATAATGATTTGGTTCCTCGCCGACTCGTCTCTTGGTCCTGCTTTCGCCTTCTGCTCTGGTACCAAGCTGCTCCTGCATCCTGTTCTGAGGACTGACTACCAGCCCTACCCACCTACAGAGTGGACATCACCAGCCAGCTACTATGCATTTATGCCACTCCTTGCCCTTACACTCTCTGTCTCCACCTTCAAGTGTGTTGAGCGGGAGGTGCAAGAAAGTCCCCCGCAATATTCCAGTCTTCACCAGGTATGTGATAATCACTCCCTATCCCCACAAATTAAAAAAAAAAGTTGGGCACACACCAGTTAGGCCTGTTATCCCTGATTATCATGTAATTGCCACAACAAAGTAAGCTTGATAAAAGATCTTTTTTTTTTTTTTTTTAAATTATATCATCTTTATTTAGTTTCTTCATACAAAAAACAAGTAGCAGAAATACATACACATATTTAATTTCCATAAACTCATTTTCTCCTTTCTTCCTTTTCCCTTTTTACCATTAGCCTGCAGTTTTTTTCTGTACCTCCCACCTTTCCCTTGATACTTCTACTGTATTTCCTTCTTCTCCTATCTCATTCCCCTTACCTTTATGCTCTCTTTATATCCCCTCTATTTTACCTATACAGTGTTTTTCCCCCTGTTTAGTCTCCCATCCCCTTATCCATTACATTGGGCATCCCTGCTTATCCATCCATAATTCCCACATTTTTACAAATTCTTTCATATTTCCTCTCCTCGTATATACCGTTCTTTCCCTCCATATTGTTTCTGTTATTAATCTCGCCCATTCACTTTCCGTTGGGGGTTTTTCAGCCTGCCATCTTTGCGCTATTAGCTTTCTTGCTTGGAATAGACATCTCATCACTGCTTTGGTTACCCAGGGGCCTCCGGCTATTCCTTCGTCCAGCCCTAGTATACACAGTCTAGGACACATTTCTAACCTCGCGTCGTAGACTGTGTTCAGCGTATCGAGAATTTCTGACCAGTAACGAAACAATTTCGGGCATTTCCAAATCATATGTGCTAGGTCTCCAGTGTCTTGACACCTGGGGCACCTGGCGTCCTTTCTCCACCCGAAATCAAAGAGTCTCTTAGGAGTATAATATGTCCTATGTAATAACATCAGGTATGAGACCCTTTGTGCGGGCGAGACCGACACCATGTGTCCCTTCTCAAGTATTCTCAGCCATTGTTCATCTGTCAGGGTTCCGAATTCTTTTTCCCACTTCCTTCTGCTCTTAAGTCGTACTGGGCTTTCTACACTGCCTTCGCATATATATGGGTAAATTTCTGCTATGAATCCTTTGGTCTTATCTTGGGAGCCTATTCTATGATATACCGGAGAGTTGACCCAGTTTGGTCCTTGTTTCGCAAATTGCCTATTTAAGGCATGCCTGATTTGTAGATATTTATAAAATGAGTGTTTCGGTAGGTCGTAGTCTGTTCTTAGTGCAGTGAATGTCTTTAGTGTCTTTCCTTCGTATAGCTGAACTAGTTTAACTATCCCCTTTATCTCCCACTCTTTAATCTTCCCTATCTTCTCCACTTCCCCCAGGTTCTTGTTATTCCAAAGGGGGGTATATTTTGTCATGCCCTCCAACCCTTTTACTGCTTTTAATGCTTTCCAGACTTTTAACCCAAGCCTCACCGTGGGGTTTCTATAACAAAATGAGTTTGCCTCAAGAGCCTCTATTATTGATCTATGCGGAGTACCTGCAATCATTAGGTCCTTATTACCTCCTCCAACCCCCCCTATATGTTGTAGTTGGGCGGCTAGGAAGTAGCTTCGTGGATGCGGCAGTGCCATCCCGCCCTTTCTTGTTCCTAATTGTAATATTTGTAGACCTATCCTAGGCTGCCCTCCTTTCCATATGAGTTCTCTAAACAGCGTGTCGATTTTCCTAAACCATTTTTTATCTATCCATGTTGGGCAGTTGTGCATCAGATACAGAAGCTGTGGCTGCCACAGCATCTTAATCAAATTGCATCTCCCCGCGACCGATAATGGGAGGCGTCTCCAGATTGCAATTTTAGATTTAAATTTAGCTAGTAATGGTACAATATTATCATTGATGTAATTATTAGGGTTCTTCTTTATGTTTACACCTAGATATTTAATTTGTTCGACCACTTCTAGCTGTAGGCTATCCGGTATCCTCTGGTTCCCTAGGGGATCTATAGGCATTAGTGCAGATTTTTCCCAATTTATGGTGAGCCCTGAAATTTTCCCAAAATCTGTGAGGATGCTCATCACCTGCCTGGGGGATTGCTCCGCATCCCCCAGGAAGAGGAGGACGTCATCCGCATATAAAGCGATTCTCTCTTCTCCCCCCTTTCTTCTAAACCCCTGTATGTTTATGTCTGATCTAATTACGCTGGCCAGCGGCTCCATTGCCAGAGCAAAAAGCAAGGGGGACAGTGGGCACCCCTGTCTTGTCCCCCTCTCCAATTGAATTTTGTCAGAGAAATCATTATTAACTCTGATTTTGGCGCTGGGGCCCGTATACAAGGTTTTAATCCATTCAATGAATGAGGGGCCGAATCCAAATTCCCTTAAAACACGCCATAGGTATCCCCATTCTAAGCTATCAAAAGCTTTGACCACATCTAGGGCCATAACCACCCTTGTCCCTGTATCCTCTGTTGGTATCTGCATATTGAGATACAGCCTCCTGATATTTATACTGGTGGATCTACAGGGGATAAATCCTGTTTGGTCCGGATGTATAAGTCTAGATATAATTTTATTTAGTCTGATTGCCATAACTTTCGCAAGTATTTTAGCATCCGCACATAGCAAGGAGATAGGTCTGTAAGACTTAGTCTCTAACGGGTCCTTCCCCTCCTTATGTAAAACTATTATTGTTGCTTCCGTCATAGACGTTGGCAACCTCCCCTCCTCTTTCGCCCAGTTAAATACTTTAAGAAGCTCTGGCAGTAGTACTTTCCCATATTGTTTATAGGTTTCTGCTGGGAGGCCATCTGGTCCTGGTGATTTCTGATTAGCCATTTCTTTCACCGCCAATTGGATTTCCTCCAATGTTAGTGGTGCCTCCATTATCCCTCTTTCTTCATCTGTGAGGACCGGAATATCAACGTTTCTGAAGAATATGTCCACTTCCCCTTCCTCCACCGTCCCACGCGATCTATACAGTTTTTCATAATATAATCTAAAAGTTTCTGTAATTAATGACTTTTTGGATGATATCTCACCTTTTTCAGTCTTGATCACAGGGACGCTGGAGGGAGGAGAATTGGTTCTCACCAAATGTGCCAACATTTTCCCAACTTTTTCCCCCTCTCCGTAAGCTACCTGTTTCTGGAACAATCTCTTATTCTCTGATTTCTTAATGACTATGTCTTTATATTCCTGTTGTTTAATTAACCATACACTTTGTGTATCCGGTGTGGGGTTATTGACGTAGTCTCCCTCTGCTTTCATCAACTCTCTCTTAATCCTACTCTCCCATTCCCTTGTGGTCTTTTTAATTTTTGCTACTGATTGAATGAGAATACCTCTTAAATACGCCTTCAATGCATCCCACATTATACCTCTTGTCGCTGATTCATTATTAAATTTTATAAATTCTTCCAGTTTTAATAACACCTCATTTGGGTCCCCTATTAGTTCGAACCAAATTGGGTTCATTTTCCATACTGCAGGGGATCTTTTCCCTTCTAAGTTTATTGAGACAACCAGTAGTGCATGATCAGATACTCCTCTAGGGTGATATTCTATATCCCTTATGATTTGGCATGCTTCTTCGTTTCCCAAGGCTAGATCTATCCTTGAGAGCGTGGAATAGGAGCTTGAATAACATGAGAATTGCAGCACACCTGGATTCCGCGCCCTCCACATGTCAAAGAGCCCTGCTTCCTGTAAAAACTGGTATAATCGACTCTCATCTACTTTCTGGCCATGTACACCCAGTGGGAACCTATCAAGTTTTCTATTGATAACCTCGTTAAAGTCCCCTACTGCTATAACCGGTACCCCAACTTTGTCTGTTAAGAATTCCAATAGGTACGAAGGGGGGGCGTGACCGGATGTGAGACGGGAGAGTGTGGAGCATGGAGTATGAAGTGAGCACGTAGATGCTAGTGGGCTCTCTCCTACCCCCAGCTTGGAAGTATATCACTGGGAGACATCCCTATGGTGGCGGCTGAAAACTGTTACTGGCTATGGCAAGTGTAGCTTGATCCTGATTTTAACCCCCCTGTTTGGCTGTAACTAGCAGCGGTACCTGGATCGGATTGACAGAGGAGAGCGGCTTGGTGCGGTGAAGGGACGTGCAGCAGCTGGTCGGTCTCCGCGAGAGTGTTACTCGGATCACGCACTTTGGATCACCTGACCGCTCACCTGACCGGACCGTCCAGCCATACAGTGCAAGGAGCGAGCGCCGGCTGACGCTGCAGGGGTCCCGAACGTCTCGCGGGTCTCGTGGGCGGCTTGCCCGGATAGAGGAGAGACGTGAGTGCACCGGGAACAAGGAGGGAGCCGCGATAAGCGGGATACCTCACCAGCGGAGGTACCTATATGTGGAGGGGTGAGCGGAATACTGACATGTAACATCTGCAGCTTCCAAGGTACCAAATTTATTAAATGTTCCACCATCTTCCTGCATAAACAACTGCTATTGAATACATCTGAACTCTGGGCGCAAGTATGTATTTTTTTTAAAAAAAAAGAACGCACTTTAATGTACTATATATACCAGCAGCTCTCCTGTTTATGGTAACCCTTTCTCACCAACTGATCTATTGAGTGGTATAACCACATTTTCGATTATTCTAAATATATTACTCACTCCCCTCTAAGCTGGAGCCATAATTGATTTATTGAACTGCAATTCTATGGAGCGGAACGATTATAAAACGCACTAAATGCACCTTTATGCTACCCGGCTTTTGTAAGCCAGAATCTTGAGGACTGGTTTCTCCTTTTTTTTTTTTCCTCTATGGTTGCGTTGTGTATGGGTACTGGCGTCCTCCCAAAGTCCTTCTTTAACCATAAACGCAGTCTGAGGACTGATAATAGCAATATATAAAACTGTGTGAAAACATCGTGATGTGTATACCTGCCTTTTACATGCTCCGCTTCAATTGAGGACTGCAAACAGAAACGCTGGGCTGTGCACATATACGTGAATATATACGTACACTTCTGTACTTATATCCTCCTTTAATCTCAACCACTCTGGCCCGGTCATAGGCTGTGATTTATTTATAGGACTGCCCCCTTTTTTTTTTTTTTTTTTTTTTTTTTTCTCTTTTTGGCTCTCCCCCCCCTCCCTTTTTTAGGGCCACCAGAGAACTGCTTCTTATAAAATTTATTCTAAAGCCGGTATTTGACTGGGTTGGATCCCAGAGGGGCCCAGGAGGGGCAACATGTCAGCAAGGAGGAGAGGAGAAGAGCAGGCCAACCCGGAGAGTGTTGGGACACAATCACTAAGATCAGCCAAGGATAAGGAAAAGGGGTCCCAGCCCATATTAACAAATGGGGCATCAGCAGCCGCAGCAAAGCTGGAAAAGTATGCTCATACCCCAGTCCATAGTCCAACTAAAGGGGGACAGCAAATCCAGGCAAAAGTGTCAAACGACAGAAAGAGCCAGGGGCAAATAAACAACCAGACAGTCGCTGCGGGGGCCGCGATAGGAGGAGCAAAGAGCACAACCAATAAAAATGTAGGAGCCCCTGGAAAATCAGATGTGGTTTCAGCTCAGGCACCAACGGCTGAAGGAGAGCCGACATTAAAAGACGTATTGGCGGCAGTTAATACATGTAAACAGTCCCTAGGGGAGTTATGTGACCAAATGAAAAATATCAAAGAGGAGCTGTCCCTGATGCGCCATGAGCTGGAAAGGACGGCCGACAGAATAACAGCAGCAGAAGGGAGAATTAGTCAAATAGAGGATGACATGTACCCAATAAGCCAAGAGGTTAAAATCCTAAAAGAACAATCAGATAAATTTGCAGGAAAACTGGACGAAATGGAGAACAGACTCCGAAGGGACAATGTGAGGCTGGTAGGCCTCCCGGAAAAAAGTGAAGGATCGGACCCAATTGTATTCATGGAAAAATGGCTTATCGAAATGTTTGGAAGAGAGACTTTTTCACAACAGTTCTCAGTTGAAAGGGCGCATAGGGTCCCGTTTAGACCCCCACCCCAGGGAGGGCACCCTAGATCTATATTAATGAAATTTTTGAACTTTAAGGACAAAGTCATGCTCCTCCGTAGGGCCAGAGAGATGGGGAGTATTTTTTATAAGGGAGCTAAAATCTCACTGTACCCCGATTTTTCACCTGACTTGCAGAAGCGTAGAGCAGATTTTATAGAAATCAAACGCAAACTTCAGAAATTTGATGTTACTTATGCTTTACTGTACCCAGCTAGGCTACGTGTGGTAGCAATGGGAGAGACTTTTTTTTTTGATTCCCCAGCAAACGTGACTACATGGTTGGAAGACCGGAAAGATCAATTAACGATTAAAACGAGGGGATGATGGGTTTTGGGATAGAGGAACAATATAAAGGGATGAGAGGGGAGGTGTCTTAGAGGAAAATATTCGCACAGGGATAAGAGGGTGGAAGGAGCCACATAGCACAAAAGTAAGGAATGAATGGGCGGGGGGAGGGGCGAAACACAGCTGTTAGTGTGTGCAAGGATGGGGGTGGGGTGGGAGGAGGGGGAGGGTGGGAGTGGATTTGCATATAAGTATGGAGGGGGGGAGGGGGGGAAGTTTGTGGGTAAAGGGTGTGTGGTAACGGTCACAAAAAAAGTCCTTAGGGATAACCTAGAATGGTATAAGGGGGAGGGGGGGTGAAGATGCAACAAAGTAAAACACGGGAAAAATATTTAATTTACACGGAAGTAAGCAGTAAGCTAAAAATATTGTTAGATAAACACTTAGAAAAAAGATTAGCACTTTTTCACGCAGAGAAGAATATCAAGATAGGTGAAAGATTTTTTTGCTCACAAGGGGTAGTTATTTTGGCTAAAGGCCTGGTTACCTTTCCCTTTTTTCCCATCTCTCCTTTGTTTTCTTTTTTTAAATTTTTAAATTTTATTATTCCTCTCTTCCGGGTCCTATGAAGCAGCAGGATGGGTGAGCATTATAATAAGCATAGTATAGGTATAAAATGGGATCAAATGACCTTTCGCATTAGAATTTTCTATCCCTTACAGTATCCCTTCCTTACCTTATAGTATCCAGTATCCTTTCCTCTAACAAGGGTAGGGGGGTGGAGTATTTGGGACATAGCATTGTCTTTTTGTGTATATATCCTTTCTCCCCGTTTTTTTTTTTTTTTTTTTTTTTTTTTTTTCTCTCTCCCCCTCTGTCTTCTCCTTTTTCCCTCTCTCCCATGTTGAAGCATGCAGACTAGGATAATGAGTATTGGCTCCTGGAACGTACGGGGGCTGGGCACACCGGCAAAGAGAGCAGCAGTCGCAGAGACCCTGGAAAGGAGTGGGGTAGGACTGATCTGCCTACAGGAGACGCACCTAACTCAAGACTCTAAGTTACAAAACCAAAGCAAGAAATACCAATGCCAATTCCACTCAGTCCACACCTCTTACTCAAGAGGAGTGGCAGTGATGGTAAGGAAAGAGTTGGGGTTTTCCTGTCGGCAGATCAGTATAGATAGAGACGGACGGTATATTTTTTTGCACTGTGTAATTGAAAACCGAGAATATGTTCTCGCAAATATTTATATTCCCCCTCCGTTCAAACTTGATGATAAAAGATCTTTAGCAGATGAATGACTGTAGTGGTCCTGTCATGAAGTCTGATCTCCCCTTCTCTTCACAAGCAATATCTAGCTCCTCTATAACCACAGCGTCTTCCTTTGAAGCTTCTGCTGAAGATCAGGGGAGATCAGGCTACATTGCTTTAGGGACTCAACCAGCAGTGACACCCCCTCCTCCTCTCTCCTAGCAGAGGAGGATAGTCCCCTTCCTTCTTCCCCATGTTCACTTGGTTAGTTTCCAGTCTTCATGTTGACATAGAGATCATCGTCTTTTACACTTTGATTTGACCGGTGAACATCCCATGTACTGCATTTTAACCAGCAAGACTATGTTGGATTAAACTGCTGTGTATTATTCTAGAGTTAAGCTGTCTGTGGGGGGCGCTTATTCAGCAGGTGGCCATTCTGGCCGGTTGGACCAAGATCTAAAGGAGGTATGTCATTGCTTGAAACAGAACATTCACAACATCACTCCGTTTAACCAATCCTTTATCACCACAAATAAAAATAAAAGTTGGGCACACACTAGTTAGGCCTGTTATCCCTGATTCCCTTTTAATTGTAATAAAAGATCTTTTGCAGATGATCAACTGTAATGGTCAGTCCTGTCATGTAGTCTGATCTCCCCTTTTCTCCATAAGCAATATCTAGATCCTCTATCACCACAGTGTCTTCCTTTAAAGCTTCTGCTGAAGATCAGACTACACTGCTAGAGGAACTCAACCAGCCCTGACACCCCCTCCTCTCTCCTAGAGGGACCCAACCAGCAGTGACACCCCCTCCTTCTCTCTCCGAGAGGGACCCAACCAGCAGTGACAGCCCCTCCTTCTCTCTCCTAGAGGGACCCAACCAGCAGTGACACCCCCTCGTTCTCTCTCCTAGAGGGACCCAACCAGCAGTGACACCCCCTCCTTCTCTCTCCTAGAGGGACCCAACCAGCAGCGACACCCCCTCATTCTCTCTCCTAGAGGGACTCAACCAGCAGTGACACCTCCTCCTTCTCTCTCCTAGAGGCACCCAACCAGCAGCGACACCCCCTCCTTCTCTCTCCTAGAGGGACCCAACCAGCAGTGACACCCCCTCCTTCTCTCTCCTAGAGGGACCCGACCAGCAGTGACACCCCCTCCTTCTCTCTCAGAACTTTGAAGTCTTGAGTGTCTGGGATCAGGAACAAACACTCCTTGCTTTGGAAGTTAAAACTTTATTAAATAGTTGTGTGAGAACAATCCAATATGTCTACTGAATGAGATTCTGTAGGATGTTCGTCAAAAGGATTCTTCGTCTAACATGGAAAAGGTCTTTTGTATAAATGAGGGGAAGGGGACATTGAATTATCCATTATAATGATCATTCCCTATTTAAAAAAAAAAAAAAAAAAAAAGATAAAATCCATATCATTAGTAAATTCTGATTTCGTGACATGATAAAGAAAGGCTACACAGAGTCATCACTAAGGGGTCAGGAAAGTAGAGGGCCGTTCCAGTGTGGTTTGAAGACTTATCACATGCCCAGAGCCTTCGGCTTCTGATGTTTGGGTAGAGAGCATGGGGCTTTGGCCAAGAAGGGCATAGAAGATGGGAAAGGTGGAGCTGACCTGGGTTCTATCACAGAGGAGGAACCTGAGTGGCAGCCGGTGAGCCCAGAGGGAGCAGTTTCTGCTAGAGCCTGGTCTGTTGGCTGAGTACGAGCCTGAGACACGATCCTAACACTGTGCTTCTTCTCAGCTTCTCTGATGTATACCAAAATATGGCTCCTACAGAAGACGTTAGCAACACCTTTAGGGTTGTTTGAGTTCTCTGAGGCTTTGAAGGCCACGACTTCTATAGGAAAACGTTTCCCGCACTCAAAGCAAGGAAATTGCATCTTTACTCGTCTGCGTTAAGATGGGATTTCCAGGAAAACGAATGATTTTCTAATAAGGCTTCTCCCCAGCGTGAGATCCTTTAGCTGCAACAAGGTCTGATTTTAATGCGTAACATTTTCTGCACTCGGGTCTGGCACATGGCCTGTTTCAGTGTGCGACCTCTGATGTCTGTAAAGACAGGACTTCTCCGAAAAAGATTTTCTGCACTCGGAGCAGGAATACGGCTTCTCGCCCGTGTGCGACCTCTGATGCCTAGAAAGATGGGCCTTCTGCGAAAAACATTTGCCACACTCAGGGCAGGGAAAAGGCTTCTCACCCGTGTGCGACCTCTGATGTCTGAAAAGATGGGCCTTCTGCGTAAAACATTTCCCGCACTCGTAGCAGGAATACAACCTCTCGCCCGTGTGCAATATCACGTGTTTGGAAAGAGTGGATTTCTGTGAAAAACATTTACCGCACTCAGGACAGGAGTAAGGCTTCTCCCCCGTGTGGGACCTTTGATGTATGAGAAGGTCTGATTTCTGTGGGTAACATTTCCCGCACTCACCACAGGCATACGGCTTCTCGCCCGTGTGCAATCTCTGGTGTTTGGAAAGACTGGATTTCTGCGAAAAACATTTCCCGCACTCGGAACAGAAATACAACTTCTTGCCTGTATGCAATCTCTGATGTCTGGAAAGGTGGGCCTTCTGTGAAAAAACGTCTCCACACTCAGAGCAGGAATAGCGATTCTCCTCCGCATGAAACCTGTAATGCCTGACCAGTTCTGATTCATGAGGAAAACATTTCCCGCACTCAGAACAGGAATGAAGCTCCTCCCCCTCGTGAGATCTCTGATGTACAGAAAGACTTTGTTTAGAGTTAAAACGTTCTCCACATTCAGGACAGGAAACTTTCTTCTTTCTCTGAATCCCGGCCCCATCCCTCACAGTACGAGGTTGCTCAGAGTCGGAGGGACTCCATGGTGTATCCACACTGGGAAGTCCACCATCCATAGTGGAGCTCATTGTCTTTTCTCCTCCACAATCTCCTGTGATGTCCTCATCTTCCATTTTACAACCTGGAGATAAAGTGAGACGATCCTTTGAGGGTTTCTCCATGGCGTGTCCTGGAAAAATATAAAAACATCATCAATAGATATGAGAGGGTTAGTTCACTTCCATCAAGATCCCATCTGGATCAGGTAGATATGAGTGAGGAGATGTTCTCTGTGGAGGTCCCAACCAGCTGGGACTCTCCCCCCTCTTCAGTTCTTTGGTCCTCCTCCCAGATCACTTCTACATTTACACAGCCTTGTCAGAAGAGCAGGAACCAATGGGGGCTGGGAGGTCCATGCTCTTCACACAATCACAAGCCTAGGCCAATCAGTGAGCAGTAACAGAGCAGAGATAAGAGAAGAATATATTATGGGTCACCTGTGCTGATCTCTGTAGGAGTGTCTTCCTCTATGAATGTCCTCGTCCTTCCAGCCTCCTCCGTATATTGCTGATCATCCCTCACATACGTCTCTTCTACTTCACCCTCAACTTTCATGTTCATCAGATCTTCACCCTAAACCAAGAGAATGGCAGAAAATAACATCTGTAACATAGACGTATTTATGATGTGAGATCACAGAAAATATCATCTTGTAGAGTCCACACATCGTCTCCACATGTCAGAGTGTTCAATCACTTTATGTTCCCGACCCTCAACTCCACCTACCTGATGATGGTGGGGGATGGTGGGACCTTCCTGTGTGGAATCCAGAGGACGGGGACATCTCTCTGGTGGGTTTCTCTTTTTAGGTGGTTCTATCATAACATCCTCATAGAGATCCTCGTGTCCTTCAGAAAACTCCTTCATCACACCATACTCCTCATCCTCCTCTTCATACTCTTCTTTAACTACAATATTATAATCCCTGAGGTTTCCACTCTAAATATATAATAAAACATTTATTATAAGAAACATGCTTGTGTATAAATTATAACTATCAGTGATTGTTCCTCATCTACCTGATGATGGTGGGGGATGGTGTGACCTTCCTGTGTGGAATTCCGGGAATACAGAGGACAGGGACATCTCTCTGGTGGGTTTCTTGTATTAGGTGGTTTCATCAAATCCTTATAGAGATCAGTGTGTCTATCGAAAAGCTCCTCCATCACTCCATACTCTTCATCCTCCTCTATATACTCTTCTTTAACAATAATACAGTCCCCGAGGTTTCCAATCTAAATTTGAAATAAAACATTTATTGTAACAAACATACCTGTGTATAAATCATAACTACCAGTGATTGTTCCTCAGCTACCTCATCATCGTGAGGGATGGTGTGATCCTCCAGTGTGGAATCCCGGAAAAACAGAGAACGGGGACATCGCGGTGGTGGGTTCCCATTACTGGATCCATCCATGACGTCCTTGTAGAGATTATGTTCTTCTAAATACTCCTACATACAGTAGACATATATCATACAGTCACCACCCAGACACATCCCTTGTCTGTTACTGGATAATGTCCCAGAATTCCCAGAATCCTCCTCACCTCTCCTGTCAGCAGCTCCATCATCTTCTTGGTGACTTCTAGAATCTTCTCCATGTTGTGTCTCTCAGGTTTTAGGGAGTCACATGGAGGCACTGTGATGGTCATATGATCACCTGACTTCACAAGAGGAAATCTCTGTATTGGAGAACCAATAGGAAGATCATGTTAGAATCCCAGAATCCTCCTCACCTCTCCGGTCTGTGTTTTATTAACCGCTTCAATACCCGGCCATAGTCATATGACGCCCACAAGGTGGATCTACCATCCTGGGTGGGCGTCATATGACGTCCTCGGATTCCCGGCCGCCTGGGGGGCGCGCGCGTGCGCCCGCGGCATCGCTCGGGACCCGGTGCGAGTGCCCGGCGGCCGCAATGTCCGCCGGGCACCCGCGATTGCCCGTTAAAACAACGGGACCGGGCGGGACCGTGGAGCTGTGTGTGTAAACACACAGCTCCACGTCCTGTCAGCGGGGAGGAGACCGATCATGTGATCCCAGTACGGAGGATCACATGATCGGTCTCCTCCCCTTAAGTCCCCTCCCCCTACAGTTAGAATCACTCCTATTAGGGACACACATTAACCCCTCCAGCGCCCTCTAGTGTTAACCCCTTCCCTGCCAGTCACATTTACACAGTAATCATTGCAATTTTATAGCAACGATCGCTGTGTAAATGTGAATGGTTCCAAAAATGTGTCAAAAGTGTCCGAAGTGTCCGCCGCAATGTCGCAGTCACGAAAAAAAAATCGCAGATCGCCGCCATTACTAGTAAAAAAAAAAAAAAAAAAAAAATTCTATAAATCTATCCCCTATTTTGTAGACGCTATAGCTTTTGCGCAAACCGATCAATATACGCTTATTGCGATTTTTTTTACCAAAAATATGTAGAAGAATACGTATCGGCCTAAACTGAGGAAAAAAAATTTTTTTTTTTTTTTTTAAAAATGGGATATTTATTATAGCAAAAAGTAAAAATATTGTGTTTTTTTTCAAAATTGTCGCTCTTCTTTTGTTTATAGCGCAAAAAATAAAAACCGCAGGGGCGATCAAATACCACCAAAAGAAAGCTCTATTTGTGGGAAAAAAAGGACGTCAATTTTGTTTGGGTGTAACGTCGCACGACCGCGCAATTGTTAGTTAAAGTGACGCAGTGCCGAATCGCAAAAAGTGCTCTGGTAAGGAAGGGTGTTTAAAGCCCTGTATTGAAGTGGTTAATAGAGATAAGAGGGATGTCATGTGACCTCCCAGAATCCTCCTCACCTCTCCGGTCAGGTCTGTGTTTTATTAATAGAAATAAGAGTGATGTCATGTGACCTCCCAGAATCCTCCTCACCTCTCCGGTCAGGTCTGTGTTTTTATTAATAGAGATAAGAGTGATGTCATGTGACCTCCCAGAATCCTCCTCACCTCTCCGGTCAGCAGGTAGATGATCTCCAGGGTGAGGTTTAGTATCTCCTCAGTCATGTGACTCCGGTCCTCCTCCATCTTCGTTGGTGTTGTCATGTGATCTATGCGGGTTTCCCTGTAGACGGATAACAGAGAATGATCTGGACTGTACAATATTAGGATGGGGATGTTCGGGGGATGATATGAGGGTCTCCATCATGTAAGAACGGTCCCCAGTGAGATTACACACAGAAGCACATGCAGTTTAGTGTTAGCTATGGTTTTGGGACTATAGACTCCCTCAGTACACATCTTCCCCCCCCAGCCTGACCTGTACAGACTCCCCCAGTTCACACCCCCAAACTACAGATCCTCCCCCTCCTTCCCAGTCTAACTGTCCGCAGTAAAGTCTCAGATGCATTGAAGCAAAGACCTGCCATTCCTGCCGGTATTCTACATGGTCGCATCCCTTTTTCGCAGGAATGCGCACATGGCCGATGCCCTAGGACGCACTAGGAGTGTTCCACCATGCACTGGTGAACGTCCTCAAGCAAAATTGATTCCCAAATGGCCTTTATAAGGGAGTTCGCTGCCTCCAGAGACTGCTGGTTGATCTTCATCTCTCCAGTGGGCTTCTTCCTGTGATTCCCTGTGTTTGTGGATTCTCCGTTACCGACTTAGCTTGCTCTTGGACCTGTCTTCTGCCTGCCTCCTGGTTTGACCCCAGCTTGCTTGTTCTGCTCTCCTGTTTATTACCCTGGCCGACCATCCTGACTACGCTTTGTCCCTTGTCCACACCTGGTACTCAGGTCGGAACTGGCTACGCTTTTGCCTTCTACTCTACCTGTGACCTGCTACTTACCACAGGCGCCACCGGCCTCCAGTCATTGCACCAGTCCTCCTTCATCTGCTCCAGTGCTTCTGCTGACTACCTGGATTTCTGGACCAGCAACGCTCCAGTCGGGACATCCTCTCCAGCAGTTCCAGCAGGCGGCCCGTGCTTCTTTGAGCCTAGCACCTGTTCTCCCCTTTAGGAGTGCCTGGAGCTTAGCCGCAAGGGAAACCCTCTCACCATTTAGCCTCCAACTGGGTATAATTCTTCAGTAGAGACACGATTCCCTGCCTAATCCCTTAGCACAGACCCCCTCAGTACAGACCACCCAGTCCAGACCCCAAAAGTACAGATCCCCCCTCCCAGCATAACCCCTCAGTAAAGACCCTCCCCAGTACAGACCTTCCTCTCCCAGTCTAAGCCCTCCATAACAGAACCTCCCAGTAGAGTCCACCTTTCTGGCCCATCCCCTCAGTACAGATCCTCCCCAGTCCAGACCCCCAAAGTACAGATCCCTCTTCTAGTTAACCCTTCGTTACAGAACCCCCTCGGTACAGTCCCCCCTCTCAGCCTATCCCCTCAGTACAGACCTTCCTCTCCCAGTCCAACCCCTCCATACAGAACCCCCCAGCACAGTCCCCCCCCTCCCGGCCTATCGCCTCTGTACAGACCCTCCCCAGTACAAACCTTCCTCTCCCAGTCCAACCCCTCCATACAGTCCCCCCCCCCAGTACAGCTCCCTTACCGGTCTATCCCCTCAGTACAGACCCTGCCCACTTCAGACCTTCCTCTCCCAGTCCAAGCCCTCCAAACAGAACCCCCCAGTAGAGTCTACCTTTCTGGCCCATCCCCTCAGTACAGATCCTCCCCAGTACAAACCTTCCTCTCCCAGTCCAACCTCTCCATACAGACCCCCCCCCCCCCCCCCAGTACAGCTCCCTTCCCGGTCTATCCCCTCAGTACAGACCCTCCCCAGTACAAACCTCCCTCTCTCCCAGTTCAACCCCTCCATACAGACCCCCCCCCCCCCCACAGTACAGCTCCCTTCCCGGCCTATCCCCTCAGTACAGACCCTCCCCAGTACAAACCTTCCTCTCCCAGTCCAACCCCTCCATACAGACCCCCCCCCCCCCCCAGTACAGCTCCCTCCCCAGCCTATCCCCTCAGTACAGACCCTCCCCAGTACAAACCTCCCTCTCTCCCAGTTCAACCCCTCCATACAGACCCCCCCCCACAGTACAGCTCCCTTCCCGGCCTATCCCCTCAGTACAGACCCTCCCTAGTACAAACCTTCCTCTCCCAGTCCAACCCCTCCATACAGACCCCCCCCCCCCCAGTACAGCTCCCTTCCCGGCCTATCCCCTCAGTACAGACCCTCCCTAGTACAAACCTTGCTCTCCCAGTCCAACCCCTCCATACAGACCCCCCCCCCCCCCAGTACAGCCCCCTTCCCGGCCTATCCCCTCAGTACAGACCCTCCCTAGTACAAACCTTCCTCTCTCCCAGTCCAACCCCTCCATACAGACCCCCCCCCCCCCAGTACAGCTCCCTTCCCAGCCTATCCCCTCAGTACAGACCCTCCCCAGTACAAACCTCCCTCTCTCCCAGTTCAACCCCTCCATACAGACCCCCCCCCCCCACAGTACAGCTCCCTTCCCGGCCTATCCCCTCAGTACAGACCCTCCCCAGTACAAACCTTCCTCTCCCAGTCCAACCCCTCCATACAGACCCCCCCCCCCACAGTACAGCTCCCTTCCCGGCCTATCCCCTCAGTACAGACCCCCCTCAGTACAGACCCTGCCCACTCCAGACCCCCAAAGTACAGATCCCCTTTCTAGTTAACCATTCACTACAGAACCCCCTCAGTACATTCCACCCTCTCAGCCTATCCCCTCAGTACAGACCTTCCTCTCCTAGTCCCTCCATACAGAACCCCCTCAGTACATTCCCCCCTCTCCTTTAAGCCTATACCCCCTCAGTACAAACCCCTCCCCAATCAAAAGCCATTGCCGGCTTCCTTTTAGCTTAGATCTCAGTGGCAGTTTCCGAGTGAGGGAAGTCCAGCCCTCGGCTGTGTCACGTGACCGGAGCCAAGGACAACTGCCGCTGTCAGTAGGGATGCCACCTCATCCCTTTAAACCCGAAAACATATAAAGTACACAGGTTCTGCGGCTGATTAAGGTGGTAATTCAACTCACTTGATGCCTTATCTGCTTTAAATCAGCCTCAGAACCCGTGTAATTCATATGCGTTCGGGTTTAAAGGGAAGAGGTGGCGACTCTAGCTGTCAGACAAAAGTTGTGCTGCAAGGCCTATAATACGAGGTCTACAGTGCCGCTTCTGCCTGTCTGACAGCAACACAAAGAAAAGAAAAATGACGGGGCGAGTGGCCGTCCAGCACCGCAGAGTATCGGTAACGAGTGTGGTCGGCGCCCCATCACCCCCCCCCCCCCCCCCCCAAGTGCGCCACCATCTGCTGGATCTGAAATTCCATTCTCTATGTAAAGTCTGTTTTGTTTTGACATTTTTTGGCTTTGTTTTTAATCTCCCGGCACCGAAAACCAAAGAGGATTCCCTTCATGTCCAAATAAACCTCCTAGTCCCAGAATAAACATCGTAAAATACGTTCGTTGAGAAAATTGAATCTCCAAAAGGAAGAGAATATTGCGGCCCGGTAAGTGGGGGGAATATTCTGCCCCTGAAGGGGTTAATCTAGGTTTCTACACTATATATGTGTGTATCATCATCTGCTGGAGATAAAAGACATCACAGTGACTATGGAGGAAGAGGACGGACATGATGGGGGGGGGTTACTGGGTGTAAATATAAAATAAGATCTTATTACCTCCTCTACTGCCACTTTCAGCAATGTCTTCTCTCTACTTCCTCCCGACTCACCTCTCACCCGGAACTTCCTGTCTGTACCTGACATCACTTCCTGTTTGCCTTCCATAGAGTCTATCTATCTCTATGGTAGGTGTGATCCCCACCTTGTGGAGCTCAGCGGAACTGCACCCTCCGAGAAACGTCTCGTAGTGTAAACACCGTGTTTCGTCAGACTAGGCGACCTCACCCGTCGGAATTGGTAACGGAAGTGACGTTCCGTCGCCACCATCTTGCTACACCCTGCACTCGTCCGCAGTAAGGATACACTGAGGTAGAAGGTCTTGGAAAGATCAGCCTTTCTCAACCTTTTCAACACAGAGGAACCCTTGAAATAGTTCTCCGGTATCAGGGAACCCTTGTTAAAAATTAGAAATCTACAACTCATGATACATTAGTGTGATGGTCAGTGGGAAGAACGGTCCTCACACTTGTGGTCATTGGGAAGAATTACACCCGTTTGTTGTGGATGATTTGATGTGATCTTCGTTTTGGAATAAACAACACAAGAAATCAATTTCAGTGTGCGGCTTTCCAGAGTTCTTTCCATTACCTTCTACCTTACACGTGTTAGCCAGCACCTGAGGCTCTCTGACGGGAAGACAAACACTCGTCTTGGCGAGCCGACCTAGATCGATGGCTCTTTCTCTCTAAGGATACACTGAGATGGGGGTGTTTCGGCACATATGGCGACCTATCTCATTTGGCTACCCGCTGGAGTGCGCATGGGCGACGCCAGATTCCCAGAGCCGCCAGAATGTGTAACGGAGGTGACGTCATCTTGCTACACCTTGCACTTCTCTACAGTATGCATACACTGAGAAGAGGAAAGCGGACATCTTGTTACACCCACTGGAGTTTTCCATTTTACACTTATTTCTACCAGTAAAGTGAGTTTCTATAGTGAGATACAGGACTTAGAACTCCGTCTGACTGGTGAGATGTTGAATTTTAAAAGCAGTGGCAAGCCTGCTCACCTCACAGGTTTGCTGATCTGACAGAAGTTTGCTGCTTTTAAAATTTAACATCTAACCCAGTGATTCTCAACCAGGGTTCCCCCAGAGGTTGCTAGGGGTTCCTTGAGCAATTCCCGACTCTCGTATAAGTTCCTTTGAATCCTAGGGTTCCACCAGAGTAGTGTTTCTCAACCAGGGTTCATCCAGAGGTTGCTAGGGATTCCTTGAGCAATTTCTGCCTTGTATAATTTCCATGGAATCCTAGGGTTCCACCAGAGTAGGGTTTATCAACCAGGGTTCATCCAGAGGTTACTAGGGGTTCCTTGAGCAATTTCTGCCTCGTATAATTTCCATGGAATCCTAGGATTCCACCAGAGTAGGGTTTATCAACCAGGGTTCATCCAGAGGTTGCTAGGGGTTCCTTAAGCAATTTCTGCCTCGTATAAGTTCCATGGAATCCTAGGGTTTCACCAGAGTAGGGTTTCTCAACCAGGGTTCATCCAGAGGTTGCTAGGGATTCCTTGAGCAATTTCTGCCTTGTATAATTTCCATGGAATCCTAGGGTTCCACCAGAGTAGGGTTTATCAACCAGGGTTCATCCAGAGGTTACTAGGGGTTCCTTGAACAATTTCTGCCTCGTATAATTTCCATGGAATCCTAGGATTCCACCAGAGTAGTGTTTCTCAACCAGGGTTCATCCAGAGGTTGCTAGGGATTCCTTGAGCAATTTCTGCCTTGTATAATTTCCATGGAATCCTAGGGTTCCACCAGAGTAGGGTTTATCAACCAGGGTTCATCCAGAGGTTACTAGGGGTTCCTTGAGCAATTTCTGCCTCGTATAATTTCCATGGAATCCTAGGATTCCACCAGAGTAGGGTTTATCAACCAGGGTTCATCCAGAGGTTGCTAGGGGTTCCTTAAGCAATTTCTGCCTCGTATAAGTTCCATGGAATCCTAGGGTTTCACCAGAGTAGGGTTTCTCAACCAGGGTTCATCCAGAGGTTGCTAGGGGTTCCTTGAGCAATTTCTGCCTTGTATAATTTCCATGGAATCCTAGGGTTCCACCAGAGTAGGGTTTATCAACCAGGGTTCATCCAGAGGTTACTAGGGGTTCCTTGAGCAATTTCTGCCTCGTATAATTTCCATGGAATCCTAGGATTCCACCAGAGTAGTGTTTCTCAACCAGGGTTCATCCAGAGGTTGCTAGGGATTCCTTGAGCAATTTCTGCCTCGTATAATTTCCATGGAATCCTAGGGTTCCACCAGAGTAGGGTTTCTCAACCAGGGTTCATCCAGAGGTTGCTAGGGGTTCATTGAGCAATTTCTGCCTCGTATAATTTCCATGGAATCCTAGGGTTCCACCAGAGTAGGGTTTCTCAACCAGGGTTCATCCAGAGGTTGCTAGGGGTTCCTTGAGCAATTTCTGCCTCGTATAATTTCCATGGAATCCTAGGATTCCACCAGAGTAGGGTTTCTCAACCAGGGTTCATCCAGAGGTTGCTGGGGGTTCCTTGAGCAATTTCCGCCTCGTATAATTTCCATTGAATCCTAGGGTTCCACCAGAGTAGGGTTTCTCAACCAGGGTTCATCCAGAGGTTGCTGGGGGTTCCTTGAGCAATTTCCGCCTCGTATAATTTCCATTGAATCCTAGGGTTCCACCAGAGTAGGGTTTCTCAACCAGGGTTCATCCAGAGGTTGCTAGGGGTTCCTTGAGCAATTTCTGCCTCGTATAATTTCCATAAGTTCTATCTATGTCCTGTATTTCACTATATAAACTCACTTAATTGGTAGAAATAAGTGTAAAATGGAAAACTCCAGTGGGTGTAACAAGATGTTAGCTTTCCCCCTTCTCAGTGTATCCTTACTGTAGAGCAGTAGGGGGGTGTAGCAAGATGGCGGCGACTAAAGGTCACTTCCGTTACACATTCTGACGAGTCGCTTAATCTGATGAATCATTGGGGCAGTATTCCTCCCATTGATACCAATGATGGGGCACTATTACTACCACTGACACCAATGATGGGGCACTTTTCCTCCCATTCATATAATTGATGGGGCACTATTCCTCCCATTGATACCAATGGTGGGGCACTATTACTACCACTGACACCAATGATAGGGCACTTTTCCTCCCATTCATGCCAATGATGGGGCACTATTCCTCCCACTGATACCAATGATGGGACACTATTCCCCCCACTGACACCAATGATGGGGCACTATTCCTCCCACTGACACCAATGATGGGGCACTATTCCTCCCACTGACACCAATGATGGGGCACTATTCCTCCCACTGATACCAATGATGGGGCACTTTTCCTCCCATTCATACCAATGATGGGGCACTATTCCTCCCACTGACACCAATGATGGGGCACTATTCCTCCCACTGACACCAATGATGGGGCACTATTCCTCCCACTGACACCATGGATTTGGCACTATTCCTCCCATTGGTAATTATAGTGGCACACTATTTCTCCTATTGATATGATGGGGCAATATTACCACCACTGACACCAATGATGGGGGCACTATTCCGCTCATTAATATTAATAGTGGCACACTTTTGCTCCCATTGACACCAATGATGGAGCACCATTCCTCCCACTGACACCAATGATGGGACACCCCTCCCACTAACACCAGTGATGGGGCACTATTCCTCCCACTAACACCAGTGATGGGGCACTATTCCTCCAACTAACACCAGTGATGGGGCACTATTCCTCCCACTAACACCAGTGATGGGGCACTATTCCTCCAACTAACACCAGTGATGGGGCACTATTCCTCCCACTAACACCAGTGATGGGGCACTATTCCTCCCACTAACACCAGTGATGGGGCACTATTACTCCCCCTAATATCAATCATGGGGAATTGTTTACTCCCACTGACACCAGGACATTTTCTACTCCCACTGGCCACAGTCCGGCCTTACTAAAGAAGGATGGTTTACTGGCCCTCTCTGATGCCTCGTACACACGAGCGGACTTTCCCGCGGGATTTCCCGGCGGACTTTTTCCCGCCAAAAGTCCGGCTGACTAAGTTTTAAGTTTTGTTTTAAAATTGTCCGCTGGACTCGCGATTCCTGCGGACAATCCCGCGGTCTGTATGCTGGTCCGCGGGACTTTTGGAAATGAACGGACTTGCCGATCATCGGAAAGTCTGTTTATTTAGAACGTGACTCCAGGTAGACGGGGCTAGCGAAGGCAGTGAATGCCGCCGCACTAGCCCCGCCACCTGGCATGGATTTAAAGGGAATCCATGGGGGTCCCCCCCAAATCCATCTCAGACCCTTATCCGAGCATGCAGCCCGGCCGGCCAGGAAAGGGGTGGGGACGAGCGAGCGCCCCCCCTCCTGAGCCGTACCAGGCCGCGTGCCCTCAACATGGGGGGTGCCCTGGGGAAAGGGGGGCCGTGCGCCCCCCCCCCACCCCAAAGCACCTTGTCCCCATGTTGATGAGGACAAGGGCCTCTTCCGGACAACCCTGGCCATTGGTTGTCGGGGTCTGCGGGCGGGGGGCTTATCGGAATCCAGGAGCCCCCTTTAATAAGGGGGCCCCCAGATACCGGCCCCCCACCCTATGTGAATGAGTATGGGGTACGATGTACCCCTACCCATTCACCTAAGGTGTAAAAGTGTAAATAAAAAAAACACACAATTTTTAAAAAATATTTTATTGCACTGCTCCGGGGGTCTTCTTCCGTCTTGGGGGGTCTTCTCGCCAGACTCCTCCGCTATTTTACCTAGGTCTTTTACCGGCTTTCTTCTTCGTCGTCGCCGCCGCCATCGTCTGGGGGTCTCTTCTGTTCTTGCCGCTGTCGCCTTCTTCTTCCTCCTCTTCTTCTTCTTCCGATGTTGACTAGTCGCTGTCTCTGGCCGGAATGGCAGAGACATGCAGTGTTGTGACTTATATAAGGACAAGGAGGCTCATGTCACATGGTGACCCCACCCCCCTATGATGTCACAGTCCCGGAGGATCACAACACAGCGCGTCTCTGCCATTCCGGCCAGAGACAGCGACGAGTCAACATCGGAAGAAGAAGAAGAAGAAGAAGAGGAAGAAGAAGAAGTAGAAGAAGAAGGCGACAGCGGCAAGAACAGAAGAGACCCCGGAAGACCCCCGAAGGCGGATCGAGACCCCCAGACGACGGCGCCGATGACGAAGAAGAAAGCCGTGCTCCTCCGCTCGGTAAAAGACCTAGGTAAAATAGCGGAGGAGTCCAGCGAGAAGACCCCCCAAGACGGAAGAAGACCCCCGGAGCAGTGCAATAAAATATTTTTAAAAAATTGTGTGTTTTTTTTTATTTACACTTTACACCTTAGGTGAATGGGTAGGGGTACATCGTACCCCATACTCATGCACATAGGGTGGGGGGCCGGGATCTGGGGGCCCCCTTATTAAAGGGGCTCCTGGATTCCGATAAGCCCCCCTCCCGCAGACCCCGACAACCAACGGCCAGGGTTGTCGGGAAGAGGCCCTTGTCCTCATCAACATGGGGACAAGGTGCTTTGGGGTAGGGGCAGGGCACCCCCCATGTTGAGGGCACGCGGCCTGGTACGGCTCAGGAGGGGGGGGGCGCTCGCTCGTCCCCACCCCTTTCCTGGCCGGCTGGGCTGCGTGCTCGGATAAGGGTCTAAGATGGATTTGGGGGGACCCCCACGCCGTTTTTTTCGGCAAAGGGATTCCCTTTAAATCCATGCCAGGTGACGGGGCTAGCGTGGCGGCATTCACTGCCTTCGCTAGTCCCGTCTACCTGCAGTTACGTTCTAAATGAACGGCCTTTCCTCCGTGTGTGGGCAAGTCCGTTCATTTCCAAAAGTCCCGCTGGACTAGGTCCGGCGGACAATCCCGCCGGAAAGTCCGAGTGTGTGTACGGGGCATTAGGAAGGTTTGGAGACCCCGGCTATAGAGACCTAACAGTAAATCAGCATCAATGCACAAGATCTCCCCACAGTTCCTCCATCTAGACTAAAGGCAATCTCTCAGCTATAAGCACCATATACAGTGCCACGTTCCAACCACAAATGGAAATTTATTTTATTGGTATTTTATGTGATAGACCAACACAAAGTGGCACAAAATTGTGAAGTGGACGGAAAATGATAAATGGTTTTCAACATTTTTTTTAAAGCCCGTGGTGTGTGAACACACTTCAAAAACTCCACCCGGTGTGAAGAAAAAGTGCACACCATAAAGCGAGACACAAAAAGTGCACACCATAAAGCGAGACACAAAAAGTGCACACCATAAAGCGAGACACAAAAAGTGCAAACCATAAAGCGAGACACAAAAAGTGCACACCATAAAGCGAGACACAAAAAGTGCACACCATAAAGCGAGACACAAAAAGTGCACACCATAAAGCGAGACACAAAAAGTGCACACCATAAAGCGAGACACAAAAAGTGCAAACCATAAAGCGAGACACAAAAAGTGCACACCATAAAGCGAGACACAAAAAGTGCAAACCATAAAGCGAGACACAAAAAGTGCACACCATAAAGCGAGACACAAAAAGTGCAAACCATAAAGCGAGACACAAAAAGTGCACACCGTAAAGCGAGACACAAAAAGTGCAAACCATAAAGCGAGACACAAAAAGTGCAAACCATAAAGCGAGACACAAAAAGTGCACACCATAAAGCGAGACACAAAAAGTGCACACCATAAAGCGAGACACAAAAAGTGCACACCGTAAAGCGAGACACAAAAAGTGCACACCATAAAGCGAGACACAAAAAGTGCAAACCATGAAGCGAGACACAAAAAGTGCACACCGTAAAGCGAGACACAAAAAGTGCACACCATAAAGCGAGACACAAAAAGTGCACACCATAAAGCGAGACACAAAAAGTGCACAGGGTGTACATATGGTCCTCCTACGAAGAGAAGGGACCTTTGCCCTGATCCCCCTGGGGCATTAGGCTCCCAACGGGAACTGGGGTACGTCACATGGTCCATCTGGCCGAAACCAGATGGACCCCACTCTCTAGGAGGTCTGCCAAAAACAGACCACCCCAAGTACTAGGTGGGGCTCCCCCGAAGAGAGACCCCGTGAGAGAGGGCGAACCAAGCTAGAAGGCCATGTCCACCCCCTTCCTAAGACGTTCAGGACAGGCCCGAGGACCTACACCCTACTGATCAAACGTGAAACGTGTACAAACCCAACAACCAAAAAAAAAAAAAGACATAAAGTGACAGACACAACAAACAACATAAAGGAAAAGGGAGGTGGAGAAAGTGCTAAGTGCCATTGTATGGTGCAATGGCCGGCCCTGAGGCCAAGAATAAAATATTCCTCTGGTCCTAGCCAAAAGGCCCGGCCCAAGAGGCAGGTGTGAAAAAAGTGTGTGTGGTGCAGTGACCTAGGTGCTGGTAAAAGTCAAAGTTGGATACCAAAACAGTGAGAGTGACGGCACCCCTGCACTGCCACTCCAGGGGCACATAGACCACGGGATGTGGCATTCGGCCAGACCCAATGCCTCTCCATCCCCATCAGGAGGTAACCCTTCTGGCTTTCTCTAGAGGAGACCTATTAACGGCCCTAAGTTCGCTGAGCAGTCTGGTTTCGGCTCTCCCCGATACTAACCGCCCAGGTTACCATTACACCAAGTGGATTTGCATAGCTACCACCCCTAACCTACCGCCGCAGGTCAGGGACAGTAGCACAGCGCCACCTACAGGGTATCTTATAAGAACAGATACTACACTTGATCTTAGCCAAAAGGCAGAGAAGCTTTTTCACAGAATAGCTGACTTAATTCTGTGATAGTGAAAAGCTGTATCACTATAAATACAGCTGTTAGAGAACCTTATGCCCCGGATTTTTTCCGACGGACTTTGTCCGACACTGGTGTTACATACACACGGTCGGAGAAAGTTGTCGGAAAATCTGATCCTTCTGAACATGGTGACGTTTGTTGCTTACGACGGAACTACCTAGAGGCTAGTAGCCAATAGCTTTGGTCTCCTAATTTGATCTGAGCATGCGTGGCACTTTGTCCGTCGGAATCTCAAATTTTTTTCGTCGGAAATTCAGACGGAAAAGGTCCGATGGAGCCCACACACGGGTGGATTTTCCGACAACATGGTCCGACCGTGTGTATGGGGCATTAGTGAACGAACAGCATCATGAAGGCCAAGGAACACACCAGACAGGTCAGGGATAACGTTGTGGAGAAGTTTAAAGCAGGGTTAGGTCATTAAAAAAAAATCACGGAGCTCTGTTCAATCCATCATCAGATAATGGAAAGAGTATGGCACAACTGCAAACCTACCAAGACATGGCCGTCCACCTAAACTGACCCGGCCGGGCATCGGAGAAGAGCCAAGAGGTCCATGGTAACTCTGGAGGAGCTGCAGAGATCCACAGCTCAGGGGGGAGAGTCTGTCCACAGGACAACTATTAGTCGTGTTCTCCACAAATCTGCCCTTTATGGAAGAGGGACAAGAAGAAAGACATTGGAGGAAGAAAGTCATAAGAAGTCCTGTTTGTAGTTTGTGAGAAGCCATGTGGGGGAGGGGAGCAAACATGTGGAAGAAGGTGATCTGCTCACATGAGATCAAAATGTATCTTTTTGGCCTAGAAGCAAAACGCTATGTGTGGTGGAAAACTAACACTTCACATCACCCTGAACACACCATCCCCACCGTGAAACATGGTGGTGGCAGCATCATGTGGTGGGGATGGTTTTCTTCAGCAGGGACAGGGAAGCTGGTCAGAGTTGATGGGAAGATGGATGGAGACAAATACAGGACAATCTTAGAAGAAAACCTGTTAGACTCTGCAAAAGACTTGAGACTGGGGCGGAGGTTCACCTTCCAGCAGGACAACGACCCGAAACATACAGCCAGAGCTACAATGGAATATGGTTTAGATCAAAGCATATTCATGTGTTAGAATGGCCCAGTCACAGTCCAGACCTGAACCCAATTGAGAATCTGTGGCAAGACTTCAAAATTGCTGTTCACAAACGCTCTCCATCCAATCTGACAGAGCTTGAGATATATTTAGCGAAGAAGAATGGGCAGAAATGTCCTCTCTAGATGTGCAAAGCTGGTAGAGACACCCCCAAAAAGACTTGTAGAGAAAGGGGGTTCTACAAAGTATTGACTCCGGGGGGCGCCATGCAAATGCCCCCCCCCCCACACAGGTGGGGGGGGGTTTTTTTTACATATTTATTTGTAAAAAAATTTCAAGGGGTATGAATACTTTTTCAAGACACTATATTTTCATTAGAATACCGGGGGGGGGGGGGGGGGGGGGTTAAAGAGATCCAGGTTAAAAATGTAGCAACCAACAAACCTCAATACACATGGATAGCTACCAGCAAAAACCTTCAGCTTGTAAGGGGGGGTAGTAGTGAGCTGTAGTGGTCACCATGTCCTCCATGCTTCTCTCCTCGTTGAGCGTCAAGCATGGGTCACATGAGAGGCGTACCCCGGGTTGTGGGTTCTTCTGGGCTACACTAGGCACCTATAACTGGACCACTTTGCTTTACACATGGGGTACCTTTATTTCTGTGCCGTTTTCATCAATGCACTGGGACAAGGCTGAGGCCACGGTGTGGGGGGGGTACTCAACCTTAAGGCAGACCTCTCCTTTTAGAGATGAACGCGCACCGTGTTCTCCAGTTAACTCCCAGGTCCCCGTGACGATGTACGCCTTCTCTGTAACTTGCACGCTGAGCCTTGTGCATATCCACCTGTCTAGAGTATCACCGTTACCTCACTACCAGTAACGGTATTGGCTCCCGCCATGCACATAGCGTGGACTACACTTCACTTACCTCCTCCGTACCTAAGCACAGGCTGGAGACCTCGGTGGTACGAGTCTGCTCCCGTAGCTGTGGGAGACAGACTGCTCAAAACAACCCCCCTCCTGCAAGAGGCTATCCCACCAATCACAGGCTTATCAACAGGCTACTCGTAGCTTCCATTACCCTTGGTAACCCTAGTGTCCTCACACTGTATTACTCTTGTACTGATGTCTTCGTACCCCAAAGAACCTTAGTGACCTGAACTATGAAATGGTGTTACTTGCATTACACCCCTTTCAATAACTTCAGACCAGGCGGGAACAAGGAAACTTTACTTGGAAAAGTGCAAAAAACATAACAAAGTCCAACATGCAGGGACATTATTCTTCCCTACCTCCCTTATCCTAACTCATGTGCTGCTCCGGCATACCTGCAAAGGAAGTTTCCATGTGTAGTACAGAGTCCATCAGTGGTATACTCCAGCAGTACTGATAACTTTTACATCTCGGCAGGGGTAAGCGACATTCTTTTAGTCCTCAAGGGTGTTGTTCTCCGTCTTTCTATCTTACGGGCACTCCGCCTCTGTGCTTGGAGGACTCGGGCCCGAGGGTTCCCTTTCTCCACACCCCTCCAAACCACAGTCTCTGGACCTCTGTCCCTCCTTTTATAACACAGGATAATTGTGTCAGACTCGGAGAAAAACCCCCCAAATTCTAAGAACGGGGAAAGTATTAACTCCAACCCACCCGCCTCGAACTTCGGTCAGGTCTGTGTTTTATTAAAAGAGATAAGAGTGATGTCATGTGACCTCCCAGAATCCTCCTCACCTCTCCGGTCAGGTCTGTGTTTTATTAACCACTTGCCGACCAGCGCACGCAGATATACGTCGACAGAATGGCACGTACAGGCAGGAGGGCGTATATATACATCCCTCCTTTAGCCTGTCCGTGCCATCGGGAGCGCGCCGGGAGCGGCGCTCTCCCGCGCCGGTCGGGACCCCCGTGAGTCCGATCGCGGTCCCCGCGGACTCGATCGCCCGCGGGGACCCCCGCGATCGTCTCACGGGGCGGCTGAACGGGGAGATGCCGAGATAAACAGCATCTCCCCGTTCTCTAGCAACTAGTGACGCCGATCTCTGCTCCCTGTGATTGGAGCAGAGATCAGCATTCACTAGCTGACAGCCACGCCCCCCCACAGTAAAAAACACACCCCTAGGCATACTTAACCATTACACTGCCCCCTTGTGGTTAACCCCTTCTGCCAGTGTCATTTATACAGAAATCAATGCATTTAAATGCATTAATTGCTGTAAAAATGACAATGGTCCCAAAAATGTGTCAAAAATGTCATGTGTCCGCCATAATGTCGCAGTCACAAAAAAAATCGCAGATCTCCGCCATTAATAATAAAAAAAAATTATTAATAAAAATGCTATAAAATTATCCCCTATCTTGTAAACGCTATAACTTCTGCGCAAACCGATCAATAATCGCTAATTGCGATTTTTTTTACCAAAAATATATAGAAGAATACGTATCGGCCTAAACTGAGGAAAAAAAATTTTTTTTATATATTTTTTGGGGATATTTATTATAGCAAAAATAAAAAATAATGCATTTTTTTCAAAATTGTCGCTCTTTTTTTGTTTATAGCGCAAAAAATAAAAACCGCAGGGGCGATCAAATACCACCAAAAGAAAGCTCTATTTGTGGGAAAAAAAGGACGTCAATTTTGTTTGGGAGCCACTTCGCATGACCGCGCAATTATCAGTTAAAGCGACGCAGTGCCGAATCGCAAAAAGGGGCCTGGTCCTTTGGCTGCAAATTGGTCCGGGGCTGAAAGTGGTTAATAGAGATAAGAGTGATGTCATGTGACCTCCCAGAATCCTCCTCACCTCTCCGGTCAGGTTCGTGTTTTATTAATAGAGATAAGAGTGATATCATGTGACCTCCCAGAATCCTCCTCACCTCTCCGGTCAGGTTCGTGTTTTATTAATAGAGATAAGAGTGATGTCATGTGACCTCCCAGAATCCTCCTCACCTCTCAGAAGGTAGATGATGAGGCACACCTTTTGTCAATCAACTTACAAAGAATACATTTTTCATAATTGTTTTTAATATACATACATATTTAAAAGCTAAATATAAAATATTACATAAAAAAGTCATATGAACCACTTTTAACCAGCAGGTGGCACCCTCTGAGCGAATGCACCTTATAAGACAACTATTGCACTGAAATTGTCAGTCCTCTCATGTAGACTGATCTCCTCTGCTCTTCATCCACAAGCAATAGTTAGCTTCTCTCTCACCACTGTTTTTTTTTTTCCTTCGAAGCCTCTACTGAAGAGCAGGGGAGACCAGACTACAGCCGTGGCCAAAAGTTTTGAGAATGACACAAATATTCATTTTCACAAAGTCCGCTGCTTCAGTGTTTTTAGATCTTTTTGTTGCTATGGGATACTGAAGTATAATTACGAGCATTTCATAAGTGTCAAAGGCTTTTCTTGACAATGACATGAAGTTTATGCAAAGAGTCAATATTTGCAGTGTTGACCTTTCTTTTTTAAGACCTCTGCAATTCCCCCCGGCATGCTGACCAGCAACTTCTGGGCCACCTCCTGACTGATGGCCACACCCTGACTGATGGCCGCCCATTCTTCCATAATCAATGCTTGGAGTTTGTCAGAATTTGTTGGGCTTTATTTTGTTCACCTGCCTCTTGAGGATTGACCACAAGTTCTCAATGGGATTAAGATCTGGGGAGTTTCCTGGCCAAAATGTCCATGTTCTGTTACCTAAGCCACTTAGTTATCACGTTTGTCTTATGGCAAGGTGCTCCATCATGCTGGAAAAGGCATTGCTCCTCACCCAACTATTCTTGGATGGTTGGGAGAAGTTGTTCTTGGAGGATGTTTTTGTACCATTCTTTATTCATGGATGTGTTCTTAGGCAAAACCGTGAGGCATTGTTCCTCACCAAACTATTCTTGGATGGTTGGGAGAAGCTGTTTTTGTACTATTCTTTAATTAATGGATGTGTTCTTAGGCAAAATTGTGAGACATTGTTCCTCACCAAACTTTTCCTGGATGGTTGGGAGAAGTTGGTCTCGGGGGATGTTTTTGTACCATTCTTTATTCATGGATGTGTTCTTAGGCAAAATCGTGAGGCCTTGTTCCTCACCAAACTATTCTTGGATGGTTGGGAGAAGTTGTTCTCGGGGAATGTTTTTGTAGCATTTGGCGTTGTTCCTCACCAAACTATTGTTCTTGGAGGATGTTTTTGTAAAATTCTTTATTCATGGCTGTGTTCTTAGGCAACATTGTGAGGAGTTGTCCCTCACCAAAGTATTCTTGGATGGTTGGGAGAAGTTGTTCTCGGAGGATGTTTTTGTACCATTTGGCGTTGTTCCTCACCAAACTTTTGTTCTTGGAGGATGTTTTTGTAACATTCTTTATTCATGGATGTTGTCTTAGGCAAAATTGTGAGACATTGTTCCTCACCAAACTTTTCTTGGATGGTTGGGAGAAGTTGGTCTCGGGGGATGTTTTTGTACCATGCTTTATTCATGGCTGTGTTCTTAGGCAACATTGTGAGGAGTTGTCCCTCACCAAAGTATTTTTGGATGGTTGGGAGAAGTTGTTCTTGGAGGATGTTTTTGTACCATTCTTTATTCATGGATGTTGTCTTAGGCAAAATTGTGAGACATTGTTCCTCACCAAACTTTTCTTGGATGGTTGGGAGAAGTTGGACTCGGGGGATGTTTTTGTACCATGCTTTATTCATGGCTGTGTTCTTAGGCAACATTGTGAGGAGTTGTCCCTCACCAAAGTATTCTTGGATGGTTGGAAGAAGTTGTTCTCGGAGGATGTTTTTGTACCATTTGGCGTTGTTCCTCACCAAACTATTCTTGGATGGTTGGGAGAAGTTGTTCTTGGAGGATGTTTTTGTAACATTCTTTATTCATGGATGTGTTCTTAGGCAAAATTGTGAGACATTGTTCCTCACCAAACTTTTCTTGGATGGTTGGGAGAAGTTGGTCTTGGGGGATGTTTTTGTACGATTCTTTATTCATGGATGTGTTCTTAGGCAAAATTGTGAGGCGTTGTTCCTCACCAAACTATTCTTAGATGGTTGGGAGAAGTTGTTCTCGGAGGATGTTTTTGTACAATTCTTTATTCATGGATGTGTTCTTAAGCAAAATCGTGAGGCCTTGTTCCTCACCAAACTATTCTTGGATGGTTGGGAGAAGTTGTTCTCTGAGGATGTTTTTGTACAATTCTTTATTCATGGATGTGTTCTTAGGCAAAATCGTGAGGCATTGTTCCTCACCAAACTATTCTTGGATGGTTGGGAGAAGTTGTTCTTGGAGGATGTTTTTGTAACATTCTTTATTCATGGATGTGTTCTTAGGCAAAATTGTGAGACATTGTTCCTCACCAAACTTTTCTTGGATGGTTGGGAGAAGTTGGTCTTGGGGGATGTTTTTGTACGATTCTTTATTCATGGATGTGTTCTTAGGCAAAATTGTGAGGCGTTGTTCCTCACCAAACTATTCTTAGATGGTTGGGAGAAGTTGTTCTCGGAGGATGTTTTTGTACAATTCTTTATTCATGGATGTGTTCTTAAGCAAAATCGTGAGGCCTTGTTCCTCACCAAACTATTCTTGGATGGTTGGGAGAAGTTGTTCTCTGAGGATGTTTTTGTACAATTCTTTATTCATGGATGTGTTCTTAGGCAAAATCGTGAGGCATTGTTCCTCACCAAACTATTCTTGGATGGTTGGGAGACGTTGCTTTCGGGGGATGTTTTTGTACCATTCTTTATTCATGGACGTTGTCTTCGGCAAAATTGTGATTAAATGTTCCTCACCAAACTATTCTTGGATGGTTGGGAGACGTTGCTTTCGGGGGATGTTTTTGTACCATTCTTTATTCATGGATGTGTTCTTAGGCAAAATTGGGAAGCATTGTTCCTCACCAAACTATTCTCCCAACCATCTAAGAATAGTTTGGTGAGGAACAAGGCCTCACAATTTTGCCTAAGAACACATCCATGAATAAAGAATCGTACAAAAACATCCTCCGAGAAAAACTTCTCCCAACCATCTAAGAAGTTGTTCTCGGAGGATGTTTTTGTACGATTCTTTAATCATGGCTGTGTTCTTAGGCAAAATTGTGAGGCCTTGTTCCTCACCAAACTATTCTTGGATGGTTGGTAGAAAATGCATTCAGAGGATGTTTTTGTAGCATTATTTATTGATGGCTGCGTTCTTAGGCAAATTTGTGAGTGAGCCCATTCCCTTGGCTGAGAAGCAACCCCACACATGAATGGTCTCAGGATGCTTTACTGTTGGCATGACACAGGACTGGTGGTGGCGCTCACCTTTTCTTCTCAGGACAAGGTTTTTTTTTTCCAGAGGCCCCAAACAATCGGAAAGAGGATTCATCAGAGAAAATGACTTTACCCCAGTCCTCAGCAGTCCAATCCCTGCACCTTTTGAAGAATATCGTTCTGCCCCTGATGTTTCTCCTGGACAGAAGTGGCTTCTTTGCTGCCCTTTCTGACACCAGGCCATCCTCCAAAAGTCTTCTCCTCACTGTGCGCGCCGATGTCCTCACACCTCCCTGCTGCCATTCCTGAGCAAGCTCTGCACTGGGGGTGCCCAGATCCCGCAGCTGAACCAACTGTAGGAGACGGTCCTGGCGCTTGCTGGACTTTCATGGCCGCCCCCGAAGCCTTCTTCACAAATGCAGTTGAAATGTTTTTTTCTTGAGGGATTAAGTACATTTTTATGGCAAAGAGGGCCTCCTACACAAATTCATTTTTTTTGTGGGATTAAGTTAATTTATTTTTGTGGCAAAGAGGGACTTTGCAATTAATTCGAATTCATCTGATCTGAATTGCCATCATAAAAACCGAGGCAGCGGACCTTGTGAAAATGAATATTTGGGTCATTCTACAAAACTTTTGGCCGGGCTGTACACTACACGGGGGGTCTCAGCCAGCAATGTCACATTCCCTTGTTTCTAGACATGTGCAATTCGTTTCGTTTTTTGGCGTTATTTTAGTTCGTTCGTTTTTGTACGAATGAACGAATCGTTCGAATCGTATGAATCCGAATAACGAATCGTAACGAATCGTTCGAATCGTACGAATCCGATTAACGAATCATTCTAATCGAACGAATCCGAAAAACAACGAAAATCCAAAAAAAACTAATTAGAAACAACAAATGTCCTAATGAAGAAAATCCGAAAACGAACGAAAAAAATTCGTACATTCGTAACTTTTTTTTTTTTGTTGAATTGGTAATTTTCCGTGTCTCTTACAATGGTGCTGCTAAACGTGCTTCGAATGGATTGAACAAAAAAATTCCTACATTCGTAACTTTTTTCTTTCGATTCGTAACTTTTTTTTCGATTTGTAATTTCCGTATCTCTATTGAACAAAAAAATTCGTATTCATAACTTTTTTTTCGATTCGTAATTTTTTTTATTTTTTCGATTTGCAATTTCCGTATCTCTATTGAACAAAAAAATTCGTAACTTTTTTTTCGATTCGCAAATTTTTCTTTTTCGATTTGCAATTTCCGTATCTCTATTGAACAAAAAAAATTCGCACATTCGTAACTTTTTTTTTTCGATTCGTAACTTTTTTTTTTCGATTTGTAACTTTTTTTTTTATTTTTTCGATTTGTAATTTCCGTATCTCTATTGAACAAAAAAATTCGTACATTCGTAACTTTTTTTTCGATTCGTAACTTTTTTTTTTTGATTCGTAATTTACGTATCTCTATTGAACAAAAAAATTCGTACATTCGTAAATTTTTGTTCGATTCGCAACTTTTTCTTTTTCGATTCGTAACTTTTTTTTTTTTTTCGATTCGTAACTTTTTTTTTTTTTTCGATTTGCAATTTCCGTATCTCTATTGAACAAAAAAAAATTCGTACATTTGTAACTTTTTTTTGGATTCGTAACTTTTTTTTCGTTTCGTAACTTTTTTTTCCGACTTGTAATTTCCGTATCTCTACTGAACAAAAAAATTCGTACATTCTTAACTTTTTTTCGATTCGTAACTTTTTTTTCGATTTGTAATTTACGTATCTCTATTGAACAAAAAAAAATTCGTACATTCGTAACTTTTTTTTTCGATTCGTAACTTTCTTTTTTTCGATTCGTAACTTTTTTTTTCGATTTGTAATTTCCGTATCTCTATTGAACAAAAAAAATTCGTACATTCGTAACTTTTTTTTCGATTCGTAACTTTTTTTTTCTATTCGTAAATTTATTTTTATTTTTTTCCATTTGCAACTTCCGTATCTCAATTGAACAAAAAAAAATTCGTACATTCGTAACTTTTTTTTTCGATTCGTAAATTTATTTATTTTTTTTTCCATTTGCAATTTCCGTATCTCAATTGAACAAAAATAAATTCGTACATTCGTAACTTTTTTTTCGATTCGTAACTTTTTTTTTTTTTCGATTCGTAAATTATTAAAATGTAACAATAGCATACACATTACATAAAATTATGAATTATGCTCCGATTACGAATGTACGAATAAATACGAATGCGTCCGAAAATTAAACTAACGAAAAAACGAATCAACGAAAAAATGACTCTTACGAATGTACGAATCGTTACGAATTTGAACACCGACGACTTACGAATGGACGAATCGTTACGAATCAACGGAAACGAAACGAAAATAAACAAATTTTTTTGTTGTACACATGTCTACTTGTTTCTTTACTACAATAGTAAACCAAACCCTTTCTGAACTAGACAGCCTTTCGTGATCTCTGATTTCCTTATAAAGTGTTTCTTCCATGATAAAGATCAGAGGAGCTCAGCCACGTGTTTTCTGAGGTGTAGATCAAGGTGAGCTTCTTCCCAGTGTGAGATCTCCGATGTACGGAAAAATATGATCCATATAGAAGACGTTTCCCGCACTCAGGACACCAATACGCCTTCGAGGGTCGTGTGGGTTCTCTGATGTTTGGTAAGATAAGACTTCTGTGAAAAGCATTTCCCGCACTCAGGGCAGGAATGCGGCTTCTCCCCCGTGTGGGACCTCTGATGTTTGACCAGTTCTGATTTCCGTAGATAACATTTACCGCACGTAGAGCAGGTAAACAGCCTTTCCCGCGTGTGACAAATCTGATGTACGATAAGAATGGATTTCCGCGAAAAACATTTGCCGCACTCGGAACAGGAATACGGCTTCTCGCCCGTGTGACATCTCTGATGTTTGGTAAGACCGGCCTTATCTGAAAAACATTTCCCGCACTCAGGGCAGGAATACGGCCTCTCTCCTGTGTGAGATCTGTGATGTACGATCAGATCTAATTTCCGTGAAAAACACTTCCCGCACTCGAGGCAGGCAAAAGGCTTCTCGCCCATGTGCAGTTTCTGATGTCTTGAGAGATTGGTGCTCTGTGTAAAACATTTTCCGCACTCAGTACAGGGAAACAACTTCTCACCTGTATGCAGTGTCTTATGTCTGGAAAGACAGGACTTCCGAGAAAAACATTTACCGCACTCGGGACAAGAATACGGCTTCTCTCCTGTGTGAGATCTGTAATGTGTGACAAGTTTTGATTTGTGAGGAAAACATTTTCCGCACTCAGAACAGGAATAAATCTCCTCACCCGTGTGAGATCTCTGATGAACAGAGAAAATTAGATCAGAGCTAAAGCTTTCCCCACACCCAGGACAGGAAATCTTCTTCTTCCCCTGAATCCCGGCCCCACCCCTCACAGTACGAGGTCGCTCAGAGTCGGAGGGATTCCATGGTCTATCCACACTGTGAAGTCCACCATCCATAGTGGAGCTCATTGTCTTTTCTCCTCCACAATCTCCTGTGATGTCCTCATCTTCCATTTTACAACCTGGAGATAAAGTGAGACGATCCTTTGAGGGTTTCTCCATGGTGTGTCCTGGAAAAAAAATATAAAAACATCATCAATAGATATGAGAGGGTTAGTTCACTTCCATCAAGATCCCATCTGGATCAGGTAGATATGAGTGAGGAGATGTTCTCTGTGGAGGTCCCAACCAGCTGGGACTCTCCCCCCTCTTCAGTCCTTTGGTCCTCCTCCCAGATCACTTCTACATTTACACAGCCTTGTCAGAAGAGGAGGAACCAATGGGGGCTGGGAGGTCCATGCTCTTTACACAACCACAAGCCTAGGCACTGGGTCATGTGATCTCTGATAGACAAGAGGGTCATTCTTTATGCTACTTCTTACTTTTCAACCCAACAAGACCGGTAATAGAGTATTATGGGAACATTTGGCTATAAGTCGGCTGGAAGAAGAGGAACCAACCTAAGAAAGGCTCAATCTGTGATATCATATCTGTGCTACTGTAACTAGGAGTGACCCCCAACCTAATACTGCCTGCTGAACCCCAGGACGGGTATCAGTACAGGAAGGGGACCATCATCAACCTATTATTGGCTAATATCACTCAGCTCCCGCCCTACTCTGGGCCAATCAGTGCGCAGTAACAGAGCAGAGATAAGAGAACAATATATTATGGGTCACCTGTGCTGATCTCTGTAGGAGTGTCCTCCTCTATGAATGTCCTCGTCATTCCAGCCTCCTCCGTATATTGCTGATCATCCCTCACATACGTCTCTTCTACTTCACCCTCAACTTTTATGTTCATCAGATCTTCACCCTAAACCAACAGAATGGCAGAAAATAACATCTGTAACATAGAAGTATTTATGATGTGAGATCACATAGAAAATATCATCTTGTAGAGTCCACACATCGTCTCCACATGTCAGAGTGTCCAATCACTTTATGTTCCCGACCCTCAACTCCACCTACCTGATGATGGTGGGGGATGGTGTGATCTTCCTGTGTGGAATCCAGAGGACGGGGACATCTTTCTGGTGGGTTCCTGGTACTAGGTAGTTCCAACAGAACATCCTCGTAGAGATCCTTGGGTCCTTCAGAAAGTTCCTTCATTACACCATACTCCTCATCCTCATTCTTATATTCTTCTTTAACAACAATAATACAATCTCGGAGGTTTTCACTCTAAATATATAATAAAACATTTATTATAACAAAAATGTTTGTGTATCAATCAAAACTACCAATAATTGTTATTTATTTACCTGATCATGGTGTGCATAATTATGATCTTCCTGTGTGGAATACAGAGGACGGGGGGATCTCTCTGGTGGGTTCCCATTACTGGATCCATCTGTAGGAAACACACACACTGACTGAATACATTGTTTCTATGTGTTTATCAGATGATGGGGGATCTAGGTGGAGCCTCCGTACTGCTCTCTCCTTTACAATAAAGTCTCCTCTTACCCGGTGATGTGAGGGGCGGCTGATTGTCCATCATGACGTCCTTGTAGAGATCCTTGTGTCCTTCTAAATACTCCCACTCCTCCATGGAGAAATAGACAGTGACATCCTGACACCTTATAGGAACCTGACACACACAATGATACAGTCACCATCCAGACACATCCCTTGTCTGTTACTGGATAATGTCCCAGAATCCCCAGAATCCTCCTCACCTCTCCTGTCAGCAGCTCCATCATCTTCTTGGTGACTTCTAGAATCTTCTCCATGTTGTGTCTCTCAGGTTTTAGGGAGTCACATGGAGGCACTGTGATGGTCATATGATCACCTGACTTCACAAGAGGAAATCTCTGTATTGGAGAACCAATAGGAATATCATGTTAGAATCCCAGAATCCTCCTCACCTCTCCGGTCAGGTCTGTGTTTTATTATTATGCGGCGTACACGCGGTCGGAATTTCCAATGGAAACAGTCCGATGGGAGCTTTTCATCGGATTTTCCGACCGTGTGTATGCCCATCAGTCTTTTTCTGTCTGCATTTCCTTCGGACTTTGGATTGAGAGCCTGTTCTTAATTTTTCAGACGGAAAACCTTTCTATCCGATTTTTCGATCGCGTGTATGCAATTCTGACGTGCAAAATTCCGACGCATGCTCGGAAACAATTCGACGCATGCTCAGAAGCATTAAACTTCCCTTTTATAGTGCAGTCGAACGTGTTGTACGTCGTGGTGTTATTGACCGTCGGAATTTGGTGTGACCGTGTGTAGGCAACACAGCTTGAGCGGAATTCCGTCGGGAAAACCATCAGAGCTTTTTCCGACGAGAAATCCGATCGTGTGTACGCGGCATTAGAGATAAGAGTGATGTCATGTGACCTCCCAGAATCCTCCTCACCTCTCCGGTCAGGTCTGTGTTTTATTAATAGAGATGAGAGTGATGTCATGTGACCTCCCAGAATCCTCCTCACCTCTCCGGTCAGGTCTGTGTTTTATTAATAGAGATAAGAGTGATGTCATGTGACCTCCCAGAATCCTCCTCACCTCTCCGGTCAGGTCTGTGTTTTATTAGTAGAGATAAGAGTGATGTCATGTGACCTCCCAGAATCCTCCTCACCTCTCCGTTCAGGTCTGTGTTTTACTAATAGAGATAAGAGTGATGTCATGTGACCTCCCAGAATCCTCCTCACCTCTCCGGTCAGGTCTGTGTATTATTAATAGAGATAAGAGTGATGTCATGTGACCTCCCAGAATCCTCCTCACCTCTCCGGTCAGGTCCGTGTATTATTAATAGAGATAAGAGTGATGTCATGTGACCTCCCAGAATCCTCCTCACCTCTCCGGTCAGGTCTGCGTTTTATTAATAGAGATAAGAGTGATGTCATGTGACCTCCCAGAATCCTCCTCACCTCTCCGGTCAGCAGGTAGATGATCTCCAGGGTGAGGTTTAGTATCCTCTCAGTCATGTGACTCCGCTCCTCCTCCATCCTCATTGGTCGTGTGATCTATACAGGTTTCCTGTAGACCAATAATTGATAACAGAGAATGATCTGGATTGTACTGGTTGTACAATATTAGGATGGGGGTGTATGGGGGGGATAATATGATATCATGGAAGAACAATCCCCAGTGGGATTACACACAGAGCTACATTCGGTTTTTTGTTTTCTATGTAAAGTCTATTTTGTTTTTAGCTTTTTACTTTTGCTTAGTTTTTGATCTGCCGGCAAAGAAGGTTGCCCCGTCTTCGACCTCCTATCCCTCTAACCAGCAAACATTTACCAATACAAACCTTCAACACCTTTACTCTTCTCTATTCAGACGAACCCCCATACAGTTTGGCTTTCATCCACGCTCCACAGAAACCGCCCTAATGAAACCCATTACTAACCTAAGTGTAAAAAACCTATGGTCACTACTCTATACTCATAATAATAATAAACCTTTCTGCTGGGTTGATATAGTTGACCACCCGCTCCTCCTCAAAATTCTCCACTCCCGTGGCCTTCAAGGCTCCTTCTTGGTTCTCCTCCTACCTATATAAGCGCCTCTTCTCCTCTTTCATTGGGGTTCTTCAAGGCTCTGACCTCACAGCTGTTCTATTCTACGATCTAAAAGGACACAACGGTCACAGAACGCGCCCGAATCGCGCTCCATGGGGGTTCATGGGAGGTGCGGTTCTGGAATGTCGTCCACGGAACCAGGGCCGTTTTTAAGGCGGGGCAGCTGCCCTGGGCCCTATCATTGTTGTGGGGCCCAAAGCAGCTGCCTTATACTTGCCAACTATCCTGGTTTAAATTCCCTCGTCCCTTGAGGTTTTAGTCCTGTGCTGTGTCCCAATATCTCAGTGTGAAGTGCGGCTACTAATGCTGCCCAGCTCCGCCCAATTGTTGTGTACAGATGACTCACCTACAGACCCTGTATTAACATGTAAAATACCGGCATTCATATGTAAAATAGTGACGGCATTCATATGTAAATAGCAGTGATCGGCAGGCATTCATATGTATATCATGCCCCCCATGAGGTCATATCCACAGTAATCTCTAGCAACCAATCAACAAGCAGAAATCATGTGCTGTAACCTCTAGTAACTAATCAGTGAGCAGTAATGTGTGCTGTAACCACTAGCAACCAGTAAGTGAGCGGTAATGATACACTGTAACCTCTAGCAACCAGTCAGTGAGCGGTAATGATACACTGTAACCTCTAGCAACCTGTCAGTGAGCGGTAATGATACACTGTAACCTCTAGTAACAAATCAGTGAGCAGTAATGTGTGCTGTAACCACTAGCAACCAGTCAGTGAGCGGTAATGATACACTGTAACCTCTAGCAACCAGTCAGTGAGCGGTAATGATACACTCTAACCTCTAGCAACCAGTCAGTGAGCGGTAATGATACACTGTAACCTCTAGCAACCTGTCAGTGAGCGGTAATGATACACTGTAACCTCTAGCAACCTGTCAGTGAGCGGTAATGATACACTGTAACCTCTAGCAACCTGTCAGTGAGCGGTAATGATACACTGTAACCACTAGAAACCAGTCAGTGAGCGGTAATGATACACTGTAACCACTAGAAACCAGTCAGTGAGCGGTAATGATACACTGTAACCTCTAGCAACCAGTCAGTGAGCGGTAATGATACACTGTAACCTCTAGCAACCAGTCAGTGAGCGGTAATGATACACTGTAACCTCTAGCAACCTGTCAGTGAGCGGTAATGATACACTGTAACCTCTAGCAACCTGTCAGTGAGTGGTAATGATACACTGTAACCTCTGGCTACCAATCGAAATAGCTGCCTGATCTGATTCAGTAAACTGATTTGAGTCTAGCTGCTATTTATTGTCTCAGAGCAGGTGGAGAGCGAAACTGCATGGGGGGGGGGCCCCAAGCAAAGTTTTGCCCAGGGTCCAATCAATATTAAAGACGGCCCTGCTGGAGAGCCGTGCTGTAGCCGTCTTTTGGCTATAGCACGAGCGGGAAGGGGTTAAACTACTAAAAAAAAAAAAAATAAATCGCTCTTTCCAACCAAATTGAACTTCATTAAAATAAAGTCTCATTACCTCCTCTGCTGCGGGTTCCAGCAACGTCTCCTCTCTCTTCTCTACTTTCTCTCTGTGCCTGACGTCACTCCTCTCCTTTTTTTTTTCCATAGAGCCTTCCTGCCTGTGCCTGACATCACTTCCTGTCTTCCATAGAGACTTCCTGTCTCGGTAGAAGTGAGATCGCCATCTTGTGGAGCTCAGAGGAACTGCAGCAGAAACGTCTCGTAGTGTAAATAACGGCCTTGTGCTGTGTGTTTATGTACTGTATATCCTTATAGAAGGGGTCATCTCCACTCCCACCGAGCGGGATAGAAATATAATACCGCTCGGGATTTGGTGCAATTGATTTTGCTGCAAAATGATGGATGTCGCCTAAAGTTTGTTGTATCTAGACGCTATTTAGTCATGATGGCTTAAAAAAACACCATCTGCCTTGAGGAAAACCTTCACATTTTGCTTTGCAGATCACTTGACACCACGAGCCCCTCCTAGTAACTGGTCCACGAATGCCTGTCACCATCCCTTTATAAGTCAGGCCTCCTGCCTTTACTCCCTCTGTAGGTTATAGCTCGTGGTTGTGATCGAGGAGAAGTATTGATCGGTGTGGGAGTTTTAGATGGTCCTTGTAACATAAGAACCAGCTTGGGGGTCAGCAAGATTGCAAGTAGACATGTGCACAATAGAAAAATTTGTTTAGTTTCGTTTCTGTTTGTTTCCGTTGATTCGTAACGATTCGTAATTTCGTAAGTCGTCTGTGTTCGTATTTGTAACGATTCGTATTTTCGTAAGAGTTATTTTTTTCGTTGATTCGTTTTTCCGTTAGTTTAATTTTCGTTTATTCGAAATTCGGACGCATTCGTATTTTCGTAGATTTAGTTACATTCGTACTTTCGTAAGATTGATTTATTTGTACTTTCGTAACATTGTTTTCGTAGATTCGTAATCGGAGTCTAATTCATAATTTTATGTAATGTGTATGCTATTATTACATTGTAAGAGACACGGAAAATTACGAATCGAAAAAAAAAGTTACGAATGTACGAATTTTTCCGTTCAATCCATTCGAAGCACGTTAAGCAGCGCCATTGTAAGAGACACGGAAAATTACGAATCGAAAAAAAAAAAAATAAGTTACGAATGTACGATTTTTTTCGTTCAATCCATTCGAAGCACATTAAGCAGCGCCATTGTAAGAGACACGGAAAATTACGAATCGAAAAAAAAAAGTTACGAATGTACGAATTTTTTCGCTCAATCCATTTGAAGCACATTAAGCAGCGCCATTGTAAGAGACACGGAAAATTACGAATCGAAAAAAAAAAGTTACGAATGTATGATTTTTTTCGTTCAATCCATTCGAAGCACATTAAGCAGCGCCATTGTAAGAGACACGGAAAATTACCAATTCAACAAAAAAAAAAGTTACGAATGTACGAATTTTTTCGTTCAATCCATTCGAGGCACGTTAAGCGGCGCCATTGTAAGAGACACGGAAAATTACGAATCGAAAAAAAAAAGTTACGAATGTACAATTTTTTTCGTTCAATCCATTTGAAGCACATTAAGCAGCGCCATTGTAAGAGACACGGAAAATTACAAATCCCCCAAAAAAAGTTACAAATGTACGAATTTTTTCGTTCAATCCATTCGAAGCACGTTAAGCAGCGCCATTGTAAGAGACACGGAAAATTACAAATCGAAAAAAAAAAAAAATAAGTTACGAATGTACGATTTTTTTTTTCGTTCAATCCATTCGAAGCACATTAAGCAGTGCCATTGTAAGAGACACGGAAAATTACCAATTCAACAAAAAAAAAAGTTACGAATGTACGAATTTTTTCGTTCAATCCATTTGAAGCACATTAAGCAGCGCCATTGTAAGAGACACGGAAAATTACAAATCCCAAAAAAAAAAGTTACAAATGTACGAATTTTTTTCATCAATCCATTCGAAGCACGTTAAGCAGCGCCATTGTAAGAGACACGGAAAATGACGAATCGGAAAAAAAAAAAAGTTACGAATGTACGAATTTTTTCGTTCCATCCATTCGCAGGACTTGGGGTGGGGGGGCCGCAGGGCCCCCTCCATTTTGAGGGCACGCGGCCTGGTATGGCTCAGGAGGGGGGGGGGCACTCGCTCGTCCCCACCCCCTTTCCTGACCGGCCGGGCTGCATGCTCGGATAAGAGTCTGATATGGGGGGGACCCCCACGCCGTTTTTTCGGCGTAGGAATTCCCCTTTAAATCCATGCCAGGTGACGGGGCTAGCGAGGTGTCAATGTCGCCGATCGAGGTGGCGGCATTGACTTCCTTCGCTAGTCCCGTCTACCTGGAGTCACGTTTCAAAAGTCCCGCGGACTTCCATCTCCGGCGGATTGTCCGCTGGGCGTGTGTGGGCAGGTCCATGCGTTCGGAAAGTCCGGTGGACTTAGTCTGCCGGACAATCCGGCCAAAAAGTCTGATCGTGTGTACGTGGCTTTAGCCTATTCTTGATAGGAAATGGATTAAATGTATTATTTTCCTCAAAATTCTACAAACAATCCCTCATAATCACAACGTGAAAGAAGTTTGTTTGAAATCTTTGCAAATTTATTAAAAATCAAAAAATCCCATGTACATAAGTATTCGCAGCCTTTGCGAAGACACTCAAAATTGATCTCAGGTGGATCCTGTTTCCACTGATCATCCTTCAGCTGTTTCTACAACTTGATTGGAGTCCACCTGTGGTAAATTCAGCTGATTGGACATGATCTGGAAAGTCACACACCCGTATATATAAGGTAACAGGGCACAAACCAAGCCATGGAGTCCAAGGAATTGTCTGTAGACCTCAGAGCATGGGCGTAGGATAAGGGGTTGGAGGGGTCACAATCGCAACCCTAGCCCCTAGCTCCAGAGGGGCCCCTGTAGCCTCCCTGTCATATTATTATATCCTCCACAAAATCCATTTCCGGTCTGCCCTAGGGTCCCACAGCCACGCTCCAGTACTGGGCTTCTACATTGCCTTCCACAGTCCACACCCCTCTGTTCCCATTGGCTGGGGAGAAGCTGTGAGCCATTACCTGGAGAGGATAACGAGGTCAGGATGGGGGAGGAGTCTGTGCTGTGTGCTGGCAACATGGAATGTCCTCTGATTCTCCAGGGGTGATCCCTGTCCTCCGATTCTCCAGCGGTGATCCCTGTCCTCCGATTCTCCAGCGGTGATCCCTCTCCTCCGATTCTCCAGCGGTGATCCCTGTCCTCCGATTCTCCAGCGGTGATCCCTGTCCTCCGATTCTCCAGCGGTGATCCCTCTCCTCCGATTCTCCAGCGGTGATCCCTCTCCTCCGATTCTCCAGCGGTGATCCCTGTCCTCCGATTCTCCAGCGGTGATCCCTGTCCTCCGATTCTCCAGCGGTGATCCCTGTCCTCTGATTCTCCAGCGGTGATCCCTGTCCTCTGATTCTCCAGCGGTGATCCCTGTCCTCTGATTCTCCAGTGGTGATCCCTCTCCTCCGATTCTCCAGCAGTGATCCCTGTCCTCTGATTCTCCAGCGGTGATCCCTGTCCTCTGATTCTCCAGTGGTGATCCCTCTCCTCCGATTCTCCAGCGGTGATCCCTGTCCTCTGATTCTCCAGCGGTGATCCCTGTCCTCTGATTCTCCAGCGGTGATCCCTGTCCTCTGATTCTCCAGCGGTGATCCCTGTCCTTCGATTCTCCAGCAGTGATCCCTGTCCTCTGATTCTCCAGTGGTGATCCCTGTCCTCTGATTCTCCAGCGGTGATCCCTGTCCTCTGATTCTCCAGCGGTGATCCCTGTCCTCTGATTCTCCAGCGGTGATCCCTGTCCTCTGATTCTCCAGCGGTGATCCCTGTCCTCTGATTCTCCAGTGGTGATCCCTGTCCTCTGATGTAAGTAGGAACTCTGGGAACTCAAAACTCTTAAGCCACTTTGAGTATCTTGGCGTGCGTTGGATGTACGTGCACGCACGTTGGATGTAGTGCGGCTTCAAGCCATGCCTCTGCCTCCGAGACAGGATTGTATGAAGGCACAGATCTGGGGAAGGGTACAGAAAAATGTCTGCAGCACTGAAGACCCCAATGAGCGCAGTGGCCTCCATCATCCGTAAATGGAAGAAGTTTGTGACCACCAGGACTCCTCCTAGAGTCCTGGTGGTTCCAACTGAGGACTCCAACTGAGCGATCGGGGGAGAAGGGCCTTAGTCATGGAGGTGACCAAGAACATCGATGGTCCCTCTGACAGAGCTCCAGTGTTTCTCTGTGGAGAGAGGAGAACCTTCCAGAAGAACAACCATCTCTGCAGCACTCCACCAATCAGGCCTGTATGGGGGAGTGGCCAGACGGAAGCCACTCCTCAGTAAAAGGCACATAACAGCCCACATGGAGTTTTCCAAAAGGCACCTGAAGGACTCTCAGACCACGAGAAACAAAATTCTCCGGTCTGATGGAACAAAGATTGAACTCTTTGGCCTGAATGGCGAGTGTCATGTCTGGAGGAAACCAGGCACCGCTCATCACCTGGCCAATACCACTACTAAAGTGAAGCATGGTGGTGGCAGCATTATGGTGTGGGGATGTTTTTTAGCGACGGGAATTGGGAGACTAGTCAGGATCGAGGGAAAGATGAATGCAGGATGTAGACACATCCTTGATGAAAACCTGCTCCAGAGCGCTCTGGACCTCAGACTGTGGAGAAGGTCTATCTACCAACAGGACAACGACCCTAAGCACTAGACATGTGCAATTCGTTTTGTTTTTTTTAGTTTTCCGTTAAAATTCGTTATATTCGTTATCGTACGAATGAACGAATGATTCGCTAAAAATTTTAACGAATGTTCGAATCGAACGAATATGAAAAACAAACGAAAATCCGAAATAACCAAATTAGAAACAACGAAACTACGAAAGAGGAAAATCCGAAAAACGAAAACAGGAACAACGAAAATTCAAATGAACAAAAAAATTCGTACATTGGTAACTTTTTTTCGATTCGTAATTTTCCGTGTCCCTTACAATGGCGCTGCTTAACGTGCTTCGGATGGATGGAACGAAAAAATTTGTACATTCGTAACTTTTTTTTTTTTTGCGATTCGTAATTTTCCGTGTCTCTTACAATGGCGCTGCTTAACGTGCTTCGAATGGATTGAACTAAAAAATTCGTACATTCGTAACTTTTTTTTTTTTTTCGATTCGTAATTTTCCGTGTCTCTTAGAATGGCGCTGCTTAACGTGCTTTGAATGGATTGAACGAAAAAGTTTGTACATTCGTACCTTTTTTTTTTTTTTCGATTCGTAATTTTCCGTGTCTCTTACAATGGCGCTGCTTAACGTGCTTCGAATGGATTGAACGAAAAAATTCGTACATTCGTAACTTTCTTTTTTCGATTCGTAATTTTCGGTGTCTCTTACAATGTAATAATAGCATACACATTACATAAAATTATGAATTATGCTCCGATTACGAATCTACGAAAACAATGTTACGAAAGTACGAATAAATCAATCTTACGAAAGTACGAATGTAACTAAATCTACGAAAATACGAATGCGTCCGAATTTCGAATAAACGAAAATTAAACTAACGGAAAAACGAATCAACGAAAAAATAACTCTTACGAAAATACGAATCGTTACGAATACGAACACCGACGACTTACCAAATTACGAATCGTTACGAATCAACGGAAACGAACAGAAACAAATTTTTCTATTGTGCCATTGTCTAGTATCTGGTGTCCTGAAGGGCTCAGTCTATTTAATTCCTCGGATTGTCCAAAGATGAAGACTAATCTCTTCAAGTTGCTACTACAAAGCTCAGTCCATTCTTTACTCCAGCAAGGACTTGGCTCACAATTCTACAAGGGAAGGCTCAGTGTCCCTAAATCATTACTAAGGGTTACTGGGGTACCCTACTATTATCCACTACCTATCCAAGTTCTTATTAAAGCATCATAAAAAGCATACCCCTAGGCTGGGTAATGAGCATGAAGAATGATTGGAATTGTGCGCTTGGCTGCGAGGAAACTACTGGGTAAAGGATTTGGGCATTTGCTTAGCAGCTCCTATGGGGGAAGCGCTACACTAGTATCTGCATGGATGCAGCCAACCAGAAGCATCTTGGTTGCGGGTTTCACCGCACCTACCAGGATATCCTGTACTGGGGTAACGATACTCTCCAAGTTCAGCAAAGCAGCGAATAGAACTTGATTGATGACCACAGTGCATTCAAAAGCTTCCTGGGCAAAAAGAAAAAGCCCGTTGAGAGCCTCACATTTCATGAGCTCCATTTGCATTGCTCCCTATTATGACACCTCCAGCTTTGAATGGCACCCCCTTCTGGGGCAGGCAGTATCCAGGTTGCTTCCCCAATGAGGCAGGGGCTGATTCTTCATGGGAGTCCTTTAGGATGACTCCAGGGTTCTGCAAAATGTCTTTGCCAAATGGAAAAAAACGTTTCCCCGGCATGTCGAAGCAAGCTCCTTTTGCCTGGGTGGAGAGCAGTTTCTCCATCACTGTGTATCTTTCAATTATTTCAACTAGTTGATAGTTTTAGGGTCTCTGTGACAAATCTATCATTGCAGAGACCAACGGTAGTGGTCCACCATGGCCCTCTTGAAAGATAGTGGTCCACTATGGCCCTCTTCAAACAGAGTGGTCCATTAAGGTCCAAAGTTAGAGACCGAAGATAGTGGTCGACAATGGCCCAAAGATAGAGACCAAAGATAGTGGTCCACCATGGCCCTCTTCAAAGAAAGTGGTCCACCGTGGCCCTCTTCAAAGATAGTGGTCCACCGTGGCCCTCTTCAAAGATAGTGGTCCACCGTGGCCCTCTTCAAAGATAGTGGTCCACCTTGGCCCTCTTCAAAAGATAGTGGTCCACCATGGCCCTCTTCAAAGATAGTGGTCCACCATGGCCCTCTTCAAAGATAGTGGTCCACCATGGCCCTCTTCAAAGATAGTGGTCCACCATGGCCCTCTTCAAAGATAGTGGTCCACCATGGCCCTCTTCAAAGATAGTGGTCCACCATGGCCCTCTTCAAAAGATAGTGGTCCACCATGGCCCTCTTCAAAGATAGTGGTCCACCATGGCCCTCTTCAAAGAAAGTGGTCCACCATGGCCCTCTTCAGAGATAGTGGTCCACCATGGCCCTCTTCAAAGAAAGTGGTCCGCCATGGCCCTCTTCAAAGATAGTGGTCCGCCATGGCCCTCTTCAAAGATAGTGGTCTGCCATGGCCCTCTTCAAAGATAGTGGTCCGCCATGGCCCTCTTCATAAACAGTGGTCCGCCATGGCCCTCTTCAAAGATAGTGGTCCACCATGGCCCAAATATAGAGACCAAAGAAAGTGTCTTTATCATTTGGGGTCCTATTGAGGTCTTGGGCTGCCGCCACTTAGTGGCCAGCTGAACTAGACCATGCCTTTGTGACAGTGATGGCTGATCTGTTAGATAGTTCTAATAGTGCACCCCCAAATAGGTTAGAATCTCAAATTTTGGGTGGTCATAGACCCCAGTAAACTGATGCCGCGTACACACGAGCAGACTTTTCGACGGACTAGGTCCGGGGTCTTTCCGACGGAGTTCAGACGAACTTTTCGAATGAACGGACTTGGCCACACACAATCACACTAAATTCTGACGGATTTGAACGCGATGACGTACGACCGGACTAGAATAAGGAAGCCAGTAGCCAATAGCTGCCCTAGCGTCGTTGTTTGTGCGTCGGACTAGCACACAGACGAGCAGATTTTTCAATAGCAACTGGGTCCAGCGGAAAATTTAAGACATGTTCTATTTCTAAAGTCTGTCCGATTTTTCAACAGCAAAAGTCCGATGGAGCCCACACACGATCAAATTGTCCGATGGATTCGTTCCGTTGGACCTTTGCTGTCGAAAAGTCCTCTCGTGTTTACACAGCATCAGAGGTGAAGTCATAATATGCTTTTTGTTGGTCTCTTAATACAAAAAAGTGCAAATAGGCCACCCTTCTCATTTTTCTGTCCTATCAAGCGTTTGTCAAATAACCCCTCCATGACATCTGTTGATGTCAGATTTTGTAAGAAATGGCTTGCTCTGGTGGTTGCCTTTTTTGCCAGGGGCAATAACCATTGGCCCATGACTTTAACCCCCTTCCTGCCACTGTCTCCTGGCTCTTAAAGAGGTTCTAAATGCCAGGTGGTGGGCATTACTGTGACGGGTGCACGCAGGGAGTGCACACTAGGGACAGTAATGTGTTTAAATAGGGCCTATATGTGGCCCCTCTACGTTGAACCCACCCAAGAGGCAGTTCTGAAGGCAGAAGGGGGTCCAGGTCCAAGGGGGTGAATGTATGTATACTTAAGATTTTCAAGCAAACACTATATCAGCGCTATCGCATCGATTCACCATTAAAAACAATAGGATGGGCCTTCCTGCAGCAGAACACTTGCTGAACTGACCCTAGTATGGAAGACCTGGGAGTCCTCCACTTTATTGCTTGGACTCATAATGTCCTGGTCTCACTGACCTGTGTCCCGGCATCTCCCTGGTTTAACTTGTGTCCTTCAATGTCTACTGTACTCATGGTTAAATGAGTATGATTTCACCGTTATTTGTACGAAACCAGGCTTGACTAAGGAAAGTAAGTGCGACGGGAGTCACTTTGGGCGGGGGCGGGGGGGCTTGTGGAACACAGCTTACCTTAGAGATCTCTGGAAACTCCTTGTCCAGCTCCCCTGGTAAATATTTTGTCGCTCACCCTGTACCAGGATGGCACAGGGTGACTTAGACATAAGAGGTGTATGGGGAGCTGAAACATGGGCTTTCCAAGGGATTCTTGGTTCCAAGTGCCCTCCTGTCACAGTGTCTATTAGGGGGACAGGGTGACCAAGAACCCTAGTCGGGTCTGCACTAACCAGACTCACTGTATAACCACACCGGACTCTGCATTTCCTTTTCACAGCTGTTATCCTGGGTTTTGTATGTGTGGTTTGTGTTGAAAGAATGAAGGGGCTCTTTCACATAGGACAGTAACATTTCTGAACAATAGCCCTCAAGAAATATATGAAGATAAATTCCACCTTTCGTCTCAGACCATTGCTAGATAGTTTGAGGTGGGGTGGGGGTTGTTATATGCTTGTACAGGACTATTTCTGGTTATATTTGCCTGATGTGCCCCACTCCTTCCCTGTGACACTGACATTGGAAATAACACTGTTTTCTCCGACCATACAGAACTTTGTTACCCAGATTTGAAGTGTGACTGCTGTCCCATGTTCCTAAGTTACCGGGCAGTCACATTTCTCCCAGTCGGGCTTATGGAACTATTATCGGAACATTGTAACCATGCTCGGCTCCTCTTTACTGTTTGTATTATGTGTTTCTAACATTTAGACCGGGGGCAGGGTGGGGAGGGGAGAGGGAATTTCTCCAACAGCCCTCCCTGCTGATAAGACGGTCTACCAGTGGCGTCGCTTGGGGGTCTTTTGGGGCTATAACCCCGAATCTGGGGCCCATAGCCCTGAGTCTCTGCAGGGGTCCCAAAGTTAAGGGGAGGCTCTTTGGGGACCCAGATGTAAATGGGGGGGGGGCTCTCTGGGACCCTGGTGTAAGGGGGAGGCTCTCTGGGGACCCTGATGCAAGGGGGAGGCTCTCTGGGGACCCTGATGCAATGGGGGGCTCTCTGGGGACCCTGATTTAAGGGGGAGGCTCTCTGGGGACCCTGATTTAAGGGGGAGGCTCTCTGGGGACCCTGATGCAAGGGGGAGGCTCACCGGGGACCCTGATGCAAGGGGGAGGCTCTCCGGGGACCCTGATGCAAGGGGAGGCTCTCTGGGGACCCTGATTTGAAGGGGGAGGCTCTCTGGGGACCCTGATTTTAAGGGGGAGGCTCTCAGGGGACCCTGATTTAAGGGGGAGGCTCTCTGGGGACCCTGATGCAAGGGGGAGGCTCTCTGGGGACCCTGATTTTAAGGAGGAGGCTCTCTGGGGACCCCGATTTTAAGGGGGGAGGCTCTCTGGGGACCCTGATTGTAAGGGGGAGTCTCTCTGGGCACCCTGATGCAAGGGGGAGGCTCTCCGGGGACCCTGATGTAAGGGGGAGGCTCTGGGGACCCTGATGTAAAGGGGGAGGCTCTCTGGGGACCCTGATGCAAGGGGAGGCTCTCTGGGGACCCTGATGCAAGGGGGGCTCTCTGGGGACATACACACACACTGTACTGTATATACATGTGTATGCCCGCCCAAGCGTATGACTTTCTTTACTACGCTGCTATAGGCTCTAGCCCCAGATCTTTTGTAGACCTAGCAACGCCCCTGCAGTCTACTGATGAAAAGTTGAAGGTACCTGGATCCCATTGTTCTTATGTTTCTGTCTGCCTTGGGAGCAACCTATTATGGGATGTACCGTATTATATTCGAGTATAAGCCGAGGCACCTAATTTTACCATAAAAAAACTGGGAAAATGTATTGACTCAAGTAGTAGTAGTAGTAGTAGTAGTAGTAGTAGAAGCTAGGGTAGGAAATGAAGCAGCTACTGGTAAATTTCAAAAATAAAAAGAGATACCAATAAAATTACATTAATTGAGGCATCAGTAGGTTAAATGTTTTTGAATATTTATTTCAAAAGAAAAAAACAGTACACTAGCTCTAAGTGGAAAAGAGGGTCAACAAAAAAACCAATATGGTATCAACAATAACTTTAAAAGTATAAAAACCTTAGCTCAATCAGCAACCAAGCTAAAAAACACAAGAGTTAACATCCTTCGAAACTGGATTCCTCCTCCTCATCGTCTTTATGTCCAAACAGAGCTTCAGCATTAGCAGGTGTGATGTCATCATTGTCATCATCACTGACTTCGCGGTCATCACCATCACTGCTGGCGTTCTCATACAAGGCGATGTCTTCACTGCCATCCATAGCATTACTAATGCCACATTTCTTGAAGGCGCGTCGCACCGTGTCCTCTGGAATCTCTTCCCATGCGTCGCGAACCCACTTTGCTATCAGTCCTATGTCGGGCTTCATCAGATATCCAACTTGTGTCAGCCGGGCTTGACCAGATGACATCCATTCATCCCACATCTTTCGCACATGGTCTTTGAAAGGTTTATTTAAACCCACGTTTAGGGGCTGCAAAACAGACGAAAGCCCTCCTGGAATAACACGGCCAAAGTAACTTGAGAAGACTTTGCCGAATTTTTTATGTCATCAGATGTGTGGGCTCTGAGCATATCCCAAACTAGCAATGACGGCTTGTTCTTCGAGGCCGCTCCTGGTCGTCCGTTCCAAATTTCTTCCAGCCATTTTTTGGTTCCGTCTTCATCCATCCGGCCTTTAACATGCGCGCGCACCGTAATCCGCGGCGGGAAATCGACCTTTTTCGGCAAGGCCTTTCTTTTAAAAATAACGACAGGCCGCAGCTTAGTTCCATTGGCCAGACACGACAGAACGAGCGTGAAATGGATTCTTTCATTGCCCGTGGTCCTGAGGAAAATTGTTTCGCCGCCCAAACTTGCCACAGTCCTGTTGCTTGGAAGTTCGATGGTTATAGGCGTTTCCTCCACATTTCCAATATCTCCCAGGTCATAGTTATGGATCCTTCTTTGCGTTGCGATGAATGAATGGAACGACTTCACTTTTTCGTCAAGGTCTTTGGGCAACTTCCGCGAAATCTTCGTTCTTTGCGGCAGACATAGGGCAAACCTGTTCATGAAGCGGGTACACCATCCTGCCGAGGCAACGAAATTTTCAATGCCTGGTGCTTTTAATTTGTCGTCCCCAGCCATTTGAAGGGCGCGTAAGCGAATTTCCGCGCGTGTTACGCAGTAACCATTTTGACGACACTCCGTAACCCATTTATGCAGTTCAGTCTCTAGAGCCCCATAGGAAGTCGTTAAACCGCGTCGGGCTTTTTTGGCCTTTGGAGTCTTCTCCAAGTCAGCTTTCGTTCTCCGCCACTCCCTCACTTGTTTTTCGTGAACGTAAAATTCCCGACTTGCAATAATGTTGTTGCTTTCTTCTGCTCTTGACACGACCATAAGTTTGAAACCAGCTTCGTATGACCTGCGTTTTTGTTTTGGTCCAGGATTAGAAGTATCGGGATCCATTTCTAACAGGATACAAAAAAAAAAAAAAGACTTGTATAGTTTGAGGCCTAGCACAGGCTGATGATGTTTCAGAATGTGATGACATGACTGTTTTAGAATGTGATGACATGACTGTTTGCATAGAACAGCGTGGGTTGGGGCTCATAATATACACGCTAGACATGTGCAATTTGTTTAGTTCCGAATTCGTTTTTTTTTAAAAAATTCAGCCCCGGACCAATTGACCAGGCCCCTTTTTGTGATTCGGCACTGCGTAGCTTTAACTGACAATTGCGCGGTCGTGCGATGTGGCTCCCAAACAAAATTGGCGTCCTTTTTTTCCCACAAATAGAGCTTTCTTTTGGTGGTCGCCCCTGCGGTTTTTATTTTTTGCGCTATAAAAAAAATAGAGCGACATTTTGAAAAAAATTCAACATTTTCTGCTTTTTGCTATAAGAAATATCCCCAAAAAATATATAAAAAAACTTTTTTTTTCCTCAGTTTAGGCCGATACATTCTTCTACATATTTTTGGTAAAAAAAAAAATCGCAATTAGCGATTATTGATTGGTTTGCGCAAAAGTTATAGCGTTTACAAAATAGGGGATAGTTTTATAGCATTTTTATTAATATTTTTTTTTTACTAGTAATGGCGGCGATCAGCGATTTGCATTGTGACTGCGACATTATGGCAGGACACATCGGACATTTTTGACGCATTTTTGGACCATTGTCATTTATACAGCAATAAATGCTATTTAAATGCATTGATTCCTGTATAAATGAAAGTTGTAGTGAAAGAGTTAACCACTAGGAGGAGGGGAGGGGTTATGGGCTGTGACGTGTGTTTTTTTACATTAGGGGGCGGGGCTGTACGTCTGACGTCATTGATCGGCTTTCCCGATGACAGGGAACAGCCGATCAATGACAAGCAGAGTAGGAAGCGCGGGGAGAGGTTTGTTTACACAACCTCTCCCCGTTCTTCAGCTCTGTGACCCGATCGCGGGACCAGCGGCGATCGGGTCCGCTGGTCCCGCGGCCACGGAGCTCCTGACCGGGTCGCGAGCGCGCCGCCACGGGCAGGCAATTAAAGGGCCACGTACAGGTACGTGATTTTGCCTGCCCGTGCCATTCTGCCGCAGTATATCTGGGTGAGGCGGTCAGGAAGCGGTTAATGAATGTAGATAAATTAGTTAATTTCCGAATTTTTCAATTTCCGAAATTCCGAAATTCCGAAAATTCTGAAATTCAAAATTTGGTAAATTTCGGAGATTCGAAATTCAAAAATTCAGAAATTTGGAATTCGAAAAAAGCAAAAAAACGAATGAAACGAAAAACGAACAAATTTTTTGTCAGTGCACATGTCTAATACACGCTGCGTTGTGTACGCACTGTGTTACTGCATGCGCTGCGTTACTGGATATGTATGGGAAGTGCTAACGCAACGCATGCAGTAACACAGTGCATACACAACGCAGCGTGTATATTAAGAGCCCTGACACGGGCTGTTCTATGCAAGCATAGTCAACACTGCGTCCAGATAGGCGTTAATAAGAAAATAAAAAATAAAATATAGCAGACTAAGTACTGTAAATAAAACGTACTATATGTCAGGGTACTCACCCGGGCCGAGGTGCTGAGGGCGGCTCCCCTTGCAGCTGAGCGCACTCTACCCCTGGAGGTGGTACAGAGGGTATAGGGCACAGAGAGGCACGGGTCACCAGCAGGTAGATGGGACTTGAGTGAAGATCTCCCGTAGAGCTGATATAGCGTGCAAGGGGTTGACTTAAAACCAAACTGGACTAAGAAGCCCAGCCAGGGCTCTAACCCCCCACAGATCCAGAAGTAGGGATTGAGGATTGAGGAGGAGGCCAGGGGTCAAAACACAGGAAGTCCAGCAGAAGCAAGTCCTTAATACAAGCCGGGGTCATACACAGGAAGCAAGTAAGTATAAGAATCCTTTAGGCTGCTTTCACACTGGGGCGGTTTTCAGGCGGTACAGCGCTAAAAATAGCGCCTGTACACCGCCTGAAAAAAACGGCCCCATTCACTCCAGTGTGAAAGCCGGAGGGCTTTCACACTGGAGCGGTGCGCTAGCAGGACGGTAAAAAAAGTCCTACTAGCAGCATCTTTGGAGCGGTGAAGGAGCCGTGTATTTACCGCTCCTTCCCATTGAAATCAATGGGAAACCGCAGGGATACCTGCAGCGGCGCTTTGCTGAGGTTTTTAACCCTTTTAAATACCACCCCGTTAGCGGCCGCATACCGCGGGTAAAACGATGGTAAAGCAGCGCTAAATATAGCGCTGCTTTACCGTCGCCGCCCCGCACTGCCCCAGTGTGAAAGCAGCCTTAAACAAGCTGGGGTCATACACAGGAAGCAGGTAAGTATAGGAACCCTTTACACAAGCCGGGGTCATACACAGGAAGCAGGTAAGTAGAGAAATCCTTTACACAAGCCGGGGTCATACACAGGAAGCAGGTAAGTAGAGAAATCCTTTACACAAGCCGGGGTCATACACAGGAAGCAGGTAAGTAGAGAAATCCTTTACACAAGCCGGGGTCATACACAGGAAGCAGGTAAGTAGAGAAATCCTTTACACAAGCCGGGGTCATACACAGGAGGCAGGTGGAGTAGAGAAGTCCTTTAGGCAAGCCGCGTGTCGAAGTACTGCAGAAGATCAGAGCAGGTCAGGGTCATAACGGGTCACAACAGGTACACACAGGCAAGCAGAACTTGGGACAGGAACACAGGGAGCTGAGAGACAAACCAGCAATTAGACAAGGGGCTGGACAGCCATTTATAGGCCAGCAAGGGGGTTCCATGTTATGCACGCTTCAGTGCGCACGCGCCCCCACGCTGTATCGCGCACCCGAATGCGCCGTATCACGCACCAGTATGCGCCAGAGCGCCATTCTACCATGAAGGCGCACGTGAAAGTGCCAATACTGGCAAGTCCAGAATCTGCCATTTCTCTGACACTGTATATCCAAGACCAGAGATATACCATTACTTGTATTCAGCAATGCTTGGGGTGGAGCAAAGGGGCGTGACCAAGCACAGGTAAGACTGAAGGCTACGTCATTGGTCACAGCCCTGGAGAAGAAAAGCGGGAGAAGAAGAGCGGTCACCTCCGACATTTATCCCACAAAGGATGCGGTGCGCCCCACGGACAACACAGAGGCTGCCGGCGTGCAGGAGAAACGAAGAGCGGTGATATCAGCAGTCATCGGACCCACCCACACATATGTCTTTGTGCCTGTGTTTCAATAAACAGTCTTATGTATTTTTACCACCCTACACTCGACAAGTGGCTGTATGAGCTAAGGGATCTTGGATCGTGTTGGTACCGGGCAAGGGAAGCTTATATGGCGGACATACTCCTCTTGAGTACGGGGTCCGTCACAGTAAGGGCTCATCGGCACTTGCTTTGGCTTCAACACACATTAAGGGCTAGTTTACACTTGCTTCAAAACAAGGCTTCTCACAGGCTTCGATAAAGCTCTCTGAACGCTGTCACTAAATAAAATGGTTGGCTTACAGTCCTGTTTACACCTTGCTTGTGTTTTGGCTTTGCTTCAAAAATTATACCTCATGTAGCTTTAGTGGTGCTTCAAAGCCTCTATAGAAGGCTATGTCAAAGCTCACTTGAAGCCCCAGTGAAGCCTCATCGATGTCCCACCGAAGCTCCACCAAAGCCTCACGAACCGTCATTGAGGCCCCACCAAAGCCTCATCGAAGCCCCACCAAAGCCTCATCGAAGCCCCACCAAAGCTTCATCAAAGCCCCACCAAAGTCTCATTGAAGTACTAAAAAGCAAGGCGTAAACAGGACTGTAAGCTAACCATTTTATTTAGTGACAGGGGCTTTGACTGGCGTTCAGAGAGCTTTAACAAAGCCCGTCCGAAGTCTTGTTTTGAAGCAAATGTAAACTAGCCCCAAGTGTTTTAATCTTCCACCCCAAAATGTACTCAGCCAATGAGAGGTAATGACTCCATTTTTATTTTTAACCGGCTATCAATGGCCGACACGATACAACACTTCATCCATGTCTTTGGTGATCTCTGATCTCCTTATCAACTGTTTCTTCCATGATAAAGATCAGCCATGGAGTATATCTGAGGTGTATATCAGGGTGTGCTTCTTCCCCACATGTCCAGCAACATTCATATACAAGACATTTCCCGCACTCACTAATACACCTTAAGAGCTTAAGAGTTGAGTGGGCTCTCTAACGAACAACACTTCGCTGAAGAACATTTCCCACAATAGGAATACGGCTTTTCCCTATGCGAGACCTTGGAAGTTCTGATTTATATACAATACATTTCCTGCACTCGGGACAGGAATGTGGCTTCTCGCCTGTTACATAGTAGGCGAGGTTGAAAAAAGACACACAAGTCTAACCTATGTGTGTGATTATATGTCAGTATTACATTGTATATCCCTGTATGTTGCGGTCGTTCAGGTGCTTATCTAATAGTTTTTTGAAACTATCAATGCCCCCCGCTGAGACCACCACCTGTGGAAGGGAATTCTACATCCTTGCCGCTCTTATAGTAAAGAACCCTCTACATAGTTTAAGGTTAAACCTGTTTTCTTCTAATTTTAATGAGTGGCCACGTGTCTTATTAAACTCCCTTCCCGCAAAAAAGTTTTCTCCCTATTGTGGGGTCACCAGTCCGGTATTTGTATATTGAAATCATATCCCCTCTCAAGCGTCTCTTCTCCAGAGAGAATAAGTTCAGTGCTCACAACATTTCCTCATAACTAATATCCTCCAGACCCTTTATTAGCTTTGTTGCCCTTCTTTGCACTCGCTTCATTTCCAGTACATCCTTCCCGAGGACTGGTGCCCAGAACTGGACAGCATATTCCAGGTGCGGCCGAACCAGAGTCTTGTAGAGCGGGAGAATTATCGTTTTATCTCTGGAGTTGATCCCCTTTTTAATGCCAATATTCTGTTTGCTTTGTTAGCAGCAGCTTGGCATTGCATGCCATCATCTACTAGGACCCCCAGGTCCTTTTCCATCCTAGATTCCCCCCAGAGGTTCTCCCCCCAGTCTATAGATTGAGATTGCATTCAGATTTTTGCCACCCAAATGCATTATTTAAAATGTTTCTACATTAAACCTCATTTGCCATGTAGTTGCCCACCCCATTAATTTGTTCAGATCTTCTTGCAAGGTTTCCACATCCTGCGGAGAAGTTATTGCCCTGCTTAGCCTAGCATCATCCGCAAATACAGAGATCAAACTGTTTCCCCCATACCCATCCTCCAGGTCGTTTATGAATACAATTAAATAGGATTGGTCCCATCACAGAACCCTGGGGGACCCCACTACCTACATCTGACCATTCCGAGTACTCCCCATTTATTACCACCCTCTGAACTCACCCTTGTAGCCAGTTTTCAATCCATGTACTCACCCTATGGTCCATGCCAACGCACCTTATTTTGTACAGTAAACGTTTATGGGGAACTGTGTCAAATGCCTTTGCAAAATCCAGATACACCACGTCTACAGGCCTTCCTTTATCTAGATACACCACGTCTACGGGCCTTCCTTTATCTAGATACACCACGTCTACGGGCCTTCCTTTATCTAGATGGCAACTCACCTCCTTATAAAAGGTTAATAGATTGGTTTGGCAAGAACGATTCTTCATGAATCCATGCTGATTACTGCTAATAATACCGTTCTCATTACTAAAATCTTGTATATAGTCCCTTAACATCCCCTCCAAGAGTTTACATACTATTGATGTTAGGCTAACTGGTCTGTAATTCCTAGGGATGCATTTTGGGCCCTTTTTAAATATTGGTTCCACATTGGCTTTTCTCCAATCAGCTGGTACCATTCCAGTCAGTAGACTGACAGTAAAAATTAGGAACAATGGTCTGGCAATTACTTGACTGAGTTCCCTAAGTACCCTCGGGTGCAAGCCATCTGGTCCCGGTGATTTAGTAATGTTAAGTTTCCCATGTCTAATTTGAATTCTGTCCTCTGTTAACCATGGAGGTGCTTCCTGTGATGTGTCATGAGGATAAACACTGCAGTTTTGGTTATTGAAGCCCCCCCGATTCCCTTGTGAAGACTGAGGAGAAGAATAAATTCAATACCTTCGCCATCTCCCCATCCTTTGTAACCAGATGTCCTTCCTCATTCTTTATGGGGCTAATATGATCTGTCCTCCCTTTTTCGCTCTCCGTCTGTCTTTCGTGTTCTATCTTAGCCGCCCTAATTGCATCCTTACATTTCCTATTACATTCTTTATAAGGTCTGAATGCTGACGATGATCCCTCAACCTTGTATTTTTTGAAGGCCTTCTCCTTTACTTTTATTTGGATTTTTACATTGGCGTTAAGCCATCCAGGACTTTTGTTCGCTCTTTTAAATTTATTACCCAATGGGATGCATTGGCTAATGCCCTTATTTAATATGCTCTCAAGGCAATTCCATCTCTCCTCCGTGTTCATTGTTCCTAAGATTTTATCCCAATTTATGCCTTCTAGTAAGGTTCGTAGTTTAGGGAAGTTGGCTCTTTTGAAAGTCAGTGTCTTTGTATTCCCCGTTGTCTATTTGTATGATTTATACTGAAGCCAATTCATCGCCCCCGGCGTCAATCCGGCTCCACCACGTGCCAAAGACCCAGCCGGCCAGCTAAGGTTTAGTCCGCGGTGCTTCCTGGAGCCGGATAGCCACCGGTGACCCGGCTGGCTGGCCAGGGCCGGTCTGTGACCGGCCCTGGTTAGCCGGATGACCTGTGATCGCTGTTACCTAAATTACCCCGTATTTCCACATCCGTGATCAGGTCTGTATTGTTAGCAATCAGTAGATCTAGTAATGCTTTGTTTCTAGTTGGTGCGTCTACCATCTGACCCATAAAATTGTCCTGCAAGACATTTAGGAACTGGCGAGCCTTAGACGAAATGCGCAGTTCCCTCTGCCCAGTCTATGTCTAGATAATTAAATACGATGGTCCATCTACACTGTGTGGTGCCGGATGGACATTTGAGGTAGTCGGGTTTTCTCCTGGACTATTCTGTGTGATGTCCTCATCTTCTACTTAACTTTTTGGCCATCTACACTTCCAGCAGATCTGCACCCTCCAGTGTGGGATCGCTGATGATTAATCAGAGCTGATTCATAAAGAAAGCATTTCCCGCACTCAGGACAGGAACAGGGCTTCTCGTCTATGTGTGAGATCTCTGATGATTATAAAGATTGGACTTCTCTGAAATACATTTCCCACACTCGGGCCAGGAATGTGGCTTCTTACCTGTGTGGGATCTCCGATGTATTTGTGCGGATTTATAAAAAAAAATAACATTTTCCTCACTCAGGACGGGAATGTGGCTTCTCGCCAGTATGTCGTTTTTGATGTTTGTAAAGACTGGACCTATTTAAAAAACATTTCCCGCACTCGGGGCAGGAAAATGGCTTCTCCCCAGTGTGGGAGCTCTGATGTGAGACCAGTGAGGATTTATGGGGGAAACATTTTTTGCACTCAGGACAGGGATACGGCTTTTCCCCCGTGTGCAATCTCTGATGCCTGCAAGGAGTCGACTTCTGTGAAAAACATTTCCCGCACTCGGGACAGGAATATTGCTTCTCGCCCGTGTGTAACTGCTGATGTCTGCAAAGACTCGACTTTTTTGAAAAACATTTCCCGCACTCAGGACAGGAATGTGGCTTCTCACCCGTGTGAGACCTCTGATGTATGATCAGAGAAGATTTATGAAGGAAACATCTCTGACACGCAGAACAGGAATACGGCTTCTCACCCGTGTGCACTCCCTGATGTCTGTAAAGAATGGACTTATTTGAAAAACATTTCCCGCACTCAGAACAGGAATACGGTTTCTCACCCTTGTGAGACCTTTGATGTGTGACTAGAGAATTTCTTTGAGAAAAACACTCTGGACAGGAATGCGGCTTCTCACCTCTGTGAGACCTCTGATGTCTGGAAAGGTTGGTCTTATCTGAAAAACATTTCCCACACTCAGGACAGGAATACGGCTTCTCACCTGTGTGAGATCTGTAATGTACGTCCAGTGCTGGTTTATATAGAAAACATTTCCCGCACTCAGGGCAGGAGTACATCTTCTTGCCCATGTGTAGTCTCTGATGTCTGTAAACGCTGGACTTCTCTGAAAAACACTTCCCACACTCAGTACAGCAAAACTTTTTATGCGTTGGAAGGACGGCACCGTCCCTCACAGTCTGAGGTTCCTCAGGATAAGAGGAATACGATGGTCCGGCACCGTCCCGCACAGTCTGAGGTTCCTCAGGATAAGAGGAATACGATGGTCCATCTACACTGTGTGGTGCCGGATGGACATTTGAGGTACCTGGTTTTTCTCCTGAACTATTCCCCATATGAGAACACTGATGTGTGGAAAGTTGTGACTTTAGTACAAAGCTTTTCCCACACTCAGGACAGGAATACGGTTTCTCACCTGTGTGAGATCTCTGATGTTTGGAAAGATTGGACTTATCTGAAAAACCTTTCCCGCACTCAGGGCACAAATACGGCTTCTCCCCCGTGTGAGTTCTTTTATGAAGATTAAGTTTGGATTGAGACTGGCAACGCTTCCCGCAATCAGTACAGGAAAATCTCTTATGTGTTGGAAGGGCGGCACCGTCCCGCACAGTCGGAGGTTCCTCAGGATAAGAGGAATACGATGGTCCGGCACCGTCCCGCACAGTCTGAGGTTTCCCAGGATAAGAGGAATACGATGGTCCAGCACCGTCCCGCACAGTCTGAGGTTCCTCAGGATAAGAGGAATACGATGGTCCGGCACCGTCCCTCACAGTCTGAGGTTCCTCAGGATAAGAGGAATACGATGGTCCATCTACACTGTGTGGTGCCGGATGGACATTTGAGGTAGTCGGGTTTTCTCCTGGACTATACTGTGTGATGTCCTCATCTTCTTCTTTACAGTCTGGAGACAAAGTGAGACAATCCTCTGAGGTTTTCCTCATCTCCCGTCCATCTACTAAAATAGAAATACAAAGATTATTACTAGACATGAGCTGATTGGTTCCCCTAAACCAGGACTCCGCAGTATAGGTGGAGGAATGTATTTAGTGTTAATGACCCACCTGTGCTGATCTCTGTAGGAGTGTCCTCCTCTATAATTGTCACTGTTATTCCATCCTTCTCCATAGACTGCTGATCATCCCTCACATACCTCTCTTCTTCTTCTTCTGTTTTAACCACAATTTCTATATCAATTGGATCTCCACTCTAAACCAAGAAAATTAGAGAGAAAATCATCAGCAGAAAAAAAAAAGAAGTTCTACTAATGTGAAACCAGATAGAAAAACATTGTCTTCAGGAGTCCATGTTCTAGAGCAGCGTTTCTCAACTCCAGTCCTCAAGGCGCCCCAACAACAGGTCTTTTTTTTTTTCTTAGGATTTCCATCAGATGAAACGGCCGTGGTGATTACTAAGGCAGGGAAACTGATCAAATCACCTGTGCAAAATAATGGAGAGACTGAAAACATGACCTGTTGGGGCGGCTTAAGAGCTGGAGTTGACAAACACTGTTCTAGATCCACCATTCCACAAACCTTGCGACGTCTCTCTGGGGGGTTCCTGTAGCTGGATGACTCCACCATGGTGTCCTGGTACAGATCTTTGTGTTCTTCAGGAAACTCCTCCATCACCCCATCCTCATCATCCTCCTCTTTTATCTCTTCTTTAATCACAACTTTAAAATCTCTCAGGTTTCCACTCTGAATATATAATACAAATACATCAATTGTAACAATGCAGATAATGTACAGATCCTAATGATACTATCAGTGATTGTTCCTCATCTACCTGATGATGGTGAGGGATACAGTCACCATCCAGACACATCCCTTGTCTGTTACTGGATAATGTCCCAGAATTCCCAGAATCCTCCTCACCTCTCCTGTCAGCAGCTCCATCATCTTCTTGGTGACTTCTAGGATCTTCTCCATGTTGTGTCTCTCAGGTTTTAGGGAGTCACATGGAGGCACTGTGATGGTAACCGGGTCGCCAGACTTTACAGGAGAATAACTCTGAAAGAACGAATGATATTATGAGACTCTCCCAGAATCCTCCTCACCTCTCCGGTCAGGTCTGTGTTTTATTTTTTTTAAAATTGTTTTTATTGAATTTTCAGGTAAATACAGAACAAAACAGCCTATTGGGCATACCCAGGCACAAGCACTACTATAACTAAACTAACATGAAAAAGAAAAAGAAAAAAAATCAAATTATACAATCTAACAGAACCACTGTACGCTCAACCACCTATGTAGTATGTGTAGAAAACAAAACAATTTAATTCCACCTATACCCTGCAGGCGTTCAGTAGTCAGTCACAGGATGAAGTGTCTAATAGCCATACACCATCTTACTCTCACTCCCCCCTCCTCCCCACAGAATATTCTCAGGAGCCTAGGAGCGTTCATGAGATCAGGGATGCCGCCCAGCTATTCCTGGTGCTTAACACTTGACACTGATAGAGGGCTAGGTCTGTGTTTTATTAATAGAGATAAGAGTGATGTCATGTGACCTCCCAGAATCCTCCTCACCTCTCCGGTCAGGTCTGTGTTTTATTAATAGAGATAAGAGTGATGTCATGTGACCTCCCAGAATCCTCCTCACCTCTCCGGTCAGGTCTGTGTTTTATTAATAGAGATAAGAGTGATGTCATGTGACCTCCCAGAATCCTCCTCACCTCTCCGGTCAGGTCTGTGTTTTATTAATAGAGATGAGAGTGATGTCATGTGACCTCCCAGAATCCTCCTCACCTCTCCGGTCAGGTCTGTGTTTTATTAATAGAGATAAGAGTGATGTCATGTGACCTCCCAGAATCCTCCTCACCTCTCCGGTCAGGTCTGTGTTTTATTAATAGAGATAAGAGTGATGTCATGTGACCTCCCAGAATCCTCCTCACCTCTCCGGTCAGCAGGTAGACGATCTCCATTGTGAGGTTTAGTATCTTCTCGGCCATGTAACTCTGGTTCTCCTCCATCTCCATTCGTCATTTCATCTATACAGGTTTCCTTGTAGACAGATAAACTGGGCAAATTAAATTAGAAATTTTTGGGTGGTATTGGTCACACAATAGTATATCAGTAGTTTTAATTGACCAGCATTTGCAAATATATGTGGAAGCCTCACTGCCTCGTCAAAGCCCCTCTGTAAAGTCCTAGCTCTAGTCTCCGTGATCCTCCATATTGGAGCATATAAACCAATGGATAAATGAAAGCTTGGGGGGTAGCCCATTCCTCCTTAAAGCACTGACCCCCGAAGGAGCTGCTGGTTTTTGTTGGGCTTACCGTTACCTCACCTGTTCACTGTGTCCGTCTTAGGGGTCCTGTAAAAAGGGTTGGTCAAAGAATAGTGCTCCGACACTTACCGTATATACTCGAGTATAAGCCGAGTTTGTCAGCACATTTTTTTGTGTGCTGAAAGTGCCCCCCTCCTCTGCTTATACTCGAGTCAAGCACTTTTCTGTAGCAGAGAATGACATTTTCCGACCTGACTTTGGGGCCTCGTATCTCAGGGCCACTTGGTGCTAGGAACCCAATTTGGTGTGGAAACCCAGCACTACAACATATCTAAATCTGGGGTTCCTAGCACCAAGTGTCCCCGAGATACGGGGGCCCCAAAGTCAGGTCGGAAAATGTCATTCTCTGATGCAGAAAAGTGCTTGACATTTTCTGACCCGACTTTGGGGCCCCGTATCTCGGGGATAGGAACCCCAAATTTGGTGGAACTAGCAATACAACTTATCCAAATTTGGGGTTCCTAGCACCGAGATACAGGGCCCCAAAATCGGTCAAATGTGTCCATCTGCAGCAATGTCATTTCGGGATCCTTTGGGTCGAGAGACCCCAAATTTACCATCTAGGAACCCTTAACTACCAAGTATGAAGTTCGGGGGACCTATGGCTGCAAATGGGCACAGTGAGGCTGCAAATGGGCATTGTTCACCCTCTTTTACACTTACAGTAGCTGCGCATTTCTCACCCTAGGCTTATACTCAGTACGTTTTCCTAGTTTTTTGTGGTAAAATTAGGTGCCTCGGCTTATTTTCGGGATGGCTTATACTCGAGTACAGAGTACTCACACACTTTTGCAATATAGGGATAGAAGGTTAAGGGGAATTCAGGTACCTTTGTAGTTTTGCGGATTAGAGGTATTTCCTTGATCCAGAGGACAAACAATTTTCACAGGCTGGATCCAGCAACCACCGGATAGGCCTCTCTCCTGACCTAGCAGCCGATGAGATGCTCGGTCAAAGTCTCTGCCACAGACTTGACAAGTTTAGCGATCTTGTTGTGCAATCCTCTGCCACAGGAGGGCACAATCAGATTCTTGTTGCAAAGTTAAAGAGTTTCCCCACAGTACCTGGTTCTTTCAGCGATACTGTGTGGTAGGTAACCCAGGATGCATCTATAGGCTTTTCCATGAGGTACCAGCCTTGTTGCTCGGTCCTCTTCCGAAAAAGGTCCTACCTTGGATCCTCCAGTCGCGTGGCTTCTCCCCTTAGGCAGAACAGCACAGGACCACCCCTGGATCAGTAGACCCCAGAGCTTCTGGGCCTACCCTTCAGTTGTGGAGCTTCCGGCCAGCCGCCCCCCAAGACATTGAGTAAGACAGGTAGCCTTTGATAAAGTCACTTGACGAAACGTGCGTAAGACAGGTAGCCTTTGATAAAGTCACTTGACGAAACGTGCGTAAGGCGCGCTTGCATCACTTCCGGGACGGCACAGGTGCTTTGGAACGCAAGGTGGAACGCACGCTGTGGAGCGCCCTTCCTGGTACTGTTTATCGTTCCTAGCACATATATTTTCAGGTTTTTAAGCGGGACCTGAGCCTGCCTGTGCTGTGCCTAGTGTATGTACTTGTGGACATTACTTTTATGTCCTTGTGGACATTTTTATATACTGTATTTATTGGCGTATAACACTCACTTTTTCACCATGAAAATTGGGTGCAAATAGCATGTGCGTGTTATACGCCAATACTTTAATTTTAGCTGCCTCTGAGGGGACAGGGAAGGGGCAGGACGAGCGCCATCAGATTACATACAGTAATAATCTCCTATTCACTTGGTGGCCTCTGTAATAGGAAGTCCCGTCTCCTGGGCCACCATTGGACCACTGTTCTGTCTATCATAGGAGATTCTCACTGTATGTAATCTGTTGGCACTCATCCCGCCCCCCTCCCTGTCCCCTCTAGGCTGCAGATGGGCATCAATCAGGCTGCATTGATGGCAATGGTGAGGCTGCATTGATGGCACTTGTGAGGCTGCAGATAGGCATTGATCAGGCTGCATTGATGGCAAATTGGCAATGGTGAGGCTGCAGATGGGCACTGACCCTTATTTTGCTTCAAAGTTCCTTATTTAAAATTTAAGTTTTTTTCCTGAAACTTCCCTCTTAAAATGAATATGCGTGTTATACGCCTGTGCGTGTAATACGCCGATAAATACGGTATATATTTTTTTATTATTATTTTATTGGAATAAAGCTTCTTGTTATTTTTACTTAATACGCTATGAGACCCCATTTTTTCTTGTCTCCCGGTGTGGAGGGCCATATGTTTTGAATGTTGGGGCTGGTGAAGTGCTGCTGCCGCATATCAACAAACGGACCCTTAGGATACTAAGCGAGATTGACCTGCCAGAATCCAGGATCCGGATATCGCTCCCTGGGACTCATCACTGGACCATCCAAGGGTTTCTATCAGTGCCTCATACCCCTGCAGGGGTGCATATCTCTGGTGAGTGGGGAACCATGTGGGGCGGCACCAAGTCACCATTTTCCAGCAGTGAAGTCACCATTCATTGACTATTGAACCTGTCTCCAATTCAAGCTATCTGTTTATATCCACAGAGACGGTATTGCTATTTTTATACTTTTATATTTTTTTCCCTCATATATTTATATATACCCCTTGGGATTACGGTCCCCTGGAGGATCCAAGGTTTTTTTCACGGTGGTTTTGCACACGTGATGGACTTACAGGACACTATTTATTATTAATATCTATCACTGTTTTATTGTCACTTATTTCCTTTGGAGGATCCAAGGATTTATTTTTTCACATAGGTTTAGCATATGTGATGTTTTGTTTGGGATACTATTATTGATCATTATTGCTTAACCCTGATTGCTATTTACTACATTCACATGTCACATTGGTCTTGTGTATAGGGCCTATTTTAGTCATTGGTTGCTTTTCACCTTTAATTAGGTACGGCACTGATTCACATTAGGAACTGATTATTACGTTTGGGGCTCGGATTGCACCATTAGTTTAGGGGTGCCAACCAAGTAGCAGCCCATTTTTTACCCATTTTAATTTTATTACTGTGTTGCACTTTACTCTATATTGGATACTTTATTATTTTTAGGAAGCGCCAATATCCCTTAAACTTTTATTTTTCACTTACTGGCTCCTGAGGGGGTCCGTCCAGGGGAGGCTGCATACCTTATAAACCTTCTTTCCTAAGCGCGGAGTATCTACTTTCTAAGGCAGCACACACCCCAGGCCAGGAGGTCGGGATAATGAACCTCAAAAAATGGCGTCTGTACCTTAAATACCCTTACCCAGAATGCACAGTGGGTAGACCACTCCCACCGGGCTGTTTTTGACTAAAAGTGGTACCCAATGCATTCAGCCTGTTGCATTTCCAACACTTAGCGGTGGTGACAGCGACACCCACGGCCAAGTGCAAACTGGCACAACCCAGCTAAACTGGTACAGAAACCAGAACTTTAGCATAATTATTCTGAGCCAAACTGCAGCTTCAGAAAATTTACAAAAAGATAATAGCGTCTGCTCATTAGGAGCGGGGCACTACACAAAAAAAAACGGCTTCTGTTTACATCGTGTGATCAGCTGTCATTGGCTGACAGATGATCACGTGGTAAAGGGCCGCTGTGATTGGTCCTTTACACCGATCTGTGACCGAAGGACTCGCAGAGTGCGCCACCCATGCGCCGCAGGGGGGGCGCAGGGCAACGCAAGCATGGGAGGACGTCCATGGACGCCCTCCCAGCATTTTAAACCCCACGCTGTATTCATCTTTTGGCGGGAAGGGGATAAAAGCTAGTTTTATAAATTGGGGCGGGCGCCTTTTTTTTTTTGTTTTGCTCCATACTGCTGACCCCTTCACTCCATCATTGCGCTGGCTGCATCCGATTGCCCATTTGCTATCTGTGTAGTGTCATATTTTTCTCCCTGTCCTGTGTGCGATGAACACTTCTAAACTGTGAAGATTATAAAACAATAACATATTATGTTTAAATGCACCCCTAAAAAATAAAAATAAAAAACCCACCCACCCCCCAAACCCAACAAAAGTCATATAATCCACCAGACTGGAAAATGTTCGGGCCTGGTAAGTGGGGGAGATGTTCTGACCCTGAAGGGGTTAATCTAGGTTTCCACACTATATATGTGTGTATCATCATCTGCTGGAGATAAAAGACGTCACAGTGACTATGGAGGAAGAGGACGGACATGACGGGGGGGGGGGGGTTACTGGGTGTAAATAGAGGATAAGATCTTATTACCTCCTCTGCTGCCAGTTCCAACAATGTCTCCTCTGTTATTCGTACCTCATGGAACTTCCTGTCTTTATCTAAGTTCACTTCCTGTTTGTCCCCGACATCACTTCCTGTCTTCCATAGAGACTTCCTGTCTAGGCAGAAGTGAGATCACCACCTTGTGGAGATTAGAGGAACTGCACCCCCAAGAAACGTCTCGTAGTGTGAACACGGCCTTGTGCTGTGTGTGTGTGTACTGTATATCTTTATAGATGATGACCAATAACATATGTAGCAGTCACACTTTACTAACTGTGCGCTATCAGTGTAAATTTTGTTTTTCTCAGAACTGTAACGGAGTTCTGGGGGTTAATTGTACAGGTTTTACTTTGGCATCAGTCTGGCTGGGCTGTACTGAGGTTCCGCCTGGTCATAGGTTCGGTGAGGCACCCATGGCAGGCCGGGAACCAGGCCTGGTTGGACGTGTTGGGTACCAATCTATCCCGGAGCTAATCAGTGGGCGCGTCTGGCCCGCTGTGTGGTCTGGGAAGGGGTATTTAAGGTGCTGAAGTCACGTGTTCAGGGGTCGGCTGCAGCTTTGATTCCTGGTTCTGGTCCGGGTCAGCCCTGTGAGGGGTCCCGGGCCCAGGAGTGTCTGCCGTCCCCACGAGCATGGTCACCATGACCAGCCCCAGAGGCCCTCATGGTCGGGGGTGGGGATCCGTCTGTTCCCGAGTCTCGGAACTGTCTAGTCTGAGGCCCAGTACCTGTAGGAGGATTCGGAGGTGTCCCGGTGTGCTCTCAGCATTGGAGGGACACGGCAACTCGTACAAGTGACCAGGGGAGGACTCTTCGGAGGAGGGCCAACAAGCTGGCATCTCAGTAAGAGCCTGGGAGCTGAGTTGTATGGACACTAGAGAATCCACACTTCTCACTGTGGGAAAGGTTCCTACTTATCTTCAGTTACAATCCAGTCTGTGGCAGAGATGTGTGTGTGTCTTGATGTGCTGTACATTGTGCCCTGATGTGCTGTACATTGTGCCCTGATGTGCTGTACATTGTGCCCTGATGTGCTGTACATTGTGCCCTGATGTGCTGTGCCCTGATGTGCTGTACCCTGATGTGCTGTACCCTGATGTGCTGTGCCCTGATGTGCTGTGCCCTGATGTGCTGTGCCCTGATGTGCTGTACCCTGATGTGCTGTACCCTGATGTGCTGTGCCCTGATGTGCTGTACATTGTGCCCTGATGTGCTGTACCCTGATGTGCTGTACCCTGATGTGCTGTGCCCTGATGTGCTGTGCCCTGATGTGCTGTACCCTGATGTGCTGTACCCTGATGTGCTGTACCCTGATGTGCTGTGCCCTGATGTGCTGTGCCCTGATGTGCTGTGCCCTGATGTGCTGTACCCTGATGTGCTGTACCCTGATGTGCTGTGCCCTGATGTGCTGTGCCCTGATGTGCTGTACATTGTGCCCTGATGTGCTGTGCCCTGATGTGCTGTGCCCTGATGTGCTGTGCCCTGCTGTGCTGTGCCCTGATGTGCTGTACCCTGATGTGCTGTGCCCTGATGTGCTGTACATTGTGCCCTGATGTGCTGTGCCCTGATGTGCTGTGCCCTGCTGTGCTGTGCCCTGATGTGCTGTGCCCTGATGTGCTGTACCCTGATGTGCTGTACCCTGATGTGCTGTACCCTGATGTGCTGTGCCCTGATGTGCTGTGCCCTGATGTGCTGTGCCCTGATGTGCTGTGTCATGATGTGCTGTGCCCTGCTGTGCTGTACCCTGATGTGCTGTGCCCTGATGTGCTGTGTCATGATGTTCTGTACCCTGATGTGCTGTGCCCTGATGTGCTGTGCCCTGATGTGCTGTGCCCTGACGTGCTGTGCCCTGATGTACCCTGATGTGCTGTGCCCTGATGTGCTGTGCCCTGATGTGCTGTACATTGTGCCCTGATGTGCTGTACATTGTGCCCTGATGTGCTGTGCCCTGATGTGCTGTACCCTGATGTGCTGTACCCTGATGTGCTGTGCCCTGCTGTACATTGTGCCCTGCTGTGCTGTGCCCTGATGTGCTGTACATTGTGCCCTGCTGTGCTGTGCCCTGCTGTGCTGTGCCCTGATGTGCTGTGCCCTGATGTGCTGTACCCCGATGTGCTGTGCCCTGATGTGCTGTGCCCTGATGTACCCTGATGTGCTGTGCCCTGATGTGCTGTGCCCTGATGTGCTGTACATTGTGCCCTGATGTGCTGTGCCCTGATGTGCTGTACCCTGATGTGCTGTACCCTGATGTGCTGTGCCCTGATGTGCTGTGCCCTGATGTGCTGTACCCTGATGTGCTGTACCCTGATGTGCTGTGCCCTGATGTGCTGTACATTGTGCCCTGATGTGCTGTGCCCTGATGTACCCTGATGTCCTGTACCCTGATGTGCTGTGCCCTGATGTACCCTGATGTGCTGTGCCCTGATGTGCTGTGCCCTGATGTACCCTGATGTGCTGTGCCCTGATGTGCTGTGCCCTGATGTGCCCTGATGTACCCTGATGTGCTGTGCCCTGATGTGCCCTGATGTTCCCTGATGTGCTGTGCCCTGATGTGCCCTGATGTTCCCTGATGTGCTGTGCCCTGATGTACCCTGATGTGCTGTGCCCTGATGTACCCTGATGTGCTGTGCCCTGCGCGCCCACTGATTGGCTCCGAGAAAGATTGGTACCCAACACGTCCAACCAGCCCTGGTTCTCAGCCTGTCACAGGTGCCTCACTGCACCTATCACCAGCCAGAACTCCAGTACAAACTGATGCCAAAGTAAAAAACCTAGAACAATTATCCCCCAGAACTCAGTTACGGTTCTGGAAAAACTAAATTTAGAGAATAGCGCACACTTCAGAAAAGTGTCGGCGCTACACACATATGACCCGACATGCCATTTGTGCCGCGCAGCACCAGGCGCGTTCTTCCATTTCATATGGAGCTGCCCAAATAATCAGACATATTGGACGCAGATCGTTCAGTTCCTACATGACAATATGGGATCCCCGGTAGTACCAGACCCCAAGCTATGTCTCCTAGGACTTCTACCAGATGTGCAAATTGACTAATAGCAAGCTACATTTTTAACCACTTCAGCACCGGGCGATTTTACAAACAAAATTGACGTCCTTTTTTTCCCCACAAATAGAGCTTTCTTTTGGTGGTATTTGATCACCTCTGCGGTTTTTATTTTTTGCGCTATAAACAAAAGAATAGCGACAATTTTGAAAAAAAAACTCAATATTTTTTTACTTTTTGCTATAATAAATATCCCATTTTTTTTTTTGTTAAAAACTATTTTTTTCCTCAGTTTAGGCCGATACGTATTCTTCTACATATTTTTGGTAAAAAAAATAGCAATAAGCGTATATTGATTTGTTTGCGCAAAAGTTATAGTGCCTACAAGATAGGGGATAGTTTTATGGCATTTTTATTATTATTTTTTTTTTTTTAATTAGTAATGGCGGCGATCAGCGATTTTTATTGTGACTGCGATATTGCGGCGGACACATCGGACACTTTTGACACATTCACATTTATAATGGGGGTGTGTCTTACCCCCTCCAGAAACCTTTCACACGGGAGGGGGGTCCTACTTTTTTGGAAGGTGGACCAGAGACACACTTTTTCGAGGGCCTGGTATAAATGTTTTTGGGGGACCACCCCCCCCCCCCAAAAAAAAAAAAAAACAACCTACATACCAGAACTTTAGGCCCAGTTCACACGGAACAATTATTTGTGTGCTCCATGCAGCGCCATGTATTACCAGCACCGAGATGCACAGGTGTTGCAGGTATATCCCCTTGCAGGTAGTCCCATAGATGTCTCTTGGGAAACATGGCTGCAGTGATACAGCCGATGTGTCCCAATGTAACAGCCATACAGGTGCACAGCCCCGAACGTACCAGGGGTGGGGTTCTGCACACGCACCCAGAGGATGTCACATTGAGACACAGCGGCTGTGTCTGTGCAGCCGCGTGTCCCAATAGACATCTAGAGGACTACCAGCATAATGTAGCATGCCACAGCTGTCCATCCCAATGCCAGTATAACACATGGCCTTGCTTGTGGCATGCAGCTAATCGCTATGGGGCCTTATTCTTGATAGGGGTCTGGTATGAATATCAAGATGGACCCCACACGAGAAATTAAAAATTATATACCAAACCTTTTGGATCTGGTATGGATTCTAATGGGGAACCTCATGCAAAAAAAAAAGGAAAAAAAAGTTAAGGCACCCCCCAATATCCAAACCAGGGCCGTTTTTAAGGCAGGGCAAAATGGGCAGCTGCCCTGGGCCCTGTCATTGTTGTGGGGCCCAAAGCAGCTGCCTCATACTTGCCAACTATCCTGGTTTAAATTCCCTCGTCCCTTGAGGTTTTAGTCCTGTGCTGTGTCCCAATATCTCAGTGTGAAGTGCTCCTACCAATGCGGCCCAGCTCTGCCCTATTGTTGTGTACAGGTGACTCACCTGCAGACCCTGTGCTTACATGTAAATTCCTGGCATTCATGCAAATAGCAGCAGCATTCGTATGTAAATAGCGGCATCCGGCGGCATTGATATGTATATCATGCCCCCCTGAGGTCATATCCACAGTAATCTCTAGCAACCAATCAACAAGCAGAAATCATGTGCTGTAACATCTAGCAACTAATCAGTGAGCCGTAATGTGTGCTGTAACCTCTAGCAACCAGTCAGTGAGTGGTAATGATACACTGTAACCTCTGGCAACCAATCGCAATAGCTGCCTGATCTGATTCAGTAAACTGATTTCGAGTTTAGCTGCTATTTATTGTATGTCTCAGAGCAGGTGGAGAGCGAACCTGCATGGGGGGGGGGGCCCAAGAAAAGTTTTGCCCAGGGTCCAATCAATATTAAAGATGCCCCTGATCCAAACCAGACCTCTATCTGAACATGCAACCTGGCAAGTCAGGAAAGAGAAGGGACGAGAGTGCACCCCCTGAACCATGGCAGGGCGCATGCCCTCAACTTGGGGAAGGGTGCCTTGCCAGGGAGGACCCTCCTGGCAAAGACACCTTGTCCCCATGTTGATGAGGACAAGGACTTCTTTCGGATTCCATTAAGCCTCCTGCCGCCTGTAGACTGCCATAACCACTGGGCCAGGGTTATGGGGGTCGGAAATTCCAAATGTCAAGAATGAGGTGACGTACAACACGTAGTTCAATAGCCAGTGCTGCTCTTCTGCTTGATTCTGAGCATGCGTGGCACTTTGTGCGTCGGAATTGTCTACACGCGATCAGAATTTCCCTGAACGGATTTTGTTGTCGGACAATTTGAGAACTAGCTCTCAAATTTTGTGCGACGGAAATTCCGATGGAAACTGTCCGATGGAGCCTACACACGGTCGGAATTTACGACAACAAACTCCCATCGCACATTCTCCGTCGGAAAAAACCAACCGTGTGTACGCGGCATAAGAGTGTCTCCTATTTGGGAGAAGAGCGAGCTGGACAGTGATGAAAGTAAAATCAACCCTCATATTAACCCCCCCCCCCCCCCATACCTCATCATCCTAATATTGTACAACCATTACAGATAATTCTTTATCCTTATACAGAGAAACCTGCACAGATCACATGACCTCATGAATGAGGATGGAGGAGGATCAGAGTGACATGACTGAGAGGATACTAAACCTCACCCTGGAGATCATCTACCTGCTGACTGGAGAGGTGAGGAGGATTCTGGGAGGTCACATGACATCACTCTTATCTCTATTAATAAAAACACAGACCTGACCGGAGAGGTGAGGAGGATTCTGGGAGGTCACATGACATCACTCTTATCTCTATTAATAAAACACAGACCTGACCGGGGAGGTGAAGAGGATTCTGGGAGGTCACATGACATCACTCTTATCTCTATTAATAAAACACAGACCTGACCGGAGAGGTGAGGAGGATTCTGGGATTCTAACATGATATTCCTATTGGTTCTCCAATACAGAGATTTCCTCTTGTGAAGTCAGGTGATCATATGACCATCACAGTGCCTCCATGTGACTCCCTAAAACCTGAGAGACACAACATGGAGAAGATTCTAGAAGTCACCAAGAAGATGATGGAGCTGCTGACAGGAGAGGTGAGGAGGATTCTGGGAATTCTGGGACATTATCCAGTAACAGACAAGGGATGTGTCTGGATGGTGACTGTATCATTGTGTGTGTCAGGTTCCTATAAGGTGTCAGGATGTCACTGTCTAACCCACCTGAAACCCACCAGAGAGATGTCCCCGTTCTCTGTATTCCCGGGATTCCACACAGGAAGGTCACACCATCCCCCACCATCATCAGGTAGATGATTACAGATATTGATAGTTTGGTGGAAGAATCTCACAATCTCCACCAATTATTGAAGAATCTAGACACCTGTCTTGTGCAGTAAAAATATAATCCAAGTTTATTGCATTGCATAAAGATCATTACGTGATTATTCCAATATTACATATTATGTTAATTAATATTAGTTCAGCTGTGTCTGACATTTTCACACACAAAGCAAACCTCAGCAGGCAATTAAAACTTACCGATGGTTCCAGTGTCTGTCCCGACCTCCAGAGCCCAGCCGTCTCTGTCTGGTAGATAGAGTGATATATATTTGCCCGCATTCTCCACCAATTGTTGTAGAAGAATCCAGACCATTGTCTTCTACAGTGAATATATAATCCAAGCTTATCAGTTGATCATTTATGCAAAGGACCTGATTACCATATGACATACCCCTCATTAATACCAACCAAACCCACTTACATAGCCCTCTATACCTCCAAGAAGACAGTCTCCTTACTTAGCCATAACAGTCCCACTTAGAGCAAGATAACCCATAATCTTCAGGCGTCTCGCTTATTCTCACATAACAGACTATACCTTTCATATATTTACACATTCTTGTTTGTTATCTTTTGTCAAGGTTGGAGAACAAGACCATAACCATACAAAAAGGCCATGACCACCAGGCCTGTAGCTCGACAGAAGCCATGTTCAGTAGTTATGTGTTATAATTAGGCATTTATGTTTTATTAAATGTCTTTTTATATATTCAGAGTGGAAACCTCGGTTATAATATTCTTGTTAAAGAAGAATTTAAAGAGGAGGATGAAGAGTATGTTGTGATGGAGGAGCTTTCTGAAGAACACAAAGATACCTACAAGGACAATATGATGGAGCCTCTTAACAAAAACCCACCAGAGAGATGTCCCCCTCCTCTGTATTCCACACAGGAAGGTGACACCATCCCCCACCATCATCAGGTAGGTGGAGTTGAGGGTCGGGAACATAAAGTGATTGGACACTCTGACATGTGGAGACGATGTGTGGACTCTACAAGATGATATTTTCTATGTGATCTCACATCATAAAGACTTCTATGTTACAGATGTTATTTTCTGCCATTCTGTTGGTTTAGGGTGAAGATCTGATGACCATGAAAGTTGAGGGTGAAGTAGAAGAGACGTATGTGAGGGATGATCAGCAATATACGGAGGAGGCTGGAATGACGAGGACATTCATAGAGGAGGACACTCCTACAGAGATCAGCACAGGTGACCCATAATATATTCTTCTCTTGTATCTCGCCTGTTACTGCTCACTGATTGGTCCAGAGTAGGGCGGGAGCTGAGTGATATCAACCAATAATAGGTTGATAATGGTCACCTCCCTTTACTAATACTCATCCCGGGGGTTCAGCTGGCAGTATTAGGTTATGTGTCACTCCTAGTTACAGTAGATACGATAGTACAGATTGGGGCTTTTATAGGGTGATCCCTCTTCAAGTAGAAGCACAAATCAAGTGTAGCAAGAGTAACAAATACTGATTCACCTATCTTTTCAGCAGATAAGCTCTTTCTGCAGCAAGCTCTCTCCAGTGCTGCATATCACCAGAAGCCTAGGCCTATGGTCACTTGTTCTATGGTAAAGGGTTTGCAAGTCTGAACATTGACCCTCTTGTTTATCAGAGGTCACATGACCCAGTGCCTAGGCTTGTGGTTGTGTAAAGAGCATGGACCTCCCAGTCCCCATTGGTTCCTGCTCTTCTGACAAGGCTGTGTAAATGTAGAAGTGATCTGGGAGGGGGACCAAAGGACTGAAGAGGGGGGAGAGTCCCAGCTGGTTGGGACCTCCACAGAAAACATCTCCTCACTCATATCTACCTGATCCAGATGGAATCTTGATGGAAGTGAACTAACCCTCTCATATCTATTGATGATGTTTTTATATTTTTCCAGGACATGCCATGGAGAAACCCTCAAAGGATCATCTCACTTTATCTCCAGGTTGTAGAATGGAAGATGAGGACATCACAGGAGATTGTGGAGGAGAAAAGACAATGATCTCCACTATGGATGGTGGACTTCACAGTGTGGATAGACCATGGAATCCCTCTGACTCTGAGCGACCTCGTACTGTGAGGGATGGCGATGGAATTCAGGGGGAGAAGGAACTTTCCTGTCCTGAATGCGGGGAAAGTTTTATCTCAGGATTAAGTCTTGCTCTACATCAGAGATCTCACACGGGTGGAAAGCTTTATTCCTGTACTGAGTGCAGGGAATGTTTTCATTACAAATCAGAATTTGTCAAACATCATAGGTCTCATACAGGGGGAAAGCCGTATTCCCGTCCTGAGTGCGGGAAATGTTATTCATGGAAGTCCAATCTTAATGAACATCAGATATGCCACGTGAGGCAAAAAACGTATTACTGCTCTGAGTGCGGGAAATGTTTTTCTGATAGGGCCAATTTTGCCAGGCATCAGAGAAGGCACATTGGCAAGAAACCCCATGCCTGCCCTGAGTGCGGGAAATGTTTTCTACAGAAATCAATACTTTCTATACATTACAGATCTCATACGGGGGAGAAGCCGTACTCCTGCCCTGACTGTGGGAGACTTTTTTTCACAGAAGGCCAATCTTTTTGTTCATCAAACATTGCACACAGGCAGAAAGCCGTATACCTGCTATGAGTGTGAGAAAAGTTATCTGTGGAAATCAGAACTTGTTATACATCAAAGATCTCACACAGTGGTGAAACCGTATCCTTGCCTTGAGTGTGGGAAACATTTTTCACGGAAGTCTTGTCTCAACAAACATCAGAGATCCCACACAACCCTTGAGGTATATTAGTGTCCTTAATGCAGTAGACTCCAATGATAAGTCCATCAGTTCATAGAATCCTCTATCATTCCACCCGTAATTCCTTCTCAACCTCCATCCACAAGATCATCTTCCTTCCTCACTTTCACATCACATCTAACATAGAAAAACCCCCTCCATCTTTTCTATGTCCCGTGTCCCTCTAAACAAGAGGATCAGCATGAATACAAACAGCCCAGTCTTGTGAGGAGTCAAGCCGTGTTTCTGGAACACCAACTCCATTCTCATTACCATCTATCATTCCACCCGTAATTCCTCCTCTACACCACCTCCAACCACAAGATCATCTTTCTTCCTCATCTTCACATCACATCTAACATAGAGAAACCCCCCTCCATCTTTTCTATGCCCCTTGTCCCTCTAAACAAGAGGATTAGCCGGAATACAAACAGCCCAGTCTTGTGAGAAGTCAAGCCGTGTTTCTGGAACACCAACTACGTTCTCATTCCCATTTATCATTCCACCCGTAATTCCTCCTCTACACCACGTCCAACCACAAGATCATCTTTCTTCCTCATCTTCACATCACATCTAACATAGAGGAACTCCTCTCCATCTTTTATACGTCCTGTGTCCCTCTAAACAAGAGGATCGGCATGAATACAAACAGCCCAGTCTTGTGAGGAGTCAAGCCGTGTTTCTGGAACACCAACTACGTTCTCATTCCCATCTGTCATTCCACCCTTAATTCCTCCTCCACACCATCACCACCTCCGACCACAAGATCATCTTTCTTCCTCACTTTCACATCACATCTAACATAGAGAAACCCCTCTCCATCTTTTCTATGCCCCGTGTCCCTCTAAACAGGAGGACCAGCATGAATACAAACAGCCCAGTCTTGTGAGGAGTCAAGCCATGTGTCTGGAACACCAACCACAAGATCATCTTTCTTCCTCACTTTCACATCCCATCTAGCATAGAGAAACCCGCCTCCATCTTTTATATGTCCTGTGTCCCTCTAAACAAGAGGATCGGCATGAATACAAACAGCCGAGTCCTGTGAGGAGTCAAGACGTGTTTCTAGAACACCAACTCCATTCTCATTACCATCTGTCATTCCACCCGTAATTCCTCCTCTACACCATCACCACCTCCAACCACAGGATCATCTTTCTTCCTCACTTTCACATCACATCTAACATAGAGAAACCCCCCTCCATCTTTTCTATGTCCCTTTAAACAAAACAGCCCAGTCTTGTGAGGAGTCAAGCCATGTGTCTCGAACACCAACCACAAGATCATCTTTCTTCCTCACTTTCACATCATAGCTAACATAGTGTGACAGTGTGAGGCCCTGCCACTGTATAAAAGTAGGAAAAAGGGACACAGGATTTGCCCAAATGCCAAGTGATGGGCTCTGAATGATTGATGTTGAGTGGAGAAGGATGACTTTCCAACTTTCTCTGGGGTTCGATAATCCCAAATTGGGTTCCGGAGTTTTGAGACTTCACAACCTACTGGTCTCCAGTAAGACCTGGACACTGGGTTGGAGACCTTTTTCCCCAACCCAATATCCAGGTCTTACTGGAGACCAGCAGGATGTGAGTGTAAAAAGCCTTTATATTGAAGTAAAATAATAATGCTGCGTAATTTCCCACAACAAATGTTCGATGTGAGCTTGTTGTCGGAAAATCTGACCTCGTGTATGCGCCTTTCCGACATTTGCTGTTGGAATTTCCAACAACAAATGTTTGAGAGCTGGTTCTCAAATTTTCCGACAACAAAACTTGTTGTCATAAATTCCGAGCGTGTGTACACAATTCCGACGCACAAAAGTCCACGCATGCACGGAATCAAGCAGAAGAGCTGCACTTGCTATTGAACTTAAATTTTCTCGGCTCGTCGTACGTCTTGTACGTCACCGCGTTCTTGACGTTTGGCATTTCTGACAACATTTGTGTAACCGTGTGTATGCAAGACAAGTTTGAGCCAACATCCGTCGGAAAAAAATCCACGGTTTTGTTGTCAGAAAGTCAGATCGTGTGTACGCGGCATAATAAATGCCCAGCTCATTACAACATACCACTTGTGCTATATTGTGTGTTATACAGTGCTCAATATATGTATACCATAAATAAATATTAATAAACAGTTTATACACGATATTGCCAAAAGTATTGGGACACCTCTCCAAATCATTGGATTCAGGTGTTTCAATCACCTTCATGGCCACAGGTGTATAAAATCATACACCTAGGCATGCAGATGGCTTCTAGAAACATTTGTGAAAGAATGGGTCGCTCTCAGGAGCTCAGTGAATTCAAGCGTGGTACCGGGATAGGTTGCCACCTGTGCAATAAGTCCATCTGTAAAAATTTCCTTGCTACTCAATATTCCACGGTCAACTGTAATGCCCCGTACACACGGTCGGAAATTCCGATGGAAAATGTCCGATCGGACCATGTTGTCGGAAAATCCGGCCGTGTGTGCGCTCCATCGGACTTTTTCCGTCGGAAAAAATTTGAGATCCTGATCTCAAATTTTCCGACAACAAAGTCCGATCTGACTTTTTCCAATCATGTGTAGAGAATTCCGACGGACAAAGTGCCACGCATGCTCAGATCAAATTACGAGACCAAAGCTATTGGCTACTAGCCTCTACGTAGTCCTGTCGTACGCAATGAACGTCACCACGTTCAGAATGATCGGATTTTCCGACAACTTTGTCCGACCGTGTGTATGCAACACCAGTGTTGGACAAAATCCGTCAGAAAAAATCAGACGGATTTTGTGGTCGGAATTTCCGACCGTGTGTACGGGGCATTAGTGGTATAACAAAGTGGAAGCAACTGGGAATAACAGCAACTCAGCCATTAAGTGGTGGGCCTCGTAAAATGATAGAGCGGGGTCAGCGCAGGCTGAAGCGCGCAGTGCACAGAAGTCGCCAACTGTCTGCAGAGTCAGTAGCTACAGGCCTCCAAACTTTGTGTGGCCTTCAGATTAACACAACAGTGCGTAGAGAGCTTCATGGAATGGGTTTCCATGGCCGAGCAGCTGCATCCAAGCCTTACATCACCGAGTGCAATGCAAAGCGTTGGATGCAGTGGTGTAAAGCACGCCACCACTGGACTCTAGAGCAGTGGAGAGATGTTCTCTGGAGCGACCAACCACGCTTCTCTGTGTGGCAATCCGATAGACGTGCCTGGATTTGGTGGTTGTCAGGAGAACGGTACCTGCCTGACTTCATTGTGCCAAGTGTAAAGTTTGGTGGAGGGGGGATTATGGCGTGGGGTTGTATTTCAGGGGCTGAGCTTGGCCCCTTAGTTCCAGGGAACCCTTATGCCTTGGACACACGGTTGGAATTTCCGACGGAAAAAGTCTGATCGGATTATGTTGTCGGAAAATCCGATCGTGTCGGATTTTTTCCGTCGGAATTTCCGACGGAAAAAGTTTGAGAGCTGGATCTAAAATTTTTCGACAACAAAATCCGTGTGTTGAGAATTCCGACGCACAAAGTGCCATGCGGGCTCAGAAACGAAAGCTATTGGCTACTGGCATCTACGTAGTCCCGCTGTACGCGTTGTACGTCACCTCGTTCCAAACAATCAAATTTCCGACAACTTTGTGCGACCGCGTGTATGCAAGACAAGTTTCGGCCAAAATCTGTTGGAAAAAATCCGCCGGATTTTGTGGTCGGAATGTCCGACCTTGTGTACAAGGCATTAAGGCGTCGGCATACCAAGACATTTTGTACAATTTCATGCTCCAAACTTTGTGGGAACAGTTTGGGGACGGCCCCTTCCTGTTCCAACATGACTGCACAAAGCAAGGTCCATAAAGACCTGGATGAGCGAGTTTGGGGTGGAGGAACTTGACTGGCCTACACAGAGCCTGACTTCATCCCGATAAAACACCTTTGGGATGAATTAGAGCGGAGCCTGGAAGCCAAGCCTTCTCATCCTATATCAGTGCCTGACCTCATAAATGTTCTTCTGGAAGAATGGTCAAACATTCCCATAGACACACTCCTAAACCTTGTGGACGGCCTTCCCAGAAGAGTTGAAGATGTTATAGCTGCAAAGGGTGGGCCAACTCAATATTGAATCCTACGGACTAATGCCCCGTACACACGGTCGGATTTTCCGATGGAAAATGTCCTATCGGACAATGTTGTCGGAAATTCCGACCGTGTGTGGGCTCCATCGGACTTTTTCCGTCGGATTTTCCGAAGGACAAAGTTTTATCTCCTGCTCTCAAATTTTCCGACAACAAAGTCCTATCGGACTTTTTCCGATCGTGTGTAGCGAATTCCGACGGACAAAGTGCCACGCATGCTCAGATCACATTACAAGACCAAAGCTATTGGCTACTAGCCTCTACGTAGTCCCGTCGTACGCAACGAACGTCACCACGTTCCGAATGATCGGATTTTCCGACAACTTTGTCCGACCGTGTGTATGCAACACCAGTGTCGGACAGAATCCGTCTGAAAAAATCCCATGGATTTTGTGGTCGGATTTTCCGACTGTGTGTACGGGGCATAAGACTGGAATGTCCTTAACGTTCATGTACGTGTAAAGTAACCTTCGGATCGGGACTTTCCAGGGTTTGCTTATCTGACCCCAGTCCATATTTTCTGCTACCTGGACAGCAGCAGTCTAGGCAGGAGAGAGGGGGCGAGTAAGCAAACCCTGCACAGTCCTGATCTGACAGCATTCCTATGTTATCTCCTGTATCCGGGAGGTCTGAACTGGCAGCAGGGAAGAGTCTTGCATTGGGGAGATCACAGCCCACACCTCCTCTCAGTTCTTTCCTCCTTTCTGGATTTTGCTTGCCACTTCCAGCTCTAAAGCTGACAGGAGTTATGATGCTGCTGTCACTACTCTTGTCAGCTTGTAGTGGCAGGAACTTGCCATGCAGTGGCTCCACCCACCTCTTTGTCTGGTGCAGCAGCCCCAGAGAAGATGTCAGGAAAAAGGTAGAATAAGCCTAATCCATGTAATCAGTGAGAGTAAAACAAACCCCATAACCGGTGCCATTGAGAATATAAAGAACCTCATCCTTGGTGTCAGTGAGATAAAATAAGATCCCTTGTAGTTACCTGTTGTATGAAATAAGCCCCATATTTGATGTCAGTGGGATAAAATAACCCCCAACCATTGGTGTCAATGAGAAAAAATACGCCTTGTCACTGATGTCAATGAAGAATAAGTAAGCCCCATTTTTGGTGTCAGTGAGATAAAATAAGCCCCGTTGTCCTTGGGATACATAAGTCCTATCATTGGTGTCAAGTAGATAACATAAACCCCATTGCTGGTGTCAGTGGGGTAAAATAAGAACCATCATTGGTTTCAGTGGGATAAAATAAATCCTATCATTGGTGTCAATGAAAAAAAAATAGGCCCCATTACTGGTGTCAGTGAGATAAACTAAGCCCCATCATTGGTGTTAGTGGGATAAAATAAGTCCCATTGTTGCTGTCAATGAGAAAAGATAAGCCCCATTCGTGGTGTCAGTGGGATAAAATGAATCCCATTGTTGGAGTCAGTAGGATAAAATAACCCCCATCATTGGTGTCAATGAGAAAAGATAAGCCCCATCACTGGTGTCAGTGAGATAAACTAAGCCCCATCGTTGGTGTCAATGAAATAAAATAAGACCCATCATTGGTGTCAATGAAATAAAATAAGTCTCATCATTGGTGTCAGTGGGATAAAATAAGCCCCATTGTTGGTGTCAGTGAAAACTAAGTCTAACCCCAGCCCAGCATTGGTCTTCAATGGTGATACTTACCTGATCACAGGCTCCTGCTCCGCTGCCTCTCTGCTGAGGTCGGAGTTCTACTTTCACTGTCAGAAAGGAGGTCGCTCCACCCAACAGTCTTGTATAAATGCAGTGCCTGGAGATGGAACCCAGAGAGAGTTCCAGTCATCATTGCTGCCATACAATGTTCAGGATGAGAACATGATAGGACATTATCCAAAATCCTGATACTGTCCTGCATCTTCCGGGTAGAGTTGCCACCTCATCCGTTTTAAACCCGAACACATATTAATTACACGGGTTCTGAGGCTAATTTAATGCAGATAACGCACCAAGTGAGTTTAATTACCACCTTAATCAGCCACAGAACCCGTGTAATTAATATGTGTTTTGAGGTAGGGTTGCCACCTCATCCCTTTAAACCCGAACACATGAATTACACGGGTTCTGGGGCTAATTTAATGCAGATAAGGCACAGAGTTTAATTACATCCTTAATCAGCCACAGAACCTGTGTAATTAATGTGTTCGGATTTAAAGGGACGAGGTGGCAACTCTAATTTGAGGCGGCAACCCTAGTTTGAGGTGGCAACCCTACATCCGGGACACTTGGCAAAAAGGACAAGGCCGTGTTCACACTACGAGACGTTTCTTGGGGCTGCAGTTCCTCTGAGCTCCACAAGGTGGTGATCTCACTTCTACCAAGACAGGAAGTCTCTATGGAAGACAGGAAGTGACGTCAGGTCCAGACAGGAAGTTCCGGGTGAGAGGTGAGTCGGGAGGAAGTAGAGAGGCGACATTGTTGGAACTGGCAGCAGAGGAGGTAATAAGATCTTATTTTCTATTTACACCCAGTAACCCCCCGTCATGTCCGTCCTCTTCCTCCATAGTCACTGTGACGTCTTTTATCTCCAGCAGATGATGATACACACATATATAGTGTGGAAACCTAGATTAACCCCTTCGGGGGCAGAATATTCCCCCACTTACGGGGCCGGAACATTCTCTTTTTTTTGGAGATGTGTCACCTTCTCACCTGTAACGAGGGGTGAGATTCGGATTCGGGTTGTACTGAATTTGACCCCCAAAGTTGAGTGGCCACCTCATCCCTTTAAACCCGAAGACATATGAATTACACGGGTTCTGAGGCTAATTTTAATGCAGATAAGGCACCAAGTGAGTTTAATTACCACCTTAATCAGCCCCAGAACCCGTGTAATTCATATGTGTTCGGGTTTAAAGGGATGAGGTGGCCACTATAACCCCAAAGTGATCACCTTGAAAAGGCTTTAAATTTGGGGACACAAGGCACGCGGTTTCCTGCCCTAAACATTACAGGTTGGCAGCTGAGATACAGCCATAAAAAAAATGTGCCAGCGGTAGGCCGGACACTTCCTTACTATTCCACAGTGAGCCGCAGCTTTAGGGGTGATCGGAACTGCCCTGGGTTTGGTTTTGAGCATTATTTGGTGAAGATCGGATGCTGAACCTGAACCCCCATTGAAATCAACTGGAGATCTTTTGATTTAACCACCTGCTTACCGGGCACTTAACCCCCCTCCTGCCCAGACCAATTTTTTAGCTTTCTGGGCTGACGCACTTTGAATGACAATTGCGCCGTCATACAACTCTGTACCCAAATGACATTTTTATCATTTTTTCCCCACAAATAGAGCTTTCTTTTGGTGGTATTTAATCACAGCTGGGTTCTTATTTTTTGCTAAACAAATAAAAAAAGCTGGAAAATTAAAAAATAAAATAAAATCATGTTTAATAGTTTGTTATAAAATTTTGCAAACAGGTAATTTTTCTGCTTCATTGATATGCGCTGATGAGGCGGCACTGGTGGGCACTGATAAGCTGCACTGGTTGGCACTGATAGGCTGCACTGGTGGGGACAGATAAGTCGGTACTGATGGGCACAGCAAAGATGGCACGGATGGGTGGCACTGATGGGTGGCACTGATGGATGGCACTGATGGATGGCACTGATGGATGGCACTGATGGATGGCACTGATAGATGGCACTGATGGGCACTGATAGATGGCACTGATGGGCACTGATAGGTGGCACTGGTAGGGGACACTGATGAGCACTGGTAGGTGACACTGAAAAAAGGCCGATTACTGGCTCGGTTATTATCACATGATCAGCTGTCATTGGCTGACAGCTGATCACGTGGTAAGGGGTCGGGATCGACCCCTTACTCGGATCTGTGATCCAGCGAGTCTCACAGACTCGCGGATCACAGAGCCTTCAGGGGGCGCGCAGGCAGCTCGTTGCCGGGACGACGTCAGATCCGCGCTGTAGCCGTGATTCGGCTATAGCGCGGATCTCAGGTGGTTAATAGTTTGTTATAAAATTTTGCAAACAGGTAATTTTTCTGCTTAATTGATATTTGCTGATGAGGCGGCACTGGTGGGCACTGATAGGCTGCACTGGTGGGCACAGATAAGGTGGCACTGGTGGGGACAGATAAGTTGGTACTGATGGGCACAGATAAGATGGCACGGATCGGCACTGATAGATGGCACTGATGGGCACTGGTAGGGGACACTGATGGGCACTGGTAGGGGACACTGATGGGCACTGGTAGGTGACACTGATGAGCACTGATAGGTGACACTGATGAGCACTGATAGGTGACACTGATGTGCAGCACTGTAAAGGCACATTGTGGGCACTGGCACTGTGGGCACTGACAGATGGAGCTAGTGGGAACTGGTAGGCGGCACTTTTATAGGGCACAGGTGGGCACCATGGACCTTGGGCACATTGCAGTTAGAGGGACTGATGTCCCTCTCAATGCGGCCGGTGATTACCGGCCGCAGTGATTACCGGCTCTGTTATTATCACATGATCAGCTGTCATTGGCTGACAGCTGATCACGTGGTAAGGGGTCGGGATCGACCCCTTACTCGGATCTGTGATCCAGCGAGTCTCACAGACTTGCTGATCACAGAGCGCGCCGCTCGTGAACGGGACAACGTCAATAGACATAGTCCCGGCATCTTAGATCCGCAATGTAGCCGTCATTCGGCTATAGCGCGGATCTCAGGTGGTTAAAAATGCCTGTTTTATGGCCTAATAGGCAAAGGGATGTAAAAATAAATAAATACACAGGGATGGGGGAGGGTATGGCACTGCCCCCCTGGGGAACATGTATCAATGCAAAAGATTTTTTCTTTTTGTATAATGTGAAAGACGATGTTACACTGAGTAAATAGATACCTCAACACGTCACGCTTTAAAATTGCGCACGCTTGTGGAACGACGACAAACTACGATACTTAAAAATCTCCATAGGCGACGCTTTAAACGCCTTTACAGGTTACCAGTTAAAGAGGAGGTCTAGTGCTAGAATTATTGCTCTCGCTCGAACGTTCGCTGTGATACCTCACATGTGTGGTGCGAACACCGCTTACATACTTACGTATGCTTTCGCTTCTGTGCACGAAGGGATGGGGCGCCTTTACTTTTGTTTTTTCTTATTTATTTTTACTTTTTGTTTTTACACTGTCCCTTTAATTTTTTTTTTTAACCACTTCCTGCCCGGCCTATAGCAGAATGACGTCTGGGAAGTGGTTCAGTTATCCTGACTGGGCATCATGTGAAGTCCAGCAGGATAACAAGGCAGCACGTGCCCGCAGGGGCGATCGGTGTTGTGGTGTGTCAGTCTGACACACCACATCTCTGATCTTGGTAAAGAGACTCTGATGGGGGCTCTTTACCACGTGATCAGCTGTGTTCAATCACGGCTGATCACAGTGTAAATAGGAGGAGCCGTTTATCGGCTTTTCCCTCCACTCGCACTGCCAGACACAAGTAGAGGAGAGCCAATCGGCTGCTCTTCTGACAGGGGGGGTTTGCAATGATTGATTATCGGTGCACCCCCCCCCCCGAAGATGCCCACCCAGGATCACCAAGGAAGCCCACCCAGGATCACCAGGGATGCCCACCTAGGACCACCAGGTATGCCAATAAATGCCCAATAGGGATGGCACTCAGTGCCCATCAGTGATGCCTGCCAGTGCCTCCTGATCAGTGATGCCTAACAGTGGCACATATCAGTGGCACCTATGAGTGCCGTCTATCAGTGCCCATCAGTGCTGAATATAAGTGCTTCATCATCAGTGCCAAATATAAGTGCTTAATCATCCGTGCCAATCAGTACTGCCTCATCAGTGCCCGTCATTGCAGCCCCATCAGTGGCACCTATTAGTGCTCATCAGTGCCACCTTTACAGTGCCGTCTATGAGTGCCCATCAGGGCCACCTATCAGTACCCATCAGTGCTACATATAAGTGTTTCATCATCAGTGCTGCTTCATCTGCCCATCAGTACTGCCTCATCAGTGCCCGTCATTGCAGCCCCATCAGTGCCACCTATTAGTGCCACCTATCAGTGTCGTCTATGAGTGCCCATCAGTGCCGTCTATGAGTGCCCATCAGTGCCACCTATCAGTACCCATCAGTGCTGTATATAAGTGTTTCATCATCAGTGCTGCCTCATCTGTGCCCATCAGTACTGCCTCATCAGTGCCCGTCATTGCAGCCCCATCAGTGAAGGAGAAAACTTACCTATTTACAAAGTTTTGTAACAGAATCAAAGAAAAACAGTTTTTTATTTTTTGCGCAAAAAAAAAAAATTAAAACTTTGTTGGTGATCAAATACCACCAAAAGAAAGCTCTATTTGTGAGAAAAAGATGATGAAAAATGTCATTTAGGTCCAGCGTTGCATGACCGCGCAATTGTCATTCAAAATGCAACAGCGCTGGAAGCTGAAAATTGGTCTGGGCAGGAAGGAGGGAAGGTGCCCCGGTATTGAAGGGGGTAAATTGCTTTTATTCCTATTACAAGGAATGTAAACATCCCCTGTAATATAAATAAGGATGACAGGTCCTCTTTATGGACTGGAAGTGAGGTCATGACGTCACTACGGTCCTCCAAGGCCAAAGAGGCGATCAAAGAGTATCTGCTCTTTGATCGCTTATGGGAGCAGACGGCTGCACCATTTTGAATAACCGAACCGGTGGAAACGGTAAGGGGGAGGGGGGGTGAGTCTTTTCTATGTGTACTGTATATAGGGTGTTTAGATCGTCCTGCCAAACAGGTGGGCAAAGGGGCAAAGTTCCTAGGTTTGGACCAAACCACCAGATCATTCCTATTTCAGCTGCTGGTCCCTTCATTGCTGGTCCCTTCATTGCTGGTCCCTTCCAGGAACGTGGCTGGTCCCTTCATTGCTGGTCCCTTCCAGGAACGTGGCTGGTCCCTTCATTGCTGGTCCCTTCCTGGAACGTGGCTGGCCCCTTCATTGCTGGTCCCTTCCTGGAACGTGGCTGGCCCATTCATTGCTGGTCCCTTCCTGGCACATGGGTGGCCCCTTCATTGCTGGTCCCTTCCTGGAACGTGGCTGGTCCCTTCATTGCTGGTCCCTTCCTGGAACGTGGCTGGCCCCTTCATTGCTGGTCCCTTCCTGGCACAAGGGTGGCCCCTTCATTGCTGGTCCCTTCCTGGCACAAGGGTGGCCACTTCATTGCTGGTCCCTTCCTGGAACGTGGCTGGTCCCTTCATTGCTGGTCCCTTCCTGGAACGTGGCTGGTCCCTTCATTGCTGGTCCCTTCCTGGAACGTGGCTGGCCCATTCATTGCTGGTCCCTTCCTGGCACATGGGCGGCCCCTTCATTGCTGGTCCCTTCCTGGAACGTGGCTGGTCCCTTCATTGCTGGTACCTTCCTGGAACGTGGCTGGTCCCTTCCTGGAACGTGGCTGGTCCCTTCATTGCTGGTCCCTTCCTGGAACGTGGCTGGTCCTTTCATTACTGGTCCCTTCATTCCACTGTCCTCCAATATGTCAGAGAGCGGAAGGATTGTACATCCAACAATTCTTTCTCCTGCAGCAAGTCAGATATGATTTTACCATAATTGTTATAAAATACTTACACTGTAATGACATAATAGAGTGACCCTTAATATAAGATGTCTGGATGGTGACTGTATCATTGTGTGTGTCAGGTTCCTATAAGGTGTCAGGATGTCACTGTCTATTTCTCCATGGAGGAGTGGGAGTATTTAGAAGGACACAAGGATCTCTACAAGGACGTCATGATGGACAATCAGCCGCCCCTCACATCACCGGGTAAGAGGAGACTTTATTGTAAAGGAGAGAGCAGTACGGAGGCTCCACCTAGATCCCCCATCATCTGATAAACACATAGAAACAACGTATTCAGTCAGTGTGTGTGTTTCCTACAGATGGATCCAGTAATGGGAACCCACCAGAGAGATGTCCCCGTCCTCTGTATTCCACACAGGAAGGTCACACCATCCCCCACCATCATCAGGTAGGTGAATACAAGACTACTATTGATTGAACTAGATGGGCTAGTGTCTTTTTTCAACCTTACCAACTATGTAATACAATTATTGTTATAGCTTGAGAGGTAGATTTGGTTATCCTATGAGATCCGATAACCTCATCCCTGGTAAATGAAAAATGGTGGCAGCAGGGTAATTGGGATTATATCGGTGCCCAAAACAATGAAGAATACATAAATTATATAAAATAAAAATGTATTACACAAACAACAACAAATATAGGGTTCAGTAAAATCATCAGAGCATGATACAAGTCATGTTTAATGGTCACTGATCTCTGTAAATGGTAGGTGATCAATACTTGATGTCAGGGCTTGACAAATTAGCTTGGACTCTAGGAACCAGCTAAAAAAGTTAGGCGCCAGGTTTTTTTTTTTTTCTACTTCTTGAGATCCGCGCTGTAGCCATCGTTCTGCTTTGCCGGGACTACATCCTATGACGTCGTGCCGTGTACGAGCGGCCTGCGCGCCCCCTGAAGGGCGCGCGCTGCGCGCTCTGTGATCAGCAAGTTTATGAGACTCGCTGGATCACCGATCCGAGTAAGGGGTCGATCCCGACCCCTTACCACGTGATCAGCTGTCAGCCAATGACAGCTAATCACGTGATGTCAACACAGCCGGTAATTGGCTATTTTTTCTCCTCGCCCTGACACTTATACCCAATTATAACCCACCCCATTCCACTCTACAAAACTCCTAAAAACTTAAATCACACTCCACAAAATACCACACCACCAAAACACCCACAAAACCCCCCACCCACAAAACCCCCAACCCACCCACCCAAACCCTACAACAAAAAAAAATACATTCCACCCATCACCCAATCCCCCCAAATACCAAAACAAACCATCCACAAAACCCTCAAACCCATCACACACACATCCCCCCACCCAACCCCACCCACCCAACACCAAACCACCCCCCCAAACCCAAACCCAACCCACCCCCAAAACAACCCACCCACACCCACACAACACCAAAAATCACACCCCACACCTCACCCTCCCCCCCCAAAACCAATCAAACAACACCATCCAACAACAACACCCCAACACACCCCACCCCAATACAAAACCACACACACACCCAACCCATCACAAAACACTCAAAATACAACATCCTGACAGCGCCGCCAGTGCCGCCAGCCCCTCAGTGCCCACCTGTGCCCCCTACAAGTGCCACCTAGCAGGAGGCAACAGTGCCACCTATCAGTGCCCACAATCAGTGCCTGAGGAACAATGCTGCACATTAGTGTCACCTACCAGTGCCGCCTATCAGTGCCCAGTGCCCATCCGTGCCACCCATCCATGCCCATCTGTGCCTATCAGTGCCACCTTAACTGTGCCTACCAGTGCAGCCTATCAGTGCCCACCAGCGCCGCCTCATCACCGCATATCAATGAAGCAGAAAAATTACCTGTTTGCAAAATTTTATAACAAACTATTAAACCAGATTTTTTTTTTTTTTTCAAAATTTTCCATCTTTTATTGTTTGTTTAGCAAAAAATAAAAACCCAGCTGTGATTAAATACCACCAAAGGAAAATGGAAAAAAATTATAACATTTTAATTTGGGTACAGTGTTGTATGACCCCGCAATTGTCATTCAAAGTGCGTCAGTGCCGAAAATTGGTCTGGGCAGGAGGGGGTTTAAGTGCCCAGTAAGCAAGTGGTTAACGACAATGGTTAATTTTTATATTGGAAAAAAAGCTATCTTAAAATTTACACAGAAATACGACTAGAACCAAAGCATATATATATATATATATATATATATATATATATATATATATATATATATATATATATATATATATATATATATATATATATATAAAATTTGTGTGTGTGTGTGTTTGGTTCTAGTCGCCGGTGTGAATTTAAGATTGGTTAATTTTTTACAGGCAGGGCTCCATTAGCATTGCTGGATGTCATACCAACCTTGCAGAAGGCCGCAAAGCCGTGGCCTCGATTACCGGCCGGCGTGGCCCGACGCAATCGCGTGCCGGAGGGGGCGGGGGGGGGGTCCGATCGGAGACAGGATACCCAAGATGTGCTGCCCCAGGCACCAGGTCACTAATTCTAGTCGCCAATGCGACCTGGCGCCCGGGAATCGTCGAGCCCTGCTTGATGTCATATCCCAACATGTTTCGCCAACAATGGCTTTCTCAGTGGGATTTTTACGAACCACCAATATTTCATACAGCTCTAGTAATGATAAGCTAATTTACATATTAATAAGTATTTATTACAGTTACAGCAGATAGCAAACGTGTATATAATGGTTCTTTTGTCCTTTTCCCACCAACCACCAAACTCACCAGGGGAGCATCAGAGGGAAACACCGGGCAAATCCACAGACTTAGGAAGGGGAGGCACTGTGTAAACATTATGTGATTTATTGTTAGTGTTGTAGAGGAATCCCGCATTCCCCGTCATCTGTTGTATAAGTATCCAGACCGCTGTCTAGTGAAGTGTCCGTCCTGATCGCCAGAGCCCAGATGTCTTTGATAGATAAAGCGATATATAGTTGCCCGCATTCTCCACTATCTGTTGTAGAAGAATCCAGATCATTGTCTTGTGAAGTGTTCATCCTAAACTCCAGAGCCCAGCTATCTTTGATAGATAAGCGTAATATAGTTGCCCGCATTCTCCACCATTTGTTGTAGAAGAATCCAGGCCATTGTCTTGTGAAGTGTCCGTCCTGATCGACAGAGCCCAGATGTCATTGATAGATAAAGCAATATATAGTTGCCAGCTTGCTCTACCATTTGTTGTAGAAGAATCCAGGCCATTGTCTTGTGAAGTGTCCGTCCTGATCGACAGAGCCCAGATGTCATTGATAGATAAAGCAATATATAGTTGCCAGCTTGCTCTACCATTTGTTGTAGAAGAATCCAGATCATTGTCTTGTGAAGTGTTTATCCTAAACTCCAGAGCACAGCTGTCTTTGATAGATAAGCGCTATATAGTTGCCCGCATTCTCCACCATTTGTTGTAGAAGAATCCAGGCCATTGTCTTGTGAAGTGTCCGTCCTGATCGACAGAGCCCAGATGTCATTGATAGATAAAGCGCTATATAGTTGCCAGCTTGCTCTACCATTTGTTGTAGAAGAATCCAGGCCATTGTCTTGTGAAGTGTCCGTCCTGATCGACAGAGCCCAGATGTCATTGATAGATAAAGCAATATATAGTTGCCAGCTTGCTCTACCATTTGTTGTAGAAGAATCCAGATCATTGTCTTGTGAAGTGTTTATCCTAAACTCCAGAGCACAGCTATCTTTGATAGATAAGCGCTATATAGTTGCCCGCATTCTCCACCATTTGTTGTAGAAGAATCCAGGCCATTGTCTTGTGAAGTGTCCGTCCTGATCGACAGAGCCCAGATGTCATTGATAGATAAAGCGCTATATAGTTGCCAGCTTGCTCTACCATTTGTTGTAGAAGAATCCAGGCCATTGTCTTGTGAAGTGTCCGTCCTGATCGACAGAGCCCAGATGTCTTTGATAGATAAGCGATATATAGTTGCCTGCATTCTCCACCATTTGTTGTAGAAGAATCCAGATCATTGTCTTGTGAAGTGTCCATCCTGATCGCCAGAGCCCAGATGCCTATGATAGAGTAAGCGATATATAGTTGCCCGCATTCTCCACCATTTGTTGTAGAAGAATCCAGACCATTGTCCTGTGAAGTGTTCACCTTAAACTCCAGAGCCCAGCCATCTTTGATAGATAAAGCGATATGTAGTTGCCAGCTTGCTCTACCATTTGTTTTAGAAGAATCCAGACCATCGCCTTTGTAAGGTGTAAACATAATCCAAGTTTATTACGTTTTATAAATCTCATTATAAGTTTGGTGTAGTATTACATTAATTCACATTAGTTCAGTTGTGCTTGACATTTTTACACACGCAACAAACATCAGCAGGCTGCATTCATATGTAGACATTTTATAGACGCACAATGTTAGTATCAGCAGAAACTTATCAACACACAACAGAAACCCAGTCACCCAGTACTACCAGGTCCCAAAAACCTTGACAATAGGGTGATTAAGACTTACCTATAGTGCCAGTGTCCATCCTGACCTCCAAAGGTCATTCGTGTTTGGGAGATAAAGCGATATGTATTTGCCCGCATTCTCCACCATCTGCTTTAGTAGCATCCAGACCGTTGTCTTGTGCAATGAAAATATAATCCAATTTTATTAGCTCATTTATGCAAGGAATCTGGTTAACATATGACATACACCTCATTACTGGCCAAACCCTCTTATCTAATTAAAAAATAAAAAACATAGGGAGCTGCGCTTAAACATATGAAAATAAAAAATAAATGAATAAAAAAAAAAATGTGCAATTGAACAAGATTGATCGGATAAATCAGATCGAATTGAAAAACAAATCACAAAGAAAGACTCCAAACAGGGCAAATAATAAGTGAACATAAATAGTAAATGAATCCACAGTCCTTAAATATCCAAAGAAAGGAAATGTTGAATAAGACACCATGTGATACAATCTTCAGTGACTTCTTATAAAACAACGTGTATCCACCACCACATAGAGTGCAAGCAGGGCTGGTGCAAGGATTTTTGACACCCTAGGTGAAACCGCATTTTGCCGCCCCCTCCACTTGGCTCCACCCCTGACTCCACCCACTTTCCCTTGCCCATGTATATGGTGGAGGTGGCGGGTGGAGATTTTTGCGGCACCTCGCCACTGTTTCTTCAGCCGTGGTCCGCAGGCCCGCACCCCTGGACCCGGTCTAAAGACAAACAGTGACGACACCAGCTCGCTTGCTCACACCAGCCTTGGTCCACAGGTGTATAGACAGGCTAGGGTAGCATATGGACAGGCCAGGGGGGTATATAGCCAGGGTCACAGGGTGGTATATAGCCAGGGTCACAGGGTGGTATATAGCCAGGGTCACAGGGTGGTATATAGCCAGGGTCACAGGGTAGTATATAGCCAGGGTCACGGGGTGGTATATAGACAGGCCAGGGTCACAGAGTGGTATATGGACAGGCCAGGGTGGTATATAGACAGGCCAGGGTGGTATATAGCCAGGGTCACAGGGTGGTATATAGCTAGGGTCACAGGGTGGTATATAGCTAGGGTCACAGGGTGGTATGTAGCCAGGGTCACAGGGTGGTGTATAGCTAGGGTCACAGGGTGGTATATATCCAGGCCAGGGTCACAGGGTGGTATATGGCCAGGCCAGGGTGGTATATGGACAGGCCAGGGTGGTATGTAGACTGGGTCACAGGGTGGTATATGGACAGGGTCACAGGGTGGTATATGGACAGGGTGGTAGAATATAGAATAGATAATAGAAGAGAGTCGCCATTGGTAAAACTGGGTGGTATTTTATTGTATTAAAATCCGTGAGAATGCACAAGTAAAAAAGTACCTTAAAAAAAAAGCCGGCCGGCAAGTAGTACAAACACGCCCGTACAAGCGGGACATGAAACAGCATGGTGACATTAGCACGTTGCTCCGCCCTACCCGTTTCGTCACTACACTGACGTCGTCCTGGGGCATGGGCGGCGTACTGACACACCGCTATATATAATCCACATACCCACTCAAGCCTCGGTCTGAGCCTCAAGCAGCTGACGTTGATGATGCCATATTGGTTAAGGGAAAACTGAAAAAACAGAACCCATTCGCCGAGGGACAGAATAGATAATGACGGAAATGACAACCGCACATTTACTGCCACACCTAATGGTATAAATATGTGAAACCTCTTATCTAACCCTCTATGCTTCCAAGACTCTCTGTAAATTTCCAAAAGACAGTCTCCTTTTTAAGCCATAACAACTCCGCTTAGAGCAGGAGAACCCAGAATCTTCAAGAGTCTCGCTTACTAGTTCCCACGTAACAAACTATACCTTTTACACATCTACGCATTCTTGTTTATTGATGTTCAACAAGGTTGCCCCCAGGCCTGTAGCTCGACTGAAGCCATGTTCAGTAGTTATGTGTTATACACTGGTATGTTTGTTCCATTGAATGTCTTTTTATGTATTCAGAGTGGAAACCTTGGGGATATTATTATTGTTGTTAAAGAAGAGTTTAAAGAGGAGGATGAGGAGTATGGTGTGATGGAGGAGTTTTCAGAAGGACACATGGATTTCACAATGGAGCCACCTAATATCAGGAACCCACCAGAGAGATGTCCCCATCTTCTGTATTCTGGAGATTCCATACAGGAAGGCCACACCATCCCCCACCGTCATCAGGTAGATGAGGAACAATCACTGATAGTATCATTAGGATCTGTACATTATCTGCATTGTTACCATTGATGTCATTTTTATTATATCCTCAGAGTGGAAACCTGAGAGATTCTAAAGTTGATGTTAAAGAAGAGATAAAAGAGGAGGATGATGAGGATGGGGTGATGGAGGAAGAACACAATGATCTGTACCAGGACACCATGGTGGAGCCACCAAGTAACAGGAACCCACCAGAGAGATGTCCCCGTCCTCTGTATTCCACACAGGAAGGTCACACCATCCCCCACCATCATCAGGTAGGTGGAGTTGAGGGTCGGGAACATAAAGTGATTGGACACTCGGACATGTGGAGACGATGTGTGGACTCTACAAGATGATATTTTCTATGTGATCTCACATCATAAATACTTCTATGTTACAGATGTTATTTTCTGCCATTCTCTTGGTTTAGGACGAAGATCTGATGAACATGAAAGTTGAGGGTGAAGTAGAAGAGACGTATGTGAGGGATGATCAGCAATATACGGAGGAGGAGGCTGGAATGACGAGGACATTCATAGAGGAGGACACTCCTACAGAGATCAGCACAGGTGAGCCGTAATATGTTCTTCTCTTATTTCTGCTCTGTTACTGCTCACTGATTGGTCCAGAGTAGGGCGGGAGCTGAGTGATATCCGCCAATAATAGGTTGATAATGGTTCCCTCCCTGTACTGATACCCGTCCTGGGGTTCAGCTGGCAGTATTAGGTTGTGGGTCACTCCTAGTTACAGTAGCACAGATATGAGAACACAGATTGAGCCTTTCTTAGGTTGGTTCCTCTTCTTCCAGCCGACTTATAGCTAAATGTTACCATAAAACTCTATTACCGGTCTTGTTGGGGTAAGGAATAACACTAAACCACTGATCTTTCCAGGAAAAAAATACTGCAAGCTTCCTCCAGTTCTGTATATCACCAGAAGCCTAGGTCTATGGTCACTTGTTCTATGATAAAGCGTCTTCAAGTCAAGACTTTGACCCTCTTGTCTATCAGAGATCACATTGCCCAGTGCCTAGGCTTGTGGTTGTGTAAAGAGCACGGACCTCCCAGTCCCCCATTGGTTCCTGCTCTTCTGACAAGGCTGTGTAAATGTAGAAGTGATCTGGGAGGAGGACCAAAGGACTGAAGAGGGGGGAGAGTCCCGGCTGGTTGGAACCTCCACTGAGAACATCTCCTCACTCATATCTACCTGATCCAGATGGGATCTTGATGGAAGTGAACTAACCCTCTCATATCTATTGATGATGTTTTTATATTTTTCCAGGACACGCCATGGAGAAACCCTCAAAGGATCGTCTCACTTTATCTCCAGGTTGTAAAATAGAAGACGAGGACATCACAGGAGATTGTGGAGGAGAAAAGACAATGATCTCCTGGAATTCCTCAGACTCTGAGGAATCGTGTACTGTGGGGGATGGTGTTGGGGTTGAGGGGGAGATGTTTTACTGTCTAGAATGTGGGGAAAGTTTTAGCTCTGAATTAGGTCTATCAGTACATCAGAGATCTCACACGGGTGAGAAGCTTCATTCCTGTTCTGAGTGCGGGAAATGTTTTCTTCATAAATCAGAACTGGTGCGACATCAGAGAACTCACACGGGGGAGAAGCCGTATTCCTGCTCTGAGTGTGGGAAGTGTTTTTCCCAGAAGGCCCATCTTTCCAGACATCAGGCATTACACACAGGGGACAAGCCATTTTCCTGCCCCGAGTGCGGGAAATGTTTTATACGTAAATCCAAACTGGACATACATTACAGGTCGCACACGGGGGAAAAGCCCTATTCCTGCTCCGAGTGCGAGAAATGCTTTTCAGATAAGGACAAGCTTTCCAGACATCAGAGATTGCACACAGGCGAGAAATTATATTCCTGCCCTGAGTGCGGGAAATGTTATACACAGAAATCAGACCTTGTTATGCATGAAAGGTCTCACACAGGGGAGAGCCCATATTCCTGCCCTGAGTGCGGGAAACTTTTTTCACAGAAGTCCAATCTTTCTGTACACCAGAGGTTGCACACCGGGGAGAAACCATTTCCCTGCCTCGACTGCGGGAGATGTTTTCCTCGGAAATCAGATCTTGTTATACATCAGAGATCTCACACGGGTGAGAAGCCGTTTTCCTGCCCTGAGTGCGGGAAATGTTTTTCACAGAAGTCCCTTCTTTCCAGACATCAGAGAGTGCACACGGGGGAGAAGCAGTATGTCTGCCATGAGTGCGGGAAATCTTTTACACAGAACTCGGAACTCATAACACATCAAAGGGCTCACACGGGGGAGAAGCCGTTTTACTGCCCCGAGTGCGGGAAATCTTTTTCACAGAAGACAAATCTTTCCAAACATCAGAGATTGCACACGGGTGAGAAGCCGTATGTCTGCTCTGAGTGCGGGAGATGTTTTTCGCAGAAGTCAGAACTTGTAAAACATCAGAGATCTCACACTGGGGAGAAGCCTTATTCCTGTCCTGAATGTGGGAAATCTTTTACGCGTAAAGCAAATCTTACTGAACATCAGCTATGCCACACGCAGGAAAAGCTGTTTTCCTGTTCTGAGTGCGGGAAATGTTATCCACGGAAATCAGCACTTGTAAAACATCGAAGATCTCACAAAGGGGAGAAGCCGTAGTTCTGTCCTAAGAGCGAGAAGTGTTTTTCACAGAAGTCTTGTCTTACCAGGTCTTACACAAAGCCCTTGAGGTGTATTAGTGTCCTGAGTGCGGGAAATGTCTTCTACATGGATCATATGTTGCCGTACATCAGAGATCTCACACTGGGAAGAAGCTCACCTTGATCTACACCTCAGAAAACACGTGGCTGAGCGCTCCTCTGATCTTTATCATGGAAGAAACACTTTATAAGGAAATCAGAGATCACTAAAGACTTCAAAGTTCTGTCTGGTTTCCCTTGCTAGGAGAGAGAAGGAGGGGGTGTCATTGCTGGTTGGGTCCCTCTAGGAGAGAGGAGGAGGGGTGTCACTGCTGGTTGGGTCCCTCTAGGAGAGAGAAGGAGGGGGTGTCACTGCCGGTTGGGTCCCTCTAGGAGAGAGAAGGAGGGGGTGTCACTGCCGGTTGGGTCCCTCTAGGAGAGAGAAGGAGGGGGTGTCACTGCTGGTTGGGCCCCTCTAGGAGAGAGAAGGAGGGGGTGTCACTGCTGGTTGGGCCCCTCTAGGAGAGAGAAGGAGGGGGTGTCACTGCTGGTTGGGTCCCTCTAGGAGAGAGAAGGAGGGGGTGTCACTGCTGGTTGGGTCCCTCTAGGAGAGAGAAGGAGGGGGTGTCACTGCTGGTTGGGTCCCTCTAGGAGAGAGAAGGAGGGGGTGTCACTGCTGGTTGGGTCCCTCTAGGAGAGAGAAGGAGGGGGCGTCACTGCTGGTTGGGTCCCTCTAGGAGAGAGAAGGAGGAGGTGTCACTGCCGGTTGGGTACCTTTAGGAGAGACAAGGAGGGGGTGTCACTGCCGGTTGGGTCCCTCTAGGAGAGAGAAGGAGGGGGTGTCACTGCTGGTTGGGTCCCTCTAGGAGAGAGAAGGAGGGGGTGTCACTGCCGGTTGGGTCCCTCTAGAAGAGAGAAGGAGGGGGTGTCACTGCCGGTTGGGTCCCTCTAGGAGAGAGAGAAGGAGGGGGTGTCACTGCCGGTTGGGTCCCTCTGGGAGAGAGAAGGAGGGGGTGTCACTGCTGGGGGGGTCCCTCTAGGAGAGAGAAGGAGGGGGTGTCACTGCTGGTTGGGTCCCTCTAGGAGAGACAAGGAGGGGGTGTCACTGCTGGTTGGGTCCCTCTAGCAGTGTAGTCTGATCTTCAGCAGAAGCTTCAATGGAAGACATCATGGTGAGAGAGGAGCTAGATGATACTTGTGTATGAAGAGAAGGGGAGATCAGACTAAAAACACTAATGGCAGACTTTAGCGGTCTCGGGATACAACAAAATGATAAAAAAAATCATGCTTTTCTTACAAAATATACAAAAAATAAATGGTTACAATTATGTTTTGTGATGAAAATTTGTATCTTTTTGTTTAACTACTTTCCGTTTCCCCCTGTGTTATAGCCGAAAGACGGCTTCCAATGCCGGGAGGGCGTCTACAGATGTTCTCCCGTGATCGCCCTTCGGACTGGGCTGATTATTGGCTTTTTTTCTCCTCACGATCAGCATGAGGAGAATAAAAGAAAGTCGGTAGTCGGCTTCTGTTACAGGGACATTATTCCCAATCTGTGCCTGCCAGGGCTGCTAATTAGTGCCCACCAGTGCCACCTATCAGTGTCTGCCTATCAGTGCCGCCTACCAGTGACCATTAGTTCCACCTCTCAGAGCCCATCAGTGCCGCCTACCAGTGACCATCAGTGCCGCCTATCAACGAGCATCAGTGCCACCTATCAGAGCCAACCAGTGCCATCTGTTAGAGCCCATCAGTGCTGCCTATCAGTGCCACATACCAGTGACCATCAGTGCCGCCTATCAGAGCACATCAGTGTCACCTATAAGTGAACATCGGTGCCGCCTATCAGTTACTATCAGAGCCCATCCGTGCCGCCTATCAGTGCCACCTACTAGTGCCCATCAGTGCCACCTATCAGAGCCCATCAGTGCCGCCTATCATTGACGTTATTATTAGTGCCACCTATCAGAGCCAATCAGTGCCACCTATTAGTGAACATTAGTGCCGCCTATCAGTTACTATCAGTGCCACCTATCAGAGCCCAACAGTGCTACCTATCAATGCCGCCCATCAGTGCCGCCTATCAGTTACTATCAGAGCGCATCAGTGCTGCCTACCAGTGCTGCCTATCAGTGACCATCAGTGCTGCCTACCAGTGCCCGCCAGTACCGCCTATCAGCAGGGCTGCTGTTAGAAATCACGGGGGCCCCATACAGCCTACCTAACAGGGCCCCCTTCCCCAGGCTGAAAGTGACTGAGGACATAGATGTATCAGTCCCTTTCTTTGTAGCCTCAGATGCACAGATGAATGAATAGGGAGCGCTCCGAGGCTTCCTGCTCATTCCCAAACGGAAGCATAATAAATACAGTTTACTGTGCCTCAGTGACTAATGGACACTGAGTGATTGGTATCGATCGTTCACTGTGTTTATTAAGAATTGGAAGGAGCCAGTAAATTACATTTACCAGCCCTTTTCCCTGCTCTCCATCCCAAAACATTCCTGTGTGTGCCCATAGCAGCTTCTGGGGGAAAAGGAGGTAAGCTCTGTGGGGGAAAGAGGTACATGGGGGTTCTGACAGCAGATGTAATGGGCGCATGTGCTAGAACCAATCCCCTTGCAATGCAGCCAGAGGGAGAAAGAGGAGGAGAAGCTGGCAGCGCTGCAAGGGGAGGCAGAAGAGGATTGGTGTCTGCAATAAGACAGTACAGCCAGACCTCCTGATAGGTTATGGGCCCAGTACAGGAGGGCTGGCTGTACTGCCTTATCAGCAGCCCTGCCTATAAGTGCCCATCAGTGCCACCTATCCATGCAGCCTCATCAGTGCCTCTTCATTAGTGCCCACCAGTGCTGCCTCATCAGTGCAGCTTCATCAGTACCCACCAGTGCCGCCTCATCAGTGTGGCTTCATCAGTGCCCGCCATAGCCGCCTCATCAGTGCAGTTTCATCAGTGCCCACCAGTCCCGCCTCAGTCCTGGGTGGCTTAACTCCAACGTAAAAATGCATATAAAAGCAAAGGAGAAGGCCTTCAAAAAATACAAGGATGAGGGATCATCATCAGCATTCCAACTGTACAAAGAATGCAACAAGAAATGTAAAGGTGCAATCAGGGCGGCTAAGAGAGAACATGAAAGGCACATAGCGGAGGAGAGCAAAGAAAAATCCCCAAAAAATTCTTTAAGTACATAAATAGTAAGAAAGTGAGGTCAGATCATATTGCTCCCATAAGGAATGAGAGATGGCAAAGGTATTGAATTTATTCTTCTCCTCAGTCTTCACGAGGGAATCGGGGGGATCAGTAACCAAAACAGCCATGTTTATCCTCATGACACATCACAGGAAGCACCCTCTAAAGAATTAGAAATAGACTTGAAAAACTTAACATCAATAGGTCACCGGAACCAGATGGCTTACACCCGAGGGTCCATAAGGAACTCAGTCAAGTAATTGCCAGACCATTGTTCCTAATTTTTACGAACAGTCTACTGACTGGAATGGTACCAGATGATTGAAAAAAAGCCAATGTAGCACCAATATTTAAAAAAGGTCTAAGACACATCCCTGGAAATTACAGACCAGTTAGCCTAACATCAATAGTATGTAAGCTCTTGGAGGGGATGATAAGGGACTATATACAAGATTTTAGTAATGAGAACGGTATCATTAGCGGTAATCAGCATGGATTCATGAAGAATCATTCCTGCCAAACCAATCTATTAACCTTCTATGAGGAGGTGAGTTGCCATCTAGATAAAGGAAGGCCCGTAGATGTGGTGTTTCTGGATTTTGCAAAAGCATTTGACACAGTTCCCCATAAATGTTTACTGTACAAAGTAAGATCCGTTGGCATGGACCATAGGGTGAGTACATGGATTGAAAACTGGCTATAAGGGCGAGTTCAGAGGGTGGTGATAAATGGGGAGTACTTGGAATGGTCCAGGGTGGAAAGTAGACATGTGCACAATAGAAAAATTTGTTTAGTTTCGTTTCGTTTCTGTTCGTTTCCGTCGATTCGTAAGAGTTATTTTTTCGTTGATTCGTTTTTCCGTTAGTCTAATTTTTGTTTATTCGAAATTTGTATTTTCGTTATATTTCGTATTCGGACGCATTGTATTTTCGGAAGAGCTATATTTTCGTTGATTTAAAAAGATTCGTATTTCCATTAATCTAATTTTCGTTGATTCGAAATTCGTATTTTCGTAGATTTAGTTACATTCGTACTTTCGTAACATTGATTTATTCGTACTTTCGTAACATTGTTTTTCGTAGATTCGTAATCGGAGCATAATTCATAATTTTACGTAATGTGTATGCTATTTATATGTTTAAGAAACAAAGAATTTCTCTCTCACAAGTCAGAACTTAACTCAAAAATCCACCAAAACACAGAGCCTCCGACCCAACCACACCCTATCTGGACTCTGGATGGAATATTTCAGAATCAGAACTAACATTCGTTCTTTCGAATTCTCGATCAGCAGAATTTTTGTTATTTCGTATTTTCGTTGTTTTGATTTCCTTTTTCCGAATATTCGTAATTTCGATTTTTTTTTCGTTCATTTTGATTTTCGTTATTTTTTAATCTTTGTTCGGTATTTTCGTTGTTTTTGTTTTCGTTTTTCGGATTTTCATTCTTTCGTAGTTTCCTTGTTTCTAATTTAATTATTTCGTATTTTCATATTCGTTCTTTTCGATAGTTCGTTATTCGTTAGAATTTTTAGTAAACCATTCGTTCATTCGATAACGAATGAACGAATATAACGAATTTGAACAAAAAACAAATTAGTAACTAAACAAATTGCACGTCTAGTGGAAAGTGGGGTCCGCCAGGGTTCTGTCCTGGGACCAGGTGATTAGAGGGAATATGGTGGCCCTCCTGCAGACTGGGTTGGAGAAGCCCCCCAACTTGGGACAGAAATATTTATCAACAACCTCCCTCAAGAAATCTACGAAGATAAATATATTTGACTTTTTCAGACTGCTGGAACATTGTATAAGTTTTGTCTTATGAGGACATTTCTAGTGGACAGGTTACACAATTGAAAGCCAAACACCAGAAGACAGCATGTGTAATGTACTTTGTGTATCCAGGGCTGTGGACTGTTTCCGTACTGTCTGGGTGTCAAGGCTGGGCTCAGCCCTCCCTTCTCTGAGCTGGCTGCTCAGCTGTCGGCTAATTGCCAGCTCCTATCTCTCCACAGTTACTCAGCTGTTGATGATATCCTGCTCGTCAGTCCTGCCTACTTAAGCCGTCCAGTCCAGAGGATCTCTGCCTTCGCCTTGGTCAACGTCGCAGAGACGCTCTCCTGCATTCCTGTTAAAAGACTTGCTTGGCTGACATCCCTTCTGTCTCCAGATCCTGCTTGCTGTTTCACTACATTGATCCCTGACTTCTAGCTTGGCTGACTATCCGTTCCGGTTCCTGAACTCTGGCTATGTTTTGACTACGTTTGTTCTTTTTACTTTTATTATAAAACAAGTGTGATTTAACTGTACTTCTGTCTCGGTCTGATTCATGGTTTCTGACACTGGGATCCCTGATTAGTCAAAGCATTGTCTGGATGGGCAGTGACCTGAGTCACCTAGGCTTGTCTAGGTAATTAGTTGTTAAATAGCTTACTTTTTCATTTTTTATGTGGGCTGTTCCTTAGCTATGTTAATGATCAACCCGTTTACAGATAAAGCTCTTACCTAATATTGCGAGGTATATATTTTGTGTGGCTACAATAAAGTCAGGTCCAGTTTGCACCTAAGCTAGTGTCACCTAGTTCTTAGGTGCAATATTCAGCCATAATACCTTATTCCAGATTATTACAGAGGAAGCTGTATCTTGATGGAAGCACCCACCCGCCAGAGGGTCGTCACAATACTGTATGTAATTCGAAAGACCAACTAATAGTCTGAAGTTCCAGATAATACCTTTATTAACTTTATTAACTACTCGGTTATATAGGAATGCAAGGTCTGACACAAAATGGCCTGTTAGCCCAGGAATCACCAAAGGCCCAGAACATTATCCAAGGGTTTCCATAGTACAGTAAGACCTTGGATTGCGAGCATAAGTCGTTCCGGAAACATGCTTGTAATCCAAAGCACTTGTATATCAAAGCAAATTTCCCCATAAGAAATAATGGAAACTCAGATGATTCGTTCCACAACCATTTATTCATAGGTCTTTCAGTTTATAGTCCATAGAAAAAGATCATATCAATGTGATCGGTTGTGTAACCGTAAAATGTCCATTTACAAATGGAAGCCTCCACAAGGGGATTAGAAGCAAAATCCATCAGGAGCTCCAGAGTATAAAAGAGAAGAGAGGAGCCTCTAATGCCCCGCACACACGATCAGAGTTTTTCGTCGGAAAAATCTTGGATAGTTTTTCCGACGGAATTCCGCTCAAGCTTGGCTTGCATACACACAGTCACACAGAAGTTCCCTAAAAACTTTCGACCGTCAAGAACGCGGTGACGTAGAACACTACGACGAGCCGTGAAAATTAAGTCCAATGCTTCCGAGCATGCGTCGAATTGTTTCCGAGCATGCGTAGGAATTTTGCGCGCGTCGGAGTTGCTACAGACGATCGGAATTTCCGATAGGAACTTTTTCCGTCGGAAAAATAGAGAACCCGTTCTCAATCTTTTGCTGGCGGAAAGTCCGCCAGCAAAAGTCCGATGGAGCCTACACACGGTCGGAATTTCCGACCAAAAGCTCTCATTGGACTTTTGCCGACGGGATCACATGGTTGATGATTAAAACTGGCACATCTAAGTATGTCGGAACCCGGGGTAAAGTTGTCCACCTAGACAGACCCCCGCACCGTCGGCTACACTTAAAGGCGCCTCTCTTCGCTTTTATACTCAGTTGTGACTTGACGCTACTTGTATATCAAGACATCGCTTGTATATCAAGTCATAATTTATGAAAAAGTGTTGCTTGTCTTGCAAAACGCTCCGCTTAAGGACCGCCTCCTGCACATTTACGTCGGCAGAATGGCACGGCTGGGCACATCAACGTACAGGTACGTTGCTCTTTAAGTGCCCAGCCCGTGGGTCGCGCGCGTGCGCCGCCAGCGGCGCACTCGCGACCCGGTCCTGAGCTCCGTGGCCCCGGGATCCGCAGACCCGATAGCTGCTGGTGTCCCGTGATCGGGTCACAGAGTTGAAGAACGGGGAGAGGTCTGTGTGAATAAACCTCTCCCCGTGCTTCCTAGTGAGGCTGTCACTGATCGTCTGTTTCCTGTCATCAGAAAAGACGATCAGTGATGTCGAACTTCAAGCCACGCCCCCCTACAGTAAAAAAACACACACAGGACATACTAAACCCCTCCCCGCCCCCTAGTGGTTAACTCCTTCACTGCCAGTGTCATTTACACAGGAATCAGTGCATTTAAATAGCACTGATTTCTGTATAAATGCCAATGGTCCCAAAAATGTGTCAAAAGTGTCCGATGTGTCCGCCATAATGTCGCAGTCACAATAAAAATCGCTGATCGCCACCATTACTAGTAAAAAAAAAAATAATAATAAAAATACTATAAAACTATCCCCTATTTTATAAACGCTGTAACTTTTGCGCAAACCAATCAATAATCGCTAAATTGCGATTTTTTTTCACCAAAAATATATAGAAGAATACGTATCGGCCTAAACTGAGGAAAAAATATGTTTTTTTATATATTTTTGGGGGATATTTATTATAACAAAAAGTAAAAAAAAAATGAATTTTTTTCAAAATTGTCGCTCTATTTTTGTTTATAGCGCAAAAAATAAAAACCGCAGGGGCGATCAAATACCACCAAAAGAAAGCTCTATTTGTGGGGAAAAAAAGGACGCCAATTTTGTTTGGGAGCCACATCGCACGACCGCGCAATCGTCAGTTAAAGCGGCGCAGTGCCGAATCGCAAAAAGGGGCCTGGTCCTTTGGCTGCCAATTGGTCCGGGGCTGAAAGTGGTTGAACCAAGCTCCTCTCAAACCAAGGTTTTACTGTATATTGTTCTGGCTGTGGCATCTGTTGACCAGGATTGGTGGAGTCTTCTATGAACTTCATGTGCACCAAAACTGGGGACCAGGAGGAACAAAACAAGAAAGAGAATAGAAAAATAAAAAAAGACGACAGGCCTCCTCCTCAGCCGAGTCCTCACGTCCATCTTTATTGCCATCCCTTTGGTGGTGGCCATTTCCATTTGGTTGGTGTGGCCTTCTCTTCTTCTTGCCTTGTTTTGGGCATTGCTTTCCTCAAATACCCTTGTAGCCATGGGCGTCCGCAGGTAGGGGCAAGGGGGGAGCTAGGTCCCCCCCCCCCCCCAGAGCAAGGTGTACGAACATGGACACTCAGGGGCCAGGTTGATCCTGGGTGGGTGCAGATCACCTAGATAGGAAAATTATGTTTGCCCTACACACATATCACTGCACACATCAGAATAAGGGCAATAATTTTAATTCTAATACTGGGGCGAGATAGAGAGATTTAGATCCAGCTGGCGCGGCACCGCAAAAAGGGGCGGAGCATGGGTGACCTTAAAATGATGCCCCTCCCTGAAAAAACTTCTGCGGACGCCCATGCTTGTAGCATGACTTTTCCACATCTACCGGACTTCTTCACTGTTTAACCGCTTCAGCACCGGGCCATTTTACAACCTTCCTTACCAGAGCACTTTTTGCGATTCGGCACTGCGTCGCTTTAACTGACAATTGCGCGGTCGTGCGACGTTACACCCAAACAAAATTGACGTCCTTTTTTTCCCACAAACAGAGCTTTCTTTTGGTGGTATTTGATCGCCTCTGCGGTTTTTATTTTTTGCGCTATAAACAAAAGAAGAGCGACAATTTTGAAAAAAAAAAAACACAATCTTTTTTACTTTTTGCTATAATAACTATCCCATTTTTTTTTTTAAAAAACTATTTTTTTACTCAGTTTAGGCCGATACGTATTCTTCTACATATTTTTGGTAAAAAAAAAAAAAAATCGCAATAAGCGTATATTGATCGGTTTGCGCAAAAGTTATAGCGTCTACAAAATAGGGGATAGATTTATTGCATTTTTTTTTTACTAGTAATGGCGGCGATCTGCGATTTTTTTTTTCGTGACTGCGACATTGCGGCGGACACTTCGGACACATTTTTGGAACCATTCACATTTACACAGTGATGGTTGCTATAAAATTGCATTGATTACTGTGTAAATGTGACTGGCAGGGAAGGGGTTAACACTAGGGGGCGCTGCAGGGGTTAATGTGTTCCCTATAGGAGTGATTCTAACTGTGGGGGGAGGGGACTCAAGGGGAGGAGACCGATCATGTGATCCTCCGTACTGGGATCACATGATCGGTCTCCTCTCCGCTGACAGGACGTGGAGCTGTGTGTTTACACCCCATCATTACACACACAGCTCCACGGTCCCGCACGGTCCCGCTGTTTTCACTGGCAATCGCGGGTGCCCGGCGGACATCGCGGCCGCCGGGCACACACACACCGGGTCCCGAGCGACGCCGCGCGTGCGCCCCCCAGGCGGCCGGGAATGGGAGGACGTCATATGACGCCCACCCAGGATGGGAGATCCACCTTGTGGGCGTCATATGACTATGGGCGGGATGGGAAGTGGTTAAAAACGTCCAAATTCCTGTGTTCCTCAGTGGATTTCAAAAATACCGCTTGTCGCCCCGGTGAGACCTCTGATGTTTGGTAAGATGGGCCTTCTGCGAAAAACACCTCCCGCACTCAGAGCAGGAATACGGCTTCTTGCCGGTGTGCAATATCTGATGTCTAGAAAGCTTGGCCTTGACTGAAAAAGATTTCCCGCACTCAGGGCAGGAATACGGCCTCTCCCCGGTGTGGGACCTCTGATGGACAACTAGGTCTGATTTTTGAGCATAACATTTCCCGCACTCGTGGCAGGAATACGGCTTCTCGCCCGTGTGAAATCGCTGATGTCTGGAAAGATGGGACTTCTGTGAAAAAAATCTCCCGCACTCGGGGCAAGAATAAGGGCTCTCCCCTGTGTGAGACCTCTGATGGATAACAAGGTGCGACTTCTGTGAAAAACATTTTCCGCACTCGTTGCAAGAATAGGGGCTCTCCCCCGTGTGGGATCTTAGATGTATAACAAGGTGGGATTTCTGTGAAAAGCGCTTGCCGCACTCAGGGCAGGAATAGGGCCTCTCCCCTGTGTGAGATTTGTAATGTATGACGAGTTCTGATTTGAAAAAAAAACATTTCCCGCACTCGGAACAGGGTAGAAGTGTCTCACCTTTGTGAGGTTCCTGGTGTGCAGTAAGATTTAATACAAAGCTAAAACTTTCCCCACATTGAGGACAGGAAAATGTCTTCTCCCCCTGAATTCCGGCCCCATCCCTCACAGTACGAGGTCGCTCAGAGTCAGAGGGATTCCATGGTCTATCCACACGGTGAAGTCCACCATCCATAGTGGAGCTCATTGTCTTTTCTCCTCCACAATCTCCTGTGATGTCCTCATCTTCCATTTTACAACCTGGAGATAAAGTGAGACGATCCTTTGAGGGTTTCTCCATGGCGTGTCCTGGAAAAATATAAAAACATCATCAATAGATATGAGAGGGTTAGTTCACTTCCATCAAGATTCCATCTGGATCAGGTAGATATGAGTGAGGACATGTTCTCTGTGGAGGTCCCAACCAGCCGGGACTCTCCCCCCTCTTCAGTCCTTTGGTCCTCCTCCCAGATCACTTCTACATTTACACAGCCTTGTCAGAAGAGCAGGAACCAATGGGGGCTGGGAGGTCCATGCTCTTTACACAACCACAAGCCTAGGCACTGGGTCATGTGATCTCTGATAGACAAGAGGGTCATTCTTTATTCTATTTTTTACTTTTCATCCCAACAAGAGTTTTATGTTGACATTTAGCTATAAGTCTGCTGGAAGAAGAGGAACCGACCTAAAAAAAAGCCCCAATCTGCACTATCATATCTACTGTAACTAGGAGTGACCCACAACCTAATACTGCCAGCTGAACCCCAGGACCAGTACCGGTATCAGTACAGGGAGGGGACCATCATCAACCTATTATTGGCTGATATCACTCAGCTCCCGCCCTACTCTGGACCAATCAGTGAGCAGTAACAGAGCGGAGATAAGAGAAGAATATATTATGGGTCACCTGTGCTGATCTCTGTAGGAGTGTCCTCCTCTATGAATGTCCTCGTCATTCCAGCCTCCTCCGTATATTGCTGATCATCCCTCACATACGTCTCTTCTACTTCACCCTCAACTTTCATGTTCATCAGATCTTCACCCTAAACCAACAGAATGGCAGAAAATAACATCTGTAACATAGAAGTATTTATGATGTGAGATCACATAGAAAATATCATCTTGTAGAGTCCACACATCGTCTCCACATGTCAGAGTGTCCAATCACTTTATGTTCCCGACCCTCAACTCCACCTACCTGATGATGGTGGGGGATGGTGTGACCTTCCTGTGTGGAATACAGAGGACGGGGACATCTCTCTGGCGGGATCCTTGTAATAGGTGGCTCCATCATAATGTCCTTGTAGAGATCTTCATGTTCTTTAGAAAGCTCCTCCATCACTCCATACTCCTCATCCTCCTCTTTATACTCTTCTTTAACAACAATATTATAATCCCCGAAGATTCCACTCTAAATGAATTAAACATTTGCTGTAACAAACATGCTTGTGTAGAAATCATAACTACCAATAATTGTTGATCACCCACCTTATTGTGTTGTGCATAGTTGTGATCCTCCTGTGCAGACACCCGGGAATACAGAGAACGGGGACATCTCTCTGGTGGGTTTCTGGATGACTCCACCATGGTGTCCTGGTACAGATCTTTATGCCCTTTTAGAAACTCCTCCATCACCCCATCCTCATCATCCTCCCTTTTTATCTCGACTTTAACCTCAACTTTAGAATCTCTCAGGTTTCCACTCTGAATATATAATAAAAATGACATCAATGGTAACAATGCAGATAATGTACAGATCCTAATGATACTATCAGTGATCCCTTGTCTGTTACTGGATAATGTCCCAGAATTCCCAGAATCCTCCTCACCTCTCCTGTCAGCAGCTCCATCATCTTCTTGGTGACTTCTAGAATCTTCTCCATGTTGTGTCTCTCAGGTTTTAGGGAGTCACATGGAGGCACTGTGATGGTCATATGATCACCTGACTTCACAAGAGGAAATCTCTGTATTGAGGAACCAATAGGAATATCATGTTAGAATCCCAGAATCCTCCTCACCTCTCCGGTCAGGTCTGTGTTTTATTAATAGAGATAAGAGTGATGTCATGTGACCTCCCAGAATCCTCCTCACCTCTCCGGTCAGGTCTGTGTTTTATTAATAGAGATAAGAGTGATGTCATGTGACCTCCCAGAATCCCCCTCACCTCTCCGGTCAGGTCTGTGTTTTATTAATAGAGATAAGAGTGATGTCATGTGACCTCCCAGAATCCTCCTCACCTCTCCGGTCAGGTCTGTGTTTTATTAATAGAGATAAGAGTGATGTCATGTGACCTCCCAGAATCCTCCTCACCTCTCCGGTCAGGTCTGTGTTTTATTAATAGAGATAAGAGTGATGTCATGTGACCTCCCAGAATCCTCCTCACCTCTCCGGTCAGCAGGTAGATGATCTCCAGGGTGAGGTTTAGTATCTTCTCAGTCATGTGACTCCGGTCCTCCTCCATCCTCATTGGTCATGTGATCTATACAGGTTTCCTGTGGACCAATAAGAGAGAATTATCTGGACTGTACAATATTAGGATGGGGATGTATGGGGGATAATATGAGGGTTTCTATCATGTGCAAATGACTTACAATGGCCTTCTGAATTCAAAATGCCATTTTCTGTGTAAAGTTCTTTTTTTTCTCCAGAGTTTTATGTTTGCTTGGTTTTTGTTCTGCTGGCAAAGAAAGCTGAATTGGATCTCCTTTCTATCTAAAAGAAGCCCCCTATCCCCTGTTGTTGTCAGATCCCACCATGCCGCCACCGATACGTAACAACCTTGTTAGATCCTGGCCACCTTCACCAATTTGTGAGAAATGGCTGGTCAGGTCTAACCCTGCTGTCATACCCCAGGCATAAATCATATCATGCTGTCTCAGATACACACTCAGCCCCATCCTGCACAAAAATAACATAAAAAATCCAGCTCGCAGGACAACAATCTTGGTGCCAGCAGACAGAGCGATCGACACAGAGGTTAAACAAAAAACACAGTCACTTCCAGCGCTAATAGGTCTTCCAAGTAACAGATGTCAGATAAAATGGTGGTGTGAAAGGTATATATGGTATCCCAGAACTAGGTGGATGCGGCCTTCCTCAGATGTGTAATCTGAAAGGAACTACAAGAAAAACAGAAATGGAAGGCGCGCACACCTAGTGCATTACCAGAGATAATTTAATAAGAAGACATTTTTGTATAAAAGTGGGTGCTCACAAAATGCAACAGACAAAAGGCCATAAACACAGTGCATGAACATGCACAGAACACTAATGCGTTTGGGGGCGCACCCCCTTCCTTGCTCTGAGGAAGGGGGTGCACCTCCCGAAACCCGTTAGCTGTACCCCGTGTTCTGTGCATGTCAATGGCCTTTTGTCAGTTGAATTTTGTGAGCACCCACTTTTATACAAAAATGTCTTCTTATTAAATTATCTCTGGTAATGCACTAGGTGTGCGCGACTTCCATTTCTGTTTTTCTTGACACTGAGGTTAACTATGCAGTTATCCTGTTACAACACCACATAGCTGCCACCACATGTGTCATCAGACAAACAAAGCTCATTATCTAAGATAAAAATTAAGACTTTAAATAAATGTCTGTAATACACTCTGTCAGAGATTTACAAAGACCTCCATTGTCGCTGTAATGAGTCCTGTACCGTATTCTGTAGTACTGAGGAGATCAGCGGGAGGAACCACAGAGCTCTGTGGAGGACCAGGAGGACACTGGCACTCCCCGGTCATGTTGGTTCCTGAAGAAGGCTTCACCTGGCATTGGAGCTCCATGTTCCTGTACCGTATCCCATACCCTGTCCTGTGTTGGGAAGGATATCAGCAGGAGGAAGCACTGAGCTCTGTGAAGGACCAGGAGATCATCACTCTCCGGTCATGACGGTTTCTGAAGAAGACTTCAGCCGGCATTAAAGCTCCGTGTTCCTGTACTGTTTCCCATACCCTGCCCTGTAACGATGAGGATATCAGCTGGAGGAGCCATAGAGTTCTGTGTAAGTTCAGGAGATCGGCACTCCCCAGTAGTATGAGTTACTGAAGAAGGCTTTACCCGGCATTGGAACTCCATGTTCCTGTACCGTTTCCCATAACCTGTCCTGTGTAGGGAAGATATCAGCAGGAGGAAGCACAGAGCTCTGTGGAGGACCAGGAGGACATTGGCATTCCCTGGTCGCGTTAGTTCACGAAGAAGACTTCAGCCGGCATTGGAGCTCCATGTTCCTTTACCTTATCCCATACCCTGTCCTGTGTTGGGAAGGATATCAGCAGGAGGAAGCACAGAGCTCTGTGAAGGACCAGGAGATCGGCACTCTCCGGTCATGATGGTTTCTGAAGAAGACTTCGGCCAGCATTAGAGCTCCTTGTTCCTGTACTGTTTCCCATACCCTGTCCTGTAATGATGAGGATATCAGCTGGAGGAGCCATAGAGTTCTGTGTAAGACCAGGAGATCGGCACTCCCCAGTCGTGTCGGTTCCTGAAGAAGACTTCAGCCGGCATCAGAGCTCTGTCCAGAGAGGTAAGACTTTACCTTTACGGAGAAAACTTTTATTTGGGATTGACGTTTGGTGACAATGTGATCGGTTAAACCCACTTATGTTTTATGCCACCGTTACTTTTCTTTTATACCGGTGTTTTCACTTCAATACCATCTGAATACCATCTGAAATCATCTGAAATCTGAGGAAACACGGAGAGTGATGGAAACACTTTGGGCAGATAAATAGAATATTGACTTGTCTGTTTGTACATAAAGTCGCCACCTCATCCCTTGAAACCCGAATACATATGAATTACACGTGTTCTGAGGCTAATTTAATGCAGATAAGGCACCAAGTGAGTTTAAGTACCACCTTAATCAGCCGCAGAACCCGTGTAATTCATATGTGTTCGGGTTTAAAGGGATGAGGTGGCAACCATATGTGTACATCAGACTGAAAAGAGGGACAATTAAAGGACGGGTCAAGTTGGAGTCCCCAAAAGGGACAGTTATGGAGCTACGATGAAATAATATCTTATTACCTCCTCTGCTGCCAGTCGCAGCAATGTCTTCTCTGTAATCCCTGGAACACGGAACTTCCAGTCTGTTCCTTACTTACACTTCCTGTCTATAGCTGACTTTACTTCCTGTCTTCCATAGAGACTTCCTGTCTGGGTAGACGGGAGAGCACCATCTTGTGGAGCTCAGAGGAACTGCAACCCCGTGAACCATCTCGGCCTTGTGCTGTGTGTGTATGTACTGATCGGATTTTGGTTTAAAAGATTTTGCTGTAAAATTACTGATTTTGATATTTGCTTGTTGTAATTAGCTTCTTTTTTTGCCATGTAGAGATGTTTAAGCAAGTTATCTGTAGCGCCGACACTTTTCTAAAGTGTGCGCTATAATGCAAATTTAGTTTTTCCAGAACTGTAACGGAGTTCTGGGGGTTAATTCTATAGGTTTTTTACTTTGGCGTCAGTCTGGCTGGGCTGTACTGGAGTTCCGCCTGGTCATAGGTGCAGTGAGGCACCTGTGACAGGCTGAGAACTAAGCCTGGTTGGACGTATTTGGTACCAATCTTTCTCAGAGCCAATCAGTGGGCGCGTCTGGCCCCCGCTGTGTAGTCTGGGAAGGGGTATTTAAGATGCTGAAGTCACGTGCTCAGGGTTCGGCTTGCTCTTTGATTCCTGGTTCCGGTCCGGACCAACCCCGTGAGGGGTCCCGGACCCAGGAGTGTCTGCTGTCCACGTGAGCATGGTCATCTTGACCAGCCCCAGAGGCCCTCATGGTCTGGGGTGGGGATCCGTCCGTTCCCGAGCCTCGGAACTGGCTAGTTCGAGGCCCAGTAACTGAAGGAGGATTCTGAGGTGTCCCGGTGTGTTCTCGGCATTGGAGAGACACAGCAACTCGTACAAGCCACCAGGGGAGGACTAATAATAATAATTCAGATTAAAAAAAACATTAAACCAAAGGCTGTAATGTAACAAAATAGGTAAAAAGCCAAGGGGGGGGGGTGAATACTTTTGCAAGGCACTGTATACAGACTCTCATTCTATATGACCTCTACACACAAAAAAATGATGAAAATTTATATCAGGCCCTTTAGGTCTGGTATGAATTTTAAGATGGACTCAAAAGGATGCAAAAAAAACAAAATAAAAAAGAAACTAAAGTTTATACCAGATCCTTTGGGAAGGGGGAACAACATTCAAAAATAAAAGAAAAGAAGCACAAGGCCCCCCCCCCCCAAAGGTCCACATCAGACCCTTGTCCGAGAATGCCGCCTGGCAGGCAAGGAAAGAGAGGATGAGCATTCGGCTCTCTTCTCCTGAACCATACCGGGCCACATACCCTCAACATGGGAGGTACCGTGCCAGGGTAGGGGCCCTGGTATAGCACCTTGTTTCCATGCTTATAAGGACAAGGGCCTATTCCCCACAACCCTGGCCTTGTGGTTGTGGGGGGTCTGTCAGCAGGGGGTTCATCAGAATCTGGAAGCTGCTTTTACCAATCAGGAAGCACCCGGATATTGCCCACCATGTAAATCTGTGACCAAGATTTGATGGCAGATCTTCTTTGTTATAATTTAGAGATCACGTGGAGTTGTCACCCACTGATAATATGCAGTTGGATGGAAGAGTCTGGCAGCTACCTGTTGAAGAAGGTATCAGCGATTGTTTGACTGAATTTTAGTGTGAGACATCGAAGTTACAGTATATTTTTGAACTGGTGTGATATACTGAAGTAGACACTTTATATATTGTTATCAAAGTGTAGCGCCGACGCTTTTCTAAAGTGTGCGCTATAATGCAAATTTCGTTTTTCCAGAACTGTAACGGAGTTCTGGGGGTTAATTGTAAAGGTCTTTTACTTTGGCATCAGTCTGGCTGGGCTGTACTGAGGTTCTGCCTGATGATAGGTGAGGTGAGGCTTGGTTGGACATGTTAGGTACCAATCTTTCTCAGAGCCAATCAGTGGGCGCGTCTGGCCCTGCTGTGTAGTCTGGGAAGGGGTACTTTAGATGCTGAAGTCACGTGTTCAGGGTTCGGCTTGCTCTTTGATTCCTGGTTCCGGTCCAGACCAACCCCGTGAGGGGTCCTGGACCCAGGAGTGTCTGCCGTCCCCGTGAGCATGGTCACCCTGACCAGCCCCAGAGGTCCTCATGGTCTGGGGTGGGGATCCGTCCGTTCCCGAGCCTCGGAACTGGCTAGTTCGAGGCCCAGTAACTGATGGAGGATTCGGAGGTGTCCCGGTGTGCTCTCGGTATTGGAGGGACACGGCAACTCGTACAAGCGACCAGGGGAGGACTCTTCGGAGGTGGGCCAACAAGCTGGCTGCTCGGTAAGAGCCTGGGAGCTGAAGTTGTATGGACACTAGTGAATCCGCATTTCTTACAGTATCGCCAAGGCGGCTGAAAGATCCAGGTACTGTGGGAAAAGTTCCCAATTTATCTTCAGTTACAACTTATGCCGCATACACACGGTCGGAATTTCCGATGGAAACAGACCGCTGGGAGCATTTCATCGGATTTTCCGACCGTGTGTATGCCCATCGGTCTTTTTCTGTCGGAATTTCCGATGGACTTTGGATTGAGAACCTGCTCTTAATTTTTCCGACGGAAAACCTTTCTATCGGATTTTCCGATCGTGTGTATGCAATTCCGACATGCAAAATTCCGACGCATGCTCGGAAGCATTAAACTTCCCTTTTATAGTGACGTCGAACGTGTTGTATGCCGCAGTGTTATTGACCGTCGGAATTTGCTGTGACCGTATGTAGTCAAGACAGGTTGAGCGAAATTCCATTGGAATTCCGACGGGAATACCATCAGAGCTTTTTCCAACAAGAATTCCGACCGTGTGTACGCGGCATTAGTCTGTGGCAGAGACTTTGCAAATTTTCGAGTCACTTGTTGGCTGCTAAATCTACATTTAGAGGTTTATCCAGCAGTGAAGCGCCCAGTTGCGAGTGGCTACTCTCTGGGCTATCTAAAGAGACATTCAATTGATGTCAGCAGTACTGAAGTGCCTGAGTTTTATCACCCGTGCCCTCTATTCCCAATTGAGAGTGTTATAGTTGAACGTTACCCTTGCAAAAAAAAATCCTAAAAAGGACTTTTGTGTATCACCTTCTGAAGTTACTGGGTACTAACCCTCGGAACCCCTAGACAACGAACGACGAGCTACAAGGAGGAGGTAATTGGTAAGCCCAGCAAATTCGTAGCCGCCCCCAGGGGTTATGGCGTTACAAAAGGGTTATGGATTGAAGGGGAAGAAGCTGCCGAGATTAATGTTTGTATAATATATTCTTATCACTCTTGGTTGCGTGGAGATGACCCCATCTATAAGGATATACAGTACATACACACACAGCACAAGGCCGTGTTCCCACTATGAGACGTTTTTCAGGGCTGCAGTTCCCCTGAACTCCACATGGTGGAGATCTTCTCCCTTCTACCAAGACCGGAAGTCTCTATGGCACACAGGAAGTGATGTCAGATATAAATAGGAAGTGATGCGAGGAACAGATTTTGATGTTCCGTGTTGGAGGAATTAGAGAGGAGACATTGGTGGAACTGGCAGCAGAGGAGGTAATAAGATTTGATTTTATCATAGCTCTTATCAATGTCCTTCTTGGGACCCCAAATTGATCTGTCCTTTAAATGTCCATCTTTTCAGTCTGATATACTATTTATCTGCTCATAGTGTTTCTATCAGTACTTCCTCAGATTTCAAGTTATTTCCCGTACTGAAGTGAAAACACCGGTATAGAAGAAAAGTAATGGTGACATAAAAAACATAAGTGGGTGTAACACTGATCACATTGTCACCAAACGCCAAACCTAAATAGAAGGATTCCTTGTAAAGGTAAATTCTTACCTCTCTGAATGGAGCTCAGATGCCGGCTGAAGTCTTCTTCAGGAACTGACCAGGGAGTGTCGATCTCCTTGTCCTCTACAGAGCTCTGTGGTTCCTCCCGCTGATCTCTATGACATGGGTACAGGACACCATACAGGGGCCACAGTAGTGATATGGAGGTCAGTGGGAAAAAAAAACCTCAACGGCGTACCAGGAGACGGAGCTGGTTTCTGAAGACTTCATCCTTCATTTAGAGGGATATTTGGTGGCAGAGGTAGAAGAAGTGATTTACCTTATCCTTTAGTAAATACTTTTATGTGAGATTTGGAATTCACTTCATAACATCAGACATCAAGGTTGCACCAGAAGTCGCACCATTCAAAAATAATTAAACCCAATTTTAACTTGGGTGAAACTGGAGGTTCTGGCCATGTCCATCATCCACATCCGAGGTGTTAAAAATTGGCAGGTGGTACCCAGTGTCTAGATCCAAGGGAAATGGGCTCCTCACCTGGAGGTGTTCCAAGTCCTTTGCACAAGTGGAGGGAGCTGGACATGGGTCTTCTTGTGTCCAGATTCAAACACAAACTGGGCAGGTCTGTCACCAGGTCTAGGGGTCCTTGGGCCTTCATAGTGGATGCTGTAGTGCAGGGGTAGGGAACCTTGGCTCTCCAGCTGTTTTGAAACTACAAGTCCCATGAGACATTGCAAGACCCTAACAATCACAGGCATGACTCCTAGAGGCAGAGGCATGATGGGATTTGTAGTTTCAAAACAGCTGAGTCTAGTGCCTCCATAGGATCAGTTCAACCTGTTCTACACCTTTCCCCCTCAACAGCTCCCCCTTTGTCTGCTCCACAGGATTGTGATGGAGGAAACTCTGGTGATCACACATAAGGGTGCTTAAATAGTGGCTGCTAGAGGTGAGGGAAACACTGAGCAGTGCAGACTAAATATGCCTTCCCACTTGTGACAATTTCACAGAGCTGGGCATTGCTGAAAGTAACATTAACCGTCCTATTGACCCTCCATACATCCTTATCCTATGATTGTACAACCAATACAATCCAGATAATTCTCTATCATCTATCTACAGGGAAACCCGCATAGATCACATGACCACATCAATGAGGATGGAGGAGGACCGGAGTCACATGACTGAGAAGATACTAAACCTCACCCTGGAGATCATCTACCTGCTGACCGGAGAGGTGAGGAGGATTCTGGGAGGTCACATGACATCATTCTTATCTCTATTAATAAAACACAGACCTGACCGGAGAGGTGAGGAGGATTCTGGGAGGTCACATGACATCACTCTTATCTCTAATAATAAAACACAGACCTGACCGGAGAGGTGAGGAGGATTCTGGGAGGTCACATGACATCACTCTTATCTCTATTAATAAAAGACAGACCGGACCGGAGAGGTGAGGAGGATTCTGGGAGGTCACATGACATCACTCTTATCTCTAGTAATAAAACAGACCTGACCGGAGAGGTGAGGAGGATTCTGGGATTCTAATATGATATTCCTATTGGTTCTCCAATACAGAGATTTCCTTTTGTGAAGTCAGGTGATCATATGACCATCACAGTGCCTCCATGTGACTCCCTAAAGCCTGAGAGACACAACATGGAGAAGATTCTAGAAGTCACCAAGAAGATGATGGAGCTGCTGACAGGAGAGGTGAGGAGGATTCTGGGAATTCTGGGACATTATCCAGTAACAGACGAGGGATGTGTCTGGATGGTGACTGTATCATTGTGTGTGTCAGGTTCCTATAAGGTGTCAGGATGTCACTGTCTATTTCTCCATGGAGGAGTGGGAGTATTTAGAAGGACACAAGGATCTCTACAAGGACGTCATGATGGACAATCAGCCGCCCCTCACATCACCGGGTAAGAGGAGACTTTATTGTAAAGGAGAGAGCAGTACGGAGGCTCCACCTAGATCCCCCATCATCTGATAAACACATAGAAACAATGTATTCAGTCAGTGTGTGTGTTTCCTACAGATGGATCCAGTAATGGGAACCCACCAGAGAGATGTCCCCGTCCTCTGTATTCCCGGGATCCCACACAGGAAGGTCACACCATCCCCCACCATCATCAGGTAGGTGGAGTTGAGGGTCGGGAACATAAAGTGATTGGACACTCTGACATGTGGAGACGATGTGTGGACTCTACAAGATGATATTTTCTATGTGATCTCACATCATAAATACTTCTATGTTACAGATGTTATTTTCTGCCATTCTGTTGGTTTAGGGTGAAGATCTGATGAACGTGAAAGTTGAGGGTGAAGTAGAAGAGACGTATGTGAGGGATGATCAGCAATATACGGAGGAGGCTGGAATGACGAGGACATTCATAGAGGAGGACACTCCTACAGAGATCAGCACAGGTGACCCATAATATATTCTTCTCTTATCTCTGCTCTGTTACTGCTCACTGATTGGTCCAGAGTAGGGCGGGAGCTGAGTGACATCAATAAGGCAAAAATAGGTTGATAATAGTCCACTCCCTGTACTGATACCCGTCCTGGGGTTCACCTGGTAGTATTAGGTTGTGTTTCAACACAGTAAACTCCCTCCAGTGCTGCCTCAAGAAGCCTAGGCCTATGGTCACTTGTTCTATGGTAAAGGGTCTGCAAGTCTGAAGTTTGAAACTCTTGTTTCAACGATCACATGACCCAGTGCCTAGGCATCTGGTTGTGTAAAGAGCATGGACCTCCCAGCCCCCATTGGTTCCCGCTCTTCTGACAAGGCTGTGTAAATGTAGAAGTGATCTGGGAGGAGGACCAAAGGACTGAAGAGGGGGGAGAGTCCCGGCTGGTTGGGACCTCCACAGAGAACATCTCCTCACTCATATCTACCTGATCCAGATGGGATCTTGATGGAAGTGAACTAACCCTCTCATATCTATTGATGATGTTTTTATATTTTTTCCAGGACACGCCATGGAGAAACCCTCAAAGGATCGTCTCACTTTATCTCCAGGTTGTAGAATGGAAGATGAGGACATCACAGGAGATTGTGGAGGAGAAAAGACAATGATCTCCACTATGGATGGTGGACTTCACAGTGTAGATAGACCATGGAATCCCTCCGACTCTGAGCGACCTCGTACTGTGGGGGATGGGGCCGGAATTCAGGAGGAGGAGAAATGTTCCTGTCCTGAATGTGGAGGAAGCTTTAGCTCTGAATTAAGTCTTTCTGTACATCAGAGATCTCACACGGGTGAGAAGCCTTACGTATGTTCTGGCTGTGGAAAATATTTTCTTCATAAATCAGATCTCATCATACATTACAGATCTCACACGGGGGAGAAGCCGTTTTCCTGTGAAGATTGCGGAAAATGTTTTTCACAGAAGTCCTGTCTTTCCAGGCATCGGAGATTGCACAGAGGCGAGAAGCCTTATGCCTGCCCCGAGTGCGGGAAATGTTTTTCACAGAAATCAGATCTCGTGGCACATCAGAGATCTCACACGGGGGAGAAGCCGTATTCCTGCCTCGAGTGCGGGAAATGTTTTTCTAACAGGCCCAATTTTATCAGACATCAGAGATTGCACACCGGTGAGAAGCCGTATTCCTGCTCTGAGTGTGGGATGTGTTTTTCGGAGAAGGCCTATCTTACCTCACATCAAAGATCTCACACAGGTGTGAAGCCGTATTCATGTTCTGATTGTGGAAAGGGTTTTTTACGCAAGTCCCATCTTATCGATCATCAGAAATGCAGCACAAGGGAAAAGATGTTTTCCTCCCCTGAGTGCGGGAAATGTTTTTCGTAGAAATCTCATCTTTACCAAACATCGGAGAACCCACACCACCCATGAGGTGCATTAGTGTCCTGAGTGCGGAAAATGTCTTCTATATGGATCATATTTTGCCGGTACACCAGAGATCTCACACCGGGAAGAAGCTCGCCTTGATAGACACCTCAGAAAACACGTGGCTGAGCTCTTTATCATGGAAGAAACACTTTATTTCCACTTTGAGGAAATCAGAGATCACTAAAGACATCGAAGTCCAGAAAGTTCTATATGGTTGACTCTTTGAGGAGGTGGAAACAGGTGGTTTTGTCGCTGCCGGTTGAGTCCTTCCTGTTGTGTGGACTGATCTCCCCTGCTCCTCAGTAGGGACTTCAAAGGAAATAACTGTGGTAACGGAGGAGCTAGATGTTGCTTGTGGATGAAAAGCAGAGGAGATCAGTCTACATGACAAGACTAAGGCTCTTTAATTAGGCAAATTAGGCGGTCGCCCAAGGCCTCGCACTCCCAGAGGCCTCGCAGCCACCTAATTTACCTGTGGTCAATCACCAGGGTGGCTTTCCACTATTTCCGGTGCTGCCCTATGCTTTCTGATCAACGCTGTCACTTCTGAATACAGAAGCCCGGCTTCTGAAGAAGTGACAGCACACTTCTCCGGGGCGGCCGCACTGAACTCTAGGGAGGCGTGGAGGGGTCTGACATCCCTAGTGCCAGGCATCCATCCAGACACTTTACTTGCAAGTTGCTGGCGCCCGCAGCATCTCCCACGCCACGTTGTTGCCTGCCAGCCCAGAGTAACAGAGCCAAGGGCTCTTTTCCCAGGCGCCTTCTCAGCTCTGACGTGTCTAATGACAGACCACATGAGGAGGAACCTGGGAGAAAGAACATCGTCCCTGCTGGCCCTCCTCTCCTATTCATCCCATGTGATTGGCGCAGTACACATCCCTGACCCACACAAGCAACAGCAGTAATAACATGCTACTTTCTGGGTTCTTCCTTAACCCCTGCAAAGGGCGTGAGTGGGGCCTCATGTTTAACCACTTGCCTACTGGGCACTTAAACACCCTTCCTGCCCAGACCAATTTTCAGCTTTCAGCGCTCTCGCACTTTCAGTGACAATTGCGCGGTCATGCAATGCTGTAACCAAATTAATTTTTTATCATTTTGTTCGCACAAATAGAGCTTTAGTTTGGTGGTATTTATTCGTGACTCCGTTTTTTTATTTTTTTGCGATATAAGCGAAAACATAGCGGAAATTTTGAAGAAAAACAATATTTTCTCCTTTCTTTTTTAAAAGAAATCCAATAAAATCAAATTTTGTCATAAATTTAAGCCAAAATGTATTCTGCTACATGTTTTTTGGAAAAAAAATTCCGTTAAGTGTATAATAATTAATTCGCGTGATCACGGACATATGTACGCAAATGATCATCTAAAAGGGGTGTGCAGGTGATCACAGACATATGTGTGCAGATAATCATTGGCACATGTTATTTTACTGGGACATATGTGAGGGACATGTGTTTTTATTATTTAGGGACATGTGTGTTTTGGGGACATGTGTGTTTTACTGTGGGGACACTACACTGGTGATCAGTGAGTAAAATGCTGTAAAAAAACAGCTAATACTCACTGATCACCAGCCGGCTGCAGTGATCCGCTCTCCTCTCCTCACCGACGACTTCCGTGTGAGGAGAGGAGGGCCGATTGCCTAGCAACCGGCTGTTTGTTTACATCACATGACGGCTGTGATTCGACACGGCCGTCATGTTATCAGGAGGGCCAATCACCGAGCCCTCCTGCCGATCCGAGATGCGCCGTGTCCGGGTGACACGGCCGCATCGGGATCGCGCCGCTGCGCGGGCACGCGTGCGATCCCTCTACTTCTGAAGGACATTCCGGAACGTCCATTCAGAAGTAGACGGCTCGTTGGCAGCGTATGCTGACGACTTGATTTTTTTTATAACCTCCCCAGTTATATCTCTCCCATCTCTTTTTGTAGAGCTACAGCATTATGGGAAGATAGCAAATTTTAAGGTGAATTACAGTAAATCGGAGGCTATGGGGCTGGAAATGAACGCATCATTGTCATATCAAATAAAGACACAGTTTAATTTCAGGTGGACAGAATCTTTTATAAGCTACTTGGGCATAAGAATACCAAAGAAATTAAATAGGATTTTCAAATTAAATTATGCACCAATGTTAAAGCAATTTAAACTAGATTTTCAAAGATGGGACAGAGAAGTCTTTACCTGGTTTGGGAGGACAAATATAATAAAGATGAACATAATGCCAAGACTTCTCTATCTGATCCAAACTATACCAATAAAGATTCCCCCAAGCTTTATGCGTGAACTTCGCTCAGGGTTCCTGAGGTTTATCTGGGCCGGAAAGCCAGCAAGAATACGAAGAGCTATTTTAGCTCTCCCGAAAGATAAAGGAGGAATTGGCTTCCCGGACCCAGTTAGATACCAGGAAGCTTCACACTTAGCTAGAATAACAGAGTGGTGCGCTAAAGAGAAGAAGCCATGGGTTAAAATGGAACAAATGATGAGCGAGATTCCCCTAGAGGGGTTGGCATGGATAGCAGGTAAGGATATCCCAAAGGCAATAAGAAAACACCCACTAATAGGTGCAACTATAAGTATAGCCATGAAACTCTTCAAAAAAACAAACATATCTGTATACCCAAGCCCTATGACTCCGGTATTAGGTACGCCCGAATTTCAACCAGGTATGTCAGACCGAAGATTTGAAGAAGTAAGACGGGAGGGGAGATTTAGGCTTATACACTTCACAAAGGAAAATCGTTTAATGACACAAGGTGAGATAGAAAGAGAAATTTCAGCAGATTTAGACTATTTCAGGGTGATGCAGTTAGGAGCTTACATATGCTCAAAAAGTAGACTTTATCCAGGTATACGGAGCCTATCGGGCTTTGAACAGATATGCCTGGACGGAGAGAAACTGAAACATTCCTTATCATATTTCTACGAAGTATTAACAGGGCTGGAGGCACCTCAGGACCTGTATTTCATACAAGCATGGGAAAAGGAGTTGAAGACAGAGTTCTCCCAAAGGCAGAAGGATAAGATATTAAAATCCATACATAAAACATCTGTAGCAAGCAGGTACCAAGAGGGAGGATATAAGATCCTCACCAGATGGTATAGAACTCCAAGTATGGTACATAAAATATTCCCACAGATACCGGATGCATGCTGGCGTTGTTCAAAGTCTGAGGGCACGATGCTCCATATCTTCTGGGAATGTGAAAAGGTCAGGGAATTCTGGAAAATGGTAGAGGAAACTGTGAATAATATTACAGGGATCTCCCTCGGGGAGGCTCCGGCAGCATTTTTATTAAACGATGTCCCACTATCAATATAAAAATATAAAAAATCTTTGTTGAAACATCTCCTTACGGCAGCGAGGGCCTGTATCCCGGCCCTGTGGAAAAGTGAAACATCACCGTCTGAGGCACAGTGGTGGGCCAAAATTGTAGAAATACAGCAAATGGAAAATTTGACTTGGATGCTGAAAGAGCAGGAGGAGAAATACTGGAATATTTGGTCCCCTTACTTTGCATATATAAGGGGAGAGGAGAGGTGAGGTAGCTGATATCTGATTGAGGGGGTGACAACCCTGTTTTTTATTTTATTTTTTATTACTGTGTATTATTTATTTATTTTATATATATATATTTTTTTTTTTTTTATGTTTTGGGGGGGGGGGGGGGGGGGGGGGGGGGGTGGGTAAGGCAGGAGCCTAGGAAAAGGGGAAAAGGATAATATAAAGGTTGGCAGCGGAGACGGAACAATTCACAATGAAAATGGATATTAAGGAGATAAAACAATTATATGATATGCTATTTAGAACTAATTGGATAAAGAGATGAAATGTAAAGATGATGGATGTTAAATGTGAAATGTAAAGTAAAAAATAAAGAATTATAAAAAAAAAAGAAGTAGACGGCTCCCACCCGGCCGTATATGTACATTGGCCAGGTGGGAAGTGGTTAAATTTTGTCTAAGGCCTCACAAAGCCTAGAGCCGCCTCTGAGTCCGATGGGAGCTTTTCATCGGATTTTCCGACCCTGTGTATGCCCACCGGTCTTTTTCTGTCGGAATTTCCTACGGACTTTGGATTATGAACCTGTTCTCAATTTTTCCGACGGAAAACCTTTCTATCGGATTTTCCGATCGTGTGTATGCAATTCCGACACGCAAAATTCTGACGCATGCTCGGAAGCATTAAACTTCCCTTCTATAGTGCTGTCGAATGTGTTTTATGTCGCTGTGTTACAGACCGTCGGAATTTGGTGTGACCGTGTGTAGGCAAGACAGTTTGAGCTTTTTCCGATGAGAATTCCGGCCGTGTGTACGCGGCATTAGCGTTTCAATGCAGTACTGGTGTCATCAGCCCTCTCAGGCAGCTGCCAATTGCTTGGAGAGTGCCACCGGCTGGCCGAAGATGGTTAATATAACATTGTTAAAGGGAACATTTCATATGTACCTCATACCATGCAGATATATTAACATTATTTTTTGTATGAAACAAATAAAAAAATATATATTTAAAATAATTGTATTCTTTTTAAGTTAATTGAAATTGAAATCTGCCCTTTTGATGCATAGAAGGCCTCAAAATCCAAGGAGCACCTTCAGGCTTTCAAGGAGCCTTCATGAAGACTTCATTTTTTGCCACAAGTTTTTGGAAAATGCTGAATGAAAAATGTTTAATTTTTTTATTTTTGCACAAAGTTGTCAGTTAACCACTTCCCGACCATAGGCCGTCGTATGACGGCCTCCGGTTTGCGGGGGTATATCTGAATGATGGGTGTAGCTACAGACATCATTCAGATATTGCCGTTTTCAGACGGCGATTCCCTGCACCATAAGAACGATCATAGAGGCTGTTCCACCGCTTGATCGTTCTTATGGGCGGTGGGAGGGGACGCCCCCCCCCCCCTCCCGCCGCCCTCTGGTGCTTCTACCGACTCACCGCTTCCATCGGTGAGTCGGACACAGGATCCGCCGGCCCCCGGATGATGACCATAGAGATTTCCGGCGGACCAGATGGTCGCCGGAGTCTCTATGATCGTTCGGAGGCCGGGCGCGATGTTATGACATCACGCCCGGCCTCTGCATTCAAATAACGGCGCAGCCTCGGCTGGGAAGCGGTGATGGTTTTTTTTTTTTTTTTTTTTAATTTTAGGCTTTCCAGCCTAGAGGTGAGATGTGGGGTCTTATTGACCCCCCATATCTCACTGTAAATAGGTCCGATCATGTCATATTCCTATTACAAGGGATGTTTACATTCCTTGTAATAGGAATAAAAGTAATCATTTTTTTTTTTTTTTTTTTTAAACTGTCAAATTAAAAAAATAAAAGTCAAATTAACAATAATAAAAAAAGCTCGTACGCAGAAGTGAACGCATACGTAAGCCCCAACCCCATTTAAGAAAACGGTGTTCAAACCACACATGTGAGGTATCGCCGCGAACGTTAGAGCGAGAGCAATAATTCTAGCCCTAGACCTCCTCTGTAACTCAAAACATGTAACCAGTAAAAAATGTTAAAGGCGTCGCCTATGGGGATTTTTAAATACCAAAGTTTGGCGCCATTCCACGAGCGCGTGCAATTTTGAAGCGTGACATGTTGGGTATCTATTTACTCGGCGTATCTTCATCTTTCACATTATGCAAAAAAAATTGGGCTAACTTTACTGTTTTGTTTTTCTTTAAGCATGAAATAGTTTTTTTTCTAAAAAAAACGTGTTCGAAAAATTGCTGCGCAAATACCGTGCGAGATAAAAAGTTGCAACGAGCGTCATTGTATTCTCTAGGGTCTTTGCTAAAAAAACATATATATATAATGTTTGGGGGTTCTATGTAATTTTCGAGCAAAAAAATTATGAATTTTACATGTAGGAGAGAAATGTCAGAATTGGCCTGGATGGGAAGTGGTTAATAAGATACACATATTTCTAACACACAGCATAGGCATACTTCGACTTACACCTCGCAACACATTTTACTACTCCTCCCGAGTATGACAATACCACATGTAGGAGACTTTTTCACAGCCTAGCCACATCTTAGTGAACGCGATATACAAGGATATGGGAAATGTTTATCGACGTGAACCCACACACCCACACAGGTTCAACTTGATGGACTAGTGTCTTTATTCAACCTTTATTTATTCAACCTGACCTACTGTGTAACATATAGAGGGGCCCAAAATCCGATGAGCACCTACAGGTTTTCTAGGGGCATACATTACTCGTCTAATTTCCGCACTACCTATCACATTTTTGGATACTGGTGTGGTGGTGATCAAGGACACTGTGACTGGTTGCAATGCTAGTACTCTCGTATATGAGGTTGGGGGTGGGTTAAAAGGTTGCTTTTTAGTCATGGTTTTACTGCCCCCAAGCACTGCTTCCTTTAGCTGCAGATGCAGCTCGGGGGTGTACACATGCTGCGGCTGCGATGCTTATAAGGAAATGGCTCAAAAGCTGCATCATACAGCCTTTGTTTAAGGCCCTAGCCTGTCACTATACTGCCCTAGCCTGACACTATACTGCCCTAGCCTGTGACTATACTGCCCTAGCCTGTCACTATACTGCCCTAGCCTGAAACTATACTGCCCTAGCCTGACACTATACTGCCCTAGCCTGAAACTATACTGCCCTAGCCTGACACTATACTGCCCTAGCCTGACACTATACTGCCCTAGCCTGTCACTATACTGCCCTAGCCTGACACTATACTGCCCTAGCCTGTGACTATACTGCCCTAGCCTGTCACTATACTGCCCTAGCCTGAAACTATACTGCCCTAGCCTGTGACTATACTGCCCTAGCCTGTGACTATACTGCCCTAGCCTGTCACTATACTGCCCTAGCCTGACACTATACTGCCCTAGCCTGTGACTATACTACCCTAGCCTGACACTATACTGCCCTAGCCTGAAACTATACTGCCCTAGCCTGAAACTATACTGCCCTAGCCTGTCACTATACTGCCCTAGCCTGAAACTATACTGCCCTAGCCTGACACTATACTGCCCTAGCCTGTGACTATACTGCCCTAGCCTGTCACTATACTGCCCTAGCCTGAAACTATACTGCCCTAGCCTGACACTATACTGCCCTAGCCTGAAACTATACTGCCCTAGCCTGACACTATACTGCCCTAGCCTGTAACTATACTGCCCTAGCCTGTCACTATACTGCCCTAGCCTGACACTATACTGACCTAGCCTGTCACTATACTGCCCTAGCCTGTCACTATACTGCCCTAGCCTGTCACTATACTGACCTAGCCTGTCACTATACTGCCCTAGCCTGTCACTATACTGACCTAGCCTGTCACTATACTGCCCTAGCCTGACACTATACTGCCCTAGCCTGTCACTATACTGCCATAGCCTGTCACTATACTGCCATAGCCTGTCACTATACTGCCCTAGCCTGTCACTATACTCCCATGCAGACATGGCACATGGGAGGTCAGAGACTGCAGACATGGCACATGGCGGGATGGGGCGCGTTAAAAAGAAAAAATGTATTATTATTTCTTTTACTCTTTATTTTTACACTGTCCTTTTAAAAAAAAAAAATGTTTGGGTCATGTAAACATCCCTTGTAATAGAAAAAAAGCATGACAGGACCTCTTAAATATGAGATCTGGGGTCAAAAAGATCTCACATCTCATATTTACACTAGAGTGCAATAAATAAAAAAATGTAATTTGAAAAAAACAAACAAAAAAATTTCCCTTTAAGAGCTATGGGCGGAAGTGACGTTTTGACCTCGCTTCCGCCCTGCAATGGTATGGAGCCAGGTGGGGGCCATCTTCCCCTCACTCAGCTCCATACCACAGAGGGGAGAGGACGTGATTGTGGCTCTGGTAAGCGGCGGAGGGCAGCGGATCAAGGCGGGGGGGGGGCCCTCTGCCCCCGATAAAAGTGATCTTGCGGCGAATCCGCCGTTGAGACTACTTTTATCTGAAAACGGATCACCTGCTGAAGAAGAGGATACCAGGGTTGGGTTATGGCAGCTAGCTGCTGCCATAACAACGATATTCCTCTTCAAAGTGCCACCGTATAATGATGGCGAGCGGTCCGTAAGTGCTTAAATCTGAATTTAAAGAGGAAACCCCTCTCAAAAGTCAAGAAAAAAAAGCATTGGTATAGTTACATAGTTAGCTAGGCCGAAAAAAGACACAAGTCCATCCAGTTCAACCATAAAAAAAAGAAATAATAAATAAAAATAAAAAAATATCGTACAATCCAATATACCCCATTCTCTACCCACAGTTGATCCAGAGGAAGGCAAAAAAAAAAAAAAAAAACCCCCAGGAGAGCATGCTCCAATCTGCTACAGCAGGGGAAAAAAATCCCTTCCTGATCCCCCGAGAGGCAACCGGATTTTCCCTGGATCAACTTTACCTATAAATGTTGGTATCCAGTTATATTATGTACATTTAGGAAAGTATCCAGGCCTTTCTTAAAGCAATCTACTGAGTTAGCCAGAACCACCTCTGCAGGGAGTCTATTCCACATTTTCACAGCTCTTACTGTGAAGAAACCTTTCCGTATTTGGAGATGAAATCTCTTTTCCTCTAGACGTAAAGAGTGCCCCCTTGTCCTCTGTGTTGACCGTAAAGTGAATAACTCAACACCAATAATCCTTATCAGACCCCCCCAATAATCAGCTCCACAAGGTGGTGATCTCATGTCTACCCAGACAGGAGGTCTCTATGTAAGACAGGAAGTGGTGTCAGATGAAGACAGGAAGTTCCGGGTGAGAGGTGAGTCGGGAGGAAGTAGAGAGGAGACATTGCTGGAAGTGGCAGCAGAGGAGTTAATAAGATCTTATTTTCTATTTGCAAGAAACGCCAAATAATTTTTACTTCAATTTGCCAAAATGATCTCCCATAAGAAAGCCTGAATACATAAAATTATGACACAAATGAGGATGGAGGAGGATGGGAGTCACATGACTGAGAGGATACTAAACCTCACCCTGGAGATCATCTACCTGCTGACCGGAGAGGTGAGGAGGATTCTGGGAGGTCACATGACATCACTCTTATCTCTATTAATAAAACACAGACCTGACCGGAGAGGTGAGGAGGATTCTGGGAGGTCACATGACATCACTCTTATCTCTATTAATAAAACACAGACCTGACCGGAGAGGTGAGGAGGATTCTGGGATTCTAACATGATATTCCTATTGGTTCTCCAATACAGAGATTTCCTCTTGTGAAGTCAGGTGATCATATGACCATCACAGTGCCTCCATGTGACTCCCTAAAACCTGAGAGACACAACATGGAGAAGATTCTAGAAGTCACCAAGAAGATGATGGAGCTGCTGACAGGAGAGGTGAGGAGGATTCTGGGAATTCTGGGACATTATCCAGTAACAGACAAGGGATGTGTCTGGATGGTGACTGTATCATTGTGTGTGTCAGGTTCCTATAAGGTGTCAGGATGTCACTGTCTATTTCTCCATGGAGGAGTGGGAGTATTTAGAAGGACACAAGGATCTCTACAAGGACGTCATGATGGACAATCAGCCGCCCCTCACATCACCGGGTAAGAGGAGACTTTATTGTAAAGGAGAGAGCAGTACGGAGGCTCCACCTAGATCCCCCATCATCTGATAAACACATAGAAACAATGTATTCAGTCAGTGTGTGTGTTTCCTACAGATGGATCCAGTAATGGGAACCCCCCAGAGAGATGTCCCCGTCCTCTGTATTCCCGGGATTACACACAGGGAGGTCACACCATCCCCCACTGTTACAAGGTTGGTGGGACGGAGAATCTAGAACATACACTTACAGTGACAATGTGTGGATTTTTTATGTGATCTCACAATATTAAAGCTCTTATTTTACAGATGATTTTCTCTCTCATTTTCTTGGTTTAGAGTGGAGATCCAATCGATATAGAATTTGAGGTTAAAGCAGAAGAAGAAGAAGAAGAGACGTATGTGAGGGATGATCAGCAGTCTATGGAGGAGGATGGAATAACGGGGACATTTATAGAGGAGGACACTCCTACAGAGATCAGCACAGGTGGGTCATTAACACTAAATACATTCCTCCACCTATACTGCTCACTGATTGGTCCAGAGTAGGGCGGGGACTGGGTGATATCAGCCTGTAATATCCTGGTCACTTTCCTGAGCTGTGTTCCCCGTCCTGTATTCCTGTATTTCTCTCGGATAATCTTCCTTCTCTGTGCTGCAGACACAATTCATGTATTTATGGAGATTTTCGGGTTCAGCTGGCAGCAAAATGTTGGTGTTGATCAACCTAGGCATCTGGGGCATGTGCCTCTGTCTCATGCCCGGGTCTAGCAAGATCTGTGACAGAACAATTCTCCCGGGGTTACTTGCTCTGTTATTTGCTGGCTGTGCCGGGTGGAGGGATATGTCTGTATAGTCTCAGACCCAAGTCACTGAGTGCAGTCTCAGGAGATGGGAGGCAGCGGTGTGGGACCTCTGCAACTTGTCTCCAGTAAATATTTAAGTTTCCACTGATTTCTGAACACCAATATTATGAATCCCGACCCTTCACTATATAATTTATATTGTACATTATATACTCCTGACCCCTGCACCATATACTCTGTTGTACATTACATCATTCTGATACTATATAGTCCTATCTGTTGTATATTATACAATATGTTGTACATTACATACTCCTGACTGCTGCTCTCTCCCCTCTACCCACTGCTATATATACACATAATATGTATTCACTTTTGTTACACCCATTTTATATCTGATGATTTGATTGGAGCACAGACTTTTACATGTTGATAATAATGTGATAATATCCTCCAACTGTGGAAGCTTAAACAGAAAGTGATAATGAGGGAGGAGTCAATAACCCAATGATGGTGGTCTTCAGGATCAGTCCAATCTTCATCTTGGTTGTTCTCCCCCCATCCTCACTCTCTGACCTCTGGTGGGGCTCAGCCCCTCTGTTATTCATGACTAAATCATGGACTAAATAAGGAAGTGCAGGACTTCTTGTGTTGGGAAGATGGCAATTAGTGATAGAGGGGGTGGTGTCAGGAGTCAGCAGCTAGGATGGCCAGATCTGCGTGGCTACACTAGTAAAATGAAACCAGACTATATATAGTAAAGTAAATTTATTAATAGTGAAACAAAAGACATCCACACACCAGCAAACAGGAAACAGAGCAAACCTAAAGATATAAGAAACCATAAACCGAATGATAAAATACCTAACGATAATACAATATATACAAAATGAGGAACACAAGTCACAGGAAATACTGGAGGTGCGAGAAAGGAAGAGAAAGGACTGGGGTCAGAAACAAGGGGAGCAGATATAAGGGAGTGGGGTGCAGGGTATAGGATTCAGGGAAAGAGCAAGATCAGGAGCAGGCAAAATGGCAAGCAGCATCTGACACGCAAGGGAAAACACTGACGCAAAATGGGATAACAGAGGAGGGATTAAATACCCTCCCAGCAGCTAGCATCAGGTTAAGACTGATTACTAGAAACTGCTTGGAGACACCTGTTGGAGGACACTGGAACTACAACCTTCCACCCAGGATACCACAGTGCCACCAGCAGGTGATCCAGGTGGGGACACTTTTCCTTTAAGCTCATCACTGTCACTCCTATAAAAGACAGTTCTCGTTGTTTCCTCTCTGACTAAGGTCCATGAATAAAGAAATGATCTGGTAGGAGATCAGAGGACCCATTTACTAGTTACCTTGAGGGGGGAATTGTAAGATCCTCAGAGACAAAGCTGCCTGATGTGGGCGGAGTCCTGGTTTAGGGGAACCAATCAGCTCATGTCTAGTAATAATCTTTGTATTTCTATTTTAGTAGATGGACGGGAGATGAGGAAAACCTCAGAGGATTGTCTCACTTTGTCTCCAGAGTCTCCAGTAGAAGATGAGGACATCACACAGTATAGTCCAGGAGAAAACCCGACTACCTCAAATGTCCATCCGGCACCACACAGTGTAGATGGACCATCGTATTCCTCTTATCCTGAGGAACCTCAGACTGTGCGGGACCGTGCCGGACCATCGTATTCCTCTTATCCTGAGGAACCTCAGACTGTGCGGGACGGTGCCGGACCATCGTATTCCTCTTATCCTGAGGAACCTCAGACTGTGCGGGACGGTGCCGGACCATCGTATTCCTCTTATCCTGAGGAACCTCAGACTGTGCGGGACGGTGCCGGACCATCGTATTCCTCTTATCCTGAGGAACCTCAGACTGTGCGGGACGGTGCCGGACCATCGTATTCCTCTTATCCTGAGGAACCTCAGACTGTGCGGGACGGTGCCGGACCATCGTATTCCTCTTATCCTGAGGAACCTCAGACTGTGCGGGACGGTGCCGGACCATCGTATTCCTCTTATCCTGAGGAACCTCAGACTGTGCGGGACGGTGTCGGACCATCGTATTCCTCTTATCCTGAGGAACCTCAGACTGTGCGGGACGGTGCCGGACCATCGTATTCCTCTTATCCTGAGGAACCTCAGACTGTGCGGGACGGTGCCGGACCATCGTATTCCTCTTATCCTGAGGAACCTCAGACTGTGTGGGACGGTGCTGTCCTTCCAAAAGATAAGAGGTTTCTCTGTACTGAGTGCGGAAAGTGTTACCATTTAAAATCCTGTCTTAATGTGCATAAAAGATCTCACACAGGTGAGAAGCTGTATTCCTGTCCTGAGTGCGGGAAGTGTTTTGTGCAAAAACCACACCTTGTGAAACATCAAAGGTCTCATACCGGGGAGAAACCACATTCTTGTCCTGATTGTGGGAAAAGCTTTTCAGATAAATCCAGTGTTTACAGACATCAAAGATTGCACACGGGTGAGAAGCCGTATTCCTGTGCTGAGTGCGGGAAAGGTTTTTCAGATAAGTCCAGTGTTGATAGACATCAAAGATCGCACACGGGGGAGAAGCCATTTTCCTGTCCTGAGTGCAGGAAATGTTTTGCAGAAAAATCAACACTCGTCAAACATAAAAGGTCTCACACGGGGGAGAAGCCGTATCCCTGTCCTGAGTGCGGGAAATGTTTTGCAGAAAAATCAACACTCGTCAAACATAAAAGGTCTCACACGGGGGAGAAGCCGTATCCCTGTCCTGAGTGCGGGAAATTCTTTTCAGATAACTCTCATTTTAACAAACATCAGAGATCTCACATGATGGAGAAGCCACTTTCCTGTCTTGAGTGCGGTAAATGTTTTTCAGAGAGGTCCAGTCTTTACATCCATCAGAGATGTCACACGGGGGAGAGGCCGTATTCCTGTCCTGAGTGCGGGAAATGTTTTTCATGGAAGTCCCATCTTTACAGACATCAGAGATCTCACACGGGGGAGAAGCCACTTCCCTGTCCTGAGTGAGGGAATTGTTCCTCACTGAAGTCCTGTCTTCCTGTACATCAGGGGTCCCACACAACCCTCGAGGTGTATTAGTGTGTGCGGGAAATGTCTTGTATGTGAATGTTGCTGGACATGTGGGGAAGAAGCACACCCTGATATACACCTCAGATATACTCCATGGCTGATCTTCATCATGGAAGAAACAGTTCATAGACCTCAACCATAGACTGACCTTTTGACGAAGATCTCCTATGGAATGGATGATACAACAGTGCAATCTAGAGGTCGGATTGGTAAATGTTTCTGCCATTGAAACATAGTATTGAGAAAGGGGCCACACCCATGTGGAGATAATAAAACTTTCCAAAAAAAAAAAGGCAACGACATAAGAAACGGCAAGAAACGGTTGATAAGGAGATCAGAGATCACCAAAGACATGGATGAAGTGTTGTACCGTGTCGGCCAATGATAGCCGGAGAAAAATAAAAATTTGAGTCATTACCTCTCATTGGCTGAGTACATTTTGTGGTGTAAAATCTTGCAAGAGGTCTGTTTTCGCAAGTCGTCTTCCAGGACGAAACACGTAAACCCCACCACTTAAAAAGGCGGTCCTCTAGGCCTCTTAAAATAAAAATGGAGTCATTACCTCTCATTGGCTGAGTACATTTTGTGGTATGGAGGTCTATTATTCTCTTGCAAGAGGTCTGTTTTCGCAAGTCGTCTTCCAGGACGAAACACGTAAACCCCCACCACTTTAAAAGGCGGTCCTCTAGGGCTTTTAAAATAAAAATGGAGTCATTACCTCTCATTGGTTGAGTACATTTTGTGGTATGGAGGTCTATTATTCTCTTGCAAGAGGTCTGTTTTCGCAAGTCGTCTTCCAGGACGAAACGCGTAAACCCCCACCACTTTAAAAGGCGGTCCTCTAGGCCTTTTAAAATAAAAATGGAGTCATTACCTCTCATTGGCTGAGTACATTTTGTGGTATGGAGGTCTATTATTCTCTTGCAAGAGGTCTGTTTTCGCAAGTCGTCTTTCAGGACGAAACACGTAAACCCCACCACTTTAAAAGGCGGTACTCTAGGCCTTTTAAAATAAAAATGGAGTCATTACCTCTCATTGGCTGAGTACATTTTGTGGTATGGAGGTCTATTATTCTCTTGCAAGAGGTCTGTTTTTGCAAGTCGTCTTCCAGGACGAAACACGTAAACCCCCACCACTTTAAAAGGTGGAAGATTTCACAAATACTTAAAGGTTTGTTTTGGAAAAAATGAGTTGAACGAATGTGACACGTCTTCGCCCAACCATGACGAATATTCACCGTATTTTATTTTATACAATGATTTCCTTAGATCCTTGGCTTAATTTCGTTGACATAATGTGGAATTACGCCATTTATACGGATGGAGATATATAAGGAAAAATCCCGTATTGCCCTCAGTACATGGAGGAAATTACTGTGTTAATTAAATATGGCCAGAATTTGAAACAGCTGAGCAGAAGCTTCTCATTCATCCAATTTTTTTTTTTATGAATACCGTATATACTCGAGTATAAGCCGAGTTTTTCAGCACATTTTTTTGTGCTGAAAATGCCCCCCTCAGCTTATACTCGAGTCAAGCTTTTTTCTGCAGCAGAGAATGACATTTTCCGACCCGACTTTGAGGCCCCGTATGTCGGGGCCACTTGGTGCTAGGAACCCCAAATGGAACCAGCACTACAACATATCCAAATTTGGGGTTCCGAAAAATGTCATTCTCTGCTGCAGAAAAGTGCTTGACATTTTCCGACCCGACTTTGGGGCCTCGTATCTTGGGGACACCTGGTGCTAGAACAAACCCAGTGTAACTAGCACTACAACATATCCAAATTTGGGGTTCCTAGCACCAAGTGGCCCCGAGAAACAGGGCCCCAAAATCGGTCAACTGTGTCCACCTGCAGCAAAGTTATTTCGGGACCCTTTGGGTCCAGAGACCCCAAATTTTGGCTGCAGCTAGGGGGCATCTAGGAACCCTTAACCACTTGCCGACCAGCGCACGGCGATATACGTCGGCAGAATGGCACGTACAGGCAGGAGGGCGTATATATAAGTCCCTCCTTTCTGCCTGTCCGTGCCATCGGGAGCGCTGGTCGGGACCCCCGTGAGTCCGGCCGCGGTCCCCGCGGACTCGATCGCCGCGGGGACACCCGCGATCGTCTCACGGGAAGGCTGAACGGGGAGATGCCGAGATAAACAGCATCTCCCCGTTCTGCCTAGCAACTAGTGACGCCGATCTCTGCTCCCTGTGATTGGAGCAGAGATCAGCATTCACTAGCTGACAGCCACGCCCCCCCACAGTAAGAAACACACCCCTAGGCACACTTAACCCTTACACTGCCCCCTTGTGGTTAACCCCTTCACTGCCAGTGTCATTTATACAGGAATCAATGCATTTAAATAGCATTGATTGCTGTATAAATGACAATGGTCCCAAAAATGTGTCAAAAATGTCCGATGTGTCCGCCATAATGTCGCAGTCACAAAAAAAAACGCTGATCGCCGCCATTACTAATAAAAAAAAAATTATTAATAAAAATGCTATAAAACTATCCCCTATCTTGTAAACGCTATAACTTCTGCGCAAACCGATCAATAATCGCTTATTGCGATTTTTTTTACCAAAAATATGTAGAAGAATACGTATCGGCCTAAACTGAGAAAAAAAAAAATGTTTTTTTATATATTTTTGGGGATATTTATTATAGCAAAAAATGAAAAAGAATGCGTTTTTTTTCAAAATTGTCGCTCTTTTTTGTTTATAGCGCAAAAAATAAAAACCGCAGGGGCGATCAAATACCACCAAAAGAAAGCTCTATTTGTGGGAAAAAAAGGACGTCAATTTTGTTTGGGAGCCACGTCGCACGACCGCGCAATTGTCAGTTAAAGCGACGCAGTGCCGAATCGCAAAAAGGGGCCTGGTCCTTTGGCTGCAAATTGGTCCGGGCTGAAAGTGGTTAACTACCGAGTTTGAAGTTCGGGGGACCTATGGCTGCAAATGGGCATTGTTGACCCTCTTTTCCACTTACAGTAGCTGCGCATTTCTCACCCTAGGCTTATACTCGAGTCAATACATTTTCCCATTTTTTTGTGGTAAAATTAGGTGCCTCGGCTTATATTCGGGTCGGCTTATACTCGAGTATATACGGTAGACCTCTTAGCTTCCTTCCAATGGGATTTCTTTCTATTTCCTGTTCTTTGTTTTTTTTTTTTTTTTACTGCAATCTTCTTAAAAGAAAAATTAAAATAAACATTTATTGAATGAACAAAAAAATTGTGTGTCGGTGCAAAGATAATAAACTTTCGTATTTAAAAATTGCTCATACCCTGTTTCCCCCGAAAATAAGACCCAGCGTGATTGTCGGTAATGGCTGCAATATAAGCCCTACCCCCCAAATAATCCCTACCCTGTTTCCCCGAAAATAAGCCCTACCCTGAAAATAAGACCTACAAGGACTTTAACTAGGGCTTATTTGGGGGGTAGGGCTTATATTGCAGCCATCACCGACAAGCACGCTAGGTCTTATTTTCAGGGAAACAGGGTAGGTGAAGCTTTAAAAGCCTTTACAGGTCACCAGTTTAGATGTAGTTGTGAATAACGGGCCTGGAATTGTTGCTTTCACTCCAATGTGTACGAAGATATATAACGTGTGTAGAGCCATCAAGATTTCCATATGTAGGTACCCACGACATGTGCGTTTACATTCATATGTGTGTGTATGTGTGGGGGGGGGGGGGGGGGGTTCAAAAATTTGGGGTGAATGAGAATTAAGTGCTTGGGGGTAACTCAAATGTTATACTTTTTTCACTTAACTTTATTGCTTTCCCATAAGTGACCAATAGCCTCCTATGTGATAGGGTTATATTGTGACAGGTTCTCCTTAATGTGACATCAGGGGTCCATTAGAACAGATGTCCACTTGTCTCCCCCCCCCCCCCCTCCTCATGGCAACATCTGCCAAACCAGTTCCAGACCCATAGGTGGGATAGCAGAGCTAGGAAACATGGCGGGGGTGGAGACCAATGGAAGAAGGAACCCTCTATATAAGTGGTCAGTGTAGTGGTCTCTTAAATTTGTGACCAATGGGAGAAGTATCCCCTTATACCAGTAGTCAATGTTATGGTCCCTTATATTGGTGATCAATGGGAGAAGGACCCCCTGATATCAGTGGCCAGTGTAGTGGTCCCTTACATTGGTGACCAATGGGACAAGAGCCCCCTTATATCAGTAGTCAATGTAGTGGTCCCTTATATTGGTGACCAATGGGAGTAGGACCCCCTTATATCAGTGGCCAGTGTAGTGGTCCCCTACATTGGTGACCAATGGGAGAAGGACCCCCTTATATCAGTGGCCAGTGTAGTGGTCCCCTACATTGGTGACCAATGGGAGAAGGAGCCCCTTATATCAGTGGCCAGCATAGTGGTCTCTTACACTGGGAACCAATGAGAAAAGGATCCTCTTGTATCAGTGGCCAGCATAGTGGTCTCTTACACTGGGAACCAATGAGAAAAGGATCCTCTTGTATCAGTGGTCAGTGTAGTGGTCCCTTACATTGGTGACCAATAGGAGAAGGACCCCCTTATATCAGTGGTCAGTGTAGTGGTCCCTTACATTGGTGACCAATAGGAGAAGGACCCCCTTATATCAGTGGTCAGTGTAACGGTCCCTTATATTTGTGACCAATGGGATAAGGATCCCCTTATATCAGTGGCCAGCTTAGCCCTTACACTGGGGACCAATAGGAAAAGTATCCTCCTGTATCAGTGATCAGTGTAGTGATCCCTTACATTGGTGACCAATAGGAGAAGGACCCTCTTATATCAGTGGTCATTGTAGCGACCCCTTACATTGGTAACCAATGGGAGAAGGATCCCTTTATATCAGTAGTCAATGTAGTGGTCCCTTATTTTGGTGACCAATGGGAGAAGGACCCCGTTGATATCAGTGGCCAGTGCAGTGGTCCCTTACATTGGTGACCAATGGGAGGACTCCTTATATCAGTGTAGTGGTCCCTTACATTGGGAGAAGGACCTTCTTATATCAGTGGTCAGTAGAAGAAGGACATTCTTATATTGTCATCAGTGAGAAGACTGCCCCTCTTACAGATCATTGATGTCAGTTGTTACTGAGAGACAGAAATTGTTTATTATTATTAAGGAACCCCTAGAAACCTTTGGAGGAACCCTGGCTGGGAAAGGCTGGACTAGGCAGTAATATATTTCTCTCCTCCTTGGTGGGAGTGGAGATGACCCCATCTATAAGGATATACAGTACACACACACACAGCACAAGGCCGTGTTCACACTACGAGACGTTTCTTGGGCCTGTAGTTCTTCTGAGCTCCACAAGGCAGTGATCTAATTTCTACCTAGACAGGGAGTCTCTATGAAAGACAGGAAGTGACGTCATGTCCAGACAGGAAGTTCCGGGTGAGAGGTGAGTCGGCAGGAAGTAGAGAGGAGACATCGCTGGAAGTAGCAGTAGAGGAGGTAATAAGATCTTATTTTATATTTACACCCAGTAACCCCCCCGTCATGTCCGTCCTCTTCCTCCATAGTCACTGTGATGTCTTTTATCTCCAGCAGATGATGATACACACATATATAGTGTGGAAACCTAGATTAACCCCTTCAGGATCAGAACATTCCCCCACTTACAGTGCTGGAACATTTCCTTCGTATTAGAGATGTGTCACCTTCTCACCTTAGTAGTCTGTCTGTCCTAATGTATTATACAGCTTTTATTGAAGATTGTGGATGATTTCTCTATGGGCATATTTAGACAGGGGAATCCTATTTAGCTTTCTTTGCTGGCTGAGGACCCTCATATTATCCCCCCATACATCCCCATCCTAATATTGTGCAACCGGTACAGTCCAGATCATTCTCCATTATCTGTCTAGAGAGAAACCTGTGTAGATGACATGACCAATGAGGATGGAGGAGGATCGGAGTCACATGACTGAGAGGGTACTAAACCTCACCCTGGAGATCATCTACCTGCTGACCGGAGAGGTGAGGAGGATTCTGGGAGGTCACATGACATCACTCTTATCCCTATTAATAAAACACAGACCTGACCGGAGAGGTGAGGAGGATTCTGGGAGGTCACATGACATCACTCTTATCTCTATTAATAAAACGCAGACCTGACCGGAGAGGTGAGGAGGATTCTGGGAGGTCACATGACATCACTCTTCTCTCTATTAATAAAACACAGACCTGACCGGAGAGGTGAGGGGGATTCTGGGAGGTCACATGGCATCACTTTTATCTCTATTAATAAAACGCAGACCTGACCGGAGAGGTGAGGGGGATTCTGGGAGGTCACATGACATCACTCTTATCTCTATTAATAAAACACAGACCTGACCGGAGAGGTGAGGGGGATTCTGGGAGGTCACATGACATCACTCTTATCTCTATTAATAAAACACAGACCTGACCGGAGAGGTGAGGAGGATTCTGGGATTCTAACATGATATTCCTATTGGTTCCCCAATACAGAGATTTCCTCTTGTGAAGTCAGGTGATCATATCACCATCACAGTGCCTCCATGTGACTCCCTAAAACCTGAGAGACACAACATGGAGAAGATTCTGGAAGTCACCAAGAAGATGATGGAGCTGCTGACAGGAGAGGTGAGGAGGATTCTGGGAATTCTGGGACATTATCCAGTAACAGACAAGGGATGTGTCTGGATGGTGACTGTATCATTGTGTGTGTCAGGTTCCTATAAGGTGTCAGGATGTCACTGTCTATTTCTCCATGGAGGAGTGGGAGTATTTAGAAGGACACAAGGATCTCTACAAGGACGTCATGATGGACAATCAGCCGCCCCTCACATCACCGGGTAAGAGGAGACTTTATTGTAAAGGAGAGAGCAGTACGGAGGCTCCACCTAGATCCCCCATCATCTGATAAACACATAGAAACAATGTATTCAGTCAGTGTGTGTGTTTCCTACAGATGGATCCAGTAATGGGAACCCACCAGAGAGATCCCCCCGTCCTCTGTATTCCCGGGATTCCACACAGGGAGGTCACACCATCCCGCAATTTTACAAGGTTGGTGGGACGAAGCTTCTAGAACACGGACTCGTGGAGATGATATGTGGATTTATTATGTGAGATTATATTTTACAGATGATATTTTCTCTCATCCTTTTGGTTTAGGGTGAAGATCTGATATATATAAAGGTTGAGGTTAAATCAGAAGAAGAAGAGAGGTATGTGAGGGATGATCAGCAGTCTATGGAGGAGGATGGAATAACGGGGACATTTATAGAGGAGGACACTCCTACAGAGATCGGCACAGGTGGGTCATTAACACTAAATACATTCCTCCACCCATACTGCTCACTGATTGGTCCAGAGTAGGGCGGGGACTGGGTGATATCAGCCTGTAATCCCCTGGTCACTTTCCTGAGCTGTGTTCCCCGTCCTGTATTCCTGTATTTCTCTCGGATAATCTTCCTTCTCTGTGCTGCAGACACAATTTATGTATCTAGACTGCATTTATGGAGAGATGTATGGTTCAGCTGGCAGGAAAAGGTTGATCAACCTAGACACCTGGGACATGTGCCTTTGTCCCATACCCCAGGTATAGAACGATCTCTAATAGAACAATTCTCCCGGGCTTACTTGCTCTGTTATTTGCTGGCTGTCCCGGGTGGAGGGATACGTCTGTATAGTCTCAGACCCAAGTCTCAGGAGACGGTTTGTCTCAGTTAACCACTTGCCGATCGCGCTATAGCCAAATGACAGCTGCAGCACGGCTGTCCTGTTCTGGGAGGGAGTCTATTGACGTCCACCCTGAACCACGCCCCCCCCCCCGCGCCTGCTGCGGCACGCTCTGTGATCGCTGTGTCTTTCTGTAAAGGGCCAAATACAGCGTCTCTTTACCACGTGGGTCACAGCTGATCATGGTGTGACCATACTTGCCGGTCATCGGCATTCCTTTCCTCATGCTGTCACAGTGTAAAAGGGGACATCTACGCACTGATCTTCAGTGTCTTCATTATCAGTGCAGCCCCAACAGTGCCCATCAGTGTTGCCAATCAGTGCCAATAAGTGGCTGCCTATCATTGCTCTTCAGTGCTGCCTATCAGTGCCGCCTATAGGTGTAGCCTCATCAGTGTCTCCTCTCCACTGCCCACCAGCCCTGCCTTATCAGTGCCCATCAGTGTTGCCAATAAGTGGCCGCCTATCATTGCTCTTCAGTGCTGCCTATCAGTGCCCATCAGTGTTGCCAATCAGTGCCAATAAGTGGCTGCCTATCGTTGCTCTTCAGTGCTGCCCATTAATGCCGCCTATAGGTGTAGCCTCATCAGTGCCTCCTCTCCACTGTCCACCTGGCCTGCCTTATCAGTGCCCATCAGTGCAGCCTATTGATGCTGATCATCGGTGAAGGAGAAAATGTTTGCAAATTTTATAACAGAAACAAAGAAAACCTTTTATTTTTTTTCAAAATTTTTGGGCTTTTTTCGTTTAGCAAAAAATTAAAAAAGCCCAGTGGTGATTAAAAGAAAGTTCTATCTGTCTCAAAAAAAAATTATGAAAATGTATTTTGGGTACAGCATTGCATGACCGTGCAATTGTCATTCAAATTGTGATAGTGCTGAAAGCCGAAAATTTACCTGGGCAGGAAGGGGGTGAAAGTGCCCTGTACTGATTACTGAACACCAATATAATAAGAGTCCTGACCATTACACTATATACTATATGTTGTCCATTATATACTCTATATTGTACATTATATACTCCTGACCCCTGCACTATATACTCGTTGTTGTACATTACATAATTCTGATACTATATAGTCCTATCTGTTGTATCTTATACAATATGTTGTCCATTACATACTCCTGGCCCCTGCACTATATACTCGTTGTTGTACATTACATACTCCTAACCCCTACACTATACTCTTTGTTGTACATTACATAATTCTGATACTATATAGTCCTATCTGTTGTATCTTATACAATATGTTGTCCATTACATACTCCTGACCCCTGCACTATATACTCTATATTGTACATTATATACTCCTGACCCCTGCACTATATACTCTTTGTTGTACATTACATAATTCTGATACTATATACAGTGGTGTGAAAAAGTGTTTGCCCCCTTCCTCATTTCCTGTTCCTTTGCATGTTTGTCACACTTAAGTGCTTCGGAACATCAAACCAATTTAAACAATAGTCAAGGACAACACAAGTAAACACAAAATGCAATTTGTAAATGAAGGTGTTTATTATTAAAGGTGAAAAAAAATCCAAACCATCATGGCCCTGTGTGAAAAAGTGATTGCCCCCTAAACCTAATAACTGGTTGGGCCACCCTTAGCAGCAACAACTGCAACCAAGCGTTTGCGATAACGTGCAATGAGGCTTTTACAGCGTCCTGGAGGAATTTTGGCCCACTCATCTTTGCAGAATTGTCCTAATTCAGTTACATTAGAGGGTTTTCGAGCATGAACGGCCTTTTTAAGGTCATACCACAACATCTCAATAGGATTCAGGTCAGGACTTTGGCTAGGCCACTCCAAAGTCTTCATTTTGTTTTTCTTCAGCCATTCGGTGGTGGACTTGCTGGTGTGTTTAGGATCATTGTCCTGCTGCAGAACCCAAGTTCGTTTCAGCTTGAGTACACGAACAGATGGTCGGACATTCTCCTTCAGGATCTCTTGGTAGACAGCAGAATTCATAGTTCCTTTTATCACGGCAAGTCTTCCAGGTCCTGAAGCAGCAAAACAGCCCCAGACCATCACACTACCACCACCATATTTTACTGTTGGTATAATGTTCTTTTTCTGAAATGCAGTGTTCCTTCTACGCCAGATATACTTGGACACACACCTTCCAAAGAGTTCCACTTTTGTCTCATCGGTCCACAGAATGTTGTCCCAAAAGTCTTGGGGATCATCAAGATGTGTTGTGGAGAAATTGAGACGAGCTTTGATGTTCTTTTTGCTCAGTAGTGGTTTTCTCCTTGGAACTCTGCCATGCAGGCCATTTTTGCCCAGTCTTTTCCTGATGGTGGAGGCATGAACGCTGACCTTAACTGAGGCAAGTGAGGCCTGCAGTTCCTTGGACGTTGTTTGTGGGGTCTTTTGTGACCTCTTGGATGAGTCGTCGCTGCACTCTTGGGGTAATTTTGGGCGGCCGGCCACTCCTGGGAAGGTTCACCACTGTTCCATGTCTTCGCCATTTGTGGATAATGGCTCTCACTGTGGTTCGCTGGATTCCCAAAGCTTTGGAAATGGCTTTATAACCCTTTCCAGACTGATAGATCTCAATTACTTTCTTTCTCAATTGTTCCTGAATTTCTTTGGGTCTCGGCATGATGTGTAGCTTTTAAGGATCTTCTGGTGGACCTTACTGTGTCAAGCAGCTCCTATTTAAGTGATGCCTTGATTGTGAACAGGTGTGGCAATAATCAGGCCTGGGTGTGGCTAGAGAAATTGAACTCAGGTGTGGACAACCACAGTTATAGTATGTTTTAACAAGGGGGGCAATCACTTTTTCACACAGGGCCATGATGGTTTGGATTTTTTTTCACCTTTAATAATAAACACCTTCATTTACAAATTGCATTTTGTGTTTACTTGTGTTGTCCTTGACTATTGTTTAAATTGGTTTGATGTTCCGAAACACTTAAGTGTGACAAACATGCAAAGGAACAGGAAATGAGGAAGGGGGCAAACACTTTTTCACACCACTGTAGTCCTATCTGTTGTATCTTATACAATATGTTGTACATTACATAATCCTGACTTCTTTTATCTCCCCTCTACCCACTGCTATATATACACATAATACGGATTCTCTTTTGTTACACCCATTTCCTACCAGCTGGACATTTTATATCTGATTATATGATTGGAGCACAGATTTTTACATGATAATAATGTGATAACATCCTCCAACTTTGGGACCTTAAACAGAAAGTGATAATGAGGGCCTGATGTGGGCGGAGTCCTGGTTTAGGGGAACCAATCAGCTCATGTCTAGTAATAATCTTTGTATTTCTATTTTAGTAGATGGACGGGAGATGAGGAAAACCTCAGAGGATCGTCTCACTTTGTCTCCAGACTGTAAAGTAGAAGATGAGGACATCACACAGTATAGTCCAGGAGAAAACCCGACTACCTCAAATGTCCATCCGGCACCACACAGTGTAGATGGACCATCGTATTCCTCTTATCCTGAGGAACCTCAGACTGTGCGGGACGGTGCCGGACCATCGTATTCCTCTTATCCCGAGGAACCTCAGACTGTGCGGGACGGTGCCGGACCATCGTATTCCTCTTATCCGAGGAACCTCAGACTGTGCGGGACGATGCCGGACCATCGTATTCCTCTTATCCTGAGGAACCTCAGACTGTGCGGGACGGTGCCGGACCATCGTATTCCTCTTATCCTGAGGAACCTCAGACTGTGCGGGACGGTGCCGGACCATCGTATTCCTCTTATCCCGAGGAACCTCAGACTGTGCGGGACGATGCCGGACCATCGTATTCCTCTTATCCTGAGGAACCTCAGACTGTGCGGGACAGTGCCGTCCTTCCAACAGATAAGAGATTTCCCTGTAATGAGTGTGGGAAGTGTTTCTATTATAAATCTAGACTTACTGAGCATAAAAGATCTCACACGGGAGAGAAACCATATTCCTGCCCTGAGTGCGAGAGATGTTTCAGATTTCAATCCAGTCTTTATGAACATAAAAAAGCTCACACAGGTGAGAAGCCACATTCCTGTCCTGAGTGCGGGAAGTGTTTCAATTTTAAATCCAGACTTATTGTACATAAAAGATCTCACACAGGTGAGAAGCCTTATTCCTGCCCTGAGTCCGTAAAAACTTGTTTAACAAAGTCCCAGCTTTTCACACATCTGAGACATCTCAAGGAGGAGAGGTGGTATTCCTGTTCTGAGTGTGGGAAATGTTTTGTAAAAAAATCAGAACTTGTCATACATCAGAGATCTCACACCGGCGAGAAACCATATTCCTGCCCCGAGTGCGGGAAATGTTTCAGATTTAAATCCAGTCTTTATGAACATAAAAAAGCTCACACAGGTGAGAAGCCACATTCCTGTCCTGAGTGCGGGAAATGTTTTTCAGTGAAGTCACAGCTTCACGCACATCAGAGATCGCACACGGGGGAGAAGCCGTATTCCTGTCCCGAGTGCGGGAAATGTTTCAGATTTAAATCCAGTCTTTATGAACATAAAAGATCTCACACAGGCGAGAAGCCACATTCCTGCCCTGAGTGCGGGAAACGTTTTAATTTTAAATCCAGACTTATTGTGCATGAAAGATTGCACACAGGTGAGAAGCCATATTCCTGCCCTGAGTGCGAGAACCGTTATGTAAATAAATCAGAACTCGTCAAACATCATAGGTCTCACACGGGGGAGAAGCCGCATTCCTGCCCTGAGTGCGGGAAATGTTTTGAAAAAAAATCTGAACTCGTGAAACATCAAAGGTCTCACGCAGGTGAGAAGACACATTCCTGCCCTGAGTGCGGGAAACGATTCGACTTTAAATGCAGACTTATTGTGCATGAAAGAACTCACACAGATGAGAAGCCGTATTCCTGCCGTGAGTGTGATAAAGTTTTTTTAACAAAGTCTCAGCTTTCCACACATCTAAGATATCACAAGGGGAAGAGGCGGCATTCCTGTTCTGAGTGCGGGAAACGTTTTGTAAAAAAAACAGAACTCGTCAAACATCAGAGATCTCACACTGGGGGAGAAGCCATATTCCTGCCCTGAGTGCGGGAAACGTTTTGGAAAAAAAATCAGAACTCATCAAACATCAGAGGTCTCACGCGGGGAGAAGCCGTAATCCTGTCTCGAGTGCGGCAAATGTTTTTCAGTGAAGTCACATCTTAACGCACATCAGAGCTCTCACATAGGGGAGAAGCCATATTCCTGATCTGAGTGAGGGAATTGTTAATCAAATATACGTATATATACAGCACTTTAGCAAAAACTCATACTGTGTGTGCTCAACTAAATTCTCCAATTCATTCAAACATATACATTTTGATATCATAAAAAATAAACGTTCTATTAAAATTCATGTGTCCTTATATAAATGAAATCTTTTATACAAATTCATACTGTATGTATCCAAATACCAATTTTATGTAAAGTGCAATTACAAATAAAGTGCTCCGTGCTTCTCATAAATCAAGTGCAAATGTCCACTTTCAGGGTTCTGATTCAGCAATAAAGTGCTCATTCAAGTGATTATCAACTGATAAGCCCCCCGCCCGCAGACCCCCACAACCACCGGCCAGGGTTGTGGGGATGAGATCCTTCTCCTCATCAACATGGGGACATGGTGCTTTGAGGGGTCACAGACCCCCAAAGCATCCTCCCAATGTTGAGGGCATGTGTGGCCTGGTACGGTTCAGGAGGAGGGGGCGCTCTCTCGTCCCCCCTCTCTTTTCCTGCGGCCTGCCAGGTTGCGTGCTCGGATAAGGGTCTGGTATGGATTTTGAGGGGGAACCCCCCACACCATTTTTTTTTTTAAATTTGGCGTGGATTTCCCCTTAAAATCCATACCAGACCTGAAGGGCCTGGTAATTGAATTTGGGGGGAACCCCACGCTTTTTTTTTTTTTTTTTTATCAATGACTTTCTTTTTGTTTCACAAAGGTTTTTACTGATTGAACAGCAAGAACATAATATCAAAATACAGTATTGTATTACGGGAGCCGACAATTCATTATAGCCGCGAGTGCTTTTAAATTGCTTTTTTTTTCCTGCAAAAATGACACTGTGCAGTGACAGTTCTAAGCACGGGAAACATGCGCCCCTTTACAGGTATACTATAGACACCCCCAGGTACAAAATTTAAAGGAATATCACACTTTTATTGTTTCACATTAAGCATTATTAAAATCACTGCTCCTGAAAAAACATCCGTTTTTAAAACTTTTTTTTGCATTGATACATGTCCCCTGGGGCAGGACCCGGGTCCCCAAACACTTTTTATGACAATAACTTGCATATAAGCCTTTAAAATGAACACTTTTGATTTTGAACGTTCGAGTCCCATAGACTTAAATAGGGTTCTAAAGTTCACACGAACTTTAGGTCTGTTCGCAGGTTCTGGTGCGAACCGAACAGGGGGGTGTTCGGCTCATCCCTAGTGGTCGTCTCTTCCATTGTCTGTCACCACGTTGCCACCCTCCACCTTCAATCACCAGATTGTTTGACCCACTCAGCCCTGGGTCAGCTTGCATTCATAGAGAGTGGCGGCCCATGCATTGTGGGTGCAGAGGCGCCGCTCCCTCTAACACCACTGTCGCCCTCCCTATCCATGCGCCTGGCCCCCTTTCAGGATTCCGGGCGCATTAATTACAATTGCGGGGATAGGCAGGGGGTGTGTCTTTTGAAGCACCTGATTAGAGCCAGAGGCTCTAATAGGCTTCAAAATAGGATGGGCTCGGGGCGCAGAGCACTACGGAGCACTAGGGATGAGCCCAACACCCCCCTGTTCAGTTCGCACCAGAACCTGCGAACAGACCTAAAGCTCGTGTGAACTTTAGAACCCTATTAAAGTCTATGGGACTCGAACGTTCAAAATCAAAAGTGCTAATTTTAAAGGCTTATATGCAAGTTATTGTCATAAAAAGTGTTTGGGGACCTGGGTCCTGTCCCAGGGGACATGTATCAATGCAATTTTTTTTTTTTCAGGAGCAGTGATTTTAATGATGCTTAATGTGAAATAATAAAAGTGTAATATTCCTTTAAATTTCGTACCTGGGGGGTGTCTATAGTATGCCTGTGAAGGGGCGCATGTTTCCCGTGCTTAGAACTGTCCCTGCACAAAGTGTCATTTTTGCAGGAAAAAAAGCTATTTAAAATCACTCGCGGCTAATGAATTGCCGGCTCCCGTAATACAGAGAACAGTCATTCATTGAAAGTCATTGATAAAAAAAGAGTCATTGATAAAAAAAAAAAAAAATTAACAGGCCCTTCAGGTCTGCTATGGATATTAAGGGAACCCCCGCTTAAAATTTAAAAAAAAAATACGTGGGGGTCCCCCTAAATATCCATACCAGACCCTTCAGGTCTGGGATGGATTTTAAGGGGAACCCCGGCTAACAAAAAAAAAAAAGCGTGGGGTCCCCCTCAAAATCCATACCAGACCCTTATCCGAGCACGCAACCTGGCAGGCCGCAGGAAAAGAGGGGGGGACGAGAGAGCGCCCCCCCTCCTGAACCATACCAGGCCACATCATGCCCTCAACATTGGGAGGATGCTTTGGGGATCTGTGACCCCTCAAAGCACCATGTCCCCATGTTGATGAGGAGAAGGGTCTCATCCCCACAACCCTGGCCGGTGGTTGTGGGGGTCTGCAGGTGGGGGGCTTGTCAGAATCTGGAACCCCTCTTTAACAAGGGGACCCCCAGATACCGCCCCCCCCCCTGTTTGAAGTGGTAAGGGGGTACGAAAGTACCCCTACCATTTCGCAAAGAAAGTGTAAAAAAAATTGTTAAAAAACACACAGACACCGTTGGGAAAAGTCCTTTATTAAAAATAAAAAAAAGATTCCAGCGGTGGTAATCCACTCTTGCTATCCAGCGATAGGTGATTTCTTCTCCTGGGTCCAGCGATGGCTGACCTTTTCCGATGACATCGAGCGCAGCGCATCCTGTCTCCATGGAGACAATGCGGGAATCCCATCTTAGCAGAGGAGGACCGGGCCACCCGTCACCTGACCCCGCCCCCCTCTGACGCAACGCAACGGGGAAGCCGGGCTTCCCCAGTGACGTACGGGTGACCCCACCCCCCTCTGATGTAACGGAAACCTGCGTTACATCAGAGAGGGGCGGGGTCACCCGTACGTCACTGTGGAAACCCAGGCTTCCCCAGTGATGTAAGGGTGACCCCGCCCCCTCTGACGCAAGGGAAAAGCTGGGCTTCCCCAGTGATGTACAGGTGACCCCGCCCCCCTCTGATGTAACGCAGGTTTCCGTTACATCAGAGGGGGACGGGGTCACGAGTGGCCCCGTCCTCCTCTGCTAAGATATACCTGATTCTGAGACTTGCTCCTGTACCTGTTCTGGAGAATTGCTCCTGTACCTGTTCCTGAGACCTGTATCGGAGACTTGCTCCTGTACCTGATCCAGAGACCTGCTCCTCTACCTGCTCCGGAGACTTGTTCCTCTACCTGATTCTGAGACCTGCTCTTATACCTGCTCCGGAGACTTGCTCTTGTACCTGCTCAGAGACATGCTCCTGTACCTGATTCTGAGACCTGCTCTGGAGACTTGCTTCTGTACCTGATTCAGAGACCTGCTCCTGTACCTGCCACGGAGACTTGCTCCTGCACCTGCTCCTGAAACCTGCTCCTGTACTTGCTCCGGAGACCTGCTCCTGTACCTGCTCCGAAGACATGCCTGAAGACATACCTGATTCTGAGACCTGCTTCTGTACCTTCTCTTGAGACCTGCTCCTGTACCTGATTCTGACTGAGACCAGCTCCTGTGATGATAATCAGCACATTGATTATCAGCACAGCCCCCATCAAAAGGTGCCCATCAGCTGCCAATCAGTGCCCATCACCTGCCAGCCTGTCCCCCTCTATAAACGCTTGTCAGTGCCCAAGACAGTGCCAATCAGTACCCCATCAGTAATGCCTGTCAGTGCCCCATCAAAGTTCCACTCAGTAATGCCTGTCAGTAGCTCCTCATCAGTGCTGACTATCCAGCGCCACCTATCAGTGCCCATCAGGTGCCATCAGTGCCCATCAGTTTTTTTCTTTCAAAATTGTCTGTGTTTTTTTGTTTGTAGCACAAAAATGAAAAACCGCAGAGGTGCCCAAATACCATCAAAATAAAGCTCTATTTGTGGGAAGAAAATTATAAAAATTTAGATTGGGTACAGTGTTACATGACCGCACAATTGTCATTCAAAGTGTGACAGCTCTGAGAGCTAAAAATTGTCCTGGGCAGGAGGGGGGAAAGTGCCTGGTATTGAAGTGGTTAAAGTTTACAAGTATGTATAAATTTATATATGAATATGAACAGGGGTCCAAATGGACTAATGTTCTGGCTTTCATTCAAACATACAAAGAGGCAAGAGTGCGGTCCGAAACTAGGTTCAGACTGAGCCATCAGCTCATCCCTAGATCAGAGTTGCTACCGAGAAACAGAAATTGTTCATTGCTCAAGGAACCCCTAGAAACCTTTTGGAGGAACCCTGGCTGAGAAAGGCTGAACTAGGCAGTAATATATTTCTACCCCCTTGGTGGGCGTGGAGATGACCCCATCTATAAGGATATAAAGTACATACATACACGGCACAAGGCCGTGTTCACACTACGAGACGTTTCTTGGGGCTGCAGTTCCTCTGAGCTCCACAAGGTGATGGTCTCACTTCAACCCAGACAGGAAGTCCCTATGGAAGACAGGAAGTGATGTCAGGAATGGACAGGAAGGGATGTCAGGTATCAATAGGAAGTTCCGGGTGAGAGGTGAGTCGGGAGGGGAGACATTGCTAGAATAGGCAGGAGAGGAGGTAATAAGACCTTATATTCTATTTACACCCAGTAACCCCCCCGTCATGTCCGTCCTCTTCCTCCATAGTCACTGTGACGTCTTTTATCTCCAGCAGATGATGATACACACATATATAATGTACACACGATCTGAAATTCGGCCAGCAAAAGACCGATGAGAGCTTTTGGTCGTAAAATTAGACCGCGTGTATGCTCCATCGGACTTTCGCTGGTCGAATTCCAGCCAGCAAAAGATTGAGAGCGGGTTCTCAATTTTTCGATCGGAAATTCCGATCGCCTAGCAATTCTGACGCGCAAAATTCCTACGCATGCTCGGAAACAATTCGGCGCATGCTCGGAAGCATTGAACTTAATTTTCTCGGCTCGTCGTAGTGTTGTACGTCACCGCGTTCCTGACGGTCGAAAGTTTAGCAAACTTTTGTGTGACTGTGTGTAGGCAAGCGAAGCTTGAGCGGAATTCCGTCGGAAAAACCATCCAAGATTTTTTTGACTGAAAATCCGCTTGTGTGTACGCGGCATAAGGGGGTGTTTTTGTTGTTTTTTAGGAGAACTTTGATAAGGAGGTGGATTGAAGTGGGATCCTCCATAAATAGAACTATTCACATCTGAGGACATCTAACTGATCTATTAGTTAAGATCTGGTGAAACCCTCGCTGATAGCAGATAAAAGACTTCTCATTGGCAGTAGAAACAAAGTAGTTCAGGATTGAGTCCTTTAGTAGTAACTGGACAAAGCTCTTCAGAACACTAGCCAGTGTTCCCTTGTCTGGACCCTTAGCTGACTCTATAGCACCATAAAGGCATAACGAGCAAATGTCTATAGATCCTTTGGGTTGATTGTACTCACAAAATGTCCAGGGACAGCTGGCAGCCTTCTTCTTACTTCCAAGCGACACTCTATACCAGTGATACCGGACCAGATCTTCAATAGACAGCCCCCATCAGCCAGCTCTCTCTGGTCTTTGTGCTTCTTGGACTGTAGAGGGTCTGCTTATTTCCCATCGGGGTGTCCTGGAGTTCTTAGTGCTCCCTCTGATCTTTGTGGGTCTTGGACTGTAGTGGGTCTCCTGATTCCCCCATTAGGGTGTCCTGGGGTCCTTAGGGCTCTCTCTGGTCTTTTGGGGTCTCAGACTGTAGAGGGTCTGCTGATCAGGACACTGATTATCAGTGTAGATATCCCTTTAACACAACCGGTTATTTGCTCTCCTATCCTCTCCTGTCAGCGTGAGGAAAGGAATGCCGATAACCTGCTTGCGTTTACATCTGTGACCACAGCTCATCATGTGGTAAAAAAAAACTGTGATTGACCCTTTACCCTCATCTGTGATCAGCAGCATTCTAAGGACAGAGTGCAAGCCCGCAATGTAGCCGTATTTCGGGTTTAGCGCGGGCAGGAACTGGCCAAAAGAAATGTGTTCCTATGGGGTCAGTAGTCCTTAAATGTACAGCAACCCTCCTATTACCCCCCTCACATCATCATCCTATTATTGTGTGACCAATACCATCCAAATAATTCTTACTTTCATTTCCCAAAGTTATTCTTCTACAAGGAGACCCGTATAGATCAAATTACGGCACGAATGAGGATGGAGGAGGACCGGAGTCACATGACTGAGAAGATACTAAACCTCACCCTGGAGATCATCTACCTGCTGACCGGAGAGGTGAGGAGGATTCTGGGAGGTCACGTGACATCACTCTTATCTCTATTAATAAAACACAGACCTGACCGGAGAGGTGAGGAGGATTCTGGGAGGTCACGTGACATCACTCTTATCTCTATTAATAAAACACAGACCTGACCGGAGAGGTGAGGAGGATTCTGGGAGGTCACGTGACAGCACTCTTATCTCTATTAATAAAACACAGACCTGACCGGAGAGGTGAGGAGGATTCTGGGAGATCACATGACATCACTCTTATCTCTATTAATAAAACACAGACCTGACCGGAGAGGTGAGGAGGATTCTGGGAGATCACATGACATCACTCTTATCTCTATTAATAAAACACAGACCTGACCGGAGAGAGGAGGAGGATTCTGGGAGATCACATGACATCACTCTTATCTCTATTAATAAAACACAGACCTGACCAGAGAGGTGAGGAGGATTCTGGGAGGTCACATGACATCACTCTGATCTCTAATAATGAAACACAGACCTGACCGGAGAGGGGAGGAGGATTCTGGGATTCTAACATGATATTCCTATTGGTTCTCCAATACAGAGATTTCCTCTTGTGAAGTCAGGTGATCATATGACCATCACAGTGCCTCCATGTGACTCCCTAAAACCTGAGAGACACAACATGGAGAAGATTCTAGAAGTCACCAAGAAGATGATGGAGCTGCTGACAGGAGAGGTGAGGAGGATTCTGGGAATTCTGGGACATTATCCAGTAACAGACAAGGGATGTGTCTGGATGGTGACTGTATCATTGTGTGTGTCAGGTTCCTATAAGGTGTCAGGATGTCACTGTCTATTTCTCCATGGAGGAGTGGGAGTATTTAGAAGGACACAAGGATCTCTACAAGGACGTCATGATGGACAATCAGCCGCCCCTCACATCACCGGGTAAGAGGAGACTTTATTGAAAAGGAGAGAGCAGTACGGAGGCTCCACCTAGATCCCCCATCATCTGATAAACACATAGAAACAATGTATTCAGTCATAACTGCTAGAAAATGACTTCAAACCCCCAAATATTATATATTTTTTTGAGCTGAGGCCCTAGAGAACTCATTCTCAGGTGTTACATCACTGTCACTCCTATAAAAGACAGTTCTCGTTGTTTCCTCACTCTCTGACTAAGGTCCATGAATAAAGAAATGATCTGGTAGGAGATCAGAGGACCCATTTACTAGTTACCTTGAGGGGGGAATTGTAAGATCCTCAGAGACAAAGCTGCCTGATGTGGGCGGAGTCCTGGTTTAGGGGAACCAATCTGCTCATGTCTAATAATAATCTTTGTATTTCTATTTTAGTAGATGGACGGGAGATGAGGAAAACCTCAGAGGATTGTCTCACTTTGTCTCCAGACTGTAAAGTAGAAGATGAGGACATCACACAGTATAGTCCAGGAGAAAACCCGACTACCTCAAATGTCCATCCGGCACCACACAGTGTAGATGGACCATCGTATTTCTCTTATCCTGAGGAACCTCAGACTGTGCGGGACGGTGCCGGACCATCGTATTCCTCTTATCCTGAGGAACCTCAGACTGTGCGGGACGGTGCCGGACCATCGTATTCCTCTTATCCTGAGGAACCTCAGACTGTGCGGGACGGTGCCGGACCATCGTATTCCTCTTATCCTGAGGAACCTCAGACTGTGCGGGACGGTGCCGGACCATCGTATTCCTCTTATCCTGAGGAACCTCAGACTGTGCGGGACGGTGCCGGACCATCGTATTCCTCTTATCCTGAGGAACCTCAGACTGTGCGGGATGGTGCCGGACCATCGTATTCCTCTTATCCTGAGGAACCTCAGACTGTGCGGGACGGTGCCGGACCATCGTATTCCTTTTATCCTGAGGAACCTCAGACTGTGCGGGACGGTGCCGTCCTTCCAACATATAAGAGGTTTTCCTGTCCTGAGTGCGGGAAGTTTTTCCGTTCTAAATCTGGTTTTAAAGAGCATATAAAATCTCACACAGATGAGAAGCCGTATTCCTGTCCTGAGTGCGGAAAATTTTATTTAACAAAATCTCAACTTTCCAAACATCAGAGATATCACATGATGGAGAGGCCGCATTCCTGTTCTGAGTGCGGGAAATGTTTTGTAAAAAAATCAGAACTTGTCATACATCAAAGGTCCCACACAGGCGAGAAGCCGTATTTCTGTCCTGAGTGCGGGAAATTTTATGTAATGAAATCCCAGCTTTCCACACATAAGAGATATCACACAGGGGAGAGGCCGCATTCCTGTTCTGAGTGCGGGAAATGTTTTGTAAAAAAATCAGAACTTGTCAGACATCAGAGGTCTCACACAGGCGAGAAGCCGTATTCCTGCTCTGACTGCGGAAATTTTTTTTCAGACAAGTGCGGTCTTAACAGACATCAAAGAAGTCATGCCGATGATAAGCCGTATTCCTGTTCTGAGTGCGGGAAATGTTTTGTACGAAAATCTGATCTTTTCCTACATCAGAGGTCTCACACGGGGGAAAAGCCGTATTCCTGTCCTGTGTGCGGGAAATGTTTTGTACGAAACCAAAACCTTGTTAGACATCAAATGTCTCACACGGGGAAAAAGCCGCACCTCTGTTCTGAATGTGGGAAAGGCTTTTCAGATAAGACACATCTTTGCATTCATCAGAGATTGCACACGGGTGAGAAGCCGTATTCCTGTTCTGAGTGCGGGAAATGTTTTTCAAGGAAGTTCTATCTTTGCACACATAAGAGAACGCACACGGGGGAGAAGCCGTTTCCCTGTCCTGAGTGTGGGAAATGTTTTTCAAGAAAGTCACATCTTTACACACATCAGAGCACTCACACGGGTGAGAAGCAACATTCCTGTCCTGAGTGCGGGAAATGTTTTTCACATAAGTCCAGCCTTGACAGACATCAGAGATGTCACACGGGGGAGAAGCCACTTTTCTGTTCTGAGTGCGGGAAATGTTTTTCACATAGGTCCAGTCTTGACAGACATCAGAGGTCTCACACGGGGGAGAAGCCGTATTCCTGTCCTGAGTGATGGAATTGTTCCTCACTGAAGTCCTGTCTTCCTGTACATCAGGGGTCCCACACAACCCTTGAGGTGTATTAGTGAGTGCGGGAAATGTCTTGTATATGAATGTTGCTGGACATGTGGGGAAGAAGCACACCCTGATATACACCTCAGATATACTCCATGGCTGATCTTCATCATGGAAGAAACAGTTGATAAGGAGATCAGAGATCACCAAAGACATGGATGAAGTGTTGTACCGTATCGGCCATTGATAGCAGGAGGAAATTAAAAAAGGAGTCATTACCTCTCATTGGCTGAGTACATTTTGTGGTATAAACTCTCACAAGAGGTCTGTTTTCTCAAATCGTCTTCCAGGACGAAACACGTTAACCCCACCACAGTACATTTTGTGGTGGAAAATTTCACAAACACTTACATGTCTGTATTGAAGGGAATCTTTCAGCTCCTGCAGGGGCCTGACTTCCGCTTCCGCCGACGCGACCGGATGTGACGGTCGGACGCGGCGTTCGGATGTGAACAGCGGGAGGTTTGAGATCAGCCTGAGTCTCCGAAAGAATCCTGAATAAACTCTGCTACCGAGACCCTAAGCCCGCAAAAACGATCGCTTAGTGGTGCCCGAGTCTTCTATGGAATCCTGACTGACCTCTGCTAACGAGACTTGAAACCCGCGAAAACGATCGCCCGGAGCGATGAGTAACAGTAAGCAGTCGGCGGCCGATCGTCTTAAAGAATTTGCTCGAACGGATAAGCAAGACGGCGGGCGGAGCCCCCCGCAGACACGGAGTGGTGGACCATCAGCGCTGGATATCCAGAAGCTCAACACGCCCATGCCGCAGACCGGAAAAGCTGCAGAAAAACAGGAGAAACACTCCAAACTGACCCTGGAACAGATGAACTCCCAGATAATGGAGGCCATCCAATCGAGTAATGCAGCCCTAACAGGTAAAATGGATGAAATTATAAATGATATAGGACTGATTAAGCATGATATGCAGAACATAAGAGAGAGAATGATGGAAATGGAAAATAGGACTGCTTTATTGGAAGATACTGTCACCCCTATGCCCAAAAAGATAGCTTCAATAGAAAAACAGATTACTCTGTGGCATCAAAAATCTGATGATTTTGAGAACCGTATGCGCCGCAATAACCTAAGAATAATCGGTTTACCAGAAAAGGCAGAAGGGTTTAATCCTGGTGACTTTATAGAAAAATGGCTGAAAAATGTATTCCCAGATATGGAGGTATCAGCAGCATATGCAGTGGAGAGAGCGCATAGGGTCCCGGCAGCAACACCTAAACCAGGGTTTCCCCCTAGACCCCTGCTGGCACGATTACTAAACTGCAGAGACAGAGACACAATTCTGCGGAAAGCAAGACAAAAAGGAGAGATTCGCTATGAAAACAGCAAAATATCAATATTTCCAGATTTTTCTCTGGAGCTGCAAAAACAACGGGCAACATTTTATGAAATAAAACAAAAAATGAGAGAGGCAGGAATTGAATATTCTATGGCATACCCAGCACGATTGAGAGTGGAGGAAGGGGGAAAGACTTTGTTTTTCAGTACACCTGAACAAGCTAAAGACTGGCTGGGAACAACCAGGCCTATGCCTCGATAGGAGAAACAGAGAAGCCCTGAAAAGATATGAGACACCAAGAATGTTGGGACTTTGGGGGAGGGGGCGGAGGGGGGGGGGGATGAGAGGCACACTCTCCCTACTTTTAGATTTGTTTTTATTTTCTTTTTTTTTTTTTTTTTTTTTTTCTTTTTTATTTTTTTTTTTTTCTCTTCCTCCCTTAGGTTAAGGGAGGAAGTTTTAATAATTTACTGGTTTGGTTTGTTTTTTTTTTTTTTTTTTTTTTTTTTGCTTTGTTTTTTTTTTTTTTTTTTTTTTTTTTTTTTTTTTTTTCCTTTTTCTTTCCTTCTCATTTTTTTTTTTTTCTCTCTTGAGGGGAGAAATGGGAAAAGGTAAAACGTAAAAATTTATTTGGGTGTCCATTTGATAGGGGAACGGGGGGGGTGGGGAGGAGGGGGGGGGGGCAAATGGTGGGTGATGGCGTGTGTATAAATAGCAAAACGGAATTAGACGCACAGTGAAACACATTAAAATAGGCACTAGTTATAAAGGGAGGAGAAGGAAGAGGGAGAGGAAGTTTTCCCCTTCACCTTTTCCCTTTCTTTTGTGTTTTTTTTTAATTTTTTTTTTTTTTTTTTTTTAGACACAATATTAAGGAAGGCTTAAGTAAGGCCAAGAGTCACATTATAAACACTATAAATGCAGATAAACGGGGGAAGGGGGGAGGGATGGGGAATGAACAGATAACAAAATAGAGTTGTGCACAAGGAAGGAGGAAGGGAGGTGGAGGGAGGGAGGTGGAGGGAGGGAGGTGGGGGAAGGGAGAGAACAGGAAAAATATATACATTTATTATTTTTTTTTTTTTCCTTTTTTTCGTTTTTGCTGTGTGTTGTTGCGGTTTTTTGTGGCTTTTTATTTATTTTTTTTTTATTTTTTCCCCCTTTTTTTTTTTTTTTTTTTTTTTTTTTTTTTCTTTCTTAAATGTGAAGGGGAGGGAGAGGGTGAAAGGAGGGGATGCCCTCTCCCCCCCCCCCGGGCGGCTCCCCCCTCGCCCCTTATATTTAGGACTAAGCGGGAAAAGGGTAGGTGCAAACAGGCTGAAATCGAAATTAATTACCTATATAACAGCAAAAATGCAATATGTCGGTAATGCCCTAAAAAAAATGGTATGGATGAATGGAATGGAAGGGATGAATGAGAGGAGAGTGGTAGAAAAGAGAACGGTCACAGAAAGGAAAAAGAGACATACGATTTATTTTTCCTCTTCTTTTGTTTTTCGGGGGAATAATGGCTAAAATAAAATATATTAGACATGAGTAATCAACACACATTTTTGTCATGGAATGTGAGAGGTATGGGAACGCAATTAAAACGAACACAGGTTTTTTCAGAAATTAACAAGGTGCAGGCAAAGATCATTTGTATCCAAGAAACACATATGACTAAAGAAAGATTGAAGTACCTAGAAAAACCTTGGATACAATGGTCAAGCCACTCATGTCATACTACATATTCAAGAGGGGTCTCTCTTTTGGTTCATCGAGGGGTAACATGGGAGTGTATTAGAGAAAAAAGAGATCCCGATGGAAGATATGTCTTTGTCTTTGCACTGGTGCATGCAATGCCTGTTGTAATTATGGGGATCTATAACCCCCCTCCAGCTACAATGCGAGTACTGAAAGAGGCAGTAATATTTATGTCAGAATATCCAGAGGCACATGTCGTATGTATGGGAGATTTCAATATGTGCTTAGACCCAAAACTAGATAGGCTCGGAAGAAGTAACCATAAAGGAGGGGAAGGGCCGAAGGCGTTGGAGAAATTTATGAATGAGGTAGGATGGGCTGACCTGTGGAGGATAAGAAACCCTGGGACTCGGGCTTACTCATGGCATGCGCCAGGGAGAGGGCGCATGTCTAGAATAGATATGGCAATGGGGAACGAAAAGATCCTGCCAATGGTTCAGTCTGTGGCGTACATGACAAGAGGGGTGTCTGATCATTCTGGATTAACCTTTGAGCTAAAAATAGGCCCAAAAAGAATAAAACCGGGTTATAGGATACAGGCTCAATGGTTAACCCAGATAGGATTAAATGATAGAATTCCAGAGCAAATGGGAATGTTCCTGGAAGCACATGGCAACAGGAAAATAGATGGAGTACTCTGGGATACATTTAAGGCATATTTGAGGGGGATAACAAGATCAACAATATCATACATTAAACGCACTAATAGACAGGAAGAGGAGGAATTGGAACAACTTTGTGCACAGGCAGAAAATAGGTTTATAGGGGACCCCTCAAATATAAACCAAATAAGATGGGCAGCCTCATCAAGGCAATATAAGAACCAACTAATAATTAACGCAAAGCGTAAGAAACTCCAACATGCACAAAAAAACTTTGAACAAGGACAACAATTTAATAAGATGCTGAATTTTATGATAAAACGACAAACCCCATCACTAGCAATATCAGAGGTGAAAAACGAAAAAGGTGAGACGGTAAACACATTAGATGAGATACTTGAGATATTCCAAAAATATTATATTAATATGTATACATCAACATTGACATGTACACGAGAAGAGATAGAGGAATATCTGAAGGACTTGAACTTCCTTAAATTAACAGAGGAACAAAAAGAGGAGTTAGAGAGGGATATAGAGGAAGAGGAAGTACGAGAAGCTATCTTTTCTCTGGGAAAGGGTAAGTCCCCAGGACCAGATGGCATACCACTGGAAATGTACCAGCGATATGCAGAAATTATGGTACCAGTTATGACCAAAATGTATGGAGAGGCGTTCCAAAGGGGAGAAATGCCTGTTTCCATGTATGATGCTACAGTTATATTGATACCAAAACCAGAGAAAGATAGAACTGAGTGCGGGTCGTATAGGCCAATATCGCTATTAAATATAGATTATAAAGTACTGGCAAAAGTGCTTGCCAATAGGCTTTACCAGGTAATATTGTCTATAATAGCGGAGGACCAAACTGGCTTTATGCCAGGGAAATCCACATCAATTAATATTAGAAGGACGCAATATATGACACAAATGAGAGAGTTTATCCCAGAAACAAGTGCCTTGGCATCGCTGGATACAGCCAAGGCATTTGACTCTATAGAATGGGAATTTCTGCAGACAGTCTTGGAAAGGAATGGATTTGGGGAAAAATTTAGAAAATGGGTGAGGATAATCTATAAACAACCATGCTCCAATTTACTAATAAACGGTATATTATCCCCTACAATAAAACTATATAGAGGAACAAGACAGGGCTGCCCAATGTCACCGCAATTATTCGCTCTGGCAATTGAGGCACTGGCAAATAGATTCAGACAATCAGACAAATACAAAGGGATTAAAGTAGGAGAAAAAACCGAACACATAGGCTTATATGCGGACGATATTATATTGTATATGGGAGATGCGCAAGCATCTCTGACAGAAGCAATGAGAATAATAGAAACATACGGGAGGTTCTCAGGGTTAAAAATAAATTGGCAAAAATCCGCATTAATGCCTCTGGGAACAGGTAATGAAAGGAGAGCCCAGACCCCATTAAAAATAGTAGAAGTCTTTAAATATTTAGGAGTAAACATAACGTTGAAACATGAAGATGAGATGGAAGCTAATATACTCCCACTAGTAGAATATGTAAAGAGAAAATTGGAAATATGGATAAAGCTACCAATATCAATGGCAGGCAGAATTCACCTGATAAAATCTATTATACTACCCAAGTGTTTATATGTATTTGCACATTCCCCAGTAAAAATACCAAAACAGATATTTAAAAAATTAAACTCGCAGATGACTCAGTTCATTTGGGCATATGGAAGATGTAAATTAAAATTTAATAAATTACAAAGACCAAAGACAGAAGCTGGACTGGCCCTCCCGGATTTATATTTATACTATTTGGCAGGACAACTGAAACATCTAAGATCATGGGTAGGACAGGAAATAATAACGAAGAATAGAGGAATATCTCCTTAGCAAAATGCAAATAGATGACTTAATGACGGGACTAGAATTAAAAGACCTGAGGAGAGTGGGAGTAAAAATTCCCCTCTTGAAACTGGCAAGGACAGTATGGAGAGAGGCTAAGAAACTGACGGGATTTGTTGGAATCCCAACAGAAACTGCGCTTTGGAACAACCCAAAATTTGAACAACTGGAAGCCTTTGAGGACAGTAAATTTTGGAAGCAGAATAAGATAACAACTTTTGGTCAGCTATATGACAAAAATGTAATACTAACCTATGAAAACCTGTGCAAACAATATAATTTACTGAGTAAACAGTTTTACAGATACCTTCAGCTGAGGCAGGTGCTACAGACACAGTTTAGAAGAGAGGAAATAAAAATATCCAAATATCCCCTTATAGGGATCCTGAGATCACAGGGACCTAAGGGATTGATAGCAAAGATTTACACACACCTGTTACAGAAGAAAATAGAAGGCGAACCACTGAAAATAAGGGATAAATGGCAGGAGGCTATCCCAGACATGAGCGATCATGAATGGGATGAAGCCTGTAATTCTCACTGGAAGGTATCCCCTGCAATGAACAACAGGATAATACAGATGAATATAATACATCAGACATACTTGGCTCCAAATAGATTGTATAAAATGGGGAGGATGACTGAACCAAGATGTACTAGATGCGGGCAGGGGGGAGCAGACTTCCTTCATGTAATGTGGTACTGTGGTAAAATAGGAAAATACTGGCAACAAGTAGCTAGGAAAATAGGAAGAGTCCTGAATAAACCTTTTATAGCTACGATGGAATTATGTTTGTTGGGGATATTGAGGGAAGAGAGAGATAATAGAGATAATAATACCTTCTTAAGGGAGGTATTGTTCCTGGCAAGAAAACAAATAATAGAAAAATGGATTCAGCCATATCCCCCGACAGTAACCCAGTGGGTGAGAGCAGTAAATCAGGTCCTACCCTATGAAAAAATAATGTATGAACAAAGGGGAAATGGGCGAAGGTATGAAAAAATATGGGCAAAATGGAATAGAATATGGCTATCAACGGATAGAGGAATAGTTGAAAATACAGTATTAAGTGACCATAGAGGGTGAGAGAGGAAGGAATGAAAGGAAGGAGCAAATGTAACTATGATTTGTATTATATAAAGAAATGTAAAAGTATATAAAAATGTATAATGTAAATTATTATGTAATGAAAAATTTGGAATAAAGAGTTTTGAAAAAAAAAAAACACTTACATGTCTGTTTTATTTCATACAATGATTTCCTATGATCATTGGCTCCATCTAGTGGTCACAATGCTGTATTGCTCTATTTTTTTTCTGATGGATTTCAGGAAAAATACCTTATTATGGCCACCAGATAGAGCTGATGATCATAGGAAATCACTCTGTTAATTAAATTACCGCCAGAATTTATCACGGCTCGGCAAATGGTTGTCCCATTCGTCAAGCAAATTTTTTTGTAAATAGACCTCTTTGTTTACTATGTCAGGCATGGTCTCATACAAATGACTGAAGTATCATTCTCATAATAGTACAGTACCCCCTAAGCGCTCAAGGGGCTATTCATTGAGTCAGGCTAAAAGGTGCCATGCAGTGCTTCAGCTGGTCTGTGTAGGGGACAGGAGCCACACCGGAGCAGAGATTCTTGCAGCTCTGCATGGGCAGGGCCAGAGGTGGTTCACACCGCGCCAGCTGGAGCCATGAATGACGGTGTGGGATAATTAGCAATGAGCTAATAAACACCCCCGGTTCAATTTGCAGCAGACATGCGAACAGACAAAAATTTGTTCGGACACGCGAACACTGTTAAAGTTTATGGGACACAAACGTGAAAAATCAAAAGTGCTAATTTTAAAGTCTTATATGCATGCTATTGCCATAAAAAGTGTTTGGGGACCCAGGTCCTGCCCCAGGGGACATGTAGCAATGCAAAAAAAAGTTTTCAAAACGGAAGTTTTTTCGGGAGCAGTGATTTTAATAATGCTTAAAGTGAAACAATAAAAATTTTATATTCCTCTAAATATCGTGCCTGGGGGGTGTCTATAGTATGCCTGTAAATTGGCACAGTTTTCCCGTGTTTAGAACAATACCACAGCAAAATGACATTGCTAAAGGAAAAAAAGTAATTTAAAACTGCTTGCGGCTGTAATGTATTGTCGGGTCCTGGCAATATAGATGAAGATCATTAAGAAAAATGGCATGGGTCCCCCCCGTCTATTACCAGGCCCTTTGGGTCTAGTATGGATATTAAGGGAAACCCAGCACCCAAATTTAAAAAAAATGGTGCAGGGGTCCCCACTATATACTCTGAACAGTAGTGTATATACTATATGGCCTGCCCTATATACTCTGCACAACATTGGACCTGAATTGTAATTACATGCCCCTGTTAAACAGGGGCAGAAAAATTGGGCCTTTGGTGGTGGTGGTGCCACAACACTGTAAGCACTCACAGTTAAGCTTGGTGGGAGCAGGAACAGGCCCTGCTATGAAATATTAGATCAAGAATTGTAATTACATGCCCCTGTTAAACAGGGGCAGAAAAACTGGGCCTTTGGTGGTGGTGGTGCCACAACACTGTAAGCCCTCACAGTTACTCTTGGTGGGCGCAGGAACGGGCCCTGCTGTGAAATATTGGATCAAAAATTTTAATTACATGCCCCTGTTTTACTACAGGGGCAGAAAAATTGGGCATTAGGCAGTGGTGGTGGTGCCCTAAACCAAAAATATTGTTGGAAGCTAGCATCATCAAGATTGAGGAGGAATAGGATAGTCACTCAGCATAGGTAGTTTTCAAGGGATCCCACATCCATAGAAAATTCAATCAGTTACATCAGCATCAGGTGCTTGATAGCTGCTGATCCAAGACTGATTTATTTTTATGAATGTGAGCCTATCAACGGAGTCTGTGGACAGGCGCACTCTATGATCCGTTACAAACCCTCCAGCAGCACTGAATGTGCGTTCAGAAAGAATGCTCGATGCAGTAGCTCAATTGCATATTGAGCAAGTTCTGGCCAGTGGTCCATCCTCAAGACACAGTAACCCAGTGGATACTCTGTTGGAAAGGTCTCCAAGTCTGCTCTTGCCCCTAGATATTCCTGTACCATGTAATGCAGACGCTGGGGATGGTTGCTTGAACCGATCAGACCTTGGCGCTGAGGACTGAAAAATTGTCTAAAGGCATCGGTCAGCTGGCCACCTTCTCCACTGCTCTTCCTCTGACTGAATGAAGCCTCAGCAACACGTCCAGCACCAGGAAATTGTAACCTTCCAGGGTCTGGAAATGCATTGCACAAACCTTTCTTCAAGGCTTCCTGAAGATGTTTCATCCTCTGCTCCCTTTGCAAAGGCAGGATGAGTTCTGCAACCTCACAGAAGTGGTTGTACACCACCAGAAGTATAGTAGCAACTGCACTGTATTGTGTACTGTGTACACCACCAGAAAAGTAGTAGAAACAGTACACCACGGAATGCACTGTAGATATAGGCTACACTTGATGCAGAGTGTGTGTATATATATATATATATATATATATATATATATATATCAAATACACTGCCGCTAACTGAATAACCTACCTGCTTAATCTAAATCATGCTATCTCTGTTCTGTTGCTCCAGGGCCTTCAAATGTGTAATAGGTCCCTGCATGTTGGACCTCTCTGTGTGGACAGGCTGTGTAAAAGTCACACACACGTGGTTTCGCCATACTCGGGAGGAGTAACAAAATGTATTTTGGGGTGTCATTGGAAGTATGCATATGCTGCATGTGAGAAATAACTTGTTATTTTGTCAATTTTGTGTAAAAAAAAAAAAAAAAACTCTTAATTTTCCCAAAAATTGTGTGAAAAAAATGACAACTTAAAAAAACTCACCATGCCTCTTACTAAATACCTTGGACTGTCTACTTTTTAAAAATGGGTCATTGGGGGGGGGGGGTATTTGTACTTTCCTGACATTTCAGGGCCTCAAGAAATGAGATGGGCCGTCAGTACATCAGGTGTGATCAATTTTCAACGATTTTCACCATAGCGTGTAGACTCTATAATTTTCACACAGTCCAAACAAGCTGACAATTGGTCTGGGCAGGAAGGGGGTATACCTGCCCTGTATTGAAGTGGTTAAATAGGTACCCAGGGTGGTAAGATCTGCTAAAGCAGACCAGAAATTTCTGTAGCCATTTTCACTCGGTCATACACAGCTAGTGCTCGGTTGGCTGAAATTCAGTAGGAATTCCACCATGGTGGGGCTTGAACCTGGCCTCAGGGCAGAAGGTACTATTAAGTGCGCAGGCAAAGGTGGTGATCTCACTTCTACACAGACAGGACGTCTCTATGAAAGACAGGAAGTGATGTCAGGTCCAGACAGGAAGTTTCGGGTGAGAGGCGAGGTTACGAGGAAGTAGAGAGGAGCTATTTCTGGAAGTGGCAGCAGAGGAGGTAATAAGATCTTATTTTCTATTTACACCCAGTAACCCCCCCGTCATGTCCGTCCTCCTGCTCCATAGTCACTGTGTCACATATATAGTGTGGAAACCTAGATTAACCCCTTCAGGGGCGGAACATTCCTCCACTTACGGGACTGGAACATTCTCTTCATTTTGGAGATAAATTCTAGTAATATGTTCCTCTAATCAAACAGCACTGACAATAAATAGAGAAGACAATGACCATCCTGACCATACATGGCCTACAAAGGGCATTTATTACACTACACAGGCAGCCAATGGGCAATCATTACAATATGCAACCAACACAATGATGGAGTGCCGGGGGCAGGAGTATGGAGCATAGAGCCCCTTACATTGCTGGTCAGGAGGAAGAAAACATTCCCTGGCCTGCCATGAAGAATATGTTCCATCATTGGTGTCAAGATGGAGGAAAATACTGAGGGTTCTGAGGGAAGTAGAGGGTCTAAGGGGTCTCTGAGGAGTAATGGATTGCTGATGGATTTTAAGGGCCCCTTAGTGGGTAGTGGGGAGCCTTGCCGTTAGAGTTCTGGCAATTATCATGATTAGCTGGCAGGAGGAGGTTCCCCTTCCTGGACATCATGATGACCTTACATTGACCTCACAGCACTGCCTCGTATTTATCATCCCTTATCTGCAGATCTAAAACTAATCAAAACCAGTTCAGAGATGAAACAAACCCAACAGAGAAAAAAATATTTATGATCCAGCAGGTCAAGAGACTCCCGGGACCTTGAAAATGTAACCACATTGAACAGTCCAAATTAAATGTGTTCTCATGGGGACAGTAGCCCTGTTGGGGCCCAGGCCCCATACATCTGTACTTGGGCCCCCCCCGATGATGGCCCTGGTGTCTCAGCTTCACTCACGAGTCACCGGATGCCCATAATAATAATGCTAACGGTGCGTCATCCCCTCCACTCTTCTCGTCCTTCCCAGGTGATGTCACGACGCATACAGTACAAGCACCGGGGACGGACGGGAGGGAAGGAGGGGCCAGCGGGGAGCAGCGTGCCATTAGAAGTATTATTATCAGCATTATTACAGCCACTTCAAGTGGCCTCTCATGTGGCCGAGTCCGGGCCCCTAATGGCCTCGGGCCCTTGGGCGGTGCCCAAGAGCCCGACTGGTCAGTCCGCCCCTGACGCCATCTTTAGGTGAATGGACACTGGTAGACCAAAGTCTTATGCGGCGTACACACGGTCGGAATTTCCGATGGAAACAGTCCGATGGGAGCTTTTCATCGGATTTTCCGACCGTGTGTATGCCCATCGGTCTTTTTCTGTCGGAATTTCCGACGGACTTTGGATTGAGAACCTGTTCTCAATTTTTAGGACGGAAAACCTTTCTATCGGATTTTCCGATCGTGTGTATGCAATTCCGACACGCAAAATTCCGACGCATGCTCGGAAACAATTCTACGCATGCTCGGAAGCATTAAACTTCCCTTTTATAGTGCTGTCGAACGTGTTTTATGCCGCTGTGTTATTGACCATCGGAATTTGGTGTGATCGTGTGTAGGCAACACAGCTTAAGCGGACTTCCGTCCGAATTCCGTCGGAAAAAACGTCAGAGTTTTTTCCGACGAGAATTCCGATCGTGTGTACGCGGCATTAGACAGGAAGTCTGCCCCCATATTAACCCCTCCCATACAGGGTGGACTTCCTGTCTAAGACTTTGGTCTACCAGTGTCCATTCACCTAGAGATGGCGTATAACCCAGTAAGTAATGAATAATAGCCTAACTCTATGTCCCGTGATGTATTCAAAGAAAAGTATTTTACAGGTAAATATGACGAAAAAAATCCTATTTTCATTTCCCAAAGTTGTCCGTCTACATGGAGACCTGTATAGATCACATGGCGGCACGAATGAGGATGGAGGAGGACCGGAATCACATGACTGAGAAGATACTAAACCTCACCCTGGAGATCATCTACCTGCTGACCGGAGAGGTGAGGAGGATTCTGGGAGGTCACATGACATCACTCTTATCTCTATTAATAAAACACAGACCTGACCGGAGAGGTGAGGAGGATTCTGGGAGGTCACATGACATCCCTCTTATCTCTATTAATAAAAACACAGACCTGACCGGAGAGGTGAGGAGGATTCTGGGAGGTCACATGACATCCCTCTTATCTCTATTAATAAAACACAGACCTGACCGGAGAGGTGAGGAGGATTCTGGGAGGTCATATGACATCACTCTTATCTCTATTAATAAAAACACAGACCTGACCGGAGAGGTGAGGAGGATTCTGGGAGGTCACATGACATCACTCTTATCTCTATTAATAAAACACAGACCTGACCGGAGAGGTGAGGAGGATTCTGGGAGGTCACATGACATCACTCTTATCTCTATTAATAAAACACAGACCTGACCGGAGAGGTGAGGAGTAGGGTGACCACATTTCCAAACTGCCATTCAGGGACAACCCCCCCCCCCCCCCCCGCACCCGCCCAAAAAAGATGGTTTTTGATACTTTTTTTGCCAATTTTTGCGGGGAAAAAAGCAAACAGTGGTAACCAGTTTAGACAGGTGGTATGCAATGTGCACCTGCTTTAACTAAGTACTTTGTACATCACTTACTCTAGCAAGTTCACTACATCAAAGTTATGCTTGAGATTGCTATAAACAGCTGCCTGTGCATTGTGCAGTATTTTGTGATTGCGCCCTGCACACAATCACTGGCTACCTAAAACAGGTCATACTTTTAAATGTGTTAGACATCTCTTAAGAAATAGAAAAAACAAAAAGAACAAGTTGCAATAAATTAACAGATTATTTTTATTTTCTCAACAAGAACTTTTAGAAACTAGGTATAAACTAGTAACCAACCATATATAACAAACCACAAACAAATCCACTTTTTTCTTAAATAACAGATAGATATATTACTATAAATATATTCTTGAAAATATAAAACTTACAAAACAGTCAAATGTAAATATAACGTTGCTTAAATATTACTGCTGTGTCTAATTCAGCTCACATGGCAATATGCCCATAATCAGACCACATGACACCAGCTGAGTATCTTTTGTCTTCAACACTGATGTCTAAAAGTGTATTTCTTGTCACTTCTTGCACATTGCAAGAGTTTTTTATTTTGTTTTACGAAGCTATGAAAAGATTGACAGCCCATGTCAAAATTGATTTTCACCTGAAGTTCAGATTTTATTAGATCGATGCTGCATCTATTTCTTGTGTCAGACCAGCACATTCCCATCATGCTGAAGACCCTTTCAACTGCTGCATTTGAGCATGGGATGCTAACGACAAATGAGACCACTTTCAAGAGGTTTGGCAGTTTGTCAGGTCCAGCCTTCGTGAATATTGTTGACCATTTAACATCGGTGTTGAGATCATCATCCGCTTCAGTACTGGTAGAAACCGTTTGAAAGTGTGGACAAACACAAGCAAATTCTTCATAAAGTTCATCTATTGAAACAGAGTCTAAATTCAGAGCTTCAACGGATGCCACCAGGTTATCAAACGTAAGGTTCTCCTTCAAATTTAGGCATTGAATGTTTGACAAATAGTTTTTGTCTGAAAAGTCAAACCACTGTTCTAAATACAGAACAGCTTTTTGATAACATTTTAGGAATTCTGATTCAATTTTTTTGGCTTGCAGGTGAGGTAATTTTTTCAAAGCTTTCCCTACTAGATATCCAAAAAAAATGGTCTGTCTGTCTCTGTATTAGTTTGCCTTTGACTGATGTCATGATCTCATATACATCAACTGCAATCAAGTCATTTCGATCCAGTTTTAATATGGCTGTCTGAAAAATAGGCAAGCAGTTGTGTAAAAACTGGAGATATAACTCAGGAACTGATGGCGGGTCCAGTTCTGTGGTCTCACTATCTTCATCCACAATAAATTGCCATATTACTTTAGGTGTTTCGTCCTCACCAATACTCTGGAAGTAAGCTTTTACAGCTGGCCAATTTTTTAAAACTCTCTCGATTGCTGGATAAAGAGACAGCCATCTTGTTGGTACATGGCGAAGAAGTTCTGACCACTCAAGGTCAACAAAGTCAAACATTTCTTTTAGTGTGGCAACTCTCTTGGCTGATATTGAAAAATAATTATATAATTTCAAAATTAGACTTTCCACGTCACAATTTAAGACATCTGAAGCCTTTTTAGCTGTATTGTGAAGAATGTGAGCTGGGCAGCCAGCTGGCAATATCCGATGATTTACAGCATAAAGCTTCTGGTACACACCGTTATGCTTACCAAAGTTCACACTTGCATTGTCAGCAGAATATGCAGACATCATATCCACAGATAGGCCATTTGTTTTTATCACATTTAAAATTTGCTCTGAAATTGCAGCAGCACTTTCCTCACCTTCATAAAAATCCAACAAGCTTGTTACCACTCCTTTGGAGGGCTTAAAGTAACGCAGAACTAAGGGGAAAAGTTTGGTGTGCCCATGGTTAGATGCATCCGATCCAACACTAAAATAAGCATAGCTGTTTTTTAAATCTTTAACTACCATTTCCACACTGTAAGGAGCCAGCACGTTTGTTACAATGGCTTCAGCTTTGGTACGACCACATGACATCCTAGTGGCTTTAGCAGAATCCTGAAATATAACAGGAAGTAGTTTCATGGTGCAGTCCAAGGATCTATACGAATGACTGTGGCACACGGAATGGTAAACCATTGATATTTCAGCTGCTATAATTTCATCTTGCATTGCCATATCCTTAGAGGGAATCATGAATTTGGAAAGCATCCCACTTTGTTTTGCAGCCCGATCAGCATTTTTGTGACTTTCGCTAGATATGTGGATTTTGATATCACCTTCACCACCATGACCAATTCCAAACTCGCGCCTACACAGAGTACAATATGCTCTATGATAGTTACCAGTCACTGCTGTAATGCATGTATAGGTTGTTTTCCATAAGTCTCGAAAACGGCACAATCGCTTTACCTTCTTTGATTTAGAGGTCGATGGCCCCTGTTCATCCCCGCTGCTATCCATCTTAGTACCAGTTGCACGATGTGTGAATGATCCTATATAGTGATGATCCAAACACATTGACTGATGTATGAAATGGGCAAGCCAACTTGTAATACAAAGTATTTACCAACAAGCCACAGAGCTCCACAGCAATAAAACTCAGAGAGTCTACAAGCTGCGTTTCACTGAGAAAAAATTATCACATCTGATGCACTGATGGCCTCTCATTTCTTGAGACACTAATGGCCCATAAAGAAAATCGTGCGAACATTTTTGTCCAAGGAACGATCGTATAATTTTCTAAAAGTGTGTACACAATTGACAGCCGATTCCGAATGAAAATTTCCGAAGGGAGAAACGCCAACATTTTTCTTGTATGGAAACAGAATGAACCATTTTCGTACGAGAAATAGCAGATACGAAAGATTGCGCATTATCAGAAACAACAAATAACAAAAAAGCTTTTGTCGTACGCCAATTTTCGTGCATTATTTCTATGCTCGGTTCCGACTTGTTGTGAAACATTGAGGGAAACCGGCAGATTGTTTGTCCGATTTTCTCATAGTGTGTACAGGGCTTAACAAGCCAGGACTGTAAAAATACCCCCCAAATTACCACTATTTGTAAAGTGGACATTCCAAGGTATTTAGTAAGTGGCATGGAGAGTTTTTCCAAGTTGTCATATTTTACCACAATTTTTTTGCAAAATGAAGATTTTTAGTTTTCACAAAATTGTCATATTCAAAGGTTATTTCTCTAACACAGCATATGCATACTTGCAACTACACCCCAAAATACATTCTGCTGCTAATAAGTGAGTTTTCATGGATCTCCTAAAGGTGGACAGGGTAGGGGCTGATCGGATATACCGGGGCAGGGAGTTCCATAGGATGGGAGAGGCTCTGGAGAAGTCCTGAAGGCGACCATAAGAGGAGGTAACAAGGGGGCTAGAGAACAGGAGGTCCTGGGAAGAGCAGAGGGGATTATTTGGGTGAAATCTGCAGAAGAGGTTGGTGATGTAGATGGGGGCAATGTTGTGGATGGCCTTGTATGTTATGGTTAGCATTTTGAATTTAATACGGTGGGGGAGGGGAAGCCAGTGAAGGGATTGGCAGAGAGGGGCAGCAGTCACGGATCGGTTAGTGAGGTGTATTAGTCTAGCAGCAGAATTCATAATAGACTGAGGGGGGGAGGAGCCTGCGTAAGGGTCGGCCATCAAGGAGAAAGTTGCAGTAGTCAAGGTGGGAAATAACCAAGGAGTGAATAAGTTGCTTTGTGATGTCATTATTCAGGAAGGGTTGAATTCTTGAGATGTTGCAGAGGTGAAGGCGGCAGGATTTATCCAGTGATTGGATATGGGGCTGAAGGAGAGGTCAGAGTCAAGGATTACACCCAGGACCCTGGCATGTGTGGAGGGACCAATGGTTGTGCTTTTGATATTAATGGTAAAATCAAGGGGGGGGGGGGGGCGGGAAGGAGGAAATGTAACAAGCTCCGTTTTAGAAAGACTGAGTATGAGGAAGTGGTGTGACATCCATACCGATATGTCATTCAGTAAGTTTGATATCCGTGAGGAGATCGAGGAGTTTAGTTGACAAGTGGAGAGATAGATCTGGGTGTCATCGGTGTACAGGTGGTATTGGTAGCCATGGGAGGTTATCAACTGGCCCAGGGAAGAGGTATAAATCGAGAATAGGAGGGGCCCAAGGACGGAGCCTTGGGGTACCCCAACAGAGAGAGGAAGAAGAGCGGAGGAGATGGAGTTGTGACACTGAAAGTGGAGGAAGAACGGAGGGGGACAGCAGAACGGAGGGGGACAGCAGAACGGAGGGGGACAGCAGAATGGAGGGGGACAGCAGAATGGAGGGGGACAGCAGAATGGAGGGGGACACAGAAGAAGAACGGAGGGGGACAGCAGCAGAACAGAGGAGGACATGGTGGAAAACTGGAGGGGGACAGCAGCAGAACGGAGGGGGACAGCAGAACGGAGGGGGACACAGAGGAAAACTGGAAGGGACAGCAGCAGAAAAGAGGGGGACACGGAGGAAAACTGGAGGGGGACAGCAGCAGAACGGAGGGGGCCCGCAGCAGAATGAAGAGGGACAGCTGCAGAACGGAGGGGGACAAAGTGTGAGTGTAACACAGACAGTACAGTACACTAACCTACCTGTCCTGGTCCTGGAAGTTTGTCGAGTTGGCAGCGGTCCCGGGACTGGCCCTGACTGGGCACAGGCTGGATCCTTACCAGCAGTAAGTGTGGCTCTGTCTGGTAGGGATTAAAGACACATTTTATTTATGTTATAAAGATGTTTTCTGTAAGAATTTTTAAATATGGACAAAATAAACTATGTGGGGGATAGCAGAACAGAGGGGGACAGCAGAACGGAGGGGGACACGGAGGAAGAACAGAGGGGGCAGCAGAACGGAGGGGGACACAGAGGAAGAACAGAGGGGGCAGTAGAACGGAGGGGTACACGGAGGAAGAACTGAGGGGGGCAGCAGAACAGAGGGGGACACGGAGGAAGAACTGAGGGGGGCAGCAGAACAGAGGGGGACACGGAGGAAGAACAGAGGGGGACACGGCGGAAGAACGGAGGGGGACAGCAGAACAGAGGGGGGGACATGGAAGAACGGAGGGGAACAGCAGCAGAACAGAGGGGGACACAGAGGAAGAACGGAGGGGGACAGCAGAACGGAGGGGGGGACACGGAGTAAGAACGGAGGGGGACAGCAGCAGAACAGAGGGGGACACGGAGGAAGAACGGAGGGGGACAGAAGAACAGAGGGGGACACGGCGGAAAAACGGAGGGGGACACGGCGGAAGAACGGAGGGGGACACGGCGGATAAACGGAGGGGGACACGGCGGAAGAACGGAGGGGGACAGCAGAACGGAGGGGGGGACACAGAGGAAGAACGGAGGGGCACAGCAGCAGAACAGAGGGGGACACAGAGGAAGAGCGGAGGGGGACAGCAGAACAGAGGGGGACGTGGAGGAAGAACAGAGGGGTACGCGGTGGAAGAACGGAGGGGGACAGCAGAACGGAGGGGGACACGGAGGAAGATCGGAGGGGGACAGCAGCAGAACAGAGGGGTACACGGAGGAAGAACTGAGGGGGACACGGTGGAAGAACGGAGGGGGACACGGTGGAAGAACGGAGGGGGACACGGCGGAAGAACGGAGGGGGACACGGCGGAAGAACGGAGAGGGACACGGCGGAAGAACAGAGGGGGACACGGCGGAAGAACGGAGGGGGACACGGTGGAAGAACGGAGGGGGACCCGGCGGAAGAACGGAGGGGGACACGGCGGAAGAACGGAGAGGGACACGGCGGAAGAACAGAGGGGGACACGGCGGAAGAACGGAGGGGGACACGGCGGAAGAACGGAGGGGGACACGGCGGAAGAACGGAGGGGGAGAGCAGAACGGAGGGGGACACGGCGGAAAAACGGAGGGGGACACGGCGGAAGAACGGAGGGGGACACGGCGGAAGAACGGAGGGGGACACGGCGGAAGAACGGAGGGGGACACGGCGGAAGAACGGAGGGGGACAGCAGAACAGAGGGGGACAGGGCGGAACAACGGAGGGGGACACGGCGGAAGAACGGAGGGGGACACGGCGGAAGAACGGAGGGGGACACGACGGAAGAACGGAGGGGGACGCGGCGGAAGAACGGAGGGGAACAGCAGAACAGAGGGGGACACGGCGGAAAAACGGAGGGGGACACGGCGGAAGAACGGAGGGGGACACGGCGGAAGAACTGAGGGGGACACGGCGGAAGAACGGAGGGGGACACGGCGGAAGAACGGAGGGGGACACGGCGGAAGAATGGAGGGGGACAGCAGAACGGAGGGGGGGGACACGGAGGAAGAACGGAGGGGGACAGCAGAACAGAGGGGGACAGGACAGCAGCAGAATGGAGGGGGGACAGTACACCAAGTCACCAACCTACCTGTCCTGGAAGTTGGTCAATGTCTTCTGCTGTCTTCCTCCGAAATTGACTGCAGGTCAGGACTTTTGCAAATTTGCGGATCTCGTGGGCGGGAGGAGCCTGGAGGAGGGCGCGCACGATGCTCAGGCTGGCTTGGCTGGCTGCTCAGCTCGGTGACTGGCGTCACTCAGTCTGTGGCTCTGTGCTGGGTGGCAAAGGCAGCTGATCTCCCTGGGGGGTGGGGGGCTGGGGGCGCGCACGCTGGTCGTAGGGTGCGGGGCTGCGCTGCGGGCGGGTACACTGCCCACACACTGACTTCGGGACGGGAACTGCCCATGTGACTGTCAGCCCGCCCCTGAGCTGACGTCACTGGTTACTAGACGCTGGGCGGCCGCTAGCCTAGCAACCGCACAGTGTCAGAGAGAGTCAGAATGTAATGTTAACTAACGGCGGCGGCCGGCGGCGGACGGGCGGAAGTCTGGTGGTCTGGTGGACAGTGGTGGGCAGTCAGTCACTGTGTTTTTTTTTTCATTCCGGGACACTGTATTGTCCCGGAATGAAGCTCGCCGGGACACGGGACATTAAACTTAAATCCGGGACAATCCCGGGCAATCCGGGACACGTGGGCACCCTAGTGAGGAGGATTCTGGGAGGTCACATGACATCACTCTTATCTCTATTAATAAAACACAGACCTGACCGGAGAGGTGAGGAGGATTCTGGGATTCTAACATGATCTTCCTATTGGTTCTCCAATACAGAGATTTCCTCTTGTGAAGTCAGGTGATCATATGACCATCACAGTGCCTCCATGTGACTCCCTAAAACCTGAGAGACACAACATGGAGAAGATTCTAGAAGTCACCAAGAAGATGATGGAGCTGCTGACAGGAGAGGTGAGGAGGATTCTGGGAATTCTGGGACATTATCCAGTAACAGACAAGGGATGTGTCTGGATGGTGACTGTATCATTGTGTGTGTCAGGTTCCTATAAGGTGTCAGGATGTCACTGTCTATTTCTCCATGGAGGAGTGGGAGTATTTAGAAGGACACAAGGATCTCTACAAGGACGTCATGATGGACAATCAGACTTTGAGTTTTGTGAGGAGTGTAAGGAAGGAATTTCCCTGGAATGAGACGATATTGAACCTCACCCTGGAGATCCTCAGCCTGATGACTGGAGAGGTGAGTGTAATGAATGGGTTAAGCATGATACATGGGTAACATTGACTGGCGGGTCAATGAATCTTACTAGTAAAACATTAGTCCCTATTATATGTAGAGCTCACCTCCAGAGGGGCCACTGAGAAGATGCCCAGGTCTCCCTTGCTAGTACGGAGGTCGACAGTCTCATGCCCCGTACACACGGTCGGTAATTCCGACCACAAAATCCGTCAGATTTTTTCCGACGGATTTTGTCCGACACTGGTGTTGCATACACACGGTCGGACAAAGTTGTCGGAAAATCCGATCATCCTGAACGTGGTGACGTTCGTTGCGTACGACGGGACTACGTAGAGGCTAGTAGCCAATAGCTTTGGTCTCATAATTTGATCTGAGCATGCGTGGCACTTTGTCCGTCGGAATTCGCTACACACGATCGGAAAAAGTCCGATAGGACTTTGTTGTCGGAAAATTTGAGAGCAGGAGATAAAACTTTGTCCGTCGGAAAATCCGACGGAAAAAGTCCGATGGAGCCTACACACGGTCGGAATATCCAACAACATTGTCCGATAGGACATTTTCCGTCGGAGAATCCGACCGTGTGTATGGGGTATTACACATGCTGACTGATTGCATACAAAATGAAACCCCTAAGGTGTGACCTCATTTTATATGGTTTTGGTAAATCTGAAGACAAAAATCTGCAGAAAATCTAATAGTGTGTATAGGGTCCAATGCCCCGTACACACGAGCGGAATTTCTGTCGGAAAAATCTTGGATGTTTTTTCCAACGGAATTCCGCTCAAGCTTGTCTTGCATACACACAGTCACACAAAAGTTCTCTGAACTTTACGACCGTCAAGAACGCAGTGATGTACAACACCACGACGAGCTGAGAAAATGAAGTTCAATGCTTCCGAGCATGCGTCAAATTGTTTCCAAGCATGCGTAGGAATTTGGCGCGTCGGAATTGCTACAGACGATCGGAATTTTTTCCGTCGGAAAAATAGAGAACCTGCTCTCAATCTTTTGCTGCACCAGCAAAAGTCCGATGTAGCATACACACGGTCGTAATTTCCGACCAAAATCTCATATCGGACTTTTGCTGGCGCAATTTCCGATCGTGTGGACGGGGCATAAGCCCTTATAGCTGCAGTCACACATGAAAGTCCCAAATGGTGTCCTACTCACAATATCCCAGTAGCTGACCACCATCCAGCTTTCACCAAGAGGTCCTTAGTGAGGGATATAAAGATCCTTCTCCAGAACAGGACTTAAGAACAGTGACTTTCAGCTAATAATCCTTTATCTGTCTTCCCCGGGCCCTCAGCCCAGCTCCTGTTGAGGCCCACACTGCAGTTTCTTGTCTCTGTATCGATTTTCCATTGAAGGCAGCTCCAGGAGAACTGGGCACAGTGGTTTAGTGGTTAGCACTCTCACCTAGCAGTAAGAAGGGTCACTGGTTCAAATCCCAACCACGACACTACCTGCCTGGAGTTTGCATGTTCTCCCTGTGCCTGCGTGGGTTTCCTCCGGGTACTCCGGTTTCCTCCCACAATCCAAAGACATGCAGGTAGGTTAATTGGCTTCTGTCCAAAAATTGGCCCTAGTATATGAATGGGGACCTTGGATTGTGGGCTCCTTGAGGGTAGGGACTGATGTGAGTGTGCAATGTACAGGGATAGGGACAATTGTAGACACTCACTCAGGTTGAACTGGATGGACTGATGTCTTTATTCAACCTTACCAACTATGAAACTATGGAACCCTCTCTGGAGAGAAAAGAAACCCCGGGCAAGGCCTCCCTAATCTTTATTATCTGCCCAGCCACCTTCTGAATACCTCTTTCCAGGGATTGGCATGATAAATATTCATACTGGTCATTTGATTCTCCCTGCCCTATACTCTGGAAACTTCTTCCCGAAGCAGCTGGGGGTGAATGAAACATCCAGCTCAGGAAACCCTGACCAGACAAAAGCAATAGATCAGTGATCCACTCAGCACAGTGAAGCCAAGAACTAGATTTAGCCAGACAGCTAAGAGGAGGGCCCTACATCCGCCCCCCCCATCTCAAAATATGACCATGTCCTCATGGGCCAGGTGACCACAAAAGAAAAAAAACCTCTTGCCCCCAAGAGTGGAGTATCCTATGACAATAGTTAGTCAGGGGATTGAAGTCAAGTAAGACTGGTGTTCCACTCAGCACAATGAGGCCAAAAGGAGGGCACTACATATATTACTTCTAGAGGGAGCTATAAATATGACCACATTGTAATCATATCATTGGTTGAAGATGTCTGTCCTTTGATGAATTAGGCACATTTTTGCGAATAAATCTAGAGCTGACCATAGAGGTGAGGGATTACGGGAGAGTGATATTTATCTTTCTATAACACAGAACTCTACAGTAGTCATGAAGAAGTCTACGGAAAATGTCACAAGAAGGAGATCTCATAATATGACCAGAAGATCCTCGAGAATCCAGAATCCCATCAACATCCCCCCTCCTCCATCCCTGATCCCTACAAGACACAACATGGAGAAGGTTCTAGAAGTCACCAAGAAGATGATGGAGCTGCTGACAGGAGAGGTGAGGAGGATTCTGGGAATTCTGGGACATTATCCAGTAACAGACAAGGGATGTGTCTGGATGGTGACTGTATCATTGTGTGTGTCAGGTTCCTATAAGGTGTCAGGATGTCACTGTCTATTTCTCCATGGAGGAGTGGGAGTATTTAGAAGGACACAAGGATCTCTACAAGGACGTCATGATGGACAATCAGCCGCCCCTCACATCACCGGGTAAGAGGAGACTTTATTGTAAAGGAGAGAGCAGTACGGAGGCTCCACCTAGATCCCCCATCATCTGATAAACACATAGAAACAATGTATTCAGTCATAACTGCTAGAAAATTTCTTAGAACCCCCAAAGATTAAAAAATATATATAAACTGAGGTCCTAGAGAATAAAATGGTGGGTGTTGCCATTTTTTGTGTCACACAGTATTTGTGTAGTGGTTTTTCAAACTTTATTGAATTTTAGTGCACACAAACACAATGATAATATTGTGATAACATCCTCATACAGAAATTTGTAATGAGGGAGGAGTCAATAACCCAATGATGGTGGTCTTCAGGATCAGTCCAGTCTTCATCTTGGTTGTTCTCCCCCCATCCTCACTCTCTGACCTCTGGTGGGGCTCAGCCCCGCTGTTATTCATGACTAAATCATGGACTGAATAAGGAAGTGCAGGACTTCTTGTGTTGGGAAGATGGCAATGAGTGATAGAGGGGGAGGGGACACTCGTCCTATAATCCCCTCATCACTGTCACTCCTATAAAAGACAGTTCTCGTTGTTTCCTCTCTCTGACTAAGGCCCATGAATAAAGAAATGATCTGGTAGGAGATCAGAGGACCCATTTACTAGTTACCTTGAGGGGAGAATTGTAAGATCCTCAGAGACAAAGCTGCCTGATGTGGGCGGAGTCCTGGTTTAGGGGAACCAATCAGCTCATGTCTAGTAATAATCTTTGTATTTCTATTTTAGTAGATGGACGGGAGATGAGGAAAACCTCAGAGGATTGTCTCACTTTGTCTCCAGACTGTAAAGTAGAAGATGAGGACATCACACAGTATAGTCCAGGAGAAAACCCGACTACCTCAAATGTCCATCCGGCACCACACAGTGTAGATGGACCATCGTATTCCTCTTATCCTGAGGAACCTCAGACTGTGCGGGACGGTGCCGGACCATCGTATTCCTCTTATCCTGAGGAACCTCAGACTGTGCGGGACGGTGCCGGACCATCGTATTCCTCTTATCCTGAGGCACCTCCGACTGTGCGGGACGGTGCCGGACCATCGTATTCCTCTTATCCTGAGGCACCTCCGACTGTGCGGGACGGTGCCGGACCATCGTATTCCTCTTATCCTGAGGAACCTCAGACTGTGCGGGACGGTGCCGGACCATCGTATTCCTCTTATCCTGAGGAACCTCAGACTGTGCGGGACGGTGCCGGACCATCGTATTCCTCCTATCCTGAGGAACCTCAGACTGTGCGGGACGGTGCCGGACCATCGTATTCCTCTTATCCTGAGGAACCTCAGACTGTGAGGGATGGTGCCGGACCATCGTATTCCTCTTATCCTGAGGCACCTCCGACTGTGCGGGACGGTGCCGGACCATCGTATTCCTCTTATCCTGAGGCACCTCCGACTGTGCGGGACGGTGCCGGACCATCGTATTCCTCTTATCCTGAGGAACCTCAGACTGTGCGGGACGGTGCCGGACCATCGTATTCCTCTTATCCTGAGGAACCTCAGACTGTGCGGGACGGTGCCGGACCATCGTATTCCTCTTATCCTGAGGAACCTCAGACTGTGAGGGACAGTGCCATCCTTCCAACAGATAATACGTTTTCCTGTACTGAGTGTGGAAAGTGTTTCCGTTTTAAATCCAAACTTATTGTGCATATAAGCTCTCACACAGGGGAGAAGCCGTATACCTGTTCTAAGTGTGGGAAAGTATGTTTAACGAAGTCCCAGCTTTCCACACATCTGAGATCTCACAAGGTTCAGATTGTGAGGGACGGTGCTGTCCTTCCAACAGATAAGAGGTTTTCCTGTACAGAGTGCGGGAAAGTTTTTTTAGCGAAGTCTCATCTTTCCATACATCAGTGGTCTCACACAGGTGATAAGCCGTATTCCTGTTCTGAGTGCGGGAAATGTTTTATACAAAATTCAGACCTCGTCAAACATCAGAGGTCTCACACAGGTGAGAAGCCATATTCTTGTTCTGAATGCGGAAAAAGTTTTGCACAAAAAACAGGACTTGTCACACATCAGAGGTCTCACACAGGTGAGAAGCCGTATTCATGTTCTGAGTGCGGGAAATGTTTTGTACAAAAATCACAACTTGTCAGACATCAAAGTTCTCACACGGGAGAAAAGCCTTATTCTTGTTCTGAGTGCGGGAAATGTTTTTCACAGAAGTCCAGTCTTTACAAACATCAGAGACCGCATTTGGGTGAGAAGCCATTTAACTGTTCTGAGAGCGGGAAATGTTCTGTACGAAAACCAAACATTGTTAAACATCAAAGTTCTCACACAAGGGAAAAGCTGTTTTCTTGTCCTGAGTGCGGGAAAAGTTTTCGAAGCAAGTCACGTCTTTGCAGACATCAGAGATTGCACACAGGGGAAAAGCCGTATTCCTGTCCTGAGTGCGGGAAATGTTTTTCATGCAAGTCACATCTTTGCAGACATCAGAGATTGCACATGGGGGAAAAGCCTTATTCCTGTTCTGAGTGCGGGAAATGTTTTTCACAGAAGTCACATCTTTGTAGACATCAGAGCTTACACACGGGGGAGAAGCCGTATTCGTGTTCTGAGTGTGGGAAATGTTTTTTAAGAAAGTCCAGTCTTTACAGACATCATAGATGTCACACGCGGGAGAAGCCGTATTCCTGTCCTGAGTGCGGGAATTTTTTTTCACATAAGTACCATTGTTACACACATCAGAGATTGCACACGGGTGAGAAGCCGTATTCCTGTCCTGAGTGCGGGAAATGTTTTTCAGTTAAGTCAAATCTTCTCGAACATCAGAGGTCACATACGGGTGAGAAGCCGTATTCTTGCCCTGAGTGCGGGAAATGTTTTTCTCAGAAGTCCAGTCTTGACAGACATCAGAGAACTCACACGGGGGAGAAGCCGTATTCCTGTCCTGAGTGCGGGAAATGTTTTTCACATAGGTCCAGTCTTGACAGACATCAGAGATGTCACACGGGGGAGAAGCCATGTTCCTGTCCTGAGTGAGGGAATGGTTCTCCACTGAAGTCCTGTCTTCTGTACATCAGGGGTCCCACAAAAAATTTAAATAAATAAAAAAATATTTTCTGCTTTCTGTTATAAAACATATCTAATAATAAAAAAAAAAAAAAAATCTCTTCATAAACTTTGACAAAATGTATTCTGCTACATGTCTTTGCTAAAACAAAATCCCATTATGAGTATATTAATTGGTTTCTGTGAAAGTTATATCGTTTACAAAAAAAAGTATATATACTGGAATTTTTACTTATTTTTATACTAGTAATGGCGTGATCAGCGACTTATATTAGGGCTCTGATAGTGCGGCAGGCAATCTGACACTGAGGAGTAACTGACACTGATATCACCAGTGACACTAATACAGTGAACAGGGATAATACTATACACTGTCACTGTACTAATTACACTGGCTGGGAAGAGGTTAACATCTTGGGGTGATCAAAAGGTTAACTGTGTGCCTAACAAGTGTTAATGTGTGTGATGTGTGCTGCTTTTTACTAAAGTTCTCCTTGTTTCTTCTCCCTGCTTCTACCCCCAGCCTCCCTGGCGGGAGGCTGGGGGTACTGTGTAAACATAGCAGCTATGGCAGCTTACATTGACAAGCCAGGCAAATGCACATGTGGAGGGATACCGTGCAAACCTAATTGATAGGTGCAAGGTGTGTGTGCTAATGAGGTCAGCTGGTAAACTGCTTCCTGTGTCTTACTGGCTCTTGCATCCCAAAACGACACACTAGGGGCGTTGAATTTAATTGCAGCATTGATGCATTGCGATGCAATGATGCATCGTGATTCGGCATCGGTGCATTGCGATTCGGCATCAATGCTGCGACCACAATAATCGACTTTGGGATGACGTCATCTGCGCGCCGCGCTGTGCCCTTCCACTCCGAACGGAGCCAAAAGAAGCCAAAAGGCAATAAAAAGTATATATACTGGAATTTTTACTTATTTTTATACTAGTAATGGCGTGATCAGCGATTTATAGTGGGGCTGTGAAAGTGCGGCAGGCAATCTGACACTGACACTGAGGAGTAACTGACACTGATATCACCAGTGACACTAATACAGTGATCAGGGATAATACTATACACTGTCACTGTACTAATGACACTGTCTGGGAAGGTGCTAACATCTAGGGGCAATTAAAAGGTTAACTGTGTGCCTAACAAGTGTTAATGTGTGTGATGTATGCTGCTTTGCATGTATAAGAAACAGAGAGATCGTTCCCTCTGTACAGAGCTCTGTGCTGATTGTCAACACAGGGCTCTGGGCTGTGATTGGACACAGCAGGCCCCAGCCATTAATCATTGGCCAGGACCTGCTGACAGACTTCCACATGTGTGAGCCCTACACCCGGAAACAGGCAGAGATGTAATAGTAGATAGGTTTGCCTAAATGGGCCACTCATCCATAGTACCATGCGAGCAGGTGGCATGTAATTGGTAAAAAAAAAACGAATGTGACAAGCATTTGCTGAGCTGTGATGAATGTCGGTCGTATTTCTTTTAGATTTAACAAAACTATGGAATAGGTGGGCCCACCAATCTATCCATTCACTCTGTATCCAATCAGCCAGGCCTTTGTACTACATCAGGGGTGTGCAACCCATGGCCCAGATGTGGCCCCAGAGAGTTTAGCATCCGGCCTAGGCCCACCTGGAGGGACGCTGGGGGTGCTGTGCAAACATAGCAGCTGTGGCAGCTTACATTGACAAGCCAGGCAAAGGCACATGTGGAGGGATGCCGTGAAAACCTAGTTGATAGGTGCAAGGTGTGTGTGCTAATGAGGTCAGCTGGTAAACTGCTTCCTGTGTCTTACTGGCTCTTGCATCCCACAACTACATACTAGGGGTGTTGAATTTAATTGCAGCATCGATGCATTGCGATGCATCGTGATTCAGCATCGATGCATCGCGATTCGGCATCGATGCTGCGACCACAATAATCGACTTTGGGATGACGTCATCTGTGCGCCAGGCTGTGCCTTGCCACTCCGAACAGAGCCAAAAGAAGCCAAAAGGCGTTGTGCCCCGCCTCTCCAAACTGAGCCGTGGGTGTTAGCCGTGCCCTCTTTTCCTGCCTCCCGCTGACGTCATCCCCAGCCACGTCACCGTTTGTTTAGCTGGCTGCTATAGGAGAGGACACGTGGAGCGAGTGTCCCTGACTCCCGGTCTCCAGAGAGTCTTTCCTCCTACTCGGCTCACTGTTAAACAGGCTGCTGTGGGAGACCTGAGCCAGCGCCTCACGCCACGCTTGTCCTCCTCACAACAGGCTGCTATGGGCAGTGGGAGACCCGAGCAAGCCAGAAGAATACTGGATGGCCGCACTTGCCCTCCTCACAGGCTGCTGCGGGCAGTGGGAGACCAGTGCACACTCTGTCATCATCAGGTACTCAAGTCAGACACAGATCTGATGCACCATTGAAATGTGCCAAATTGTGACTGTAATAAAATAAAAAATAAACTTGATGGTGGACCTAAACATTAAAGTGACAATGCCATTTCATTAATTCTGGTTTATGTATGTCTAATTGTCTTAGTGATTGATTCACATCACAACTTCATTGATACCTTCTTTTTTTTTGTATATCAGTGAAGTTGTGATGTGAATTAATCACTAAGACAATAAGACATACATAAACCATAACAAATGAAATGGCATACATTGTCGTTTGGGGGGACGTTATGGGGACATTGTCCGCAGTTCTGGTCATCTCTTGTATCATGTCCGCTGTCTCTGTCCATCTCTTGTATCATGTCCGCAGCCTCTGTCCATTTCTTTTATCATGTCCACAGTCTCTGTCCATCTCTTGTATCATGTCCGAAGTCTCTGGCCATCTCTTTTATCATGTCCACAGTCTCTGTCCATCTCTTGTATCATGTCCGCTGTCTCTGTCCATCTCTTTTATTATGTCCGCTGTCTCTGTGCATCTCTTTTATTATATCCACAGTCTCTGTCCATCTCTTATATCATGTCCGCAGTCTCTGTCCATCTCTTGTATCATGTCTGCTGTCTCTGTCCATCTCTTGTATCATGTCCGAAGTCTCTGACCCTCTCTTGTATCATGTCCGCAGTCTCTGACTCTCTCTTGTATCATGTCCACAGTCTCTGACCCTCTCTTGTATAACGTATGTAGTCTCTGTCCATCTCTTCTTGCGCCTATGATGTGTGTATTATGTTCCTATGCGTGCGTATGCGGTTGCTAAAACATTTGTGGGTAGGTGCTCGGGAGTAACTTTAGTATCTTCATTGTACAGTACGGGACACAATATATTTCCACACCATGGATTATAGGTAAGTACCTTCAGGTGATTGAACACTGGCAAGCTTTGGAGAACCCGTTTGCCTGGAGCCCCTCCCCTATAACCCTCCCGCACTCAGTGAGCCCTTAGTTGATGGACCTCTTCTTCTTCACGGAGAAATCAACTTCACTCGTTTTTTTATTTGATTTGAATCCTTTAATGAACATCTCACCATCCTCTAACACAGTGGTTCTCAACCCTGTCCTCAAGTACCCACAACAGGCCACATTTGTAGGTTTATCTTTATCTTGCACAGGTGCTTTAACCACTTCAGCCCCGGAAGGATTTAACCCCTTCCTTAACAATTGCGCGGTCATGCAGCGTTGTACCCAAACTAAATTTGGGTCCTTTTTTTCCACAAATAGAGCTTTCTTTTGGTGGTATTTGATCACCTTTGTGGTTTTTATTTTTTGCACTATAAACAAAACAAGAGAGTCAATTTGGTAAAAAAAGCAATATTTTTAACTTTTTGCTATAATAAACATCCCCAAAAAATATATATAAAAATGAATTTCTTCCACAGTTGAGGCCGATATGTATTCTTCTACATATTTTTGGTAAAAAAAAAAATCGCAATAAGTGTATACTGATTGGTTTGTGCAAAAGTTATAGCGTCTACAAAATATGGGATAGATTTATGGCATTTTTATTTTTTTTTTTACTAGTAATGGCGGCGATCTGCGATTTTTATCAGGACTGCGACATTATGGCAGACACATCGACCACTTTTGACACTATTTGGGACCAGTGACATTTATACAGCGATCAGTGCTATAAAAATGCATTGATTACTGTGTAAATGACACTGGCAGGGAAGGGGTTAAACACTAGGGGAAGATCAAGGGGTTAAGTGTGTCCTAGGGAGTGATTCTAACTGTGGGGGGATGGGCTACCACTGACATGACAGCAATCACTGCCCCCGTTCTGCCGCTCTGTGACAGGATCGCAGGCCCCCGGCAGACATCGAGTCTGCAGGACCCACAATGCTGTGATTTAAAGGGGACGTACCTGTACGCCAATTTGCCCAGCTGTTGGTTGGCATGTGGTTAAATGAGAGTCAATGGCTTAGTATTTTGGATAGCTATTTTATCTAAGAGAAAATCCCAAAACATGGCCTGTTGGGGGTACTTGAGGACAGGGTTGAGAACCACTGCTCTAACACAAATACAGAAGCAGTGTATCCAGATTGGTGCAACCTCGGTAAAACCTTGGGAGTCTTACCCAGACCCTTCTCTGTGAAGATGACCTGTGATGATGCTTTGGGCACTAGATCCTGCGTAGGGCGCTCATATTGGCACACGCTGAAACTCGTTGAGGTAGCTGCAGGTTGTTCTACGGGGTCCAGGGCGATGGTCCATCGCTATTGAACCCAGTCCCCGAAGACCCTTTCAGGGGTTTGCCCACTGTTATGGGGGAAGATTGGACTTTATATACAGTCCACCATCATATAAAGGTAAAACGGAGTCACCATGTACCTTTGACTGTTACTGTATCAGTGGGGGTGTCTTTGGAATGTATTCCCTTTTCAAATTTGGTGCTAAAATTCAACTACTCAGGTGTTACATCACACCACTGGTCACGCACTTTAATGCCACTTCCAACTAGAGCCCAGATAAGGTACTCAGGCGCTTCCTTCTACCTTTTTGCCTCTAGGGTTCATTGAAAGATGGTCTACACCTAGGTTACTGTGTTCTTCCTCCAGACATGCTTTCCCTCTTCTTCAAGCTACTCCATGAGTACCCCACAGAGGAATACTCTAACTTGGTGGAGACCAGGAGAAAGGGAGACAATTTTAAATCACAGGAGAACATTCAGTCAGCCGATGGTCATTTCAACACCAATGTCCACACCAGACCCTCAATCAAAACATGAAGGGGAAAAGCTTGCACACTCTAGACATGTGCACAATAGAAAAATTTGTTTAGTTTCGTTTCGTTTCCGTTGATTCGTAACGATTCGTAATTTCGTAAGTCGTCGGTGTTCGTATTCGTAACGATTCGTATTTTTGTAAGAGTTATTTTTTCGTTGATTAGTTTTTCCGTTAGTTTAATTTTCGTTTATTCGAAATTCGGACGCATTCGTATTTTCGTAGATTTAGTTACATTCGTACTTTCGTAAGATTGATTTATTCGTACTTTAGTAACATTGTTTTCGTAGATTCGTAATCGGAGCATAATTCATAATTTTATGTAATGTGTATGCTATTATTACATTGTAAGAGACACGGAAAATTACGAATCGGAAAAAAAAGTTACGAATGTACGAATTTTTTCGTTCAATCCATTCGAAGCGCGTTAAGCAGCGCCATTGTAAGAGACACGGAAAATTACGAATCGAAAAAAAACAAAAAAAAAAAGTTACGAATGTACGAATTTTTTCGTTCAATCCATTCGAAGCACGTTAAGCAGCGCCATTGTAAGGGACACAGAAATTTACCAATTCAACAAAAAAAGTTACGAATGTACGAATTTTTTCGTTCATTTTGATTTTCGTTGTTCCTGTTTTTGTTTTTCGGATTTTCTTCTTTCGTAGTTTCGTTGTTTCTAATTTGGTTATTTCGGATTTTCGTTGTTTTTCATATTCGTTTGATTCGATAATTCGTTATTCGTTAAAATTTTTAGCGAATCATTCGTTCATTCGTACGATAACGAATGAACTAATATAACGAATTTTAACGGAAAACGAAAAAACAAAAAAAACAAATTGCACATGTCTAGCACCCTCCCCGAACCATACCTGGCCACATGTCCACATTCCCCGTGACATCAATGGTTCCTAGAGACACTGAGGTGGCTTCCTTAGGAACCAATGACAGCGGGATGCTGGCATAGACAGAAGCAGTAGAAATATTAGTTCTATATACTGTATGAACAGGGGTCTAAATGGGCTAACATTATGGCATTCATCCAAACATCCAAATAGCCACAGTTTGGTCCGAAACTAGGCTCAGACTGAGCTATCGGCTCATCCCTAGATGCCAGCTGCTACTAAGAGATAGAAAATGTTCATTACTAGAAACCTTTGACTGAACCCTGGCTGAGAAAGTCTGGACTAGGCACTAATAAATGTCTCCCTTGGTGGGGGAGGAGATGGAGATCTACAAGGCCGTGTTCACACTACTAAACATTTCTTGGGGCTGCAGTTCCTCTGAGCTCCACAAGGTGCTGGTCTCACTTCTACCAAGACAGGAAGTCTCTACGAAAGACAGGAAGTGATGTCACCTACAGACAGGAAGTGATGTCAGATATAAATAGGAATTTCCAGGCGAGAGGTGAGTTGGGAGGAAGTAGAGAGGAGACATTGCTGAAATTGGCAGTATATGAGGTAATAAGATCTTATTCTCTATTTACACCCAGTAACCCCCCGTCATGTCTGTCCTCTTCCTCCATAGTCACTGTGACGTCTTTCATCTCCAGCAGATGATGATACACACATGAGTAGTGTGGAAACCTAGATTAACCCTTCAGGGTCGGAAAATGTCCCCACTTACGGGGGCCGGAACATTCTCTTCATTTTGGAGATAAATTCTAGTTATATGTTCCTCTAATTAAAAAGCACTGACAATAAATAGACAAGACAATGACCACCCTGACCATACATGACCTACAAAGGGCAATTATTACACTACACAGGCAGCCAATGGGCAATCATTACAACATGCAGCCAAAACAATGATGGAGTACAGGGGTCAGGAGTATGGAGCATAGAGCCCCTTACATTGCTGGTCAGGAGGAATAAATTATTCTCCAGCCTGCCATGAAGAATATGTTCCATCATTGGTGTCAGAGGGAGGAAAATACTGAGGGTTCTGAGGGAAGTAGAGAAGCTGAGGGGTCTGTGAGGAGTAATGAATAGCTGATGGACTTTAAGGGCCCCTTAGTGGGTAGTGGGGAGCTTTGCAGTCAGGAGTATGGAGCATAGCGCCCCTTACATTGCTGGTCAGGAGGAGAAAAACATTGCCCAGCCTGCCATGAAGAATGTTTCATTATTGGTGTCAGAGGGAGGAGAAGATGAGGGGTCTTTGAGAAGTAATGGATAGCTGATGGACTTTAAGGGCCTCTTAGTGGGTAGTGGGGAGCTTTGCAGTCAGAGTTCTTGTAATTATCCTGATTAGCTGGCAAAACAAACAAGCAAAACAGGAAGACAGAAGAAGGATCATATTTATCATTCCTTATCTGCAGATCTAAAACTAATCAAAACCAGTTCAGGAATAAAACAAACCCAACAGAGAAAAAAATATTTATGATCCAACATTTAACAGTCCAAATGAAATGTGTTCTCATGGGGGCAGTTGCCCTTAAATGTACAACAACCCTCCTTCTTACTTTCATTTCCCAAAGTTATACAAGGAGACCTGTATAGATCAAATGAAGGCACGAATGAAGATGGAGGAGGACCAGAATCACATGACTGAGAAGATACTAAATCTCACCCTGGAGATCATCTACCTGCTGACCGGAGAGGTGAGGAGGATTCTGGGAGGTCACATGACATCACTCTTATCTCTGTTAATAAAACACAGACCTGACCGGAGAGGTGAGGAGGATTCTGGGAGGAGGTCACATGACATCACTCTTATCTCTATTAATAAAACACAGACCTGACCAGAGAGGTGAGGAGGATTCTGGGAGGTCACATGACATCACTCTTATCTCTATTAATAAAACACAGACCTGACCAGGGAGGTGAGGAGGATTCTGGGAGGTCACATGACATCACTCTTCTCTCTATTAATAAAACACAGACCTGACCGGAGAGGTGAGGAGGATTCTGGGAGGTCACATGACATCACTCTTATCTCTATTAAAAATACACAGACCTGACCGGAGAGGTGAGGAGGATTCTGGGATTCTAACATGATATTCCTATTGGTTCTCCAATACAGAGATTTCCTCTTGTGAAGTCAGGTGATCATATGACCATCACAGGGCCTCCATGTGACTCCCTAAAACCTGAGAGACACAACATGGAGAAGATTCTAGAAGTCACCAAGAAGATGATGGAGCTGCTGACAGGAGAGGTGAGGAGGATTCTGGGAATTCTGGGACATTATCCAGTAACAGACAAGGGATGTGTCTGGATGGTGACTGTATCATTGTGTGTGTCAGGTTCCTATAAGGTGTCAGGATGTCACTGTCTATTTCTCCATGGAGGAGTGGGAGTATTTAGAAGGACACAAGGATCTCTACAAGGACGTCATGATGGACAATCAGCCGCCCCTCACATCACCGGGTAAGAGGAGACTTTATTGTAAAGGAGAGAGCAGTACGGAGGCTCCACCTAGATCCCCCATCATCTGATAAACACATAGAAACAATGTATTCAGTCCCGGGTGTTAGATGGAGCACATCCCTAATGTATCAAACAGCCAGGAAATATAGAGAATAACCTATGGGAGTTTTAAGGTACAAACAAAAGGTTTTTCAGCCCACGGGACAATAATCTAAGTGCCAACAGACACAATATGGGGATTAGTAAACGCCCTTGTTAACCCTTTACATAGATACAAATTTATTTACAAACCTGTTGAAGTATAGCAGAAGAAGAAGAAGAGACGTATGTGAGGGATGATCAGCAGTCTATGGAGGAGGATGGAATAACAGGGACATTTATAGAGGAGGACACTCCTACAGAGATCAGCACAGGTGGGTCATTAACACTAAATCTATTCCTCCACCCATACTGCTCACTGAGCAGAAAGTAATGAGGGAGGAGTCAATAACCCAATGATGGTGGTCTTCAGGATCAGTCCAGTCTTCTTCTTGGTTGTCCCCCCCCATCCTCACTCTCTGACCTCTGGTGGGGCTCAGCCCCGCTGTTATTCATGACTAAATCATGGACTAAATAAGGAAGTGCAGTACTTCTTGTGTTGGGAAGATGGCAATGAGTGATAGAGGGGGAGGGGACTCTCGTCCTATAATCCCCTCATCACTGTCACTCCTATAAAAGACAGTTCTCGTTGTTTCCTCCCTCTCTGACTAAGGTCCATGAATAAAGAAATGATCTGGTAGGAGATCAGAGGACCCATTTACTAGTTACCTTGAGGGGGGAATTGTAAGATCCTCAGAGACAAAGCTGCCTGATGTGGGCGGAGTCCTGGTTTAGGGGAACCAATCAGCTCATGTCTAGTAATAATCTTTGTATTTCTATTTTAGTAGATGGACGGGAGATGAGGAAAACCTCAGAGGATTGTCTCACTTTGTCTCCAGACTGTAAAGTAGAAGATGAGGACATCACACAGTATAGTCCAGGAGAAAACCCGACTACCTCAAATGTCCATCCGGCACCACACAGTGTAGATGGACCATCGTATTCCTCTTATCCTGAGGAACCTCAGACTGTGCGGGACGGTGCCGGACCATCGTATTCCTCTTATCCTGAGGAACCTCAGACTGTGAGGGATGGTGCCGGACCATCGTATTCCTCTTATCCTGAGGAACCTCAGACTGTGCGGGACGGTGCCGGACCATCGTATTCTTCTTATCCCGAGGAACCTCAGACTGTGCGGGACGGTGCCGGACCATCGTATTCCTCTTATCCTGAGGAACCTCAGACTGTGCGGGACGGTGCCGGACCATCGTATTCCTCTTATCCTGAGGAACCTCAGACTGTGCGGGATGGTGCCGGACCATCGTATTCCTCTTATCCTGAGGAACCTCAGACTGTGCGGGACGGTGTCGGACCATCGTATTCCTCTTATCCTGAGGAACCTCAGACTGTGAGGGACGGTGACAATTTTTGTGTGCATAAAAGATCTCACACACGTGAGAAGCCGTATTCCTGCTCTGAATGTGGGAAGTGTTTCATTTTTCAATCAAAACTTAATGTGCATAAAAGATCTCACACAGGAGAGAAACCATATTCCTGCCCTGAGTGCGGGAAGTTTTTCAGATTTCAATCCAGTCTTTATGAACATAAAAGATCTCACACAGGTGAGAAGCCACATTCCTGTCCTGAGTGCGGGAAACTTTTCAATTTTAAATCCAGATTAATTGTGCATATAAGATCTCACACAGGTGAGAAGCCGTATTCCTGTTCTGAGTGTGGGAAATTGTTTTTAACAAAGTCCAATCTTTCCACACATCAGAGCTCTCACAAGGTTCAGACTGTGAGGGACGGTGCCGTCCTTACAACAGATAAGATCTTTTCCTGTACTGAGTGCGGGAAGTGTTTCAATTTTAAATCCAGTCTGCATGTGCATAAAAGATCTCACACAGGTGATAGGCCGTATTCCTGCTCTGAGTGCGAGAAGGTTTTTTTAACAAAGTCCCAGCTTTCCACACATCAAAGGTCTCACACGGGGGGGAAGCCCTATTCCTGTTCTGGCTGCGGGAAATGTTTTTCACTGAAGTTCAATCTTTATAGACATCAGAGATCTCATACGGGGGAGAAGCCATATTCCTGTCCTGACTGCGGGAAAAGTTTTTCAAGCAAGTCACATCTTTGCAGACATCAGAGATTGCACACGGGGGAGAAGCCATATCCCTGTCCTGATTGCGGGAAATGTTTTGTACAAAAAACACAGCTTGTCAGACATCAAAGTTCTCACACGGGGGAAAAGCCGTATTCTTGTTCTGAGTGCGGGAAATGTTTTTCACAGAAGTCACATCTTTGCAGACATCAGAGATCTCACTTGGGGGAGAAGCCGTATTCCTGTTCTGAGTGCGGGAAATGTTTCGTACAAAAAACACAGCTTGTCAGACATCAAAGTTCCCACACGGGGGAAAAGCCGTATTCTTGTTCTGAGTGCGGGAAATGTTTTTCACAGAAGGTCGCTCTTTACAAACATCAGAGATCTCACGCGGGGGAGAAGCCACTTTCCTGTCCTGAGTGAGGGAAATGTTCCTCACTGAAGTCCTGTCTTCCTGTACATCAGGGGGCCCACATAGACATGTGCAATTCGTTTCGCTTTTTTTTGTTTTCCGTTAAAATTCGTTATATTCGTTATCGTTATATTCGTTCATTCGTATCGAACGAATGATTCGCTAAAAAATTTTAACGAATTATCGAATCGAACGAATATGAAAAACAACGAAAATCCGAAATAACCAAATTAGAAACGACGAAACTACGAAAGAAGGAAATCCGAAAAACGAAAACAGGAACAACGAAAATCAAAATGAACGAAAAAAATTCGTACATTCGTAATTTTTTTTTGTTGTTGAATTGGTAATTTTCCGTGTCCCTTACAATGGCGCTGCTTAACGTGCTCGAATGGATTGAACGAAAAAATTCGTACATTCGTAACTTTTTTTTTTGAGATTCGTAATTTTCCGTGTCTTACAATGGCGCTGCTTAACGTGCTTCGAATGGATTGAACGAAAAAATTCGTACATTCGTACCTTTTTTTTTCGATTCGTAATTTTCTGTGTCTCTTACAATGTAATAATAGCATACACATTACATAAAATTATAAATTATGCTCCGATTACGAATCTACGAAAACAATGTTACAAAAGTACGAATAAATCAATCTTACGAAAGTACGAATGTAACAAAATCTACGAAAATACGAATGCGTCCGAATTTCGAATAAACGAAAATTAAACTAACGGAAAAATGAATCAACGAAAAAATAACTCTTACGAAAATACGAATCGTTACAAATACGAACACTGATGACTTACGAAATTACGAATCGTTACGAATCAACGGAAACGAACAGAAACGAAACTAAACAAATTTTTCTATTGTGCACATGTCTTGTCCCACACAACCCTTGAGGTGTAACGCTGTACCCAAAAAAAAAATTTATATCATTTTTTTTCACACAAATAAAACTTTCTTTTGGTCATATTTGATCACCATTCGGGTGCGTTATAATTTTCTAAATAAACAAAAAAAGAACTAAAATCTAATTTAAAAAAATCTAATTTCTTCATATGTTTTGACAAAATGTATTCTGCTACATGTATTTGCTAAAAAAAAAAAAAAGGAAAAAAAAAAAGGTGCTACTTGGATGTTGGGCCTCTGTATGTGGATCAACATCTGTCCCAGTGATCAATATCTGCGCACGTCTGTCCCAGTGATCAACATCTGCCCCAGTAATCAACATCTTCATCTGCATACATCTGTCCCAGTGATCAACGTCTGTCATGTGTGTAAAAAAATCTGTCATGTGTGTACAAAGAAATGCGTTTTAATTTTCTTTCCACATTTTCCAAAAACTTGTGGGAAAAAATGACATGTTCAAAACACTCATTATGCCTCATAGAATATACCTTGGGGTGTTTGTTTCCAAAATGGGCTCATTTTTTGGGCATTTCCATTGTCCTGGTGCTTCAATGCCTTCAAAAGTGTGATAGGTCGTCATGTGTAATTGATGCCTTTAGAACACCTGAAGGTGCTACTTGGATGTTGGGCCTCTGTATGTGGACAGGCTGTGGATCTCACACATGTGGTATCGCCATACTCAGGAGGAGTAGCAGAATGTGTTTTGGTGTGTAATTGCAAGCATGCCTATGCCGTGTGAGAGAAAAATCTTGTAAATATGACAATTTTGTGGAAAAAATATATATATTTCCTCATTTTCCAAAGCATTGTGGGGGAAAAAATTGCAACTTCAAATAAATTCACTATGCCTCTTACTAAATACTTTGGACTGTCTTATTTACAACAAGGGGTCATTTAGGGGTACCAATATGTGTATATTAATTGATTTCTGGGAAGGTTATACCGTCCACAATAAAAAGTATATACAGTATACTAGACATGTGCAATTAGTTTAGTTTTAATTCGTTTTCCGTTCAAATTCGTTATATTCGTTCATTCGTTATCGTACAAATGAACGAATGATTCACTAAAAATTCTAACGAATAACGAACTATCGAAACGAACGAATATGAAAAACAACGAAAATACGAAATAATTAAATTAGAAACAACGAAACTACGAAAGAATGAAAATCCGAAAAACGAATAAAAAAAAAAAAAACAAAAACAGAAACAACGAAAATCAAAATGAACGAAAAAATTCGTACAGTCGTAAAAAAATTTTTGTTGATTCGTAATTTTACGTGTCTCTTACAATGGCGCTGCTTAACGTGCTTCGAATGGATTGAACGAAAAAATTCGTACATTCGTAACTTTTTTTTTTTTGTTTGTCGATTCGTAATTTTCCGTGTCTCTTACAATGGCGCTGCTTAACGTGCTTCGAATGGATTGAACGAAAAAATTCGTACATTCCTAACTTTTTTTTTTTTGTTTGTCGATTTGTCATTTTCCGTGTGTCTTACAATGGCGCTGCTTAACGTGCTTCGAATGGATTGAACGAAAAAATTCGTACATTCGTAACTTTTTTTTTTTTGTTAGTCGATTCGTAATTTTTCGTGTCTCTTACAATGTTGCTGCTTAACGTGCTTCGAATGGTTTGAACGAAAAAATTCGTACATTCGTAACTTTTTTTTTTTTGTTGATTCGTAATTTTCCGTGTCTCTTACAATGTAATAATAGCATACACATTACATAAAATTATGAATTATGCTCCGATTACGAATCTACGAAAACAATGTTACGAAAGTACGAATAAATCAATCTTACGAAAGTACGAATGTAACTAAATCTCCGAAAATACGGATGCGTCCGAATACAAAATATAATTCGTATTTTCGTTATATTTTGTTGTATATTGTTTGTGTATTTACGAATTTCAAATAAACGAAAATTAGACTAACGGAAAAACGAATCAACGAAAAAATAACGCTACGAAAATACGAACGAGTCCGAATACGAACACCGACGACTTACGAAATTACGAATCGTTACGAATCAACGGAAACAAACAGAAACGAAAAGAAACACATTTTTCTATTGTGCACATGTCTACAGTATACTGGAAATTTCATTTGCTTATTTTTATATTAGTGATGGCTGTGATCAGTGACTTATAGTAGGACTGTGATAGTGCGGCGGACAATCTGATACTAACTGACACTGAGAAAAACTGACACTGACATCACCAGTAACACTAATAGAATGATCAGGGATAATACTATACACTGTCACTGTACTAATGACACTGGCTGAGAAGAAGGCTTTTGTTTTTCTGCAATCGAGGGACATTATTGGTACATAGGGGGGCTGGAATTTAGAAAAAGTGAACAAAAGGTGAACTCATCCTTAACCACTTGCCCACTGGGCACTTATACTAGGGGTGCAACGGATAAAAAAAAAACTCACGGATCGGATCATTCCTCGGATCAGAGTCATGGATCGGATAATTTTTCGGATCAGCAAATAATAATTGAATTTGCAAAAACCTGTGAAAATTCCACCACCATATAGTCCCCACTGTAATATCCACAATCTCCCCCACTGTAATATTATCTGAGTATGGCCGAGCATGGCAGGGTATCGCAGAGTATTGGCAAGGTATCGCAGAGTATTGGCAGGGTGTCGCAGAGTATTGGCAGGGTGTCGCAGAGTATTGGCAGGGTAATGCAGGGTATTGGCAGGGTAATGCAGAGTATTGGCAGGGTAATGCAGAGTATTGGCAGGGTAATGCAGAGTATTGGCAGGGTAATGCAGAGTATTGGCAGGGTAATGCAGAGTTTGTTTACATGTGATGTCATTTGATGGAGCGATCACATTGTAAATAGCCGATGGGTGTACCAAGATGGCCGCCGCTCCGGAGCTAGGCCGAAGCCGCGGCCTTTCCTAAGGTCGAGGCTGCAGAGCGCTCCGCGGATCGCGGGATGTGCCGATCCGAACAGGGTGACCCATTCGGATCACGGATCGGCGATGATCCATTGCACCCCTAACTTATACCCTCTTCCTGCCCAGACCAATTTTCAGTTTTCAGGGCTCTCACATTTTGAATGACAATTACTCAGTCATGCAGCACTGCACCCATATAAAAATGTTGACCATTTTTTCACACAAATAGAGCTTTCTTTTTGTGGTATTTACCACTGGGTTTTTTTTTTCTGCGCTGTGAATGAAAAAAGACCGAAAATTTGGTAAAAATAAAATGCATTTTTCTTCGTTTCTGTTATAACATTTTGCAAATTAGTAATTTTTCTTGTTTTTTGGCCAAAATTTATAATGCTTAATTTCTTTGGTAAAAATAACCCAAATTAGTGTATATTATTTGGTCTTGTGAAATAGTCTACAAGCTGTGGTGCCAATCATTGAAAATTGATCAATCCTGATGTACAGATGGCCTAATTTCTGTCAGGACAGTACAAATACCCCCAAATGACCCCTTTTTGTAAAGAAGACAGTCCAAAGTATTTAGTAAGAGGCATAGTGAATTTTTTTAAAGTTGCAATTTTTTTTCCCACAATGCTTTGGAAAATGAGGAAATATATATTTTTTTTCCCACAAAATTGTCATATTTACAAGATTTTTCTCTCACACGGCATAGGCATACTTGCAATTACAAACCAAAACACATTCTGCTACTCCTGCTGAGTATGGCGATACCACATGTGTGAGATCCACAGCCTGTCCACATACAGAGGCCCAACATCCAAGTAGCACCTTCAGGTGTTCTAGAGGCATCAATTACACATGACGACCTATCACACTTTTGAAGGCATTGAAGCATCAGGACAATGGAAATGCCCATAAAATGAGCCCATTTTGGAAAGCAAACACCCCAAGGTATATTCTATGAGGCATAATAAGTGTTTTGAACATGTAATTTTTTTCCACAAGTTTTTTGAAAATGTGGAAAGAAAATGAAAACGCATTTCTTTTTACACACATGACAGATTTTTTTTTACACACATGACAGATGTTGATCACTGGGACAGATGTACGCAGATGAAGATGTTGATTACTGGGGCAGATGTTGATCACTGGGACAGACGTGCGCAGATGTTGATCACTGGGACAGATGTTGATCACTGGGACAGATGTGGGCAGATGTTAATCACTAGTACAGATGTGCGCAGATGACAGATGTTGATCACTGGGACAGATGTATGCAGATGACAGATGTTGATCACTGGGACAGATGTGCGCAGATGTTAATCACTGGTACAGATGTTGATCACTGGGACAGATGTGGGCAGATGTTATTCACTGGTACAGATGTGCGCAGATGACAGATGTTGATCACTGGGACAGATGTTGATCACTGGGACAGATGTATGCAGATGACAGATGTTGATCACTGGGACAGATGTTGATCACTGGGACAGATGTATGCAGATGACAGATGTTGATCACTGGGACAGATGTATGCAGGTGACAGATGTTGATCACTGGGATAGATGTGCACAGATGGCAGATGTTGCTCACTGGGACAGATGTGCGCAGATGTTGATCACTGGGACTGATGTGCACATATGTTGATCACTGGGACAGATGTTGATCACTGGGACAGATGTGCGCAGATGTTAATCACTGGTACAGATGTTGATCACTGGGACAGACGTGCGCAGATGTTGATCACTGGGACAGATGTTGATCACTAGGATGGATGTGCGCAGATGGCAGATGTTGATCACTGGGACAGATGTGCGCAGATGACAGATGTTGATTACTGGGACAGATGTTGATCACTGGGACTGATGTGCGCAGATGTTGATCACCGGGACAGACGTGCACAGATGTTGATCACTGGGACAGATGTTGATCACTGGGACAGATGTGCGCAGATGTTATTCACTAGTACCGATGTTGCGCAGATGACAGATTTTGATCACTGGGACAGATGTGCTCAGATGACATATGTTGATCACTGGGACAGATGTACGCAGATGTTGCTCACTGGGACAGATGTGCGCAGATGTTGCTCAATGGGACAGATGTGCGCAGATGACAGATGTTGCTCACTGAGACAGATGTGCGCAGGATGTGCGCAGGCGACAGATGTTGATCACTGGGACAGATGTTGATCACTGGGACAGATGTGCTTTGTGAGGACACTGTGTGGGGACACTTGTTGTGTGATCAGTGAGTGTAAAGTGCTCACTGATCCCCTCTGGCAACACAGACCAGCTCTCCTTCGCCTCAATTACACACCAAAACACATTGTGCTACTCCTCCTGAGTATGGCGATACCACATGTGTGAGATCCACAGCCTGTCCACCTACAGAGGCCCAACATCCAAGTAGCACCTTCAGGTGTTCTAAGAGGATCAATTACACATTTTTGTCTCAAGGGCCCCAGAGTCAGAGTGGTCAGTCTCATCATGCTCACTAGTTGCAGCTAAGATGGCCATCCCTGCCTGTGTCCCATGCATGGCAGGCTCAGTGTAATGTGAATGTCCAGCAGCCTCACTCCCCATCAGCCCGTTCATTTTCTGGGTGTAATACACCATATCTTTAGGGGTCTCCTTACCCTGTGACTTGGGATGCTTCAGTCCTTTGTGTCCCTGCTTCTTCTGCCTGTCAGCGCCTCGTAGGGTTCCTTTCACCGCCGACGCGGCGGCGCCATCTTGGAAATCGGAACAAACATATTACAGCGCACACATGTGTGTGCTGTAATATGTTTGTTCTGTTGTATGGTCTTATGGCAGCACCATCTTAATGCATTCTTTAGGGTGTGCCCCCCAAATATCTTTTTTGTATCTTGGAAATCGGGACCTATCTCAAACTGTGATTTTCGGGTCATCCCCCTGGTGCAGAGGGCTGGCGGAGGTTCCCCTGTAATCCCTGGGTCGGCAGCTTGCAGCATATAGGTGCAGAATGTTGGTATTTTGGCTGAGGGAGGATCGGTTCAGGATCAAGCTCAGGAGCTGTGAGAGCTGTGTCCTCTCACATGTTGGTCCAGGCCACGCCCCCCACATCAATTACACATGACGACCTATCACACTTTTGAAGGCATTGAAGCACCAGGACAATGGAAATGCCCAAAAAATTAGCCCATTTTGGAAAGCAAACACCCCAAGGTATATTCTATGAGGCATAATGAGTGTTTTGAACATGTTATTTTTCCCCACAAGTTTTTGGACAATGTGGAAAGAAAATGAAAACGCACTTCTCTCTTCTGCCGCTAGGTGGCCGGGTACCTATTGACATTGGATAAGACAAGGGCAAAGCAAGGACAGATTAGGAGTATATGGGCTGTCTCAGCCAATGGGAAGGGGTTTTCTTAAATCCCTTGGCCTGCTGGTAGAACCTATATATTTGGGTAGAGTCAGGTGATCGGTGTTCTGTGCCACCTGGACGGCTGTCTGGGTGGATGTGTTTTGTGCTGCCCGGGCTTCTAGGCCTGATTTTGGTCCTATCCCAGGGACATCTGGCTGCTAGGCTGTCTGAGGGCCTATCCAGAAGCAAGAGAGCAGAGTAGGGTTGGGATTGCGGCTTGCAGTCCAACCAGAAGTGACAGTTCTGCTGGCCCGAGAACCTGTCATGGTCGGAGTTAGAGGCTAGCTGTTGCCACTAAGGGACCATCCACCTTAATACCAGGGACCACAGTGAGTAGCTGAAGCAAGTACCAGAGCAGTATTCTCACCGACTGGGGATGGTGAAGAATTGGGAAACTTCAGCAAGTGCCAATCTAGGGACCCTGCCAGTGGGGTGACGCTTGAGGAGTATCTGGAGTGGCAAGCCAGGGACCCAGCAGGGGTGACGCTTGAGGAAGATACTAAAGTAGGAAGATTGGAAGAGCTCACGAGATTCAGTGGCAGTGAATCAGCAAGTCTAGTGAGAGAGACTGGGAGCTCAGTGGGCTGAATTTACAAGAAGTGATTGTATAGAAAGTAAAAAAGTTTGTTACAACTTGTTAGGAACGGCTCTAAGACTGTTGCCATAGGAGACAGCGCTCCTACACATGCAGATGTGGTGTCTTGCTAGTTGCCTTTCCCATGGCTGTCTACCTGCAGAAGTCTCGGAATCTGCCAGTTAACATTGCAACTACCTAAGGGTGTCCTGGTCCCAACCCTCTCTCCCAAAGTTCTGTTCAAGAGAAAATAAATCTCTTTGCATTCAAGAAGTGTCTGGCGCCCATGAATCTATCTTGCATTACACCCACTATGCCTTGCAACCCACTCTACACAGAAAGATGTCAGCTGTCCCTGCCTCTGGGGGTTCTCATTAGACTAAAGGAGGCCTGGGATCTCGTTACATCTATATATGATCTTCGGCTCCCATTGAACAGGGGTCCAAACAGTCTAATGTTCTGGTATTTATCCAAACATCCAAATAGCCACAGTTTGGTCCGAAACTAGGTTCAGACCGAGCTATCTGCTCATCCCTAGACACCAGTTGCTACTGAGAGACAGTAATGCCCCATACACACGGTCGGATTTTCCGACGGAAAATTTCCTATCGGACAATGTTATCGGAAATTCCGACCGTGTGTGGGCTCCATCGGACTTTTTCCGTCGTATTTTCCGACGGACAAAGTTTTATCTCCTGCTCTCAAATTTTCCGACAACAAAGTCCTATCGGACTTTTTCCGATCGTGTGTAGCGAATTCCGACGGACAAAGTGCCACGCATGCTCAGATCACATTACAAGACCAAAGCTATTGGCTACTAGCCTCTACGTAGTCCTGTCGTAGGCAACAAACGTCACCACGTTCAGAATGATTGGATTTTCCGACAACTTTGTCCGACCGTGTGTATGCAACACCAGTGTCGGACAAAATCCGTCGGAAAAAATCCGATGGATTTTGTAGTCGGATTTTCCGACCGTGTGTACGCCGCATAAGTGTTCATTACCTGAAACCCTAGAAACCTTTGCAGGAACCCTGGCTGAGAAAGTCTGAACTAGGCAGTAATATAATTCTCCCTTGGTGGGGGAGGAGATGGAGATCTACAAGTCCGTGTTCACACTACTAGATGTTTCTTGGGGGCTGTAGTTCCTCTGAGCTCCACAAGGTGGTGATCTCACTTCTAGCCAGATAGGAAGTCTCTATGAAAGTCAGGAAGTGATGTCAGATATAAATAGGAAGTGCCGGGTGAGAGGTGAGTCGGGAGGAAGTAGAGAGGAGACATTGCTGAAAGTGGCAGCAGAGGAGGTAATAAGATCTTATTGTATTGTAGCGGCCTTGACCCTCAATGGGGCGGCCTTGACTTTTGGGCTTACCGGTTACCTCCGCTTGGCTTGTTCTTCCATGTCCAGGGGTTCCCAGGGTTAGTACCCGACAACTTTGGACGCTGACACCATAAAAGTCCTTTAGAAAAGTTTTTATTTGCAGGGGTAACATCCAACAAACACAGTCTCGTATGGGAACAGAGGGCAAGGGTGAAGAAACTCCGGCACTTTGAACTGCCGACCCTTAAAAGGTCTCTAATGCAAAACCCAGAGAGTAGCCACTCGCAGCTGGGAGCTTCAAAGCTGAACGAATCTCTAGCCAGAGATTATAACAGTCAGCACTTCGATCCGGAACTTGCAAAGTCTCTGATCGTGAATAAAGTCTCGACCGAGAATGAAATAGGAACCTTTTCTCAGTACCTGAAACGGTTTCCGCCTCCTTGGCAGTACTGCGAAACTGTGGATTCGTCAGTGTCCTTGACAACCCAGCAACCAGGCACTTCTTGGGATGCCAGCTTGTTGGCCCTCCTCCGAAGAGTCCTCCCCCGGTCGCTTACACGGGCTGCGGTGCCCCTCCAAGTTGAGAGCGCACCCGGACGCCTTGAATCCTCCCTCAGTCACTGCATCTCAAACCAGCCTGTTCCGAGACTCAGGAACAGACGGAGCCTTTGCCCCAGACCAAGCGGGTCTCTGGGGTTAGTCAGAAGAACCATGTTGCGGGATTGGCAAAATGCTCCCGGGCCCGGGACCCCTCGCGGGGCTGCCCCGGTCCGTATTCAGGAACAGGAAGCTCCTGCCGAACCCCGAACACGTGACTTCAGCACCTTAAGTACCCATTCCCTCCAGCGGGGGGCCAGACGCACCCACTGATTGGCTCCGGGGAATGTTGATACCAAAACCGTCCAACCCCAGGCCTGATTCTGAGCCTGTCATGTGTACTTTACTGTGCCCATGACCAGGCAGAATCCCTACACAGCCCAGCCAGACTGATGCCAACGTTAAACCTGCACAGTTAACCCCTCAGAACTAGACATGTGCAATTCGTTTTTTTTTTTTTGTTTTTCGTTTTTTTTTGTTATTTTTTTTGTTCGTTTTCGTACGAATGAACGAATCGTACGAATCCGAATAACGAATCGTTCGAATCGTACGAATCCGATTAGCGAATCATTCTAATCGAACGAATCCGAAAAACAACGAAAATCCGAAAAAAACAAATTAGAAACAACGAATGTACTAATGAAGAAAATCCGAAAAAACGAAAACGAACGAAAAAATTCGTACATTCGTAACTTTTTTTTTTTTTGTTGAATTGGTAATTTTCCGTGTCCTTTACAATGGCGCTGCTAAACGTACTTCGAATGGATTGAACAAAAAATTTGTACATTCGTAACTTTTTTTTCGATTCGTAACTTTTTTTTTTCGATTCGTAACTTTTTTTTATTAATTTTTTTCGATTTGTAATTTTCCGTGTCTCTATTGAACAAAAAAATTCGTACATTCGTAACTTTTTTTTTCGATTCGTAACTTTTTTTTTCGATTCGTAACTTTTTTTTTTCGATTCGTAACTTTTTTTTTTCGATTCGTAACTTTTTTTTTCGATTCGTAACTTTTTTTATTTATTTTTTTCGATTTGTAATTTTCCGTGTCTCTATTGAACAAAAAAATTCGTACATTCGTAACTTTTTTTTCGATTCGTAACTTTTTTTTTTCGATTCGTAACTTTTTTTTTTTTTTCGATTCGTAACTTTTTTTTTTTCGATTCGTAACTTCTTTTTTCGATTCGTAACTTTTTTTATTAATTTTTTTCGATTTGTAATTTTCCGTGTCTCTATTGAACAAAAAAATTCGTACATTCGTAACTTTTTTTTCGATTCGTAACTTTTTTTTTTTTCGATTCGTAACTTTTTTTTTTTTTTTCGATTCGTAACTTTTTTTTTTCGATTCGTAACTTTTTTTTTTTTTTTTCGATTTGTAATTTTCCGTGTCTCTATTGAACAAAAAAATTCGTACATTCGTAACTTTTCTTTTTCGATTCGTAAATTATTAAAATGTAATAATGGCATACACATTACATAAAATTATGAATTATGCTCCGATTACGAATCTACGAATGTACGAATAAATACGAATGCGTCCGAAAATTAAACTAACGAAAAAACGAATCAACGAAAAAATAACTCTTACGAATGTACGAATCTTTACGAATCCGAACACCGACGACTTACGAATGTACGAATCGTTACGAATCAACGGAATGAAAAAAACGAAACGAAAAAAAACGAATTTTTTTGTTGTGCACATGTCTACTCAGAACCCCATTACTGTTCTGAGGAGAAAAACAAAATTTTCACATAGCGGACACCTTGCAAAAGTGTCCCCGCTACATTATATTTACCCTCCCCCCCCCGTCATGTCCGTCCTCTTCCTCTATAGTCACTGTGACGTCTTTTATCTCGAGTTGCCGCCTCATCTCTTTATACCCCGAACACCCTTCAATCACTCGGGTTCTGAGGTAATTTATTGCAGATACGGCACCAAGTGAGTGTAATCACCACCTTAACCACTTACCCACTGGGCACCTAAACCCCCTTCCTAACCAGACCAATTTTCAGCTTTCGGTGCTCTCACACTTTGAATGACAATTACTCAGTCGTGTAACACTGAACCCAAATGAATTTTTTGTCTTTTTTTTTTCACACAAATAGAGCTTTCTTTTGGTGGTATTTAATCGCCGCTGGGTTTTTAAATTTTTGCGCTATAAATCAACAAATACTGAAAATTCTGTAAAAAATAAAATAAAAATTCTTTGTTTCTATTAAAATTTATTGCAGAGTATTGTAGTGTTGCACAGTGGGGGCAGAGCGTTGCACAGTGGTGGCAGTGCATCGCACAGTGGTGGCAGTGCATTGCACAGTGGTGGCAGAGCATTGCACAGTGGTGGCAGAGCGTTGCACAGTGGTGGCAGAGCATTGCACAGTGGTGGCAGTGCATTGCACAGTGGTGGCAGAGCATTGCACAGTGGTGGCAGAGCATTGCACAGTGGGGGCAGTGCATTGCACAGTGGTGGCAGAGCATTGCACAGTGGTGGCAGAGCATTGCACAGTGGTGGCAGAGCATTGCACAGTGGTGGCAGTGCATTGCACAGTGGTTGGTGGCAGTGCATTGCACAGTGGTGGCAGTGCATTGCACAGTGGTGGCAGTGCATTGCACAGTGGTGGCAGAGCATTGCACAGTGGTGGCAGTGCATTGCACAGTGGTGGCAGTGCATTGCACAGTGGTGGCAGAGCATTGCACAGTGGTGGCAGAGCATTGCACAGTGGTGGCAGTGCATTGTACAGTGGGGGCAGAGCATTGCACAGTGGTGGCAGAGCATTGCACAGTGGTGGCAGAGCATTGCACAGTGGTGGCAGAGCATTGCACAGTGGTGGCAGTGCATTGCACAGTGGTGGCAGTGCATTGCACAGTGGTGGCAGAGCATTGCACAGTGGGGGCAGAGCATCGCACAGTGGGGGCAGAGCGTTGCACAGTGGTTGCAGAGCGTTGCACAGTGGGGGCAGAGCATTGCACAGTGGGGGCAGAGCATTGCACAGTGGTGGCAGTGCATCGCACAGTGGTGGCAGTGCATCGCACAGTGGGGGCAGAGCATTGCACAGTGGTGGCAGTGCATTGCACAGTGGTGGCAGTGCATCGCACAGTGGTGGCAGTGCATCGCACAGTGGTTGCAGAGTATTGCACAGTGGTGGCAGTGCATTGCACAGTGGTGGCAGAGCATTGCACAGTGGGGGCAGAGCGTTGCACAGTGGTGGCAGAGCGTTGCACAGTGGTGGCAGAGCATTGCACAGTGGTGGCAGAGTGTTGCTGTCACTGACCAGCGCTGTGGGCACTACACATCCAGCCCACCTCGTCCCATCTCATCTTTCTGCTTCTCCCCTCTCACTGTACCGATCGGTACAGAGAGGGGAGGGAGGAACCGGCGTCATGACGTAAATTCGTAAGTCGTCGGTGTTCGTATTCGTAACGATTCGTATTTTCGTAAGAGTTATTTTTCGTTGATTCGTTTTTTCGTTAGTTTAATTTTCGTTTATTCGAAATTCGGACGCATTCGTATTTTCGTAGATTTAGTTACATTCGTACTTTGGTAAGATTGATTTATTCGTACATTGGTAACATTTGTACATTCGTAATCGGAGCATAATTCATAATTTTATGTAATGTGTGCTATTATTACATTTTAATCATAAGCAGCGCCATTGTAAGGGACACGGAAAATTACCAATTCAACAAAAAAAAAAAGTTACGAATGTATGAATTTTTTTGTTTATTTTCGTTGTTCCTGTTTTCGTTTTTCGGATTTTCTTCATTCGTTGTTTCTAATTAGTTTTTTTCGTAGTTTTTCGGATTCGTTCGATTCGTTCATTTGTACGAAAACGAACGAACGAACGAAAATAACGAAAAACTAAAAAAAAACTAAACGAATTGCACATGTCTACTTAAATGTACAACAATCCTCCTATTACCCCCCTCACACCCACATCCTATTATTGTGTGACCATCCAAATTTTTTTTTCTTTCATTTCCCAAAGTTATCCGTCTACAAGGAGACCTGTATATATCACATGACGGCACCAATGAGGATGGAGAAGGACAGAAGTCACATGACTGAGAAGATACTAAACCTCACCCTGGAGATCATCTACCTGCTGACCGGAGAGGTGAGGAGGATTCTGGGAGGTCACATGACATCACTCTTATCTCTATTCATAAAACACAGACCTGACCGGAGAGGTGAGGAGGATTCTGGGAGGTCACATGACATCACTCTTATCTCTATTAATAAAACACAGACCTGACCGGAGAGGTGAGGAGGATTCTGGGAGGTCACATGACATCACTCTTATCTCTATTCATAAAACACAGACCTGACCGGAGAGGTGAGGAGGATTCTGGGAGGTCACATGACATCACTCTTATCTCTATTAATAAAACACAGACCTGACCGGAGAGGTGAGGAGGATTCTGGGAGGTCACATGACATCACTCTTATCTCTATTAATAAAGCACAGACCTGACGGGAGAGGTGAGGAGGATTCTGGGAGGTCACATGACATCACTCTTATCTCTATTAATAAAACACAGACCTGACCGGAGAGGTGAGGAGGATTCTGGGATTCTAACATGATATTCCTATTGGATCTCCAATACAGAGATTTCCTCTTGTGAAGTCAGGTTTTTTTTTTTTTTTTCCGATGGCGTGCAAAACACACTCAAAAACTCACCCGGTGCATAAAAAATGTGCACAACATAAAGAGGTGCGACAAAAAAGTGCAACGGGTACACAAGACCTCTAAAATCAGAGGACCTTGTCCTGAATCCCCCGGGGCGTTAGGCTCCTGACAGGGACAAGGACACGTAAAACATGGTCTTTGTGGCCGAAACCAGTCAGACCCCGTTCTCTGGAAGGTCTGCCGAAACAGACCCACCCAAATACTAGGTGAGGCTCTCCCGAAGAGAGACCCCAACCCTATGAGAGAGGGCAAACTAAGCCAGAAGGCCATGTCCACCCCCTCCCCGACGTTCAGGACAGGCCCTGGGACCTGTGACCCTACTCATCACACGTGCTAAATCGTGTACAAAACATAAAAATACAAAAAGTGACACACAAAGGAATAAATAAAATAAAGTGGGGGGAGGGATAGTGGAGAGGAAGAGTGAAAGAAGTGGCCATTGTGTGAAACAATGACCAGGCCCCTCCGGCCAGGAATAAAAAATTCCTCTGGTCCCAGCCAAAAGGCCCGGCCCAAGAGGCGGGTGCTAAAAAAGCGTGATATGGTGCAGTGACCGTGGTGCCATAAATCAAAGTGTCCCTCACACACAGTGATTGTTTGGCACCCCTGGACTGCCACTCCAGGGGCACATACTCCATAGGCTTTCGAGACCGCCCTGGCCAACGGTCCGGACCACAGCAGCCCCACCCCAGGCAGGAAGGCATGGAGATCAGGAAGCTTGGTGAGAACCTGCACCCATCAACAGGCTCACCGTCACTCCCATCACTCCTAACTAATTACATTCGGGAATTTACTAACCGATCCTCCCCCTGGCTTAGGGATTCACGACGTTCAGTTCACCGAAAAACTGTCCGGGGCTAGAGCCACCCCAATCCAGGCCAGAAGGCCAGGTACTCGACCTTCTGGATCCGACCAACAGCAGCACCCATCCTCACCAGGAGCACCCTTCCAGCACGACTCAGACTCAGGCCAATACGCTGCCACCCCTTCTCCAGGGTACCCAGCGTGCCCCTACCGAAACCGTACCTTCCAGGCACTAATTACGCCATCGGATAGGGCCAGAAACATCGCCTCCTTTGGCAACTGATAAGAACAGATACTACACTTGATCTTAGCCAAAAGGCCGAGAAGCGATAATAAAATAAATAAAACACAGACCTGACTGGAGGGGTGAGGAGGATTCTGGGAGGTCACATGATGTCACTCTTATCTCTATTAATAAAAACACAGACCTGACCGGAGAGGTGAGGAGGATTCTGGGAGGTCACATGACATCCCTCTTATCTCTATTAATAAAACACAGACCTGACCGGGGAGGTGAGGAGGATTCTGGGAGGTCACATGACATCACTCTTCTCTCTATTAATAATACACAGACCTGACCGGAGAGGTGAGGAGGATTCTGGGATTCTAACATGATATTCCTATTGGTTCCTCAATACAGAGATTTCCTCTTGTGAAGTCAGGTGATCATATGACCATCACAGTGCCTCCATGTGACTCCCTAAAACCTGAGAGACACAACATGGAGAAGATTCTTGAAGTCACCAAGAAGATGATGGAGCTGCTGACAGGAGAGGTGAGGAGGATTCTGGGAATTCTGGGACATTATCCAGTAACAGACAAGGGGTGTGTCTGGATGGTGACTGTATCATTGTGTGTGTCAGGTTCCTATAAGGTGTCAGGATGTCACTGTCTATTTCTCCATGGAGGAGTGGGAGTATTTAGAAGGACACAAGGATCTCTACAAGGACGTCATGATGGACAATCAGCCGCCCCTCACATCACCGGGTAAGAGGAGACTTTATTGTAAAGGAGAGAGCAGTACGGAGGCTCCACCTAGATCCACCATCATCTGATAAACACATAGAAACAATGTATTCAGTCATAACTGCTAGAAAACTACTTAGAAACACATATATTTTTCTTTTAAGCTGAGGCCCTAGAGAATAAAATGGTGGGTGTTGCCGTTGTTTGTGTCACACGCTTTTGGCGCGGTGGTTTTTTCAAACTTTATTTGCGTGTTTCAGCTCCACACATCACCCTGCTTGGCCAGGCATTCACTTCGGACACACTTAGACAGTCAATGAGCAGTCCTTTAGCTTGTTTTTGTTGTTTTTTATTTAGGGGATTAAACTTGGATGGGGGGAAAAGGGGGTCATGGGACGCCCAGATAATGAATCTCGATGAATTGAACAATCGTTATGAAATCTATAGTGACAGTCTCTGAAGCTCCGCACTCCTCCAGCACACTACTTGAGATCACTTTGCTTTTCTCTACTACACAATCCCAGATTCCGGTCACCATTAGCACATGGTTAGGCCTCACTCTGAATAAGTCCCACCCAGGGGTGGACTGACCATTCGGGCACTCGGGCACTGCCCGAGGGCCCCATGCCACTAGGGGGCCCCATCAGGGTTGCCAGTCTCAATAAAACCAGGGACAGTATGTAAAAATCTGTGTTTTTTTTTAATCCCAAGATTATACCTGCCCCGCCTCTCCAGTACCTTTTCAGTGTGTGTATATTGTGTATACTGTGTGGCCCCATCATCTATTGCCTGGGGGCCCCATAATCTCCTATCGCCCGGGGGCCCCATAATCTCCTATTGCCGGGAGGCCCCATAATCTCCTATCGCCCGGGGGCCCCATAATCTCCTATCGCCCGGGGGCCCCATAATCTCCTATCGCCCGGGGGCCCCATAATCTCCTATCGCCCGGGGGCCCCATAATCTCCTATCGCCCGGGGGCCCCATAATCTCCTATCGCCCGGGGGCCCCATAATCTCCTATCGCCCGGGGACCCCATAATCTCCCATCGCCCGGGGCCCCATAATCTCCTATCGCCCGGGGACCCCATAATCTCCCATCGCCCGGGGGCCCCATAATCTCCTATCGCCCAGGGGCCCCATAATCTCCTATCGCCCGGGGGCCCCATAATCTCCTATCGCCCGGGGGCCCCATAATCTCCTATCGCCCGGGGGCCCCATAATCTCCTATCGCCCGGGGGCCCCATAATCTCCTATCGCCCGGAGGCCCCATAATCTCCCATCGCCCAGTGACCCCATAATCTCCTATCGCCCGGGGGCCCCATAATCTCCTATCGCCCGGAGGCCCCATAATCTCCTATTGCCCAGGGACCCCATAATCTCCCATCGCCGGGGCCCCATAATCTCCTATCGCCCGGGGGCCCCATAATCTCCCATCGCCCGGGGACCCCATAATCTCCTATCGCCCGGGGCCCCATAATCTCCTATCGCCCGGAGGCCCCATAATCTCCTATTGCCCGGGGACCCCATAATCTCCCATCGCCCGGGGCCCCATAATCTCCTATCGCCCGGGGACCCCATAATCTCCCATCGCCCGGGGGCCCCATAATCTCCCATCGCCCAGTGACCCCATAATCTCCTATCGCCCGGGGGCCCCATAATCTCCTATCGCCCAGTGACCCCATAATCTCCCATCGCCCGGGGACCCCATAATCTCCCATCGCCCGGAGGCCCCATAATCTCCCATCGCCCAGGGACCCCATAATCTCCCATCGCCCGGGGACCCCATAATCTCCTATCGCCCGGGGGCCCCATAATCTCCCATCGCCCGGGGGCCCCATAATCTCCCATCGCCCGGGGGCCCCATAATCTCCTATCGCCCGGGGACCCCATAATCTCCTATCGCCCGGGGGCCCCATGAGTTGTCAGTCCGCCCCTGGTCCCACCAGTTGAATAATAGCCATTCGCTGGCCCGGGGTCTGCGGTCCCCTTTGGCGTAGCAACCAATAGCGATAAAAAATTAGATTTGTGCCAACTGAAACTTGGTGGACTACTGATACCAGAAAGTCCGATGCCAATCCTGCCAACCCTCCTGGCTGCAGCAAATCGACTTCAACGTCACCACAGTCTCTTCTTCTTCTGGCTTCACATCCAATCCTGGCATGTCCCTCCCCAGAGCTTCTCACTCACCGACCGCGGAATGGATCCCTCCTGATTGACTTTCCTGGCAGTGCTCCCGCTGTCTTCATCCTGCTCCTGTTCCAGGACACCTCTCAATGGCCGTGTAAAGAGAGGCTCCCTCCCAGCTCCCGCACTATAGGCCCGAGGTCACCCACCTCCCCGTCAGAAAGGGGGGTTCCCTTAACCACATACAGACCGGACCAATTGGCAGCCAAAGGACCGCGCCCCTTTTTGCGATTCGGCACTGCGTCGCTTTAACTGACAATTGCGCGGTCGTGCGACGTGGCTCCCACACAAAATTGACGCCCTTTTTTCCCCACAAATAGAGCTTTCTTTTGGTGGTATTTGATCGCCCCTGCGGTTTTTATTTTTTGCGCTATAAACAAAAAAAAGCGACAATTTTGAAAAAAAACGCATTCTTTTTTGCTATAATAAATATCCCCAAAAAATATATAAAAAAAAACATTTTTTTTTCCTCAGTTTAGGCCGATACGTATTCTTCTACATATTTTTGGTAAAAAAAATCGCAATTAGCGATTATTGATTGGTTTGCGCAGAAGTTACCGCGTTTACAAAATAGGGGATAGTTTTATAGCATTTTTAGTAATAATTTTTTTTTACTAGTAATGGCGGCGATCAGCGATTTTTATTGTGACTGCGACATTATGGCGGACACATCGGACATTTTTGACACATTTTTGGGACCATTGTCATTTATACAGCAATCAGTGCTATTTAAATGCATTGATTCCTGTATAAATGACACTGGCAGTGAAGGGGTTAACCACAAGGGGGCTGTGTAGGGGCTAAGTAGGCCTAGGGGTGTGTTTCTTACTGTGGGGGGGGGGCGTGGCTGTCAGCTAGTGAATGCTGATCTCTGCTCCAATCACAGGGAGCAGAGATCGGCGTCACTAGTTGCTAGGCAGAACGGGGAGATGCTGTTTATTTCCGCATCTCCCCGTTCAGCCTTCCCGTGAGACGATCGCGGGTGTCCCAGAGGCGATCGAGTCCGCAGGACCTGCGACCGGCCTCACGGGGTCCCGACCGGCTCCCGGCGCGCTCCCGATGGCACAGACGGCATTAAGGAGGGACTTATATATACGCCCTCCTGCCTGTCCGTGCCATTCTGCCGGCGTATATCGTCGTGCGCCGGTCGGGAACCGGTTAAGGGCCACCACAGCCTAACACTCCGCCATTCAGCTCTTCCACCCGACAACTCCTCCCACAACAGGCTGACCATAAGTATATATAGGAGGCCTGCCCCCTGCCAATCCTAGTTGGGGATTGGTCAGGGCACCCAGATACACTGCATGCCACTCCAATCCTCTGCCCCGCCTCTTTATCAGAACCCTCTGGAAACAAAGGAGGCACCAGAGAGATAAAGTACATGCCAGTCATCTGCTGCTACACTAAACCACTCCCCAGTCCCAAGATCAAAACAAAAAGGGCTAAAAAAATGTACCTGCACTGGCTGTAAAAACACAAACAACTACCTCTAGCAACCTACCTAAAGGTAGAGGGCGCTACAAGTGCACACAATGATAATATTGTGATAACACCTTCATACAGAAAGTGGTAATGAGGGAGGAGTCAATAACCCAATGAAGGTGGTCTTCAGGATCCAGGGCTGGACTGGGACAAAAATGTGGCTCTGGACTTCATCCAGACCGGTCCAGGGCACAACACATCAGGGCACAGAGCCCAGCATTAGGGTACATGACATCAGGGTTCAGGACACAGGTCACAGTACATAAGGGCACAACACATCAGGGCACGTCAAGGCACAGTACATCAGGGCATAGGACATCAGGACACATGGCACATCAGGGCACATTATGGGGCACATAGCACATTGGGGCACATGGCACATTGGGGCACATCGGGGCACATCGCGGCACATTATGGGGGCACATAGCACATCAGGGCATGGGGCACATGGCACATCGGGGCACATTATGGTACATGGCACATTATGGGGGCACATAGCACATCAGGGCATGGGGCACATCAGGGCACATTATGGCACATCATGGCACATCAGGGCATGGGCACATTGGGGCACATCAGGGCACATTATGGCACATCATGGCACATTATGGGGCACGGGGCACATCAGGGCCACATGGCACATCAGGGCTCAGGGCAAGGGGCACATAGCACATTGGGGCACATTGGGGCACATCAGGGCACATTGGGGCACATAGCACATCAGGGCACATAGCACATCAGGGGGCACATTATGGGACACAGGGCACACATTATAGGGCACATCAGGGGGCACATCATCAGGGCACACTATGGGATCTTACTAGCCAGTATGCAGAGTAGTGCAGGAAGCGTCTCTCGTCACGCAGTGCTGCTCGCTCCCCGGCGGCCCCTCCTCTCTTCTCGTCTATACCAGATGATCTTACAAGCCAATGGGGATAGACGAGAAGAGAGGAGGGGCCGCCGGGGAGCGAGCAGCACTGAGTGACGAGAGACGCTTCCTGCACTACTCTGCATACTGGCTAAATCTCAACTTATCCGTCAACCACCAGCTGACGGGTAGATCGCTGCACACAGCAGATGCGGCTGAAACCGGCCCACACTGGCCACCGGCCCACCGGGAATCTCAGGGTAGTCCTGATGGCCAGTCCATCCCTGTCGGGATCAGTCCAGTCTTCATCTTGGTTCTCCTCCCATCCTCAATCTCTGACCTCTGGTGGGGCTCAGCCCCGCTGTTATTCATGACTAAATCATGGACTAAATAAGGAAGTGCAGGACTTCTTGTGTTGGGAAGATGGCAATGAGTGATAGAGGGGGAGGGGACACTCGTCCTATAATCCCCTCATCACTGTCACTCCTATAAAAGACAGTTCTCGTTGTTTCCTCACTCTCTGACTAAGGTCCATGAATAAAGAAATGATCTGGTAGGAGATCAGAGGACCCATTTACTAGTTACCTTGAGGGGGGAATTGTAAGATCCTCAGAGACAAAGCTGCCTGATGTGGGCGGAGTCCTGGTTTAGGGGAACCAATCAGCTCATGTCTAGTAATAATCTTTGTATTTCTATTTTAGTAGATGGACGGGAGATGAGGAAAACCTCAGAGGATTGTCTCACTTTGTCTCCAGACTGTAAAGTAGAAGATGAGGACATCACACAGTATAGTCCAGGAGAAAACCCGACTACCTCAAATGTCCATCCGGCACCACACAGTGTAGATGGACCATCGTATTCCTCTTATCCTGAGGAACCTCAGACTGTGCGGGACGGTGCCGGACCATCGTATTCCTCTTATCCTGAGGAACCTCCGACTGTGCGGGACGGTGCCGGACCATCGTATTCCTCTTATCCCGAGGAACCTCAGACTGTGCGGGACGGTGCCGGACCATCGTATTCCTCTTATCCTGAGGAACCTCAGACTGTGCGGGACGGTGCCGGACCATCGTATTCCTCTTATCCTGAGGAACCTCAGACTGTGCGGGACGGTGCCGGACCATCGTATTCCTCTTATCCTGAGGAACCTCAGACTGTGCGGGACGGTGCCGGACCATCGTATTCCTCTTATCCTGAGGAACCTCAGACTGTGCGGGACGGTGCCGGACCATCGTATTCCTCTTATCCTGAGGAACCTCAGACTGTGCGGGACGGTGCCGGACCATCGTATTCCTCTTATCCTGAGGAACCTCAGACTGTGCGGGACGGTGCCGGACCATCGTATTCCTCTTATCCTGAGGAACCTCAGACTGTGCGGGACGGTGCCGGACCATCGTATTCCTCTTATCCTGAGGAACCTCAGACTGTGCGGGACGGTGCCGGACCATCGTATTCCTCTTATCCCGAGGAACCTCAGACTGTGCGGGACGGTGCCGGACCATCGTATTCCTCTTATCCCGAGGAACCTCAGACTGTGAGGGACGGTGCCGGACCATCGTATTCCTCTTATCCCGAGGAGCCTCAGACTGTGCGGGACGGTGCCGGACCATCGTATTCCTCTTATCCCGAGGAACCTCAGACTGTGCGGGACGGTGCCGGACCATCGTATTCCTCTTATCCCGAGGAACCTCAGACTGTGCGGGACGGTGCCGGACCATCGTATTCCTCTTATCCTGAGGAACCTCAGACTGTGCGGGACGGTGCCGGACCATCGTATTCCTCTTATCCTGAGGAACCTCAGACTGTGCGGGACGGTGCCGGACCGTCGTATTCCTCTTATCCTGAGGAACCTCAGACTGTGCGGGACGGTGCCGGACGGTCGTATTCCTCTTATCCTGAGGAGCCTCAGACTGTGCGGGACGGTGCCGGACCATCGTATTCCTCTTATCCTGAGGAACCTCAGACTGTGCGGGACGGTGCCGGACCATCGTATTCCTCTTATCCTGAGGAACCTCAGACTGTGCGGGACGGTGCCGGACCATCGTATTCCTCTTATCCTGAGGAACCTCAGACTGTGCGGGACGGTGCCAGACGGTCGTATTCCTCTTATCCTGAGGAGCCTCAGACTGTGCGGGACGGTGCCGGACCATCGTATTCCTCTTATCCTGAGGAACCTCAGACTGTGCGGGACGGTGCCGGACCATCATATTCCTCTTATCCTGAGGAACCTCAGACTGTGCGGGACGGTGCCGGACCATCGTATTCCTCTTATCCCGAGGAACCTCAGACTGTGCGGGACGGTGCCGGACCATCGTATTCCTCTTATCCCGAGGAACCTCAGACTGTGCGGGACAGTGCCGTCTTTCCAACAGATAAGAGGCTTTCCTGTACTGAGTGTGGGAAGTGTTTCCGTTCTAAAGCCAGTCTTAATGCACATAAAAGATATCACACAGATGAGAAGCCGTATTCATGTTCTGAATGTGGGAAATGTTTTGTACACAAATCACAGCTTGTCACACATCAAATGTCTCACACAGGGGAAAAGCCACATTCCTGTTCTGAGTGCGGGAAATGTTTTTCAAGGAAGGCATATCTATACTGTCATCAGAGATCGCACACAGGTGATGATCCGTATTCCTGTCCTGAGTGTGGGAAATGTTTTATACAAAAATCAGACCTTGTCAGACATCAAAGTTGTCACACGGGGGAAAAGCCTTATTCTTGTTCTGAGTGCGGGAAATGTTTTTCAAGGAATTCGCATCTTTGCAGACATCAGAGATCGCACACTGGTGTGAAGCCATATTCCTGTCCTGAGTGCGGGAAATGTTTTTCAAGGAAGTCACATCTTTACAGACATCAGAGTTTGCACAAGAGAGAGAAGGCGTATTCCTGTCCTGAGTGCGGGAAGTGTTTTTCAGAAAGGTACAGTCTTTACAGTCATCAGAGATGTCATACGGGGGAGAAGCCGCATTCCTGTCCTGAGTGCGGAAAATGTTTTTCACATAGGTCCAGTCTTTACAGTCATCAGAGATCTCACACGGGGGAGAAGCCGTATTCCTGTCCTGAGTGCGGGAAATGTTTTTCAATGAAGAGTCATCTTAATATACATCAGAGATCGCACACAGGTGAGAAGCCGTATTCCTGTCCTGAGTGTGGGAAATGTTTTTCAAACAAGTCCTCTCATAACAGACATCAACGATCTCACACGGGGGAGAAGCCACTTTCCTGTATTGAGTGCGGGAAACGTTTTTCAAGGAATTCACATCTTTCCAGACATCAGAAATCGCACTCAGGGAAAAAGCCGTATTCCTGCCCTGAGTGCGGGAAATGTTTTTCACAGAAGTACAGTCTTTCCAGACATCAGAGATGTCACACGGGGGAGAAGCCACTTTCCTGTCTTATGTGCGGGAAATGTTTTTCACAGAAGTCCAGTCTTTCCAGACATCAGAGATCTCACACGGGGGAGAAGCCATTTCCCTGTCCTGAGTGAGGGAAATGTTCCTCACTGAAGTCCTGTCTTCCTGTACATCAGGGGTCCCACACAACCCTTGAGGTGTATTAGTGCCTTGAGTGCGGGGAAATGTCGTGCAGGAGAAAAAAAAAAAAAAGGAGTCATTACCTCTCATTGGCTGAGTACATTTTGTGGTATGGAGGTCTATTATTCTCTTGCAAGAGGTCTGTTTACTCAAGTCGTCTTCCAGGACGAAACACGTAAACCCCACCACTTAAAAGGCGGCCCTCTAGGGCTTTTTAAAATAAAAATGGAGTCATTACCTCTCATTGGCTGAGTACGTTTTGTGGTATGGAGGTCTATTATTCTCTTGCAAGAGGTCTGTTTTCTCAAGTCGTCTTCCAGGACGAAACGCGTAAACCCCACCACTTAAAAGGCGGCCCTCTAGGGCTTTTTAAAATAAAAATGGAGTCATTACCTCTCATCGGCTGAGTACATTTTGTGGTATGGAGGTCTATTATTCTCTTGCAAGAGGTCTGTTTTCTCAAGTCGTCTTCCAGGACGAAACACGTAAACCCCACCACTTAAAAGGCGGCCCTCTAGGGCTTTTTAAAATAAAAATGGAGTCATTACCTCTCATCGGCTGAGTACATTTTGTGGTATGGAGGTCTATTATTCTCTTGCAAGAGGTCTGTTTTCTCAAGTCGTCTTCCAGGACGAAACACGTAAACCCCCACCACTTAAAAGGCGGCCCTCTAGGGCTTTTTAAAATAAAAATGGAGTCATTACCTCTCATTGGCTGGTTATTGTGTGGTCATGTAATGCTGTACCCCATGTATATAATCCCCCCCCCCCCCACACACACACAAAAAAAGCTTTATTTTGGTGGTATTTGATCAGTTTGTTATATTTTGCCATATAAACGAAAAAAGGCCAAAAGAAAAACAAAATGTTCTGCTTTTTGTTATAAAACGTATTTAATACAAAAAATGTAAAAAAATCTAATTTCTTCATAAACTTTGACAAAATGTCTTCTGCTACATGTCTTTGATATAACAAAATCCCAATATGTGTATATTAGTTGGTTTGTGTGAAAGTTTTATACTGTCCACAATAAAAAGTATATATAGTGGAATTTTTATTTATTTATTTTTATACTAGTAATGGCGGTAATCAGCGACTTATAGTGGGACTTGTTCTAATAACCAAAGAAAGCGTTTATTTTTCTGCGATCGAGGTACATTAATGGTATATTGGTATATAGGGGGGGGGGGGGCTGGGATTTAGAAAAAGTCAACAAAAAGGTGAACTCGGCCTTTAACCACCTGAGATCCGCGCTATAGCGGAATGACGGCTACACCGCGGATCTAACTTGCCGGGACGACGTCTATTGACGTCGTCCCGTTCACGAGCGGCCTGCGCGGCCCCCTGAAGGGCGCGCGCGGCAAGCGCTCTGTGATCAGTGAGTCTGTGAGACTCGCTGGATCACAGATCCGAGTAAGGGGTCGATCCCGACCCCTTACCACGTGATCAGCTGTCAGCCAATGACAGCTGATTGTGTGATAACAACAGAGCCGGTAATCTGCTTTTAGCGCGAGGCGCGAGGAGAAAAAAAAAAAAAGCCGATCACCGGCGGCAGTGAGAGGGACATCAGTCCCGATCACTGCAATGTGCCCCAGGTCCATGGTGCCCACCTGTGCCCTATACAAGTGCTGCCTACCAGTGCCCACCAGCTCCACCTGTCAGTGCCCACAGTGCCATCTGTCAGTGCCCACAGTGCCATCTGTCAGTGCCCACAGTGCCAGTGCCCACAATGTGCCTTTACAGTGCTGCACATCAGTGCCCATCCGTGCCACCCATCCGTGCCCATCAGTGCCATCTTATCTGTGCCCATCAGTACCGACTTATCTGTCCCCATCAGTGGCACCTTATCTGTGCCCACCAGTGCCACCAGTGCCCATCAGTGCCACCTATCAGTGCCATCTATCAGTACCCATCCGTGCCACCTATCTATGCCCATCAGTGCCATCTTATCTGTGCCCATCAGTACCGACTTATCTGTCCCCGTCAGTGGCACCTTATCTGTGCTCACCAGTGCAGCCTATCAGTGCCATCAGGCCGGTGATCGGCTGTTTTTTTTTTTATTCTCCTCGCGGAGGAAAAAAAGCCGATTACCGGCTCTGTTATTGTCACATGATCAGCTGTCATTGGCTGACAGCTGATCACGTGGTAAGGGGTCGGGATCGACCCCTTACTCGGATCTGTGATCCAGCGAGTCTCACAGACTCGCTGATCACAGAGCGTGCCGCGCACGCGTCCTTCAGGGGGCGCGCAGGCAGCTCGTGGCCGGGACGACGTCAATAGACGTCGTCCCGGCACATCAGATCCGCGCTGTAGCCGCCATTTGGCTATAGCGCGGATCTCAGGTAGTTAAACAGTTTTTTTTTTTTTTTTCTTTCCTTCCTTCAGCTTACTAATTAAAGGGGAGTGCTTAATTGCTCACAGGTGTTTGAGGCCTATATAAGTTTGTGTAGAGCTCATCTTTGAGACTGGTTGAACTCTGTCCAAGTGGAACTATTCTAAGTGGTGAGTTAAAACCAGAGTTTAAAACAGGGGTTAAGACAGGAGTCTTCTAACCTGTGACATCTTAAAGCGGTTCTGCACTGGTTTTTTTTTTTTTTTTTTTTTTGGGGGAATAGGCTAAGGATTAATAGCAAAATTGGGGGACTCACCTGTTCCATCTTCCATCGCGATCGAAGCCGGTTTTCCTCCGATAAAGTTCTTTATATTCTGCTTTTCTGCTGGGGGCCATCTTGCCTGTGGGCATGTGAAACCCCACAGGCACTTTAGATGGCCCAGCATGCACCGCCGTTACTGCGCCGAGCTAGCGCGTGCGCAGTAACGGCAAAGTGCAGCTCACGTTCTCCGAAATCTCGCGAGATGTCGGCACATCTGCCGACATCTCGCGAGATTTCGGAAGATGTGTCCGAAATCTCGCGAGATTTCGGAAGATGTGGCCGAAATCTCGCGAGATTTCGGAAGATGCCCGCACAGACTCCTGGGATCAATGACACCAGATCCCAGGAGACAGTGCGTCGTGACGAGGATCCCCGCACAGACCCCGCCCACCCCCGCAGAGACAGAAGACCGGAAGTCATCGATTACAAGGTAAGTGAAAATGAAATGTGTGCCGAACCGCTTTAAACTTCCTACAAGCAATTATATTGTAACTGGGAAATAAGTGCTCGCAGGGTTGGAGGTTTTGCTCCGTGCACAGTGTGCCACATGTATGCAAAATTGGTGCAACTGCTCCAAGATGGATACCGCTGTGACGGATGTGAGCGGGTTGCCCTTCTGGAAGCTCGCATTAGAGATCTGGATGAGCAAGTTGCCACATTGGGCGGAAAGGACGACCTTGAAAGGGGTCCTCTGCTCGCTGAGCAGGTGGTCAGTAGGGGTGATGTGGAGGGTGGAGGGGCAAGTCAGGATTATCAGACAGGAAGATGGGTTAATGTAGTTTTGAGGGAGTGGAAGGGGCTCGCGGAAAAGGAAGGCCGGTCCTGTATTTGTGCGTCAAAACAAATTTGCCAAGTTGGGTGAAGATGTAGAGGTGGCAAACACAGAGGTGGCAGCCCTAGATGTCACTGCTACCCCTAACAGCCGGGAGAGCAGACCATCTAGTAGAGGTGGTGAGGGGAGTGCAGGTAGGCCTAGACAGTTGGTGGTAATAGGGGATTCTATAATCAGAAGGACTGATAGACTAATTTGTCGCCAGGATTGCCTCAACCGAATGTTTCGATGTCTCCCTGGTGCCAGGGTTCGGCATGTGGTGGATAAATTACTGGGAGGGGCTGGGCATGACCCAGCTGTCTTGGTCCACGTTGGAACCAATGACAGTATACATGGAAGGTGGAGGCTCCTTAAGAATCAATTTGAAGAACTAGGCTGCAAGTTGAAGGAAAGGACCTCCAAGGTGATATTCTCTAAAATATTGCCTGTGCCATGCGCAACACAGGAAAGGCAGGGGGCGATTAGAGAGCTGAATGCATGGCTAAAGACCTGGTGTAGGGAGGAGGGATTTGGGTTTCTAGAGCACTCGGCTGACTTTTCATTGGGGTGCAACCTATATGCTAAGGACAGTTTGCACTTGAATGGAAGGGGGTCTGCTGTGCTGGGGAAGAGGTTTATGGGAAGGCTGGAGGAGTATTTAAACTAGGATTGAGGGGGAGGGTGAACTAGAATTAAATCGGGCAGACAGATTAGCTAGGGGTCTGACATTAATGGAGGGTGGAATGGGAATAGATGGGGGGGAGGGTTATGGCAGGTGACAGGACATTTCCCATGTTGCAAACTGCCATTGGAAACTATAGTGCCATCTGTACTACTAAAAATGATATGAAAAACACCAGAGCAAAATGTAGTAATGCATTAAAGTGTTTGTTCACCAATGCCAGAAGTCTGCCAAGCAAAATGGGTGAGTTGGAAGCTCTGGTGCATGAGGAGAGCTATGATGTAATCGGTATTGCTGAAACTTGGCTTCAATCTTCACATGACTGGGCTATTAATATTCCTGGCTTTGCACTCTTTCGGAGAGACAGAGTTAAAAGGAAAGGTGGAGGGGTCTGTCTCTATGTGAGAAGTGATCTCAAAGCGAGCGTGAAAGAGGACCTGGTGGATGGAGAGTGTGATGAGTCTGAAGCATTATGGGTGGAACTGCATATAGATGTGCGTAGTTCTAAGTTAATCATTATGGTTTGTTATAGACCACCCAATGTTCACGAGGAGGTGGAGACTCAGCTCCTTGCACAGTTGGAAAGGGCTGCAAAGGCTGGGACGGTGATAATAATGGGGGATTTTAACTACCCAGAAATTGACTGGAGTAATGGCACTGCTGGGACAGTTAAAGGGCAAAAATTTATAAACCTATCACAGGACAATTTTATGGTCCAGTTTTTTTGAGGCCCCCAACTAGGAATGATGCTCTGCTGGATCTGGTCATCTCAAACCATGCAGAGCTTATTACTAATGTTCAGCTAAAGGAACACCTGGGTAACAGTGATCATAACATGATTTCATTTGATGTTGGCTGTAGGCAAGAAATACATACAGGAAAGATAAAAACGCTCAAATTCAAGAGAGCAAATTTTCCAAGGATGAGGGCTGCTCTCCAGGACTTGGACTGGGAGGGAATATTGGAATCAATGGGCACAGAACAGAAATGGGAATTCTTCAAAAAGACTGTTTGGGACCTCACTGCAAAGTATATTCCCATGGGCAATAAGTTTAAAAGGCTTAAAAAAAAAAAACCTATGTGGCTCACGGCCAAAGTTAAAAAAGCTATAAACAATAAGAAAAGAGCTTTTAAAAAATATAAAAATGAAGGAACACTAGTGTTGTTTAAATGTTACAAAGAATATAACAGAATATGTAAAAAGGAAATCAAGGATGCAAAAATTCAAACGACAGATTGCAAAAGATAGTAGGAGAAACCCCCAAAAATTCTTCAAATATATTAATAGTAAAAGGGTCAGGTCTGAGCATGTAGGCCCTTTACAAAATAATCTAGAGTGGGTGACGGGACAAAGAGAAGGCTAATTTATTAAATACTTTCTTCAGCTCTGTGTATACAAAGGAGCATGGTGGAGCTCATGTCCATAATGGGGGTGGTAGTGACACAGCCCCGAATGATCCACAATGGCTCAAAAGTGATATGGTCCAGAAATATTTAGACAGAATAAAGGTGGATAAAGCACCCGGACCTGATGGCATCCACCCACGGATCCTAAAAGAATTGAGCTCTGTAATTTCAAAGCCATTGTATCTAATTTTTAGGGACTCAGGAATGACTGGATTGGCGCAGGGCAAATGTGGTGCCTATATTTAAAAAGGGAATAAAGTCTTTACCAAGTAACTATAGACCTGTTAGTTTAACTTCTATAGTCGGGAAGATACTGGAGAGATTAATAAAAGACCACATAGATGAGTTCTTGTTGAAAAAAAAAAACATTTTAAGCAACAGACAGCATGGATTCATGAAAGACAGAAGTTGTCAGACAAACCTGATTTCTTTTTATGAAGAGGTTAGTAAAACCTTGGACAGAGGGGTGGCTGTGGACGTGGTATACTTGGACAGAAGCGTGGCTGTGGACGTGGTAGACTTGGATTTTGCAAAAGCGTTTGATACAGTTCCCCACACACGGCTCATGTGTAAGGTAAGGTCTACAGGTTTGGAAATATCGGTTTGTAAATAGATAGAAAACTGGCTAAATGACAGAATTCAGAGAGTCGTGGTTAATGATTCTTACTCTGAATGGTCTAAGGTTATCAGTGGTGTACCCCAAGGTTCAGTGCTGGGACCCTTACTTTTTAATATCTTTATATAAATGATATTGGGTCTGGGATCAAAAGTACAGTATTTATCGGCGTATAACACGCACCCCAAGTTTAGGAGGGCATTTTAAGGAAAAAACGTTTTAGGAGGGAAGTTTAGGGAAAAAAAAAAATTACATTTAAGCGTCATTTGCAGATTGCCCAGCATCATTTGCAGCTTAACACATATACATAGATGGCGCTGTTGCACAATAATCAACATTTGTGCCCTCTTATAAATCCAGAAAGAATTTGCAATTCTGACATTTTTAAAAAAAAGATCTATTGTGGGAAACTTTTTTATGTCATGTGCAGGCAAGTTTATAGTCCAGGGCAGCCTTCAGGTGGGAAGTTAGGAGCAAACTCCAAGGAACATGCAAAACAGAGAACAGGAGAGAAGCCACCAGATTAAAAATGTTATCATTTATTAGACAAAAAAAGGAGTGCATACATCCACTTACATCAAGGGAAGGGTGGTTTAGCACATAAGTCCTCTGGGATGTCTTCTCTGCGCTATGGGCGCCTGTAATGCCGATTTTCCGACCGTGTGTATGCCCATCGGTCTTTTTCTGTCGGAATTTCCGACGGACTTTGGATTGATCGGATTTTCCGATCGTGTGTATGCAATTCCGACACGCAACATTCCGACGCATGCTCGGAAACAATTCGACGCATGCTCGGAAACAATTCGACGCATGCTCGGAAACAATTCGACGCATGCTCAGAAGCATTAAACTTCCCTTTTTATAGTGCTGTCGAATGTGTTTTATGCCGCGGTGTTATTGACCGTCGGAATTTGGTGTGACCGTGTGTAGGCAAGACAGTTTGAGCAAAATTCCATCGGAATTCCTACGGGAAAACCATCAGAGCTTTTTCCGACGAGAATTCCGACCGTGTGTACGCGACATTACAGTCCAGGTATATGTCCCGTCCAGCAGCATTTCCTGGTCCTCGTGTATCTATACTGGGACCGAGGCTTGGCTCAGGTCCACAGTATCAAACAGGCATCACATGCGATGACGTCACAGCTAGTTGCGACGGCGTTTCGGAGCATGCGCATGCTCTGAAACGCCGTTGCAACTAGCTGTGAAGTCTCAGCCCCTCTGGGGCACCTAATAGACAATGTGGGTTATTTACGAAAGGCAAATCCACTTTGCACTGCAAGTGCACTTGAAAGTGCAGTCCCTCTAAATCTGAGGGGTAGATCTGAAATGAGTGGAAGCTCTGCTGATTTTATCATTCAATCATGTGCAAGCTAAAATGATGATTTTTATTTTCCTTGCATGTTCCCCTCGGATCTATAGCGACTGCACTTCCATGTGCACTTGCAGTGCAAAGTGTATTTTCCTTTAGTAAATAACCCCCAATGCCACTGCACACACAATAGTAGATAGACACAAATGGTAGTGAACCAGAAAGTATTTTTACTATGAGGCTTTTGCCATAAACAGCAGTAATAATATAACCGAGTAATAAAGAATAGAAACTCTGATATAAAACTGAATATTTCAAAGACACATGCAAGTTATAAATAGCACAGTTCAACCAATTCACATGGTTCGAGTGTGACCTATGTGTTCAGGCACAAAGGGGGGACAGAGGTGACTTGTTGTGGGCAAGACTGTCTTCCTGAAATCACAGGTCCTGACTGTATAAGCATGGTGCCATATGCAAGCCAATATCAACTTTAGGGTAGAAGTGAGTTCCTCCATGGTAAGTATAAGTCTGACACTGATTTCTTGATAAATGAAGAAGAGACGTAGAAGGCTGCACAGTGGATATGTCCAGTATCTTCAGCTAGCTCTTCGGTGGTGCACTTTAGGTGTTCTGACAAACAGGGTGATTTAAAGTATGCTTGTGGAGTTCTGGCAAGTAGGAGAAATCCTGTCTCTGCCCAGAAAAGAGTAATTGTAGCACAAGGTCTCTCTCAAGCTTAGTTTAAGTGTCTGCATGCAGTGTCCTTTGTTCTGAGAAGATGGGCAAGTGCCCGCTCACCATTCCGGGTACCAAAGGCTTGATAGGGAGATGTCCTGGAACAGGCTCTTTCAGATTGCTTGAATGGCTACCTGGCAACCAGGACATGCAGCGACATCTGTCTGAGCACCCACAGAGCCGATTGGGTGCCTGAGATGATGGGTCTACATCCAACCGTGGAGCTGTTTGTAGGGAAGAGGTCATGCTGACAGTAAAGCAGCAGTACCCTTTACTTGCATCCAGTCTTCTCACCTGCCTTGTGGTCTCTCCCCTGCTCCCAGACAGCCTTGTGATGTCCTTCCCTGAGCATGACTCCACTCCCCTTGGGCAGGCTGGAGTATGTTGTCTGCCTCCTCAGGGATTACTTTGGGGCCATCTGTCTTCCGGACTACATGTCCCAAGATGCTTTTCTCCTGCTGTCCTTAATTGGCCCCCTGCTACAGCCAATGGGAGCCAGCTGCAGTCGGCCACTTACACAGCTCCACTCTCCGTGTACAGTGCAGAGAGGAGAGGGTGGAGGAGGAAATCCCCAGCAGCTGTGATGGGCTCTGTCTCTCCTTAAAGCATGTCTGTGTCATTGCTGCTGCCCTGTGTCCATCAGCAGGGGCAGCATGGCAAGGTGTGTGAGTGGGCTGGGGGTGGCACCAGCTATACAATCCCCCCAACCAAAGAACCTTAGGTCCCCCCAAAGGAGGTAAAAGTCCATGCTCTGCTACATGCTTTCCAATATACATAGGGATACAAATAGGTTATATATCATGACATTTATATACATATATATATAATGTGTGTGAAACCAAGAACATTTCTTTAACTAGAACTTAAGATTAAATAACTCATATCATAACACAGAGTTGACAGAGGAACCTCCCACCAATTGGCATAAGGAGGTTGTTCTGTCCACAAGCCACCGATATTGAGATGGCTCACCTAGATGTGCCAGGGGCTGTGTTGAGGTCGCCCTCCACCAAATCTGTAGTGGGAAGGTTGGGCATGTCAAGAATTCTTTAAAAGCTGAGAATGACTTCTTTAGAACTTACACCCAAAGCATTATAAGTCAGTCTCTTGGGTGGGCGAATCTCCCTCTCTGCTCCCTGGGTTCAGGTGTTATAGTTTTGTTGTCCTCGGGCATCTAAGGCAGCCTGAGCATTCTCATGGCTGTTTTCAAACGTCTCCACAGCGGTCCACATATCTTTTGTGGGATGTTGTTGAGGTATGGTCTAGGGACATGCCGAAGGCCAAGTAAACTGGGAGTCGAGCCTTGAGGGTTGGTGGCCACTCTTTCGGCCGACATGATATGGCCAAGGTAGTTAAATGAAGGTTGGTAGAATTGGCATTTCTCCAGGGACAGCTTCAACCCGTCATGGAGTCTCTTCAGGGCCTTCTCCAGGCGTTCTTCATGCTCTTCCAGGGTCTTGCTGAAGACGATGTCGTCTAGATACACCAACACCTCAATCAGGTTCATGTCACCCACTGTCTTCTCTATCAACCTTTGGAATGTGGCTGGAGTGAGAAACAGACCATGAGGCATCCGGTTGATCTCAAAGAACCCCACTGGGTTAATGAAAGCTGTCTTCTCCCAATCTTCAGGGTACATGGAGATTTGATAGTTCCACTTTTTAAATCCAAAATACTGAACCACTTCATCCCTGACATGCTCTGCAGGGCATCAACTATCCTTGAGGTGGTATATTGGTTGGGGATGATCCTTCGCTTCAGCATCCAATAGTCCTTGGACAGAGGCGTGGCTGTGGACGTGGTAGACTTGGATTTTGCAAAAGCGTTTGATACAGTTCCCCACACACGGCTCATGTGTAAGGTAAGGTTTACAGGCTTGGAAATATCGGTTTGTAAATAGATAGAAAACTGGCTAAATGACAGAATTCAGAGAGTCGTGGTTAATGATTCTTACTCTGAATGGTCTAAGGTTATCAGTGGTGTACCCCAAGGTTCAGTGCTGGGACCCTTACTTTTTAATATCTTTATATAAATGATATTGGGTCTGGGATCAAAAGTACCGTATTTATCGGCGTATAACACGCACCCCAAGTTTAGGAGGGCATTTTAAGGAAAAAACGTTTTAGGAGGGAAGTTTAGGGAAAAAAAAAAATTACATTTAAGCGTCATTTGCAGATTGCCCAGCATCATTTGCAGCTTAACACATATACATAGATGGCGCTGTTGCACAATAATCAACATTTGTGCCCTCTTATAAATCCAGAAAGAATTTGCAATTCTGACATTTTTAAAAAAAAGATCTATTGTGGAAAACTTTTTTATGTCATGTGCAGGCAAGTTTATAGTCCAGGGCAGCCTTCAGGTGGGAAGTTAGGAGCAAACTCCAAGGAACATGCAAAACAGAGAACAGGAGAGAAGCCACCAGATTAAAAATGTTATCATTTATTAGACAAAAAAAGGAGTGCATACATCCACTTACATCAAGGGAAGGGTGGTTTAGCACATAAGTCCTCTGGGATGTCTTCTCTGCGCTATGGGCGCCTGTAATGCCGATTTTCCGACCGTGTGTATGCCCATCGGTCTTTTTCTGTCGGAATTTCCGACGGACTTTGGATTGATCGGATTTTCCGATCGTGTGTATGCAATTCCGACACGCAACATTCCGACGCATGCTCGGAAACAATTCGACGCATGCTCGGAAACAATTCAACGCATGCTCGGAAACAATTCGACGCATGCTCAGAAGCATTAAACTTCCCTTTTTATAGTGCTGTCGATTGTGTTTTATGCCGCGGTGTTATTGACCGTCGGAATTTGGTGTGACCGTGTGTAGGCAAGACAGTTTGAGCAAAATTCCATCGGAATTCCTACGGGAAAACCATCAGAGCTTTTTCCGACGAGAATTCCGACCGTGTGTACGCGACATTACAGTCCAGGTATATGTCCCGTCCAGCAGCATTTCCTGGTCCTCGTGTATCTATACTGGGACCGAGGCTTGGCTCAGGTCCACAGTATCAAACAGGCATCACATGCGATGACGTCACAGCTAGTTGCGACGGCGTTTCGGAGCATGCGCATGCTCTGAAACGCCGTTGCAACTAGCTGTGAAGTCTCAGCCCCTCTGGGGCACCTAATAGACAATGTGGGTTATTTACGAAAGGCAAATCCACTTTGCACTGCAAGTGCACTTGAAAGTGCAGTCCCTCTAAATCTGAGGGGTAGATCTGAAATGAGTGGAAGCTCTGCTGATTTTATCATTCAATCATGTGCAAGCTAAAATGATGATTTTTATTTTCCTTGCATGTTCCCCTCGGATCTATAGCGACTGCACTTCCATGTGCACTTGCAGTGCAAAGTGTATTTTCCTTTAGTAAATAACCCCCAATGCCACTGCACACACAATAGTAGATAGACACAAATGGTAGTGAACCAGAAAGTATTTTTACTATGAGGCTTTTGCCATAAACAGCAGTAATAATATAACCGAGTAATAAAGAATAGAAACTCTGATATAAAACTGAATATTTCAAAGACACATGCAAGTTATAAATAGCACAGTTCAACCAATTCACATGGTTCGAGTGTGACCTATGTGTTCAGGCACAAAGGGGGGACAGAGGTGACTTGTTGTGGGCAAGACTGTCTTCCTGAAATCACAGGTCCTGACTGTATAAGCATGGTGCCATATGCAAGCCAATATCAACTTTAGGGTAGAAGTGAGTTCCTCCATGGTAAGTATAAGTCTGACACTGATTTCTTGATAAATGAAGAAGAGACGTAGAAGGCTGCACAGTGGATATGTCCAGTATCTTCAGCTAGCTCTTCGGTGGTGCACTTTAGGTGTTCTGACAAACAGGGTGATTTAAAGTATGCTTGTGGAGTTCTGGCAAGTAGGAGAAATCCTGTCTCTGCCCAGAAAAGAGTAATTGTAGCACAAGGTCTCTCTCAAGCTTAGTTTAAGTGTCTGCATGCAGTGTCCTTTGTTCTGAGAAGATGGGCAAGTGCCCGCTCACCATTCCGGGTACCAAAGGCTTGATAGGGAGATGTCCTGGAACAGGCTCTTTCAGATTGCTTGAATGGCTACCTGGCAACCAGGACATGCAGCGACATCTGTCTGAGCACCCACAGAGCCGATTGGGTGCCTGAGATGATGGGTCTACATCCAACCGTGGAGCTGTTTGTAGGGAAGAGGTCATGCTGACAGTAAAGCAGCAGTACCCTTTACTTGCATCCAGTCTTCTCACCTGCCTTGTGGTCTCTCCCCTGCTCCCAGACAGCCTTGTGATGTCCTTCCCTGAGCATGACTCCACTCCCCTTGGGCAGGCTGGAGTATGTTGTCTGCCTCCTCAGGGATTACTTTGGGGCCATTTGTCTTCCGGACTACATGTCCCAAGATGCTTTTCTCCTGCTGTCCTTAATTGGCCCCCTGCTACAGCCAATGGGAGCCAGCTGCAGTCGGCCACTTACACAGCTCCACTCTCCGTGTACAGAGCAGGGAGGAGAGGGTGGAGGAGGAAATCCCCAGCAGCTGTGATGGGCTCTGTCTCTCCTTAAAGCATGTCTGTGTCATTGCTGCTGCCCTGTGTCCATCAGCAGGGGCAGCATGGCAAGGTGTGTGAGTGGGCTGGGGGTGGCACCAGCTATACAATCCCCCCAACCAAAGAACCTTAGGTCCCCCCAAAGGAGGTAAAAGTCCATGCTCTGCTACATGCTTTCCAATATACATAGGGATACAAATAGGTTATATATCATGACATTTATATACATATATATATATAATGTGTGTGAAACCAAGAACATTTCTTTAACTAGAACTTAAGATTAAATAACTCATATCATAACACAGAGTTGACAGAGGAACCTCCCACCAATTGGCATAAGGAGGTTGTTCTGTCCACAAGCCACCGATATTGAGATGGCTCACCTAGATGTGCCAGGGGCTGTGTTGAGGTCGCCCTCCACCAAATCTGTAGTGGGAAGGTTGGGCATGTCAAGAATTCTTTAAAAGCTGAGAATGACTTCTTTAGAACTTACACCCAAAGCATTATAAGTCAGTCTCTTGGGTGGGCGAATCTCCCTCTCTGCTCCCTGGGTTCAGGTGTTATAGTTTTGTTGTCCTCGGGCATCTAAGGCAGCCTGAGCATTCTCATGGCTGTTTTCAAACGTCTCCACAGCGGTCCACATATCTTTTGTGGGATGTTGTTGAGGTATGGTCTAGGGACATGCCGAAGGCCAAGTAAACTGGGAGTCGAGCCTTGAGGGTTGGTGGCCACTCTTTCGGCCGACATGATATGGCCAAGGTAGTTAAATGAAGGTTGGTAGATTTGGCATTTCTCCAGGGACAGCTTCAACCCGTCATGGAGTCTCTTCAGGGCCTTCTCCAGGCGTTCTTCATGCTCTTCCAGGGTCTTGCTGAAGACGATGTCGTCTAGATACACCAACACCTCAATCAGGTTCATGTCACCCACTGTCTTCTCTATCAACCTTTGGAATGTGGCTGGAGTGAGAAACAGACCATGAGGCATCCGGTTGATCTCAAAGAACCCCACTGGGTTAATGAAAGCTGTCTTCTCCCAATCTTCAGGGTACATGGAGATTTGATAGTTCCACTTTTTAAATCCAAAATACTGAACCACTTCATCCCTGACATGCTCTGCAGGGCATCAACTATCCTTGAGGTGGTATATTGGTTGGGGATGATCCTTCGCTTCAGCATCCAATAGTCAATGCCTCAACCTCGGGGAACTATTTTTCTTCCGCACACCACCACTATCAGAGAAGCATATGGACTCCTGGACTCTCAGCTGATACCTGCTCTCTTCAGTTCTGCCAACTGTTCATGTAGGTCTTCCAAGTCCACTAAAGAAATCCACCGGACTCTTTCCCTAAACGGGTTATCTTCTTGTAGGTACATCCAGTGTTGGACACTCTTTGCACATCCCACATCAAACTCACTCTTAGAGAATGCAGCCTGCCATCTCAGGAGCTGAGTCTTGAATCTTTCCTTCCATTCAGGTGAGAGGGGAGTATTCTTAGACTGGGGTGGCTGGATTCACTTGCCCCAGCAACATCAGAGTCGGCACCTTCACTGGTGAGGCCGTGATGTTGCGGACACTAGCTGGAATATTTTGGGACTTTGCTGCAACGCTTTGGTTGATATCACTTCTGGGATTATATCTACCCCTGTATCTTCTCTCTGGCAGTCAGCTTCAAGGACAATGAAAGGGTCTGGTTGCTTCCAATTGAGCTTGACTGATGCTCGTAAACATGCTACTTCACCTGGTTGTAATAACCTTCTCACACAGATCAATGCAACATATCTTTCCCACTCCTTTAGCAGGGGCCTTCTGTTCTTGAACGAGGTGTTTGTTTGCTTGTCTCAGCATGGGGTGTATATCCATGGTTGGAGTATTAGGCTCCAGGACAAGAGGGGTCAACAGCCTTCTGACAAGATCAGGGTTGGTTAGGGGACTCTTGTGATCTCCTGGTTTGCGAGGACAGCTTCCTGCCAGTGTGTAGAACATCTCAGTTTTTCTGGCCACGGAGTGGTCAAAGGTCAGCTTAACTGTCAGATAGCCGTCGTAGGGGAAATTTTGGGTGCCATTGCCCTATCTCTCTAACTCCTGCAATGGCAGGTGTTTAAGATGCTTATCGTAAAAGTCTCAGTAGAGAAGGGTCACTTGAGCCCCAGTTTCCAGAAGGGCTTTGATGTAGATTCCTTCTAATTGGATGGCCACGACAGGAGAAGGTCTCACGAGCTTGGCCGGGAACTTGAAGGAAGCCTGTCCTGTGGCCTGTTATTGCACCCCCTTCTTGTTGGGCTTTGTTTGCGTTTTGGTCAAGTTCAAGAGGGCTAATATGTGCCAACTCTCCTTGACCGGGTGCTTTATGTCGATGGGGGAAAATGATCTGGCTGTTGGAGCAGGACCACCAATGTAAATACCAGACCCTCAATCCAAACATGAAAGGGGACAAGCATTCACCCCTGAACCATACCAGGCCGCATGCCCTCATTCCCTATGACATACATGGTTCCTAGAAACCAAGGTGGCTTCCTTAGGAACCAATTACATTAGGATGCTGTCATATACAGAAGCAGTAGAAATACCATTTCTATATATAATTTTTGGATCCCATCAAACAGGGGTCCGAATAGGCTTATGTTCTGGCTTTCATCCAAACAGCCATAGTTCAGTCTGAAACTAGGTTCAGACCGAGTCGTCAGCTCATCCCTAGATGTCAGTTGCTACTGATTGACATAAATTGTTCATTACCTGAACCTCTAGAAACCTTTGGAGGAACCCTGGCTGGGAAAGGTTGGATTAGGCAGTAATATATTTCTCTCCCCCTTTGTGGGAGTGTAGATGACCCCATCTATAAGGATATACAGTACATACACATACAGCACAAGGCTGCGTTACCACTACGAGATGCTTCTCGGGGGCTGCAGTTCCTCTGAGCTCCACAAGATGGTGATATCCCTTTTAACTAGACAGGAAGTCTCTATATAAGACAGGAAGTGATGTCAGGTACAGACAGGAAGTTCTGGGTGAGAGGTGACTTGGGCGGAATTAAAGAGGAGACATTTTGGAAGTAGCAGCAGAGGAGGTAATAAGATCTATATTTTCTGTTTACACCCAGTAACCCCCCCCCCCCCCATCATGTCCATCCTCTTCCTCCAAAGTCACTGTGACGTCTACTGCTGGAAGGTGGGGTGACCATTGTGATGCTTTGTTATGGTGAAAGTGGTTGTTTATTGGTAGCACCAATCATTTGTGATTGCAGCCAGTCCGAAATTTTGTATAAAATTTGGAAGCATAGCAATTCGTATTTTGGATGCTTCCAGCAAAGAGTAATTGTAGCACAAGGTCTCTCTCAAGCTTAGTTTAAGTGTCTGCATGCAGTGTCCTTTGTTCTGAGAAGATGGGCAAGTACCCGCTCACCATTCCGGTTACCAAAGGCTTGATAGGGAGATGTCCTGGAACAGGCTCTTTCAGATTGCTTGAATGGCTACCTGGCAACCAGGACATGCAGCTACATCTGTCTGAGCACCCACAGAGCCGATTGGGTGCCTGAGATGATGGGTCTACATCCAACCGTGGAGCTGTTGGTAGGGAAGAGGTCATGCTGACAGTAAAGCAGCAGTACCTTTTACTTGCATCCAGTCTTCTCACCTGCCATGTGGTCTCTCCCCTGCTCCCAGGCAGCCTTGTGATGTCCTTCCCTGAGCATGACTCCACTCCCCTTGGGCAGGTTGGAGTATGTTGTCTGCCTCCTCAGGGATTACTATGGGGCCATCTGTCTTCCGGACTACATGTCCCAAGATGCTTTTCTCCTGCTGTCCTTAATTGGCCCCCTGCTACAGCCAATCGGAGCCAGCTGCAGTCGGCCACCTACACAGCTCCACTCTCCATGTACAGAGCAGGGAGGAGAGGGTGGAGGAGAAAATCCCCAGCAGCTGTGATGGGCTCTGTCTCTCCTTAAAGCATGTCTGTGTCAGTGCTGCTGCCCTGTGTCCATCAGCAGGGGCAGCATGGCAAGGTGTGTGAGTGGGCTGGGGGTGGCACCAGCTATACAATCCCCCCAACCAAAGAACCTTAGGTCCCCCCAAAGGAGGTAAAAGTCCATGCTCTGCTACATGCTTTCCAATATACATAGTTATACAAATAGGTTATATATCATGACATTTATATATATAATGTGTGTGAAACCAGGAACATTTCTTTAACTAGAACTTAAGATTAAACAACTCGTATCATAACACAGAGTTGACAGAGGAACCTCCCACCAATTGACATAAGGAGGTTGTTCTGTCCACAAGCCACCGATATTGAGATGGCTCACCTAGATGTGCCAGGGGCTGTGTTGAGGTCGCCCTCCACCAAATCTGTAGTGGGAAGGTTGGCATGTCAAGAATTCTTTAGAAGCTGAGAATGACTTCTTTAGAACTTACACCCAAACCATTATAAGTCAGTCTCTTGGGTGGGCGAATAACTCTTCTCCCTCTCTGCTCCCTGGGTTCAGGTGTTATAGGCTCACTAGCCTCTTCTTCATGCACAGTCATTCCTTCCTCCTTCTTCCACTATGGAAGAGTGAAAGTCTTCGGAATCTCCTGCCAGCAGGGAAGTTTTATGGTCTTCCAGGGGTTGACTCTGAGGTACAAATTCAGGATCCTCTGGTCTGAGAATTCCGGTGTCTGTCATCTTGGGAGAAGGAGGGGTGGCAGGCCCTGAAATTTAAGGCAGCCACAGCCAATCTATTCCTATCTCTTCATCCTCACTGTCCTCCCCTGCATTGAGGGGTTCAGGCTGAGACCTAGTCACTGGACGGGAGCTCCGTAAAGCTGTGGAGGTAGGCTGTGAGTCTAATGTCCCGTACACACGGTCGGAAAATCCGACCACAAAATCCATCGGATTTTGTCCGACACTGGTGTTGCATACACACGGTCGGACAAAGTTGTCGGAAAATCCGATCATTCTGAACGTGGTGATGTTTGTTGCCTACGACGGGACTACGTAGATGCTAGTAGCCAATAGCTTTGGTCTTGTAATGTCATCTGAGCATGCGTGGCACTTTGTCCGTCGGAATTCGCTACACACGATCGGAAAAAGTCCGATAGGACTTTGTTGTCGGAAAATTTGAGAGCAGGAGATAAAACTGTCCGTCGGAAAATCCGACAGAAAAAGTCCGATGGAGCCTACACACGGTCGGAATTTCCGACAACATTGTCCGATGGTCCGATTTTTCCGTCAGAAAATGTCCTGTGTGTACGGGGCATTACTGTTATGGCACACAAACTGCTTCTGACAGGGTCAGCAGGTGATTGCAGTGTCACATCTTTAGTGATCCTGTGCTTCCCTCTGGCCAGATCTGATACACTGGCAGCTCTGGCAGCTGCTTACAGATTTACAAGGACACCCAAGTTCCTCAGCAGCACTCTGTCTCCAAGCTGCAGTTCATGTACTTGTACTCTGAGGTCAAATCTTTTCTTGTTTTGTTGTCCTCGGGCATCTAAGGCAGCCTGAGCATTCTCATGGCTGTTTTCAAACGTCTCCTCAGGCGGTCCACATATCCTTTGTGGGATGTTGTTGAGGTATGGTCTAGGGACATGCCAAAGGCCAAGTAAACTGGGAGTCGAGCCTTGAGGGTTGGTGGCCACTCTTTCGGCCGACATGATATGGCCAAGGTAGTTAAATGAAGGTTGGTAGAATTGGCATTTCTCCAGGGACAGCTTCAACCCGTCATGGAGTCTCTTCAGGGCCTTCTCCAGGCGTTCTTCATGCTCTTCCAGGGTCTTGCTGAAGACCATGATGTTGTCTAGATACATCAACACCTCAATCAGGTTCATGTCACCCACTGTCTTCTCTATCAACCTTTGGAATGTGGCTGGAGTGAGAAACAGACCTTGAGGCATCCGGTCGAACTCAAAGAAACCCACTAGGGTAATGAAAGCTGTCATCTCCCAATCTTCAGGGTACATGGGGATTTGATAGTACCACTCTTCAAATCCAACATACTGAACCACTGTCCCTGACATGCTCTGCAGGGCATCAACTATTCTTGGGGTGGTATATTGGTTGGGGATGATCCTTCGCTTCAGCATCCGATAGTCAATGCCTCAACCTCAGGGAACTATTTTTCTTCCGCACACCACCACTATCAGAGAAGCATATGGACTCCTGGACTCTCAGCTGATACCTGCTCTCTTCAGTTCTGCCAACTGATCACGTAGGTCTTCCAAGTCCGCTAAAGGAATCCGCCGGACTCTTTCCCTTCTAGGTGAATCCAGTGTTGGGCACTCTTTGCACATCCCACATCGAACTCACTCTTAGAGAATGCAGCCTGCCATCTCAGGAGCTGAGTCTTGGCTCTCTCCTTCCATTCAGGTGAGAGGGGAGTATTCTTCGGGTAGGACTCCTCAACAGAAATTCGATCTCCCCCCCCCCCACTAAATTAGGTGGTGAGACTGGGGTGGCTGGATTCACTTGCCCCAGCAACATTAGAGTCGGCACCTTCACTGGTGAGGCCGTGATGTTGCGGACATTAGCTGGAATATTTTGGGACTTCGCTGCAACGCTTTGGTTGATATCACTTCTGGGATTATCTCCACCCCTGTATCTTCTCTCTGGCAGTCAGCTTCAAGGACAATGAAAGGGTCTGGTTGCTTCCAATTGAGCTTGACTGATGCTCGTAAACATGCTACTTCACCTGGTTGTAATAACCTTCTCACACAGATCAATGCAACATATATTTCCCACTCCTTTAGCAGGGGCCTTCTGTTCTTGAACGAGGTGTTTGTTTGCTTGTCTCAGCATGGGGTGTATATCCATGGTTGGAGTATTAGGCTCCAGGACAAGAGGGGTCAACAGCCTTCTGACAAGATCAGGGTTGGTTAGGGGACTCTTGTGATCTCCTGGTTTGCGAGGACAGCTTCCTGCCAGTGTGTAGAACATCTCAGTTTTTCTGGCCACGGAGTGGTCAAAGGTCAGCTTAACTGTCAGATAGCCGTCGTAGGGGAAATTTTGGGTGCCATTGCCCTATCGATCTAACTCCTGCAATGGCAGGTGTTTAAGAGGCTTATCGTAAAAGTCTCAGTAGAGAAGGGTCACTTGAACCCCAGTTTCCAGAAGGGCTTTGATGTAGATTCCTTCTAATTGGATGGCCACGACAGGAGAAGGTCTCACGAGCTTGGCCGGGAACTTGAAGGAAGCCTGTCCTGTGGCCTGTTATTGCACCCCCTTCTTGTTGGGCTTTGTTTGCGTTTTGGTCAAGTTCAAGAGGGATAATATGTGCCAACTCTCCTTGACCGGGTGCTTTATGTCGATGGGGGAAAATGATCTGGCTGTTGGAGCAGGACCACCAATGTAAATACCAGACCCTCAATCCAAACATGAAAGGGGAAAAGCATTCACCCCCGAACCATACCAGGCCGCATGCCCTCATTCCCTATGACATACATGGTTCCTAGAAACCAAGGTGGCTTCCTTAGGAACCAATTACATTAGGATGCTGTCATATACAGAAGCAGTAGAAATACCATTTCTATATATCATTTTTGGATCCCATCAAACAGGGGTCCGAATAGGCTTATGTTCTGGCTTTCATCCAAACAGCCATAGTTCAGTCTGAAACTAGGTTCAGACCGAGTCGTCAGCTCATCCCTAGTTGTCAGTTGCTACTGATAGACATAAATTGTTCATTACCTGAACCTCTAGAAACCTTTGGAGGAACCCTGGCTGGGAAAGGTTGGATTAGGCAGTAATATATTTCTCTCCCCCTTTGTGGGAGTGGAGATGACCCCATCTATAAGGATATACAGTACATACACATACAGCACAAGGCCGTGTTACCACTACGAGATGCTTCTCGGGGCTGCAGTTCTTCTGAGCTCCACAAGATGGTGATATCCCTTTTAACTAGACAGGAAGTCTTTATATAAGACAGGAAGTGATGTCAGGTACAGACAGGAAGTTCCGGGTGAGAGGTGAGTTGGGCGTAATTAAAGAGGAGACATTTTTGGAAGTAGCAGCAGAGGAGGTAATAAGATCTATATTTTCTGTTTACACCCAGTACCCCCCCCCCCCCCCCCCCCCCCGTCATGTCCGTCCTCTTCCTCCAAAGTCACTGTGACGTCTACTGCTAGAAGGTGGGGTGACCATTGTGATGCTTTGTTATGGTGAAAGTGGTTGTTTATTGGTAGCACCAAACATTTGTGATTGCAGCCAGTCCGTAATTTTGTATAAAATTTGGAAGTATAGCAATTCGTATTTCGGATGCTTCCGAATGTACAAATTTTCGGAAATTCGTACTAAACGATGTTTACAATTCTATGGAGGGGAGGAAGATTTATGTGATCACAGGGGGCACAGAAGGACCAGGTTGAACTCTGATATGTGAAATAATCATTGTCCATATCAGAGTTTAACCTGGTCCTTCTTTGTCCCCATAGAATTGTGGACTCACTCTTTGATTTTCTCTGATGTTTCTCTGGAGTTTTGTGGAAAATTGGGGACCTTTAAAACCCCCTGAAGAAGCCAATGCTGGCAAAACATGTTGGGATCTGAAATCATACTCTGATCACTCTCCATATATGGACACTAATGACCACTGATGTGATATGTATAAATACTCTTATTTTTATTGAACCAAAAATCTTTTTAGTTGTATATGAATAAACTTTCTGGTTTTACATAAAATGTGTTCCTTTCTAATTGTGGGCACCGTATAATCCAATAAAAACATCCTGTTGCTTTAATTTCAATAGGGATGAGGTGCCGGGTATAATATTGTCACCCATTTGCTATTTCAAGCTAGCCCAAAGAAAATGTAGTCCTTAAATGAACAACCCTCCTATTACCCCCCTCCCACCTCCACATCCTCATCCTATTATTGTGTGACCAATACCATCCAAATAATTCTTACTTTCATTTTCCAAAGTTATCCGTCTACAAGGAGACCTGTATAGATCACATGACGGCACCAATGAGGATGGAGGAGGACCGGAGTCACATGACTGAGAAGATACTAAACCTCACCCTGGAGATCATCTACCTGCTGACTGGAGAGGTGAGGAGGATTCTGGGAGGTCATATGACATCACTCTTATCTGTATTAATAAAACACAGACCTGACCGGAGAGGTGAGGAGGATTCTGGGAGGTCACATGACATCACTCTTATCTCTATTAATAAAACACAGACCTGACCGGAGAGGTGAGGAGGATTCTGGGAGGTCACATGACATCACTCTTATCTCTATTAATAAAACACAGACCTGACTGGAGAGGTGAGGAGGATTCTGGGAGGTCACATGACATCCCTCTTATCTCTATTAATAAAACACAGACCTGACCGGAGAGGTGAGGAGGATTCTGGGAGGTCACATGACATCTCTCTTATCTCTATTAATAAAACACAGACCTGACCGGAGAGGTGAGGAGGATTCTGGGATTCTAACATGATATTCCTATTGGTTCCTCAATACAGAGATTTCCTCTTGTGAAGTCAGGTGATCATATGACCATCACAGTGCCTCCATGTGACTCCCTAAAACCTGAGAGACACAACATGGAGAAGATTCTAGAAGTCACCAAGAAGATGATGGAGCTGCTGACAGGAGAGGTGAGGAGGATTCTGGGAATTCTGGGACATTATCCAGTAACAGACAAGGGATGTGTCTGGATGGTGACTGTATCATTGTGTGTGTCAGGTTCCTATAAGGTGTCGGGATGTCACTGTCTATTTCTCCATGGAGGAGTGGGAGTATTTAGAAGGACACAAGGATCTCTACAAGGACGTCATGATGGACAATCAGCCGCCCCTCACATCACCGGGTAAGAGGAGACTTTATTTTAAAGGAGAGAGCAGTATGGAGGCTCCACCTAGATCCCCCATCATCTGATAAACACATAGAAACAATATATTCAGTCATAACTGCTAAAAAATTACTTAGAACCCCCAAACATTATTTTTCTGTCCTTGGAGAATAAATCGGTTGGTATTGCCATTATTTATGTCACACGGTATATGCACAGTGGTTTTTCAAACCTTATTAAATTTTAGTGCACACAAACACAATGAAATTAATCTGATAACATCCTCAAACTTTGGAGCCTTAAACAGAAAGTGATAATGAGGGAGGAGTCAATAACCCAATGATGGAGGTCTTCGGGATCAGTCCAGTCTTCATCTTGGTTGTTCTCCCCCCATCCTCACTCTCTGACCTCTGGTGGGGCTCAGCCCCGCTGTTATTCATGACTAAATCATGGACTAAATAAGGAAGTGCAGGACTTCTTGTGTTGGGAAGATGGCAATGAGTGATAGAGGGGGTGGGGACACTCCTATAATCCCCTCATCACTGCCACTCCTATAAAAGACAGTTCTCGTTGTTTCCTCACTCTCTGACTAAGGTCCATGAATAAAGAAATGAACTGGTAGGAGATCAGAGGACCCATTTACTAGTTACCTTGAGGGGGGAATTGTAAGATCCTCAGAGACAAAGCTGCCTGATGTGGGCGGAGTCCTGGTTTAGGGGAACCAATCTGCTCATGTCTAGTAATAATCTTTGTATTTCTATTTTAGTAGATGGACGAGAGATGAGGAAAACCTCAGAAGATGAGGACATCACACAGTATAGTCCAGGAAAAAACCCGACTACCTCAAATGTCCATCCGGCACCACACAGTGTAGATGGACCATCGTATTCCTCTTATCCCGAGGAACCTCAGACTGTGCGGGACGGTGCCGGACCATCGTATTCCTCTTATCCTGAGGAACCTCAGACTGTGCGGGACGGTGCCGGACCATCGTATTCCTCTTATCCTGAGGAACCTCAGACTGTGCGGGAAGGTGCCGGACCATCGTATTCCTCTTATCCTGAGGAACCTCAGACTGTGCGGGACAGTGCCGTCCTTCTATCAGATGAGAGGTTTTCCTGTACTGAGTGCGGGAAGTGTTTCTATTTTAAATCCCGTCTTAATGCGCATAAAAGATCTCACACGGGTGAGAAACCATATTCCTGCCCTGACTGCGAGAAAGATTTTTTAACAAAGTCCAAACTTTCCACACATCAGAGATCTCACAAAGGGAAGAAGCCGTTTTCATGTTCTGAGTGCGGAAAATGTTTTGTAAAAAAATCAAAACTTATCACACATCAGAGATATCACATGGGGAAAAGGCCCTATTCTTGTTCTAAGTGCGGGAAATGTTTTTCAAGCAAGTCACATCTTTGCAGACATCAGAGATCGCACACAGGGGAGAATGCGTATCCCTGTCCCGATTGCGGGAAATGTTTTTCAAGCAAGTCACATCTTTGCAGACATCAGAGATTGCACACGGGGGAGAAGCTGTTTTCTTGTCCTGAGTGCGGGAAATGTTTTTCACAGAAGTCACATCTTATCAGACATCAGAGATCGCACACAGGGGAGAAGCCGTATTCCTGTTCTGAGTGCGGAAATTGTTTCTCAAGGAAGTCACATCTTTGCAGACATCAGAGATTGCACACAGGTGAGAAGCCGTTTCCCTGTCCTGAGTGCGGGAAATGTTTTTCACAGAAGTCACATCTTTACAAACATCAGAGGTCTCACACGAGGGAGAAGCCGTATTCCGGTCCTGAGTGAGGAAATTGTGTGTCCTCACTGAAGTCCCATCTCCCTGTACATCAGGGGTCCCACACAACCCTCGAGGTGTAACACTGTACCCAAAAAATATCTTTTTTTCCACACAAATAAAGCTTTCTTTGGTGGTATTTGATCACCATTGGGGTTTGTTATCTTTTTTTTAAATAAACAAAAAAAGGCCTAAAATCTACAAAAAATTATAAAAATAAAATATTTTCTGCTTTCTGTTATGAAATGTATCTAATAAAAAAAATCGAATTTCTTCATAAACTTTGACAAAATGTATTCTGCTACATGTCTTTGGTAAAAAAAAAAAAAAAAATCCCAATATGTGTATATTAATTAGTTGTTGTGAAAGTTATACCGTCTACAATAAAAAGTATATACAGTGCCTTGCAAAAGTATTCACCCCCCCGCCCCCCCTTGGCATTTTTCGGGTTTTGTTGCCTCACAACCTGGAAGATGTTTGTTGTTTGCTTGGTTCAGCATCTGATAGTCGATGCCTCAACCTCGAAGAATCATTCTTCTCCCGCACCACCACTATCGGGGAAGCATATAGACTCCCGGACTCTCAGATGATGCCTGCTCTCTTTAGTTCTGCCAACAGTTCTTCCAAGTCCCCTAAAGGATTCCGCCATTCTCTTTCCCTAAACGGCTTATCTTTTTGAATGAATAAATGAATGAATGATTTGTATAGCGCCGCAACTGCGAACTGAATCGCCTCGAGGCGCTTGCTCCGTCCTGTGCTTCCTGCTTGTTAGAAGAGGTGGTCTTGAGTTTTTTCCTGATGGTTTTCTTCCATGTGGATGTCGGTGGGTAGAGCGTTCCATAGCCGAGGTCCTTGGACTGCGAATCTTCGTTCTCCCTTAGATTTGTAGCAAGATTTAGGGATGAGGAGGAGGTTTTGGCTAGTTGATCGAAGTCTGCGGATGGGTGTGTAGTGTTTTATTTTCTCACATAGGTATTGAGGAACGTTTCCTCGTGTGCATTTGTGGGTGAGGCAGAGGGTCTTGAAAGTGATCCGATCCTTAACGGTTAGCAAATGAAGGGTCCTTAGGGCTGGGGAGATGGATTCTAAAGCCCCATACACACGCGCGGATTATCCGAGGACCAGGTCCGTCGGATCCTGTCCGTCGTACTTTGTCCGACGTTGGTTTTGCATACACACGGTCGGACAAAGTTGTCGGAAAATCCGATCATTCTGAACGTGGTGACGTTTGTTGCCTACGACGGGACTACGTAAAGGCTAGTAGCCAATAGCTTTGGTCTTGTAATGTGATCTGAGCATGCGTAGCACTTTGTCCGTCGGACTACCATACACACGATCGGATTTGGTGTGATCGGACCTTGTTGTCCAAAAATCTATCCAGCAGGAGATAGGACTTTGTCCGTCGGACAATCCGACGTACACTGTCCGATGGTGCATACACACGGTCGGATTTTTCGACAACATTGTCTGATCGGACAGAATCCATGCGAAAATCCGACCGTGTGTATGGGGCTTTAGGTTTTTTTTTCCAGTGACTAGTCTTGCTGCTGTGTTTTGGACGACTTGTAGGCGTGCAATCTGGTATTTGGGTAGTCCTATGTAGAGGGAGTTTGCGTAGTCGAGTCGGGAATTGATGATTGTTCCAACTCCTACTGCTTTCTCTTTTTCTGGAATGAAGGGGGTGAGTCTACCGAGCAGACAGAGAAGATGGTGCAAGCCGCTGACTACTGATCCTATTTGAGCATCCATTGACATCTCTGAGTCGAAGATGACTCCGAGACTTTTGGCTTTGGTGCTAGGGGAGATGGTCTGTCCATGGATGGTGGGTGGTGTCCAAGGGGTCTTTGTTTTAATATTTCTGTTTGCATTGAGGAGAAGAAGCTCTGTTTTGGATCCATTGAGTTTGAGGGAGCTTGTGGTCATTTTTGTAGGCGAGTCTGGTGTTGGGCACTCTTTGCACATCCCACATCAAACTCACTCTTAGAGAATGCAGCCTTCTCGGAACTGGCTGGCATGTTTTAGTGGGCTCGTACAGATGCGTCAGTAAAGACTCATTCCTCCGCAGTTAAGACAGACTACTTGATCCATAGGCTTCTCTGCAGGTGTGGCTGTAGGGTTTGATGTCTACTTGGGTTCTGAGACACCCTTGCCAGGCAATGTGGTCTAGACATGTGTGCAATTCGTTTAGTTACGAATTCGTTTTCCGTTCAAATTCGTTATTTTCGTTCATTCGTTATCGTACGAATGAACGAATGGTTTACTAAAAATTCTAACGAAAAACGAACTATCGAAAAGAACGAAAATACGAAATAATTAAATTAGAAACAACGAAACTACAAAATAATGAAAATCCGAAAAACTAAAACAGAAACAACGAAAATACCGAACAAAGATTCAAAAATAACGAAAATCAAAATGAACGAAAAAAATCGAAATTACGAATATTCGGAAAAAGGAAATCAAAACAACGAAAATACGAAATAACAAAAATTCTGCTGATCGAGAATTCTAAAGAACGAATGTTAGTTCTGATTCTGAAATATTCCATCCAGAGTCCAGATAGGGTGTGGTTGGGTCGGAGGCACTGTGTTTTGGTGGATTTTTGAGTTAAGTTCTGACTTGTGAGAGAGAAATTCTTTGTTTCTTAAACATGTAAATAGCATACACATTACATAAAATTATGAATTATGCTCCGATTACGAATCTACGAAAACAATGTTACGAAAGTACGAATAAATCAATCTTACGAAAGTACAAATGTAACTAAATCTACGAAAATACGAATTTCGAATCAACAAAAATTAGATTAACGGAAATACGAATCTTTTTAAATCAACGAAAATATAGCTCTTCCGAAAATACGAATGCGTCCGAATATGAAATATAACGAAAATACGAATTTCGAATAAACGAAAATTAGACTTAAATTTAAAAACTAAATTTAAAAACTAAAATTAGAACGGAAAAACGAATCAACGAAAAAATAACTCTTACGAAAATACGAACGAGTCCGAATACGAACACCGACGACTTACGAAATTACGAATCGTTATGAATCAACGGAAACGAAACTAAACAAATTTTTCTATTGTGCACATGTCTAATGTGGTCATTTTAGCTGCCAGGAGATTCATCAGTTCAATCATTTGAGACATCTGTGACTTCAAGATGGCTATTTCCAAATTGGGCTCTGTTACCACCACCGACCAGACATTGAGTAGAAATGCTGATGCAAACCTGGCTACAGCTATCATAAAGGGAGTACTCACCGAGGCAAAGATGCCGAGAGCGGTTGCTGTTGCGACTCGGCACACACCAACCCCTGAAAGTGGCACAGAGGGTGGTTGGCTCCAAGAGGCACAAGCTACCAGCGGGACAGTCACTTGCTTGGAGATCAGTAGGTAGCTTGAGCAGAGAAGGTAAGTAGTGACTCATGTGGGTCCAGGAACAACAGGAACAAGTCCATTAGGCAAAAGCAAAGTCAGAGAGGTAGGCCGGGGGTCAAACACAGTTCAGATCAAGAATCAAGTAGGAACCAGGAACGCTGTGGCAAATGGGTAATCCGGAAGCAAGCCAAAGGTCGATCACAGGAGACACGAGACAAGTCCAGGTAGAGGCCGAGGGTCAAACACGTTCAGAGAGCAGAAGTCCAAGAGCAAAGCCAGAGGTCGGGTCCAGGAGAAGATCAGTAAGGTCAAAGGGCAATCCGGGTCACAACGATAAGACAGGTCACAGGAACAAATGCAGGGATCACAGGTAGCTGAAGACGAACCAGCAGTTTGTTTGTTTAAGTGGCAATGCTTTCTTTATAGGTCAGTGGAGGGGTCACGCTATGCACGCCGCTCAGCGGGGCCGCGCGCGTGCCGCAGTACATTACTATTGCGCCCAAATGTGCACCAGAGCGCCGTCCTTGTGTGCATGTGTGCGGGAATGCGCAACTGGCGCAGTCTATTACCATGACAACAGCCTCCTTGTCCTCAAACCTGGTTTCTTCCTTTTACTACCTTAATAAGCTCAGGATACTTTAATGACATGGAATCAACTGAAGCCTTCAGCGGAATCCAGACTGGATTCGAGCGTAGAGCACCTTTCAAGATCTGCATTCCAGCTTGCTCTTCGGCAGAAGGTTGCATCCTTTTCTTTAACATGATCTGGTACAGCATCTTATTTAAACGTCATGTATTCAGACAGGCGTTCACCTTGGCGTTTGGGTGTATGCTCGAATTGGTAAATTAGTTTCACTAGTTTCTTATTTTTTACTATTTATTTGAATTCTTCAATGAACATCTCACTATCCTCCAAAACCTATACAGAAGCAGTGTATCCGGATCAGTGCAACCTCGTACCCAGACCCTATTCTGTGAGGATGGTCTGTGGTGATGCTTCGGACACTGGATCCTGCACGGGGCGCTCACAATGCCATTCATTGAAATTTGTTGAGTTAGCTGCAGGATGTTCTACAAGTCCAGGGCGGTGGTCCATCGCTAGAGATCCCAAACCCCTTCAGGGGTTTGCCCACTGTGATGGGGGAAGCTTAGACTTGATATATAGTCCACCATCATGAACAGGTAAGGCAGGGTCCCCCTGTACCTTTGTCCATTACTGTATAATTAGGGATGTTCTTGGAATGTATTCTCTTTTCAAATTTGCCGCTAAAATTTAACCACTCAGAGCTCAGTCTCAGGTGGATGGTCAGGTGTTACATCACACCACTGGTCACACACTTTAACCCCTTCCCGACTGCCGCACGCCGATATACATCGGCAGAATGGCACGGGTGGGCAAAAGGGCATACAGGAACGTCCCCTTTAAGATGCAGCATTGTGGGCGCAGTGCCGAATCTCAAAAAATGCTCTGGTCAAGAAGGGGGTAAATCCTTCAGGGGCTGAAGTGGTTAATGCCACTTCCAACTTGAACTCATATAAGGTACTGAGGGGGTTCCTTCCACCTTTTCACCACTAGGATTCGTTGCAGGAAGATTTACACCAGGGTTACAACGTCCTTTTTGCAGACATGTTTACTCCATCTTCTGCACCCTACCCCCACAGGGTAATACCCCCACTTGTAGCTATGGTGGAGACCAGGAGAAAGTAAACCAATTATAAATCACAGGAGAACATTTCCTCTGCCGAAGGTCATTTCAACTTTCAGAGTGATGATGTGTCCCTTGCATTGGAGCAGGACCACCAATACCATACCAGACTCTCAATCCAAACATGAAAGGGGAAAAGTATTCACCCCCCCACCCCGAACCATACCAGGCCATCATTTCCCCATGACATCCATGGTTCCTCCTAGACACCGAGGCGGCTTCCTTAGGAACCAATGACATTAGGATGCTGTCATATACATGTAGCGCCGACACTTTTTCAAAGTGTCCCGCTATGTGTAAATTTAGTTTTTGCCCAAAACTATAACTGAGTTTTGGGGTTAATTATTTTAGGTTATACTTTGCCATCAGTTTGATTGGGCTGTATTGGGGTTCTGCCTGGTCATAGGTGAGGTGAGCACCTGTGACCAGCTGGGAACGCAGTCTGGTTGGACGCATTGGGTACCAATCTTTTCCCGGAGCCAATCAGTGGGCACGCCTGGCCCCGCTGTGCATTCCGGGAAGGGGTACTTAAGGTGCTGAAGTCACGTGATGTAGAAGTTCGCAGGAGAGTTACGTTCCTGGTTCTGGACCGGACCAGCCCTGTGGGTGGTCCCGGTCCAGGAGTGTCTGCTGACCCCGTAAGCATGGTTATCCTGACCAGTCCCAGAGGCCCTCATGGTCTGGGGTGGGGATCTATCCGTTCCCGAGCATTGGAACTGGCTAGTTCGAGGCGCAGTAACTGCAGGAGGATTCTGAAGTGTCCCGGTGCCGTCTCAGAATTGGAGAGGCACAGCAACTCGACAAGCGACCAGGGGAGGACTCTTCGGAGGAGAGCCACGCACGAGGCTGGCTGCTCGGTAAGAGCCTGGAAGCTGAGATGTTTGGACACTAGTTTGAATCCGCATTTCCTATGGTATCGCCGGATTGGCTGAAAGATACAGGTACCATAGGAAAAGTTCCTAACCCATCCTTCAGTGGCAACCAAGTCTGTGGCCGAGACTTTTACATGTTCACTTAAAGTTTCATAACCAAGTCTGTGGCAGAGACTTTGATAACTACGAATCACTTGTTGGCTGCTAGATCTACAAACAAGGGTTTATCCAACAGTGAATAATCCAGTTGCGAGTGGCTACTCCCTGGATCATCTAGAGAGACATTTATCTGAATGTCAGCAGTTCGAAAGTGCCTGAGCTTTATCACCCATTCCCTCTATTCCCAACTGAGAGACTGTGTTCTGTTTCAATGTTTTATGCAAATAAAAATCCTCAAAAGGACTTTGAGTGTCAGTCTCAGCAATGACTGGGTATCAACCCTGGGAGCCCCTAGACAAGAACGACGAGCTACAAGGAGGTAATCGGTAAGCCCAGAAATTTATAGCCGCCCCGCAGGGGTTATTGCGATACATACAGAAGCAGTAGAAATACTGTTTCTATATATAAATTTAGGATCCCATCAAACAGGGGTCCGAATAGGCTAATGTTCTGGCTTTCATCCAAACAGCCATAGTTTAGTCCGAAACTGGGTTCAGACCGAGTCGTCAGCTCATCCCTAGATGTCGGTTGCTACTGAGAGACATAAATTGTTCATTACCTGAACCCCTAGAAACCTTTGGAGGAACCCTGGCTGAGAAAGGTTGGACTAGGCAGTAATATATTTCTATCCACCTTGATAAATTACCCCATCTATAAGGATATACAGTACATAGACACACAGCACAAGGCCGTGTTCACACTACGAGACGTTTCTCGGGGACTGCAGTTCCTCTAAGCTCCACATAATTGGGGATCTACTTTTTAACAGGAAGTCTCTATATAAGACAGGAAGTGATGTCAGGTACAGACAGGAAGTTCTGGGTGAGAGGTGAGTCGGAAGGAATTAAAGAGGAGGTAATTATTATACAGGATTTATAAGATCTTTCTTTTCTATTTACACCCAGTAACCCCCCGCTGTCATGTCCGTCCTCTTCCTCCATAGTCACTGTGATGTCTTTTTGTCTCCAGCAGATGATGATACACACATATATAGTGTAGAAACCTAGATTAACCCCTTCAGGGTCATAACATTTCCCCACATGTGGGGCTGTAACGTTTCCTTCATTTTGGAGATAAATCTAGTATTATGTTCCTCTAAACAAACAGCACTGACAATAAATAGACAGGACAATGACCATCCTGACCATACATGGTCTACAAAGGGCAATTATTACATTACGCAGGCAGCCAATGGGAAATCATTACAATATGCAGCCAACACAATGATGGAGTGCCGGGGTCAGGAGTATGGCGCATAGAGCCCTGCCAGGAAGAATATGTTCCATCATTGGTGTCAGAGGCAGGAAAATACTGAGGGAAGTAGAGGAGCCAAGGGTTCTGTGAGGGACAATAAATATCTGATGGATTCTAGGGGCTCCGGAGAGGGTACTGGGGTTGAAGGGCTTTGAGGGGGTAATGTAGCTAAAGGATTATTTAACCCTTGATAGGGTTGGTGGGAAGCGGGGCTCTGATGGAAGAGGCGATTGTTGGGTTCAGGGAGAATCTAAGGTAGGGATCGGGGCTCTTGTTTTATGATGGTAGTTTTACCTGCTTTTTTTTTTCAGAACTCCTGCCAGGCAATAAAGGCAACCTTCGCCTTCTTGCCATCTCGCCGGTCAATTAAAACATTCCTAGATACCAAGTGGACTTGGTGGGCACTTCGTCTTGGAGGGCCAGTGCTGCACATATAAGGGGAGGGGGCAGTCCAATACCTTCCCATGACACAGGCTCTGGCAGTGTCCGGTGCTGGAATTCAGAGTACCAGGAAACCACTGCCACTCTGTACAATGTCCTTGGTACTACAGCAGCCCTCAAAAATTACACCCGCACACTCGCATTTTGCGAGTGAATTTTGAGGGCTGGCGAGAAGGGCTGCCTGGGAGCCGGGGGGGAGCACCGCCGATCACAGAGGGGAAGAGAGGAGAGCCGCAACTGGATGATAACAGCAGTGAATATCACAGCTTTAATTTCAATAGCTGTGTGTTCCCCCACCGTGCGCCGTCACATAAGCCCCTCCCCTTTTTCTGGGACTTTGATAGACAGATCACCCGTCCAATCCTAGGACGGGTGACATGTATCAAAGTTCCCCGAACAAGGGGAGGGGCTTATGTGAAGGCACGCAGCGGGGTAACACACAGCTATTAAAACAAAAGCTGTGATGTTCCCTGCTGTGATCATCCAGTGGCGGCTCTCCTCTCTTCCCCTCCACAGGTAGGCTGTATATGGGACACAAGCTGCACATGGGACACAAGCCGCACATGGAAAACAGGCTGCACATGGGACACAGGCTGCACATGGGACACAGGCTGCACATGGGACACAGGCTGCACATGGGACACAAGCTGCACATGGGGCACGAGCTACACATGGGACACGGGCTGCATATGGGACACGGGCTGCACATGGGACACAGGCTACACATGGGACACAAGCTGCACATGGGACACGGGCTGCACATGGGACACGGGCTGCATATGGGACACGGGCTGCACATGTGGGACACAGGCTGCACATGTGGGACACGGGCTGCACATGCGGGACGGACACAGTGGGCAAAGGCTGCATTGGCGGGCATGGATAAAGTTGTTAATATTTTTAGAACTTAATTGCATAAAACATTAAAGTGTCATTTCATGAGATATGTTATGAGGGCGGGTTTAGGGGCGGGGCAGGGTAGGGGTTGGGTGGGGCAACTTGTGGCTAGTAACCATTGAGGCATGGCTAGTAGCTCAGGACTTGAAATTCTGAGCCCTGTACTACAGTATACTTTGCAACCAGGAGAGCAAAACTTTTGCCCCCTGCTGTCGCCCCCCTACTAACACTGGGTTGCATTGGAGGAAAGAGAATGTCATGGTTATGCAATAGAGTTTGTCTGTCAGCTTACCTCTCACCATGTGCTCATCTCTAGAGACCAGCTACACCAGCTTTTATAATCTCTCCTCTAAGCATGGCTCCACCCCCAGCTCCTATCAGAGAACTCTATATTAACCTGTGCACTGCAGGCCAGCTGATCAAAATTGTGTGTTTGGCCTCCTGTATCATGCTTGTTGTGTGCTCTTCATTTGTCTCTGTTACCGACCTTGGCGTGTCCCCGACTATCCCTGTTTGCCTGTGACCTTGAACCTTTGTTGTGTACTCTGTTGTCCTTGTCTGCTAGTGACCCTGACCTTGGTTTATTCCCTTACTATACCTATCCTCCTGTTTCCTACTGTGGGTGTGAGCTAGAGGACCCTGGGGGTCGCGACCTGGATCCAGTTGCAGCCCAGTCCATCCTCACTACTAGAGGCTCTGGTGAACACCTACTGGCTCTTAGACTCCGCGCCCTAGGGAATCTTACGCTCTAATCCCTGTGGGATCCGTGTTGGTGTTCCAGAGGCCCTGCCTTCCTTTACCACCAAGATTTCCATCCGCAGCAGTCAGCCGTAGGGTTCACTATCTTGCAGTGCACTCCTGATCCCAACGGTGTGCATCTGTCACCTGGCCTCAGGTGGCCTGACAGTGAACAGAATTTTCCCCTACAAATCTCTCCTCCACCAGCACCATCCTCCTGCATTCCAAACCAATCCAATCCCTTCTCTTACTGCAGAGAGTGACTTGGAGATTGGTGACTTGTAGTCGGAGTTCTGGCAATTATCCTGATTAGCCGGCAAATCCAGTCATAAGCCAGGAGGTTCCCCTTCCTGGACATCATGATGACCTTATATTGATCTCACAACACTGCCTCAGAGCAAAAAAAAAAACAGAAGGAGCATTGTATTCATCTTTCCTTATCTGCAGATCTTAAACTAAACAAGGCCAACAAACAAAAAGCCAAGAGGGTCCCTGGACTTCAAAAATGTAGAAAGCACTAAACAGTCCAAATTAACATCAGAGAAAATCAGAGTATGTCCACAATTCTATTCTCTGTCCCCTGTGATCGCATAAAGCCTCCCCTCCATAGAATTGTGGATTTGCTCTCTAATTGTGGAGTTAAGTTGAGTTTTGTGGAAAATTGGGAACCCCCTGAAGAAGCAAATGCTGGCGAAACATGTTGGGTTCTGAATTCAAGCTCTGATCACTCTCCATATATGGACACTAACGACCACTGATGTGATATGTATAAATACTCCTATTTTTATTGAACATATATATGAACGTATATGAACGTATATGAATAAACGTTCTGGTTTTACATAAAATGTGTTCTTTTCTAATTGTGGGCACCGTGTAATCCAATAAAAACATTCTGTTGCATTAATTTCAATAGGGATGAGGTGCCGGATATAATATTGTCACCGAGTTGCTATTTCAAGCTAGTCCAAATTAAATGTAGTCCTTAAATGAACAACAACCCTCCTAGTACCTCCCTCCTCCACGTCCTCATCCTATTATTGTGTGACCAATACCATCCAAATAATTCTTACTTTCATTTCCCAAAGATATCCGTCTACAAGGAGACCTGTATAGATCAAATGACGGCACCAATGAGGATGGAGGAGGACCGGAGTCACGTGATTGAGAAGATATTGAACCTAACCCTGGAGATCATCTACCTGCTGACCGGAGAGGTGAGGAGGATTGTGGGAGGTCACATGACATCACTCTTATCTCTATTAATAAAACACAGACCTGACCGGAGAGGTGAGGAGGATTCTGGGAGGTCACATGACATCACTCTTATCTCTATTAATAAAAACACAGACCTGACCGGAGAGGTGAGGAGGATTCTGGGAGGTCACATGACATCACTCTTATTTCTATTAATAAAACACAGACCTGACCGGAGAGGTGAGGAGGATTCTGGGATTCTAACATGATCTTCCTATTGGTTCTCCAATACAGAGATTTCCTCTTGTGAAGTCAGGTGATCATATGACCATCACAGTGCCTCCATGTGACTCCCTAAAACCTGAGAGACACAACATGGAGAAGATTCTAGAAGTCACCAAGAAGATGATGGAGCTGCTGACAGGAGAGGTGAGGAGGATTCTGGGAATTCTGGGACATTATCCAGTAACAGACAAGGGATGTGTCTGGATGGTGACTGTATCATTGTGTGTGTCAGGTTCCTATAAGGTGTCAGGATGTCACTGTCTATTTCTCCATGGAGGAGTGGGAGTATTTAGAAGGACACAAGGATCTCTACAAGGACCTCATGATGGACAATCAGCCGCCCCTCACATCACCGGGTAAGAGGAGACTTTATTGTAAAGGAGAGAGCAGTACGGAGGCTCCACCTAGATCCCCCATCATCTGATAAACACATAGAAACAATGTATTCAGTCATAACTGCTAGAAAATTACTTAGAACCCCCAAACATGATATATTTTTCTGAGCTTTCTGAGTCCTTGGAGAATAAAACGGTGGGTGTTGCCATTATTTATGTTGCACGGTATATGCACAGTGGTTTTTCAAACCTTATTGAATTTAAGTGCACACAAACACAATGATATTAATGTGATAACATCCTCAAACTTTGGAGCCTTAAACAGAAAGTGATAATGAGGGAGGAGTCAATAACCCAATCATGGTGGTCTTCAGGATCAGTCAAGTCTTCATCTTGGTTGTTCTCCCCCATCCTCACTCTCTGACCTCTGGTGGGGCTCAGCCCCGCTGTTATTCATGACTAAATCATGGACTAAATAAGGAAGTGCAGGACTTCTTGTGTTGGGAAGATGGCAATGAGTGATAGAGGGGGAGGGGACACTCGTCCTATAATCCCCTCATCACTGTCACTCCTATATAAGACAGTTTCGTTGTTTCCTCACTCTCTGACTAAGGTCCATGAATAAAGAAATGATCTGGTAGGAGATCAGAGGACCCATTTACTAGTTACCTTGAGGGGGGAATTGTGAGATCCTCAGAGACAAAGCTGCCTGATGTGGGCAGAGTCCTGGTTTAGGGGAACCAATCAGCTCATGTCTAGTAATAATCTTTGTATTTCTATTTTAGTAGATGGACGGGAGATGAGGAAAACCTCAGAGGATTGTCTCACTTTGTCTCCAGACTGTAAAGTAGAAGATGAGGACATCACACAGTATAGTCCAGGAGAAAACCCGACTACCTCAAATGTCCATCCGGCACCACACAGTGTAGATGGACCATCGTATTCCTCTTATCCTGAGGAACCTCAGACTGTGCGGGACGGTGCCGGACCATCGTATTCCTCTTATCCTGAGGAACCTCAGACTGTGCGGGACGGTGCCGTCCTTCCAACAGATAAGAGGTTTTCCTGTACTGAGTGTGGGAAGTGTTTCCATTTTAAATCCCATCTTAATGCTCATAATAGATCTCACACAGGAGAGAAACCATATTCCTGCCCTGAGTGCGGGAAGTGTTTTAGGCTTCAATCCAGTCTTTATGAACATAAAAAATCTCACACAGGTGAGAAGCCACATTCCTGTCCTGAGTGCGGAAAGTGTTTCAATTATAAATCCAGACTTCTTGTGCATATAAGATCTCATACAGGTGAGAAGCCGTATTCCTGTTCTGAGTGTGAGAAAGTATTTTTAACAAAGTCCCATCTTTCCACACATCAGAGCGCTCACAAGGTTCAGACTGTGAGGGACGGTGCCATCCTTCCAACAGATAAGAGGTTTTCCTGTACTGAGTGCGGGAAGTGTTTCAGTTTTAAATCCAGCCTTATTGAGCATAAAAGATCTCACACGGGTGAGAAACCATATTCCTGCCCTGACTGCGAGAAAGTTTTTTTAACAAAGTCCAAACTTTCCACGCATCAGGGATCTCACAAAGGGAAGAAGCCGTTTTCATGTTCCGAGTGCGGAAAATGTTTTGTAAGAAAATCACTACTTGTCACCCATCAGAGATATCACACGGGGGAAAAGCCCTATTCCTGTTCTGAGTGTGGGAAATGTTTTTCAATCAAGTCACGTCTTTGCAAACATCAGAGGTCGCACACGGGGGAGAAGCTGTTTTCTTGTCCTGAGTGCGGCAAATGTTTTTCACAGAAGGCACATCTTTGCAGACATAAGAGATCACATACGGGGGAGAAGCCGTATTCCTGCCCTGAGTGCGGGAAATGTTTTTCACAGATGTTCAATCTTTACAGACATCAGATGTTGCACACGGGTGAGAAGTCGTATTCCTGTCCTGAATGCGGAAAATGTTTTTCACAGAAGACCACTCTTTACAGACATCAGAGATCTCACACGGGGGAGAAGCCGCTTTCCTGTCCCGAGTGAGGGAAATGTTCCTCACTGAAGTCTTGTCTTCCTGTACATCAGGGGTCAAAAAAATGTATATCTTTTTTTTCACACAAATAAAGATTTCTTTTGGTGGTATTTGATCACCGTTGGGGTTTGTTATCATTTTCTAAATAAACAAAAAAAAGGCCTAAAATCTATAAAAAATTATAAAAATAAAATATTTTCTGCTTTCTGTTATGAAAGGTATGTAATAAAAAAAATCGAATTTCTTCACGAACTTTGACTAAATGTATTCTGCTACAAGTCTTTGTTAGAAAAAAAAAATCCCAATATGTGTATATTAACCACTAGACATCCGGCCATAGCCGAATGACGGCCTCGGCGCTAGACATGTGCAATTCGTTTCATTTTTTTTCTTTTTCCGTTAAAATTCGCTATATTCGTTCATTCGTTATCATACGAATGAACGAATGATTCGCTAAAAATTTTAACGAATTATCGAATCGAACGAATATGAAAAACAACGAAAATCCGAAATAACCAAATTAGAAACAACGAAACTACGAAAGAAGAAAATCCGAAAAACGAAAACAGCAACAACGAAAATCAAAATGAACGAAAAAATTTGTACATTCGTAACTTTTTTTTTGTCGAATTGGTAATTTTCCGTGTCCCTTACAATGGCGCTGCTTAACGTGCTTCGAATGGATTGAACGAAAAAATTCGTACATTTGTAACTTTTTTTTTTTTTGCGATTCGTAATTTTCCGTGTCTCTTACAATGGCGCTGCTTAACGTGCCTCGAATGGATTGAACGAAAAAAATCGTACATTCGTAACTTTTTTTTTCGATTCGTAATTTTCCGTGTCTCTTACAATGTAATAATAGCACACACATTACATAAAAATTATGAATTATGCTCCGATTACGAATCTACGAAAACAATGTTACGAAAGTACGAATATATCAATCTTACGAAAGTACGAATGTAACTAAATCTACGAAAATACGAATGCGTCCGAATTTCGAATAAACGAAAAACGAATCAACGAAAAAATAACTCTTACGAAAATACGAATCATTACGAATACGAACACCGACAACTTCCGAATCGTTATGAACACCGACGGCTTACGAAATTACGAATCGTTACGAATCAACGGAAACGAACAGAAACAAAACTAAACTAAACAAATTTTTCTATTGTGCACATGTCTACTCGGCGCGGATGTCAATTTCCGGGAGGACGTCATATGACGTCCTCCCCTTTCCTCCCTCCCTCCCTGTGTAAACATATGAGATCATCTCTCAGCGCCGCTCTCCCTCCTCACACAGAGACAGCGTGTGAGGAGGGAGAGATGAACGGCTGCAGCGGCCGTAAGTAGAAAAAAAATAATAAAATAAAGTGCCATCTGCCACCACTGCCATCTGTCCCCACTGCCATCTGTCCCCACTGCCACCTGTCAGTGCCACTTGTCCCCAGAGCCACCTGTCCCCAGTGCCATGTATAAGTGCCATCTGTCATCAGTGCCACAGCAGTGCCATCTGTCATCAGTGCCATATCAGTATCCACTAATTTGGGTTATTTTTACTAAAGATATGTGGCAGTATAAATTGTGGCCAAAATTTATGAAGAAAAATTAATAATTTCCTAAATTTTATCACAGAAACTGCGTTTTTTTTTCAAAATTTTCGGTCTTTTTTCATTTATAGCGCAAAAAATAAAAAACCCAGAGGTGATCAAATACCACCAAAAGAAAGCTCTATTTGTGGGGAAAAAAATCATTTGGGTACAGTGTTGCATGACTGAGTAATTGTCATTCAAAGTGTGAGAGCACCGAAAGCTGAAAATTGGTCTGGATAGAAGGGGGGTTTAAGTGCCCGGTAAGCAAGTGGTTAATTGGTTTGTTTGAAAGTTATACCGTCTACAATAAAGAGTATATATATTTGAATTTGTATTTATTTTTATACTAGTAATGCTGGTGATCAGCGACTTATAGTGGGACTGTGATAGTGCGGCGGGAAATCTGACACTAACAGTGATACTAATACAGGGATCTGGGATAATACTATGCACTGTCACTGTACTAATGACACCGACTGGGAAGGGGTTAACATCTAGGGGCGATCAAAGGGCTAACAAGTGTTTATGTGTGTGATGTGTGCTGCTTTTTACTAAAGATCCCTTTGCTTCTTATCCCTGCTTTGCAGAGGGTCTTCCATCTGGTCCCTTCTCAAATCTTTCTTGGAAAGCTAGGGCAGACCTTCATCCCCAACTTGAGTAACGTTACAGTAACATCTGGGGACACCAGCCGCTGAGACCCTGATGTCTTCAGCTCTCGACCCGCCTCCGGCTTGATGTTCGGCTCCTTGACATAAGGCTTCAGGTGTCAGCTGAGTCCATTCTTCAAGGGAGTCTCCTGAACCATGGGATCTTCTTGTTCTGCAGGTTTATTCTTACCCCCACGGACGGTACTTCAGGCTGAAGGTGATGTCAGAATGTTTATCCATGCATATCCATATCACGTTTGTTTATCCATGCTATTTTGAAGACAAGTGATAACAACAATATGCTAAAAAAAAATATATATATATATATATATATATATATATGTTTACCACAAGTTCTTATTACAAAATTCCATAGTTCAATACTTGAATGATAACTTGGTAAATTTAGACTTGGTAACTCTTATGACAACAGGCCCATCATATTCTTGATATAGCACCCTGCCTAACCCATCTCAGCTGGCATCAATGTGCAACTCATATGGTCTGGTTGGATCTGCATAGGCCAGGACCAAAATGGTTAGGCTCCACTTCAACTACCGAAAGGCCTCTTCACACTGGTCAGTTCAATGCCCTTGAATAGACTCACAAGGCCACCTAGGACCTCCAGGGTGTCTGACAGACTTCGTTAGGTCTGGGTCATTGTTTTCATCTTCGCTCTTCAATAGCTCATTAAGTGGGCGAGCTATTTTAAGGAATCCCCCAATGACTCTCCTATAATAGAAGCAGAAGCCCAAGAACAACCTAAGCTCAGTCATATTGGTGGGTCTTGGCCAGGAGGTGACGGCTTCCAGCTTCTAAGGGGCAGTGGCCACTCCCTCGGCGAACACGATATGGCCAAGGTAGTTAACTGAAGGTTGGTAGAATTGGCATCTTTGCAGGGACAGCTTCAACCCCTCATCCTGAAGTCTTTTCAGGACCTGCTCCAGGCGTTCTTCATGCTCTTTCAGGATCTTGCTGAAGACGATGATGTCGTCTAGATACACCAACACCTCAGTCAGGTTCATGGCACCCACTGTCTTCTCACGAGCGCACAGCAGGGAAACTCTGTGTTGGCCGTGTCCCTTGGACACAGCCAATCACAGATCGCTGTAAACGGCCAATCACAGCGGCCGTTTACAGCGCGATCGGTGTGTCCAATGGGAGATGATCTCATATGTAAACATATGAGATCATCTCTCAGCGCCGCTCTCCCTCCTCACACAGAAACAGCGTGTGAGGAGGGAGGGATGAACGGCTGCAGCGGCCGTAAGTAGAAAAAATAAAAATAATAAAATAAAGTGCCATCTGCCGCCACTGCCATCTGTCCCCACTGCCACCACTGCCATCTGTCCCCACTGCCATCTGCCAGTGCCATCTGTCAGTGCCACCTGTCCCCAGTGCCACCTGTCCCCAGTACCATGTATAAGTGCCATCTGTCATCAGTGCCACGTGTCATCAGTGCCACATAGTGCCATCTGTCATCAGTGCCATATCAGTATCCACTAATTTGGGTTATTTTTACTAAAGATATGTGGCAGTATAAATTGTGGGCAAAATTTATGAAGAAAAATTAATAATTTCCTAAATTTTATCACAGAAACAAAGAAAAATGCGTTTTTTTTCCAAATTTTCGTTTTTTTTTCATTTATAGCGCAAAAAATAAAAAACCCAGAGGTGATCAAATATCACCAAAAGAAAGCTCTATTTGTGGGAAAGAAAGGACAAAAAATTCATTTGGGTACAGTGTTGCATGACTGAGTAATTGTCATTCAAAGTGTGAGAGCACCGAAAGCTGAAAATTGGTCTGGATAGGAGGGGGGTTTAAGTGCCCGGTAAGCAAGTGGTTAATTGGTTTGTGTGAAAGTTATACCGTCTACAATAAAGAGTATATATATTTGAATTTGTATTTATTTTTATACTAGTAACGCTGGTGATCAGCGACTTATAGTGGGACTGTGATAGTGCGGCGGGAAATCTGACACTAACTGACACTGAGAGGAACTGACACTGACATCACCAGTGATACTAATACAGGGATCTGGGATAATACTATGCACTGTCACTGTACTAATGACACCGACTGGGAAATGGTTAACATCTAGGGGCGATCAAAGGGCTAACAAGTGTTTATGTGTGTGATGTGTGCTGCTTTTTACTAAAGATCCCTTTGCTTCTTATCCCTGCTTTGAAGAGGGTCTTCCATCTGGTCCCTTCTCAAATCTTTCTTGGAAAGCTAGGGCAGACCTTCATCCCCAACTAGAGTAATGTTACAGTAACATCTGGGGACACCAGCCGCTGAGACCCTGATGTCTTCAGCTCTTGACCCGCCTCCGGCTTGATGTTCGGCTCCTTGACATAGGGCTTCAGGTGTCAGCTGAGTCCATTCTTCAAGGGAGTCTCCTGAACCATGGGATCTTCTTGTTCTTCATGTTTATTCTCACCCCCACGGACAGTACTTCAGGCTGAAGGTGATGTCAGAATGTTTATCCATGCATATCCATATCACGTTTGTTTATCCATTCTATTTTGAAGACAAGTGATAACAGCAATATGCTAAAAATATATATATATATATATACACATTTTTACCACAAGTTCTTATTACAAAATTCCATATTTCAATACTTGAATGATAACATGGTAAATTTAGACTTGGTAACTCTTATGACAACAGGCCCATCATGTTCTTGATATAGCACCCTGCCTAACCCATCTCAGCTGGCATCAATGTGCAACTCATATGGTCTGGTTGGATCTGCATAGGCCAGGACCAGAAAAATGGTTAGGCTCCACTTCAACTGCCGAAAGGCCTCTTCACACTGGTCAGTTCAATGCCCTTGAATAGACTCACGAGGCCACCTAGGCCCTCCAGGGGGGGTCTGACAGACTTCGTTGTTCATTCATGGTCATTGTTTTCATTTTCGCTCTTCGATAGCTCATTAAGTGGGCGAGCTATTTTAGGGAATCTCCCAATGACTCTCCTATAATAGAAGCAGAAGCCCAAGAACAACCTAAGCTCAGTCATATTGGTGGGTCTCGGCCAGGAGGTGACGGCTTCCAGCTTCTGAGGGTCAGTGGCCATTCCCTCTGCGAACACGATATGGCCCAGTTAGTTAACTGAAGGTTGGTACAATTGGCATTTCTGCAGGGACAGCTTCAACCCCTCATCCTGGAGTCTCTTCAGGACCTGCTTCAGGCGTTCTTCATGCTCTTCCAGGATCTTGCTGAAGACGATGATGTCGTCTAGATACACCAACACCTCAGTCAGGTTCATGGCACCCACTGTCTTCTCCATCAACCTCTGGAATGTGGCTGGAGCGCCAGACAGACCTTGAGGCATTCGGTCAAGCTCAAAGAACCCCACTGGGGTAATGAAAGTTGCCTTCTCCCCATGTTCAGGGTGCATTGGGTTTTGATAGTACTCACTCTTCAAATCCAGCACACTGAACCATTTCCCCACTGACTAGCTCTGCAGGGCATCTTATATCCTTGGGATGGTATATTGGTCAGGGATGGTCCTTTGGTTCAGCATCTGATAGTCGATGCCTCAACCTCGAGGAATCATTCTTCTTCCGCACCACCACTATCGGGGAAGCATATGTACTACCGGACTCTCAGATGATCCCTGATCTCTTTAGTTGTGCCAACTGTTCACGCAGGTCTTCCAAGTCCCCTAAAGGATTCCGCCATACTCTTTCCCTAAACGGCTTATCTTTTTGTAGGCGAGTCTGGTGTTGGGCACTCTTTGCACATCCCACATCAAAGTAACTCTTAGAGAATGCAAGACCCACTCCTCCACAGTTAAGACAGACTACTTGATCCATAGGCTTCTCTGCAGGTGTGGCTGTAGGGTTTAAGGTCTGCTTGGGTTCTGAGACACCCTTGCCAGGCAATGTGGTAATTTTAGCTGCCAGGAGGTACAGAAGCAGTGTATGCAGATCAGTGCAACCTCTTACCCAGACCCTATTCTGTGAGGATGGTCTGTGGTGATGCTTCAGACACTATATCTGGCGTGGGTTGCTCACATTGGCACTCATTGAGTAAGCTGCAAGGTGTTCTACAGGTCCAGGGTGGTGGCCCATTGCTATAGATCCCAAACCCCTTCCAGGGGTTTGCCCACTGTGATGGGGGAAGCTTGGACCTTATTTACAGTCCACCATCATGAATAGGTAGGGCAGGGTCACCCTGTGCCTTTGTTCATTACTGTATAAATGGGGATGTCCTTGAAATGTATTCCCTTTTCAAATTTGTCGCTAAGATTCAACCACTCAGAGCTCAGTCTCAGGTGGATGGTCAGGTGTTACATCCCACCACTGGTCACACACTTTAATGCCACTTCCAACTAGAGCCCATATAAGATACTCAGGCGCTTCCTTTCACTTTTTTGTAATTAGGATTAGTTGCAGGACAGTCTACACCTGGGTTACCATGTTCTTCTTGCAGACATGCTTACCCCATCTTCTGCACCCTACTCCCAAAGGGGAATACCCTCACTTGTAGCTATGGTGGAGACCAGGAGAAAGGGAGACAATTCTAAATCACAGGAGAACATTTCCTCTGCCGAAGGTCATTTCAACTTTTAGTCCCCAAGTGAGGATGTGTCCCTTGCACTGGAGCAGGAGCACCAATGTCCATACCAGATCCTCAATCCAAACATGAAGGGGGGAAGCATTCACCCCTCCCCGAACCATAACAGGCCCTCATTACCCATGACATTCATGGTTCCTAGAGACACCGAGGTGGATTCCTAAGGAACCAATGACATTGAAATGCTGTCATATACAGAAGCAGGAGAAATACTGCTTCTATATATAATTTTTGGATCCCATGGAACAGGGGTTAGAACAGGATTACATTCTGGCTTTCATCCAAACATCCATAGTTCTGTGCAAATCTGGGTTCAGACCGAGCCATTAGCTCATCTCTAGATGACACTACTGAGAGACATAAATTGTTCATTACCTGAACCTCTAGAAACCTTTGGTGGAACCCTGGCTGAGAAAGGCTGGACTAGGCAGTAATATATTTCTATCCCCCTTGGTGGGGGTGGAGATGACCCCATCTATAAGGATATACAGTACATACACACACAGCACAAGGTTGTGTTCACACTACGAGACGTTTCTCGGGGTGCAGATCCTCTGAGCTCCACAAGGTGGTGATCTCAATCCTACCTAGACAGGAAGTCTCTATGGAAGACAGGAAGTGATGTCAGTTACAGAAAGGAAGTTTCGGGTGAGAGGTGAGTCGGGAGGAATTCAAGAGGAGACATTACTTGAAGTGGCAGTAGAGGAGGTAATAAGATCTTATTTTCTATTAACACCCAGTAACCCCCCCCCCCGTCATGTCTGTCCTCTTCCTCCATAGTCACTGTGATTTTTTTTTATCTCCAGCAGATGATCATACACACATATATAGTGTGAAAACCTAGATTTACCCCTTCAGGGTCAGAAAATTTCCCCACTTACGGGGCCGGAACATTCTCTTCATTTTGGAGATAGATTCTAGTAATATGTTCCTCTAATCAAACAGCACTGACAATAAATAGACAAGACAATGACCCTCCTGACCATACATGGCCTACAAAGGGCAATTATTACACTACACAGGCAGCCAATGGATAATCATTACAATATACAGCCAACACAATGATGGGGTGCCGGGGTCGGGAGTATGGAGCATAGAGCCCCTTACATTGCTGGTCAGGAGAAAGAAAACCTTCCCCAGCCTTCCATGAAGAACGTGTTCCATCACTGGTGTCAGAAGGAGGAAAATACTGAGGGTTCTGAGGGAAGTAGAGGAGCTGAGAGGTCTGTGAGGGACAATGAATAGCTGATGGATTCTAGGGGCTCCAGAGAGGGTACTGGAGTTGAAGGACTTTGAGGGGGTAATGTAGCTAAAGGATTCTTGAACCCTTGATAGGGTTGGTGGGCAGCGTGGCTCTGATGGAAGAGGCGATTGTTGGGTTCAGGGAGAACCTAATGTAGGCTCTTGTTTTATGATGGTTGTTTTTACTTGCATTTACTTTTCGGAACTCCTGCCAGGCAATAAAGGCAACCTTCACCTTCTTGCCATCACACTGGTCAATTAAAACATTCCTAGATACGAAGTGGACTGTAAAGCAGTCTTTCGCCCCTTGGTGGGCACTTCGTCTTGGAGGGGGGCGTTATTGTGGCCCTGGTCTAGTTCTGTGCATATAAGGGAAGGGGGCAGTCCAATACCTTCTCATAACACAGGCTCTGGCAGGGTCCAGTGCTGGTTTTAAGGGCGGCAGGAACCCACTGCCACTCTGTACAATGTCCTTGATACTACAGTATACTTTGCAACCAGGAGAGCAAAACCTTTGCCCCCTGCTGTTCTCCTCCTACATACACTGGGCTGCATTGGAGGAAAGAGAACAGAATCCTCCCCCTACAGATCTCTCCTCCACCAGCACCATCCTCCTGCTTTCCAATCTGATGTCTTCTCTTACTGCAGAGAGTGACTTGGAGATTGGTGCCTTGCAGGTGGAGTTCTGGCAACTATCCTAATTAGCCGGCAAATCCAGTCATAAACCAGGAGCAAAACAAGAAGACAGAGGAAGGATCGTATTTATCATTCTTTATCTGCAGATCTTAAGCTAAACTAAACCAAGAAACAAAAAGCCAAGAGGGTCCCTGGACTTCAAAAATGTATAAAGTTCAAAGTAAATGTAGTCTTTAAATTAACAACATCAACCCACCTATTACCCCCCTACCCACATCCACATCCTATTATTGTGTGACCAATAACATTCAAATAATTCTTACTTTCTTTTCCCAAAGTTATCCGTCTACAAGGAGACCTGTAAAGATCAAATGACGGCACCAATAAGGATGGAGGAGGACCGGAGTCACATGACTGAGAAGATACTAAACCTCACCCTGGAGATCATCTACCTGCTGACCGGAGAGGTGAGGAGGATTCTGGGAGGTCACATGACATCTCTCTTATCTCTATTAATAAAACACAGACCTGACCGGAGAGGTGAGGAGGATTCTGGGAGGTCACATGACATCACTCTTATCTCTATTAATAAAACACAGACCTGACCAGAGGGGTGAGGAGGATTCTGGGAGGTCACATGACATCACTCTTATCTCTATTAATAAAACACAGACCTGACCGGAGAGGTGAGGAGGATTCTGGGATTCTAACATGATATTCCTATTGGTTCCCCAATACAGAGATTTCCTCCGGTGAAGTCAGGTGATCATATGACCATCACAGTGCCTCCATGTGACTCCCTAAAACTTGAGAAACGCAACATGGAGAAGATTCTAGAAGTCACCAAGAAGATGATGGAGCTGCTGACAGGAGAGGTGAGGAGGATTCTGGGACATTATCCAGTAAGAGACAAGGGATGTGTCTGGATGGTGACTGTATCATTGTGTGTGTCAGGTTCCTATAAGGTGTCAGGATGTCACTGTCTATTTCTCCATGGAGGAGTGGGAGTATTTAGAAGGACACCAGGATCTCTACAAGGACGTCATGATGGACAATCGGCCGCCCCTCACATCACCGGGTAAGAGGAGACTTTATTGTAAAGGAGAGAGCAGTACGGAGGCTCCACCTAGATCCCCCATCATCTGATAAACACATAGAAACAATGTATTCAGTCATAACTGTAGAATAAAGGAAATGCCTGGATTGCCACACTCCAACAAAAGCAATTCCTTTCTTTTACTTCCTTACGAGCAGAGCCAGCACCTGTGAGATCCAATTAAGGTGGACACTTTCATTGTGGGTTTGGAGACTAGAGCGGTATTTTTATTATATTTTTGTAAGCTGAGGCCCTCAAGAATTAAAAGGTGTGTGTTGCCATTTTTTATGTCACACGGTATACGCGCAGTGGTTTTTCAAACCTTATTAAATTTTAGTGCACACCATGATATTAATGTGATAACATCCTCAAACTTTGGAGCCTTAAACAGAAAGTGATAATGAGGGAGGAGTCAGTAACCCAATGATGGGGGTCTTCAGGATCAGTCCAGTCTTCATCTTGGTTGTTCTCCCCCCATCCTCACTCTCTGACCTCTGGTGGGGCTCAGCCCCGCTGTTATTCATGACTAAATAATGGACTAAATAAGGAAGTGCAGGACTTCTTGTGTTGGGAAGATGGCAATGAGTGATAGAGGGGGAGGGGACACTTGTCCTATAATCCCCTCATCACTGTCACTCCTATAAAAGACAGTTCTCGTTGTTTCCTCTCTGACTAAGGTCCATGAATAAAGAAACGAACTGGTAGGAGATCAGAGGACCCATTTACTAGTTACCTTGAGGAGGGAATTGTAAGATCCTCAGAGACAAAGCTGCCTGATGTGGGCGGAGTCCTGGTTTAGGGGAACCAATCAGCTCATGTCTAGTAATAATCTTTGTATTTTTATTTTAGTAGATGGACGGGAGATGAGGAAAACCTCAGAGGATTGTCTCACTTTGTCTCCAGACTGTAAAGTAGAAGATGAGGACATCACACAGTATAGTCCAGGAGAAAACCCGACTACCTCAAATGTCCATCCGGCACCACACAGTGTAGATGGACCATCGTCTTCCTCTTATCCTGAGGAACCTCAGACTGTGCGGGACGGTGCCGGACCATCGTATTCCTCTTATCCTGAGGAACCTCAGACTGTGCGGGACGGTGCCGGACCATCGTATTCCTCTTATCCTGAGGAACCTCAGACTGTGCGGGACGGTGCCGGACCATCGTATTCCTCTTATCCTGAGGAACCTCAGACTGTGCGGGATGGTGCCGTCCTTCCAACAGATAAGAGGCTTTCCTGTACTGAGTGTGGGAAGTGTTTCCATTTGAAATCCAAACTTGATGTGCATAAAAAATCTCACACAGGTGAGAAGCCGTATTCCTGTTCTGAGTGCGGGAAATGTTTTGTAAAAAAATCAGAACTTGTCATACATCAAAGGTCTCACACAGGTGAGAAGCCGTATTTCTGTCCTGAGTGCGGGAAATTTTATGTGACGAAATCCAAGCTTTCCGCACATCAGAAATATCACACCGGGGAGAGGCCGCATTCTTGTTCTGAGTGCGGGAAATGTTTTGTAAAAAAATCAGAACTTGTCATACATCAAAGGTCTCACACAGGTGAGAAGCCGTATTCCTGTCCTGAGTGTGGGAAATTTTATGCAACGAAATCCCAGCTTTCTGCACATCAGAAATATCACACGGGGGAGAAGCCGCATTCGTGTTCTGAGTGCGGGAAATGTTTTGTAAGAAAATCAGAACTTGTCACACATCAAAAGTCTCACACAGGTGAGAAGCCTTATCCCTGTTTAGAGTGCGGAAAATGTTTTTCAGGCAAGTCCGGTCTTTTCAGACATCAGAGATGGCACATAGGGTATAAGCCGTATTCCTGTTCTGACTGCGGGAAATGTTTTGTACAAAAATCAGTACTCGTTACACATCAGAGGTGTCACACGGGGGAGAAGCCGTATTCCTGCTCTGAGTGCGGGAAATGTTTTAGACAGAAATCCCAGCTTGTCAGACATCAACGTTGTCACACGGGGGAAAAGCTGTATTCTTGTCGTGAGTGCGGAAAAAGTTTTTCAACTAAATCACATCTTGTCAGGCACCAAAGTTCTCACACCGGTGAGAAGCCGTATTCCTGTGCGGAGTGCGGGAAATGTTTTTCAGAGAAGTTCTATCTTTGCACACATCAAAGATTGCACACGGGTGAGAAGCCGTATTCCTGTCCTGTGTGCGGGAAATGTTTTTCAAGGAAGTTCTATCTTTACAGACATCAAATAATGCACACGGGTGAGAAGCCGTATTCCTGTCCCGATTGCGGGAAGTGTTTTTCAAGGAAGTCACATCTTTGCACACATCAAAGATTGCACACGGGTGAGAAGCCGTTTCCCTGTCCTGAGTGCGGGAAAAGTTTCTCAAGGAAGTCCCATCTTTACAGACATCAGAGGTTGCACACGGGTGAAAAGCCGTATTCCTGTCCTGAGTGCGGGATATGTTTTTCACAGAAGTCGCATCTTGACACACATCAGAGGTCTCACACGGGGAGAAGCCACGTTCCTGTCCTGGGTGAGGGAATTATTCCTCACTGAAGTCCTGTCTTCCTGTACATCAGGGGTCCCACACAACCCTCGGGGTGTATTAGTGCCTTGAGTGCGGGAAATGTCTTGTATATGAATGTTGCTGGACATGTGGGGAAGAAGCACCCCCTGATATACACCTCAGATATACTCCATGGCTGATCTTCATCATGGAAGAAACAGTTGATAAGGAGATCAGAGATCACCAAAGACATGGATGAAGTGTTGTACTGTGTTGGCCATTGATAGCAGGAGAAAAATAGTCCTCTCTGAGGACATTTTGTGGTGTAAACTCTTGCAAGAGGTCTGTTTTCTCAAGTTGTCTTTCAGGACGAAACACGTTAGCCCCACCACCTAAAAGGTGGTCCCCTAGGCCTTTTAAAATAAAAATGGAGTCATTACCTCTCATTGGCTGAGTACATTTTGTGGTGGAAGATTTCAAAAACACTTACAGGTCTGTTTAAAAAAAATAGTTAAGCAAATGTCAGACGCATTCGCTGAGCCACGATGAATGTTGGTCATATTTTATTTCATACAATGATTTCCTATGATCATTATCTCCATCCAGTGGTTATAATGGTGTATTGCACTATTTTTTTCTGGTGGAGGTATTTGAGAAAAAAAAATCCTCAATATGGCCACTAGATGGAGCTGACGATCATTGGAAATCACTGTGTTAATTAAATTACAGACAGAATTCATCACGGCTCGGCAAACAGTTGTCCCATTCGTCCAACTAATTTTTATTTTTTTTCCAATCGTCCAACTAATTTTGTGTAAATAGACCCCTTTGTTTACTATGTCAGGCATGGTCTCCTACAAATAACAGGTATCATTCTCATAAACTTATGAGTCCCGGAGACATTGAAGGACATAAGTTAATTAAACCAACAAAACCAACCATTGACTGAAACAGAAAATACCAAGTTTGGCCACCAGACGGCACTAAGTAGCATAAAGAATTGGTTCCATCTAGTGGCCGAAAGTGTTATTTTACATTTTAAATCAGTTGAAGACATTCAACCAGCAAATTGCCTAATAACATTCATTTTTTGCCCCCGTTCACACAGAAGGAAGGGACATGTGCTTTCACTGAGGGAATTGCTATGAATTTTTTTTTTTTTTTTTTATGAATAGACCCCTAAATGTCAGGAGACGTTTATATAAAGATGGGAAGTATGTAGCAGTAAAAAAAATAGACCTCCTAGCAATGTTATTACCAGGCTGCAGCTACCTTGTTTCCCCCAAAAATAAGACCGGGTCTTATGTTAATTTTGGCTACAAAAAAAAAAAACAGACTAGGGCTTATTTTCAGGGGATGTCTTATTTATTTACGGTATGTACAATAGTCTACATTTATTCAAATACAGTCATGTCATCTTCTGGAAAAAATAAAATCCTTTAAAGCACGATAGACAGCACAGTGCTTGTGCTGTGTCATTTATCCTTCTCTATGTTCGAAAAAACCTGGAATAAAACAATAAAATGATTTTTAAAAAGTTCCTGTGTCCCCTGTCTTCTTTTCTTCCCTCCCCCAGTCAGCTCAGAAGTCAGCATTATGAAATTCTGTAATCCCAAAACCTTGGTTAAAGTCCTTGTAAAATCATGTAATCCGTTCTGCAGCTCCGATCGCTGCAGGGGGAGGGGGCCGAGATCCCTCCCTAAGAACCAGTCCCTCACTAAGTGGAATGTCTTCTCATGCCCTAGGTAGCCATTGATGTCATGTAGGACAGTTAGCACCATCTCTCTATACTTCCTGGTTAGGAACAACTGCCATTTCTCTTTAAGATCGTCAGAGGGGCCCCTTCGGTAGACCACTCCGTTGCGCAACTGCAACCGATCCCACGCTTTGTGCAACAGATGGGCTTTCTTTTGGAAGTCTGTAAGTATTACATTGGGGCGTTGGCTCTCCAATGCCTTCAGTGTACCAAGTTGCAAAGAGGGTCTTCCATCTGGTCCCTTCTCAAATCTTTCTTGGAAAGCTAGGGCAGACCTTCATCCCCAACTTGAGTAACGTTACAGTAACATCTGGGGACACCAGCCACTGAGACCCTGATGTCTTCAGCTCTCGACCCGCCTCCGGCTTGATGTTCGGCTCCTTGACATAATAACGCTTCAGGTGTCAGCTGAGTCCATTCTTCAAGGGAGTCTCCTGAACCATGGGATCTTCTTGTTCTGCATGTTTATTCTCACCCCCACGGACGGTACTTCAGGCTGAAGGTGATGTCAGAATGTTTATCCATGCATATCCATATCAAGTTTGTTTATCCATGCTATTTTAAAGACAAGTGATAACCACAATATGCTAAAAGTATATATATATATATATATATATATATATATATATATATATATATATATATATACATTTTTACCACAAGTTCTTATTACAAAATTCCATATTTCAATACTTGAATGATAACTTGGTAAATTTAGACTTGGTAACTCTTATGCCGCATACACACGATCGCACATTCCGACAACAAAATCCATGTTTTTTTTTCCGACGGATGTTGGCTCAAACTTGTATTGCATACACACGGTCACACAAATGTTGTTGGAAACTCCGAATGTTAAGAACACGATGACGTACAACATGTACGGCGAGCCGAGAAAAAGGAAGTTCAATAGCCAGTGCGGCTCCTTCTGCTTGATTCTGAGCATGTGTGGCACTTTGTGCGTCGGAATTGTCTACACACGATCTGAATTTACGAGAACGGATTTCGTTGTCGGAAAATTTGAGATCCAGATCTCAAATTTTGTGTGACGGAAATTCTGATGGAAAATGTCCGATGGAGCCTACACACGCGGTCGGAATTTCCGACAACAAGCTCCGATCGCACATTTGCTGTCGGAAAGTCCGACTGTGTGTACGCGGCATTAGTTAATAGCTTTCCGTGGCTCCACGGACTTATACAAACAAACTAGGTGTTGGCTTTAACACTTTATGACTTCTTCTCAAAACAAATAGACCTTCAAACTTACTCCTTAACCACTTGTTTACTGGGCACTTAAACCCCCCTCCTATCCAGACCAATTTTCAGCTTTCAGCGCTGTCGCACTTTGAATGACAATTGCGCGGTCATACAACACTGTACCCAAATGACATTTTTATAAAAAATTTTCCCCCAAATAGAGCTTTCTTTTGGTGGTTTTTGATCACCTCTGCGATTTTAATTTTTTGTTAAAATTTTTTTAAAAGACCGAATTTAAAAAAAAAAAAGTTTTTTTTTTTTACATTTTGTTATAAAAGTTTAAAATGTGTAATTTTTGTCCGTCATTGATGTACGCTAATGAGGCGGCAGTGACGGGCACCGATAGGTGGCTGTGATGGGCACTGATGGGTTACACTGATAGGCAGCACTTTTAGGTGGCACTGATTGGCAGCACTGGTGGGCATTGATAGGTGGCACTTGTTGGCATTGATAGGTGGCACTTGTGTGTATTGATAGGTGGCACTTATGGGCATTGACAGGTGGCACTTGTGGGCATTGACAGGTGGCATACATGAGGCATAATTGCCTCTGACTTTTCGGGACCGATGTCCGTTTAAGATGAGCCGGTGATCGGCTTTTGGTTTTGATCATGCGATCAGCTGTCATTGGCTGACAGCTGATCACATGGTAAGGGGCCGGGACCCGCCCCTTACTCGGATCGATGATCACCCGAGTCTCAGTGACTCGTGATCACAGCGAGCTCTGCGCGCACTCTATAGGTGGGAGCATGCACAGGGGAGGACGTCATATGACGACCTCCCGGAAAATTGAGATCCGCGCTGTGGCCGTCATTCGGCCATAGTGCGGATTTCAAGTGGTTTAAAATGCACGGACAAAATGTTATACTGTGCACATAACTTGATAATTTAATCAAGTCTTATTTTTAAATTTAGAATGAATCTATGGTTTAACACATAGTTATTCAGGTTGAAAAAAGACACAAGTCCATCTAGTTCAACCATAAAAATAAATAAAATAAAAAATATCATACAATCCCATATACCCAATTCTATACCCACAGTTGATCACGAGGAAGGCGAAAAAAACCCTAGCAGAGCATGATCCAATTTGCTACAGCAGGGGAAAGAATTCCTTCCTGATCCCCCGAGAGGCAATCGGAATTACACATACTATAACTAATCCAATCATAAGACTTTGAAGTCAGTTTAGTGAGATATAACAAGATATATATCTCCCTTGTTTGAAAGCGAAATGAATTCGTACTGCAGTTAGAATTCACTCCACTTCAAAACTGAACTACCAATATTGATTAGTTTAGTTAAGCATATATGCTCAAACAACTTCAATTACCCAAAAGGTAAAAATTAAAAGATTAAAACTTTACCATGGCTTAAGAAATCTGTTGTTTTGAGAAGCATCAAGTTAGGTGTCCCAAAGGACATCTTCCAACATTCCTACATCTCTGCGCTATCAAGATCTCAACACCCTCTCCCCTTCCAAGAATCTTTCCGTCCCAAAATTCTTTCAGTATCCTTTCAGCTTTCCCTTTCAGCTATGTGTAACCACTTTTATCTCAACCAAAATGTGTGTGTGTGTGTGTGTGTGTGTGTCAGTACTACGTAATTGATGATGTAAAATGATGGGTTGTTTCCATGTAACTATGACAACCACGTCTGGGCGGCCATCTTGGACTCTTAATATTTTCACCACCAGGGGGCAGTGTAGGATAAGAATTATATTGAAAATGATTTTTGTTTGTCCAAAATTAATCTTCATGTGACCTTTAACTTTTGCTTAGAAAAAGACTATAAATTGTCTAAAGTTGACACTCATGTGTCAATTTCCTCCAGACATAGTGGCGATTCCTAAGATTTATTACTTTAAGAAAATATACCCACACTAATTACCTTATCCTTAAATTCCTTGAAAATGAAGTCATGGTTCTGACAAGAAGCCAGGGCAGCCATCAGAAATTTTGGGGCCCCTTACACAGCTTTAGGCCTGGGTCCCTCGGGGCACGACCCCCAACATTCCGTGTGTTGTGGAGACTGGAGGGATAGATGGTGCTCGGCGTGGGTGGGGATGCGTGCGTTGTGGAGACTGGAGGGATGGATGGTGCCTGGCGTGGGTGGGGATGCGTGCGTTGTGGAGACTGGAGAGATGGATGGTGCCTGGCGTGGGTGGGGATGCGTGCGTTGTGGAGACTGGAGGGATGGATGGTGCTCCGCCTGGGTGGGGATGCGTGTGTTGTGGAGACTGGAGGGATGGTTGGTGCTTGGCCTGGGTGGGAATGCGTGCGTTGTGGAGACTGGAGGCATGGTTGGTGCTTGGCCTGGGTGGGGATGCGTGTGTTGTGGAGACTGGAGGGATGGATGGTGCTTGGCCTGGGTGGGGATGCATGCGTTGTGGAGACTGGAGGGATGGATGGTGCTCGGCGTGGGTGGGGATTCGTGCGTTGTGGAGACTGGAGGGATGGATGGTGCTCGGCATGGGTGGGGATGCGTGCGTTGTGGAGACTGGAGGGATGGATGGTGCTCGGCCAGGGTGGGGATGCATGCGTCGTGGAGACTGGAGGGATGGATGGTGCTCGGCGTGGGTGGGGATGCATGCATTGTGGAGACTGGAGGGATATATGGTGCTCGGCCTGGGTGGGGATGCATGCGTTGTGGAGACTGGAGGGATGGATGGTGCTCGGCCTGGGTGGGGATGCATGCGTTGTGGAGACTGGAGGGATGGATGGTGCTCGGCATGGGTGGGGATGCGTGCGTTGTGGAGACTGGAGGGATGGCTGGTGTTCGGCGTGGGTGGGGATGCATGCATTGTGGAGACTGGAGGGATGGATGGTGCTCGGCGTGGGTGGGGATGCGTGCATTGTGGAGACTGGAGGGATGGATGGTGCCTGGCGTGGGTGGGGATGCGTGCATTGTGGAGACTGGAGGGATGGATGGTGCTCGGCGTGGGTGGGGAAGCATGCGCTGTGGAGACTGGAGGGATGGATGGTGCTTGGCCTGGGTGGGGATGCGTGCATTGTGGAGACTGGAGGGAATGGATGGTGCTTGGCCTGGGTGGGGATGCGTGCGCTGTGGAGACTGGAGGGATGGATGGTGCTCGGCCTGGGTGGGGATGCGTGCGTTGTGGAGACTGGAGGGATGGATGGTGCTCCACCTGGGTGGGGATGCGTGTGTTGTGGAGACTGGAGGGATGGTTGGTGCTTGGCCTGGGTGGGAATGCGTGCGTTGTGGAGACTGGAGGCATGGTTGGTGCTTGGCCTGGGTGGGGATGCGTGTGTTGTGGAGACTGGAGGGATGGATGGTGCTAGGCCTGGGTGGGGATGCATGCGTTGTGGAGACTGGAGGGATGGATGGTGCTCGGCCTGGGTGGTGATGCGTGCGTTGTGGAGACTGGAGGGATGGATGGTGCTCGGCCTGGGTGGGGATGCGTGCGTTGTGGAGACTGGAGGGATGGATGGTGCTCGGCCTGGGTGGGGATGCATGCGTCGTGGAGACTGGAGGGATGGATGGTGCTCGGCGTGGGTGGGGATGCATGCATTGTGGAGACTGGAGGGATATATGGTGCTCGGCCTGGGTGGGGATGCATGCGTTGTGGAGACTGGAGGGATGGATGGTGCTCGGCCTGGGTGGGGATGCATGCGTTGTGGAGACTGGAGGGATGGATGGTGCTCGGCATGGGTGGGGATGCGTGCGTTGTGGAGACTGGAGGGATGGCTGGTGTTCGGCGTGGGTGGGGATGCATGCATTGTGGAGACTGGAGGGATGGATGGTGCTCGGCGTGGGTGGGGATGCGTGCATTGTGGAGACTGGAGGGATGGATGGTGCCTGGCGTGGGTGGGGATGCGTGCATTGTGGAGACTGGAGGGATGGATGGTGCTCGGCGTGGGTGGGGAAGCATGCGCTGTGGAGACTGGAGGGATGGATGGTGCTTGGCCTGGGTGGGGATGCGTGCATTGTGGAGACTGGAGGGAATGGATGGTGCTTGGCCTGGGTGGGGATGCGTGCGCTGTGGAGACTGGAGGGATGGATGGTGCTCGGCCTGGGTGGGGATGCGTGCGTTGTGGAGACTGGAGGGATGGATGCGTGCGTTGTGGAGACTGGAGGGATGGAGTAGATGCTGGGTGCGGATGAAGATGATTGAGTTGCATTGTGAAAATGGATGAGGATGACTGTGGATGGGGATGAGAGTTACAAAGTGAAGAGGCGGGCAGTGTGCTCTCCAAAATGTAACTCATTTGCACCCACAGAGTCATCCATTTTCACAATGGGTGTCCCATCCAAGAAGAAGGAGATAAATAAAGTCCCACTAAAATGTACAGGCAGCACAGCGGGCACAGTCAGCAGCACACATTGAACATTTCCGACTTACCCTCCATGCTGCACTCTCTGTTACAATCTGTTACTGGTGTCTGTGTCCATGTGCACTGTCGACTAGCTGGCCACTCCCCCTGTCCCTGTCCGGCCCAATCACAGTCCGAGCAAATCCTGCAGCAGCCATCAGGCTCTGCCTCCGAAGGGAATGGATGAGCAGAGCGCACTGCCCATGGTGTAAGTGTCATCCTCCTCTCTCCAGCAGCCAGCTGACAAACGGGGGGTGGGGGGAAGGGGGTGCTGGCGAAAAAGTTTCATCTCTTCATGTTCTCTTCTACCCTCTCCAGCAGCCGATAAGCGTGGGGGGGGGGTGGCAGCCGGGCCCCTGGGGACATGCGTGCGGGCCCCTTAAATGTGTAATGCCTGTACCCCCCTGATGGCGGCTCTGCTAGAAGCATAATGCCCCCCACACACGACCATTTTTGCCGTTGGAATAAACTCTGAAGGTTTTTTTCGACGGAATTCCGCTCAAGCTTGGCTTGCATAAACACGGTCACACAAAAGTTTGCTGAACTTTCGTCCTTCAAGAACGCAGTGACGTACAACACTACCACGAGCCGAGAAAATTAAGTTCAATGCTTCCGAGCATGCGTCGAATTGTTTCAGAGCATGCGTAGGAATTTTGCGCGTAGGAATTGCATACAGACAAGTGGTTTTTCCAATGGGAATTTTTTCCGTCGGAAAAATACAGAACATGTTCTCTATCTAAGTACGTCAGAATTTTCGACGGAAAAAGTCTGATGGGGCATACACACGGTCGGAATATACGATGAAATCTCCCATCTGACTTTTTCTGCCGGAAAGTCCGAACGTGTGTACGGGGCATAACAGTTATTCATGAAAATTCTCATTAATAGAACTCCTAAACATACCAACTCATATACAATATTTGAACCATATACCTCTCGTGTACTAATATTTTCATGATTAATATTCAACAATAGATAATGAGTACATATGAGTATTATATCGGTATTATATCGGTCGCAGTGATCAGTGGTGCGGTGTGTCACGTGTCCGTTGGAGGCTCTTTACCACGTGACCAGCCCTGTCCAATCACTGCTGATCACAATTTATACAGGAAGAGCTGTTGATCAGCTTTTCCTCACTTGTGACTAGAGGAGAACATTTTTGTAGCTATGGTGGAGACCAGGAGAAAGGGAGCCAATTCTAAATTACAGGAGAACATTTCCTCTGCCGAAGGTCATTTTAACTTTCAGTCTCAGAGTGATGATGTGTCCCTTGCACTGAAGCAAGAGCACCAATGTCCATACCAGACCCTCAATCCAAACATGAAGGGGGGGAAGCATTCACCCCCCCCCCCCGAACCATACCAGGCCACATGCCCTCATTCCCCATGACATTCATGGTTCCTAGAGACACCAAGGTGGATTACCCAGGGACCAATGACATTGAAATGCTGTCATATACAGAAGCAGTAGAAATACTGCTTCTATATATAATTTTTGGATCCCATGGAACAGGGGTCCGAACAGGAAAACATTCTGGCTTTCATCCAAACATCCATAGTTCTGTCCAAAACTGGGTTCAGACTAGAGTTGCCACCTCATCCCTTTAAACCCAAACACGTATGAATTACACAGGTTCTGAGGCTGATTAAGGTGATAATTAAACTCACTTGTTGCCTTATCTGCATTTAATTAGCCTCAGAACCTGTGTAATTCATATGTGTTCGGGTTTAAAGGGATGAGGTGGCAACCCTAGTTCAGACCGAGCCGTTAGCTCATTTATAGATGTCAGTTGCTACTGAGAGACATAAATTGTTCATTACCTGAACCTCTAGAAACCTTTGGTGGAACCCTGGCTGAGAAAGGCTGGACTAGGCAGTAATATATTTCTATCCCCCTTAGTGGGAGTGTAGATGACCCCATCTATAAGGATATACAGTACATACACACAGCACATGGTTGTGTTCACACTACGAGATGATTCTCGGGTGTAGATCCTCTGAGCTCCACAAGGTGGTGATCTCAATTCTACCTATACAGGAAGTCTCTATGGAATATAGGAAGTGATGTCAGTTACAGACAGGAAGTTTCGGGTGAGAGGTGAGTCGGGAGGAATTAAAGAGGAGACATTGCTGAAAGTGGTAGCAGACGAGGTAATAAGATCTTATTTTCTATTTACACCCAGTAACCCCCCGACATGTCCGTCCTCTTCCTCCATAGTCACTGTGACGTCTTTTATTTCCAGCAGATGATGATACACACATATATAGTGTGGAAACTTAGATTAACCCCTTCAGGGTCAGAACATTTCCCCACTTATGGGGCCGGAACATTCTCTTCATTTTGGAGATAGATTCTAGTAATATGTTCCTCTAAACAAACAGCTCTGACAATAAATAGACAAGACAATGACCCTCCTGACCATACATGGCCTACAAAGGGCAATTATTACACTACACAGGCAGCCAATGGGCAATCATTACAACATGCAGCCAACACAATGATGGGGTGCAGGGGTCGGGAGTATGGAGCATAGAGCCCCTTACATTGCTGGTCAGGAGGAAGAAAACATTCCCCAGCCTGCCATGAAGAACGTGTTCCATCACTGGTGTCAGAAGGAGGAAAATATTGAGGGTTCTGAGGGAAGTAGAGGAGCCGAGGGGTCTGAGAGGGACAATAAATAGCTGATGGATTATAGGGGCTCTGGAGAGGGTACTGGAGTTGAAGGGCTTTGAGGGGGTAATGTAGCTGAAGGATTCTTGATCCCTTGATAGGGTTGGTGGGCAGCGGTGCTCTGATGGAAGAGGCGATTGTTGGGTTCAGGGAGAATCTAATGTAGGGAGCGGGGCTCTTGTTTTATGATGGTTGTTTTTACTTGCATTTACTTTTCAGAACTCCTGCCAGGCAATAAAGGCAACCTTCACCTTCTTGCCAGCTCACTGGTCAATTAAAACATTCCTCATATACCAAGTGGACTGTAAAGCAGTCTTTCACCCCTTGGTGGGCATTTCGTCTTGGAGGGGGGCTGTATTATTGCCCTGGTCCAGTGCTGTGCATATAAGGGAAAGGGGGAGGGGGCAGTCCAATACCTTCCCATGACACAGGCTCTGGCAGTGTCCGGTGCTGGATTTTCAGGGTGCCGGGAACCCACTGCCACTCTGTACAATGTCCTTGGTACTACAGTATACTTTGCAACCAGGAGAGCAAAATCTATGCCCCCTGTTGTCCTCCTCCTACCCACACTGGGCTGCATTGGAGGAAAGAGAAGAGAATCCTCCCCTACAGATCTCTCCTCCACCAGCACCATCCTCCTGCTTTCCAATCCAATCCCTTCTCTTATTTCAGAGAGTGACTTGGAGATTGGTGACTTGCAGGCGGAGTTCTGGCAATTATCCTGATTAGCCGGCAAATCCAGTCATAAACCAGGAGGTTCCCCTTCCTGGACATTATGATGACCCTATATTGACCTCACAGCACTGCCTCGGAGCAAAACAAGAAGACAGAGGAAGGATTGTATTTATCATTCCTTATCTGCAGATCTTAAGCTAAACAAAACCACCAAACAAAAAGCCAAGAGGGTCCCTGGACTTCAAAAATGTAGAAAGCACTAAACAGTCCAAATTAAATGTAGTCTTTAAATGAACAACAACAGCCCTCCTATTACCACCCTCCTCCCACCTCCACATCCTCATCCTATTATTGTGTGACCAATAACATTCAAATAATTCTTACTTTCATTTCCCAAAGTTATCCATCTACAAGGAGACCTGTAAAGCTCAAATGATGGCACCAATGAGGATGGACGAGGACCGGAGTCACATGACTGAGAAGATTCTAAACCTCACCATGGAGATCATCTACCTGCTGACCGGAGAGGTGAGGAGGATTCTGGGAGGTCACATGACATCACTCTTATCTTTATTAATAAAACACAGACCTGACCGGAGAGGTGAGGGGGATTCTGGGAGGTCACATGACATCACTCTCATCTCTATTAATAAAACACAGACCTGACCGGAGAGGAGAGGAGGATTCTGGGAGGTCACATGACATCACTCTTATCTCTATTAATAAAACACAGACCTGACCGGAGAGGTGAGGAGGATTCTGGGAGGTCACATGACATCACTCTTATCTTTATTAATAAAACACAGACCTGACCGGAGAGGTGAGGAGGATTCTGGGAGGTCACATGACATCACTCTTATCTTTATTAATAATACACAGACCTGACCGGAGAGGTGAGGAGGATTCTGGGAGGTCACATGACATCACTCTTATCTTTATTAATAAAACACAGACCTGACCGGAGAGGTGAGGAGGATTCTGGGAGGTCACATGACATCACTCTTATCTTTATTAATAATACACAGACCTGACCGGAGAGGTGAGGAGGATTCTGAAATTCTAACATGATATTCTTATTGGTTCCTCAATACAGAGATTTCCTCTTGTGAAGTCAGGTGATCATATGACCATCACAGTGCCTCCATGTGACTCCCTAAAACCTGAGAGACACGACATGGAGAAGATTCTAAAAGTCACCAAGAAGATGACGGAGCTGCTGACAGGAGAGGTGAGGAGGATTCTGGGAATTCTGGGACATTATCCAGTAACAGACAAGGGAAGTGTCTGGATGGTGACTGTATCATTGTGTGTGTCAGGTTCCTATAAGGTGTCAGGATGTCACTGTCTATTTCTCCATGGAGGAGTGGGAGTATTTAGAAGGACACAAGGATCTCTACAAGGACGTCATGATGGACAATCAGCCGCCCCTCACATCACCGGGTAAGAGGAGACTTTATTGTAAAGGAGAGAGCAGTACGGAGGCTCCACCTAGATCCCCCATCATCTGATAAACACATAGAAACAATGTACTGCTAGAGAATTACTTAGAACCCCCAAACATTATATATTTTTAAGCTGAGGCTCTCGAGAATAAAATGGTGGGTATTGCCATTTTTTATGTCACACGGTATATGCACAGTGGTTTTTCAAACCTTATTGAATTTTATTGCACACCATGATAATAATGTGATAACATCCTCCAACTTTGGAACCTTAAACAGAAAGTGATAATGAGGGAGGAGTCAATAACCCAATGATGGTGGTCTTCAGGATCAGTCCAGTCTTCATCTTGGTATGTTCTCCCCCCATTCTCACTCTGTATTGGGAAGATAATAATGAGTGATAGAGGGGGTGGGGACACTCGTCCTATAATCTTCTCATCACTGTCACTCCTATAAAAGACAGTTCTCGTTGTTTCCTCACTCTCTGACTAAGGTCCATGAATAAAGAAATGATCTGGTAGGAGATCAGAGGACCCATTTACTAGTTACCTTGAGGGGGGAATTGTAAGATCCTCAGAGACAAAGCTGCCTGATGTGGGCGGAGTCCTGGTTTAGGGGAACCAATCAGCTCATGTCTAGTAATAATCTTTGTATTTCTATTTTAGTAGATGGACGGGAGATGAGGAAAACCTCAGAGGATTGTCTCACTTTGTCTCCAGACTGTAAAGTAGAAGATGAGGACATCACACAGTATAGTCCAGGAGAAAACCCGACTACCTCAAATGTCCATCCGGCACCACACAGTGTAGATGGACCATCGTATTCCTCTTATCCTGAGGAACCTCAGACTGTGCGGGACGGTGCCGTCCTTCCAACAGATAAGAGGCTTCCCTGTATTGAGTGTGTGAAGTGTTTCTATTTAAAATCCAAACTTGATGAGCATAAAAAATCTCACACAGGCGAGAAGCCGTATTCCTGTTCTGAGTGCGGGAAATGTTTTGTAAAAAAATCAGAACTTGTCATACATCAAAAGTCTCACACAGGGGAGAAGCCGTATTTCTGTCCCGAGTGTGGGAAATTTTATGTAACGAAATCCCAGCTTTCCTCACATCAGAAATATCACATGGGGGAGAAGCCGCATTCGTGTTCTGAGTGCGGGAAATGTTTTGTAAAAAAATCTGAACTTGTCATACATCAAAGGTCTCACACAGGGGAGAAGCCGTATTTGTGTCCTGAGTGCGGGAAATTTTATGCAACGAAATCCCAGCTTTCTGCACATCAGAAATATCACACGGGGGAGAAGCCGCATTCGTGTTCTGAGTGCGGGAAATGTTTTGTAAGAAAATCAGTTCTCGTCACACATCAGAGGTGTCATACGGGGGAGAGGCCGTATTCCTGCTCTGAGTGCGGGAAATGTTTTAGACAAAAATCCCAGCTTGTCAGACATCAACGTTCTCATGCGGGGGAAAAGCAGTATTCTTGTCGTGAGTGCGGGAAATGTTTTTCAACTAAATCACTTTTTGTCAGACACCAAAGTTCTCACACTGGTGAAAAGCCGTATTCCTGTCCTGAGTGCGGGAAATGTTTCTCACTGAAGTCACATCTTTCCAGACATCAGAGATCTCACAAGGGGGAGAAGCCGCTTTCTTGTCCTGAGTGAGGGAATTGTTCCTCACTGAAGTCCTGTCTTCCTGTACATCAGGGGTCCCACACAACCCTCGAGGTGTATTAGTGCATTGAGTGCGGGAAATGTCTTGTATGTGAATGTTGCTGGACATGTGGGGAAGAAGCACACCCTGATATACATCTCAGATATTTTCCATGGCTGATCTTCATCATGTAAGAAACAGTTGATAAGGAGATCAGAGATCACCAAAGACATGGATGAAGTGTTGTACCATTTTGGTTATTGATAGCAGGAGAAAAATAAAAATTGATTCATTACCTCTCATTGGCTGAGTACATTTTGTGGTTTAAACTCTTGCAAGAGGTCTGTTTTCTCAAGTCGTCTTTCAGGACGAAACGCGTTAACCCCACCACTTAAAAGGTGGTCCTTTGTTTACTATGTCAGGCATGGTCTCCTACAAATAACTGAGGTATCATTCTCATAAACTCATGAGTCCCAGAGACATTGAAGGACATAAGTTAATGACACCAACAAACCAAGCCATTGACTGAAACAGAAAATACCAAATTTAGCCACTAGACGTCACTAAGTAGCATAAAGAATTGGTTCCATGTATTGGCCAAAATTGGTATTTTCCATTTTAAATCAATGGAAAACATTCGACCAGCAAATTGCCTAATAACATTTATTTTTTGCCTCCGTTCACACATAAGGAATGGACATGTGCTTTCACTGAGGGAATTGCTATGAATTTCTTTTCTTTTTTATTTTATTTTATGAATAGACCCGTAAATGTCAAGAGACGTTTATATAAAGATGGGAAGTATGTAGTAGTACAAGATTTTAGTAATGAGAACGGTATCATTAGCAGTAATCAGCATGGATTCATGAAGAATCCTTTTTGCCACACCAATCTATTAACCTTCTATGAAGAGGTGAGTTGCCATCTGGATAAAGGAAGGCCCGTAGACGTGGTGTATCTGGATAAAGGAAGGGCCGTAGACGTGGTGTATCTGGATAAAGGAAGGCCTGTAGACGTGGTGTATCTAGATAAAGGAAGGCCCGTAGACGTGGTGTATCTAGATAAAGGAAGGCCCGTAGACGTGGTGTATCTGGATTTTGCAAAAGCATTTGACACAGTTCCCCATAAAAGTTTATTGTACAAAATAAGGTGCGTTGGCATGGACCATAGGGTGAGTACATGGATTAAAAACTGGCTACAAGGGCGAGTTCAGAGGGTGGTGATAAATGGGGAGTACTCGGAATGGTCAAGGGTGGATAGTGGGGTCCCCCAGGGTTCTGTGCTGGGACCAATCCTATTTAATTTGTTCATAGACGACCTGGAGGATGGGATAAAACGCATCAATCTCTGTATTTGCGGACGATACTAAGCTAAGCAGGGCAATAACTTTTCCACAGGATGTGGAAACCTTTCAAAAAGATCTGAACAAATTAATGGGGTGGGCAACTACATGGCAAATGAGGTTCAATGTAGAAAAATTTAAAATAATGCATTTGGGTGGCAAAAATCTGAATGCAATCTATAGACTGGAGGGAGAACCTCTGGGGGGTTCTAAGATGGAAAAGAACCTGGGGGTCCTAGTAGATGATAGGCTAGGCTCAGCCATGTCAAGCTGCTGCTAACAAAGCAAACAGAATATTGGCATTAAAAAGGGGATCAACTCCAGAGATAAAACTATAATTCTCCCGCTCTAAAAGACTCTGGTCCGGCCGCACCTGGAGTATGCTGTCCAGTTCCGGGCACCAGTCCTCAGGAAGGTTGTACTGGAAATGGAGCAAGTACAAAAAGGGCAACAAAGCTAATAAAGGATCTGGAGGATATTAGTTATGAGGAAAGGTTGCGAGCACTGAACTTATTCTCTCTGGAGAAGAGACGCTTGAGAGGGGATATGATTTCAATGTACAAATACCGGACTGGTGACCCCACAATAGGGATAAAACTTTTTCGCAGAAGGGAGTTTAACAAGACACGTGGCCACTCATTAAAATTAGAAGAAAAGAGGTTTAACCTTAAACTCCGTAGAGGGTTCTTTACTGTAAGAGCGGAAAGGATGTGGAATTCCCTTCCACAGGCGGTGGTCTCAGCGGGGGGCATCGATAGTTTTAAGAAACTATTAGATAAGCACCTGAGCGACCGCAACATACAGGGATATACAATGTAATACTGACATATAATCACACACATAGGTTGGACTTGTGTCTTTTTTCATCCTCACCTACTATGTAACTAAGTAGTGAAATTAATAGACCTCCTAGCAATGTTATTACCAGGCCGTGTTTTTCCCCAAAAATAAGACCGGGTTATTTTCAGGGGATGTCTTATTTATTTACAGTATGTACAATAATCTACTTTTATTCAAATACAGTCATGTCATCTGGAAAAAAATATATATATCCTGATCCTTTAAAGTATGATAGACAGCACAGTGCTTGTGGTGTGTCATTTATCCCTCTCTCTGCAGAAGGAGGGGCCGAGATCCTTCCTGACGTCAGCCCAGCTCCGAGTACTGCAGTGGGAGGGTCCGAGATCCTTCCTGACGTCAGCCCGGCTCTGAATACTGCAGAGGGAGGGGCAGAGATCCCTGCTGAGGTCAGCCCAGCTCCGAGCCCTGCAGAGGGAGGGGCCGAGATCCCTGCTGATGTCAGCCCAGCTCTGAGCACTGCAGAGGGAGGGGCCGAGATCCCTGCTGACGTCAGCCCAGCTCTGAATACTGCAGAGGGAGGGGCAGAGATCCCTGCTGACATAAGCCCAGCTCCAAGAGCTGCAAAGGGAGGGGCCGAGATCCCTGCTGACATCAGCCCAGCTCCGGGCGAAGCAGAAGGAGGGGCGGAGATCCCTGCTGATGTCAGCCCAGCTCTGAGCACTGCAGAGGGAGGGGCCAAGATCCCTGCTGATGTCAGCCCAGCTCGGAGCGCTGCAGAGGGAGGGGCCGAGATCCTTCCTGACGTCAGCCCAGCTCCGAGTACTGCAGTGGGAGGGGCCGAGATCTTTCCTGACGTCAGCCCAGCTCTGAATACTGCAGAGGGAGGGGCAGAGATCCCTGCTGATGTCAGCCCAGCTCCGAGCGCTGCAGAGGGAGGGGCGGAGATCCCTGCTGACGTCAGCCCAGCTCCGGGCGAAGCAGAAGGAGGGGTGGAGATCCCTGCTGATGTCAGCCCAGCTCCGAGCGCTGCAGAGGGAGGGGCAGAGATCCTTTCTGACGTCAGCCCAGCTCTGAGTGCTGCAGAGGGAGGGGCAGAGATCCCTTCTGACGTCAGCCCAGCCCTAAGTGCTGCAGAGGGAGGGGCGGAGATCCCTGCTGACGTCAGCCCAGCTCCGGGCGAAGCAGAAGGAGGGGCGGAGATCCCTGCTGATGTCAGCCCAGCTCCGAGCACTGCAGAGGGAGGGGCTGAGATCCTTCCTGATGTCAGCCCAGCTCCGAGCACTGCAGAGGGAGGGGCCGAGATCACTGCTGATGTCAGCCCAGCTCTGAGTGCTGCAGAGGGAGGGGCAGAGATCCCTTCTGAAGTCAGCCCAGCTCTGAGCGCTGCAGAGGGAGGGGCTGAGATCCCTGCTGATGCCAGCCCAGGTCTGAGCGCTGCAGAGGGAGGGGCCGAGATCCCTGCTGATGTCAGCCCAGCCCTAAGTGCTGCAGAGGGAGGGGCCGAGATCCCTGCTGATGTCAGCCCAGCTCCGAGCACTGCAGAGGGAGGGGCTGAGATCCTTCCTGATGTCAGCCCAGCTCCGAGCACTGCAGAGGGTGGGGCCGAGATCACTGCTGATGTCAGCCCAGCTCTGAGCGCTGCAGAGGGAGGGCAGAGATCCCTTCTGAAGTCAGCCCAGCTCTGAGCGCTGCAGAGGGAGGGGCTGAGATCCCTGCTGACGCCAGCCCAGGTCTGAGCGCTGCAGAGGGAGGGGCCGAGATCCCTGCTGATGTCAGCCCAGATCCAAGCGCTGCAGGGGGAGGGGGCAACATCGCTGCTGAAGTCAGCCCAGTTTTGGGCGCTGCAGAAGGAGGGGCAGAGATCCCTTCTGAAGTCAGCCCAGCTCTGAGCGCTGCAGAGAGAGGGGCCGAGATCCTGCTGATGTCAGCCCAGCTCCAAGACTTGCAGAGGGAGGGGCTGCTATCATCAGCTGGGAGAAGAGGAGAAGATCTCCAGCAGGTAACGTAAGAACCCAGTGGCGCTGTAAATAAGTTACCGTATTTTTCGTTCGATAAGACGCACCTGACCATAAGATGCACCTAGGTTTATGATCTAAGGCGGCGGGGGACCTGGATCTTCAACCGGAAGACAGGGTTTGGCTGTCTACCAGGCATTTGAAGTTGGCCTGTCCCTCCAAGAAATTGGGACCTAAGTTCATTGGGCCCTTCCCTGTCCTGTCCCGATTCAACCCTGTTGTCTACAAACTCAAACTGCCCTCAACTTACTGGATCCACCCTGTCTTCCATGCCTCCCTCCTGAAGCCTGTGGCCCCGAACCCCTTTGTGGAACGTGGGGCCCGTCCTCTGCCTCCCACTATGATTAAAAGGATTGAGGAGTATGAGGTGGAGGCCATACTGGACTTTCGTAGAAGGGGCCGCAGACGGCAATTTCTGGTACAGTGGGGGGGTTACGGCCCTGAAGAGAATTCCTGTGAACCCGAGTTGCATATCCATGCTCCAGATCTTCTCCGGGGGTTCTTTCAGTGAGCTTCATCCCAGACGGGCCACCCCTTTCGGGGGGGGGGGACTCTGTAAGAGTCCAGGGCTTACTACGCATGCACCAATAACACATTACCGCAAGAGGAAATCCATGCCAACTGAGCATGCGCCAAAGACGCCTCAGTGTGCCAACCCGCACCGGCACAGAAGACCTGATGGAAAAAGGCAGGAAAATGCCCAGGAGGTGCACAGGAAGTGACCTCAACCTGATGGAAAAAGGCAGGAAAATGCCCAGGAGGCTCACAGGAAGTGACCTCAAACTTCCCTATATAAGCCCAGCCCAGACACTGCCAAATTTCTGGATTATCTTCAGTTCCCCCTTGTTCCTGTGCTAGTGTGTGATCTGTCTGAACTTGTTGTGACCTGGAAACCTATTTGACTACTCTTGATTGCTGCTTGCCATTGACCTCGGATTTGTACCTTGACCATTCTACTTCTTTGCCCCTTTTGTACTCAGCTGCCAGATTGGAACCGACCCCGGCTTGGATCGCCTCCATTCTTCTTCTGATTAACCCTTTTATACTTTGTTGCCAAACTGGACTTTACCTCAGTTCGGATCTCAGATTAAGGCTTGCACGGTGCTCCGCATCCCTGGCACCCGTGCCACTCGGTGTTCACCAAGTCTCTGTCTCCATCTCCAGAGGCTTCAAGGACTCGAGGTGCAAGGGAGGCCTCCCCACTACTTCAGTCTAACCTCAGGTACGTGGCCCTCGTGACAGCTAGGCTGACGTGGTCTGGAGGGAGCTCCCCAGTCTGGGGGGGGTGAACTTGGGCTCGGGTGCAGATGGGACCTTCTACATCACACAGAGATGTCCTGGACAGGTGAGACGGGAGCAAGGAAAGGACAGCAGGAGAGCACTGCCAGGCAAGCCTCTAGGGAGGAACAAAGGTCGCAGCCAGGAGAATTGGTAAGTGACACACAGTCAGGAAGGACTGGGGAGGCATGCCTGAGAGGACTGGGAGATTGCAGTCTGGGATGGGTGCAGAGCCAGTGAAGTGGACTGTGGTGTCACGGGCAGTGGAGAGAGGCAGCTGCAGCCTGGAGGGCTGGCAGAGCCTGAAGATGTGGTCCTGGGATTAGTAGCCACATAGACAGCTAGCACTAGGACTACTAGAATTTTTGCTACACCAGAGGGGCCCGCGGTCCCTGTCTACAAAGGGCATTTGCCTTGGGCCTGGCTGAGCCAGTGTCAGGCCTGCATCTCAGTGCTAGCTGGCCCTGGAAGAGAGGAAGTGTAGCCAAGTTATGTACTGGTCCTGGAAGCGAAGAGGTGTAACCAAGTGCTGTGCTGGAGCTGGAAGTGAGGAAGTGTAACCAAGTGATATACTGGAACTGGAAGTGAAGAGGTGTAACCAAGTGCTGTGCTGAAGCTGGAAGTGAGGAAGTGTAGCCAAGTGCTGTGCTGGAGCTGGAAGTGAGGAAGTGTAACCAAGTGCTGTGCTGGAACTGGAAGTGAAGAGGTGTATATATAGAGAGTGTATACAGTTCTAAAGTCCCAAATTCTTTGTTCTTCAATCAAGCTGGCATCCCATATCTCCCCAATCCCCATCCAAGTTTATTCCCCTCAATAAAAACACAAAAACAAAGTTCAAGGACTGGTTTTCTGCCTGAGGGTGAATGAGAACTGTGTGACTGGCTGGGTAGGGTGACAGATGGACTACAACACTTAGCAGCCCTTATGGGGGTGCTGCTATATAACCCTCCCCCCACTCCATGAGTCCTTAGTTGATGAACCTCTTCTTTTTCACGGAGGAATCAAGTTTACATGTTTCACATTTTTTACATTTTATTTAATTCTTCAATGAACAACTCACGGTCCTCTAACACCTAGGAAGAAAAGAAGGACTGGAACGTTCCAACGATTTATTTCAAAAATAGCAAATGATAGCCAACAAAGATAGAGTGTCCGAACTCCTGGGTTTGGACCCTCTGACTTTGCTGGCTATCATTTGCTATTTTTGAAATAAATTGTTGGAACGTTCCTGTGGTGTGCAGCCATTCTTTTCTTCCTAGTGATCATCGGTGGCGAGCCGTGGCTTGCATCTGGACTGTAGTGATTGCTCACCTGGAGCGGCGTCTTCTTTGTTTGAACCTTCTTCCTCTAACAGCTATACAGAAGCATTGTATCCAGAGCAAAGCAACTCGATAAAACCTTGTGAGTCGTATCCAAACCCTACCCTTTGAAGAGGCTTTGGGTACTGGATCATGCGTGGGGCACTCGCATTGGCACTCATTGAAACTTGTTGAGTTAGCTGCAGGGTGCTATTCAAGTCCAGAGCAGGGGTTTGCCCACTGTGATGGGGGAAGCTTGGACTTTATATATAGTCCACCATCATGGACAGGTAAGACAGGGTCACCCTGTACCTTTGTCCATTACTGTGTAAATGGGGATGTCCTTGGACTGTATTCCCAAAAGTTCAACTACTCAGAAGCAGTGATGGCACTAACGCCGTTAAAGTAAACGGCGTTACGTAACGCCGTTACTTTAGAGGGTAACGAGTAATCTAACTGATTACTCTTCCCCTCGCGGTAACGCCGTTCCCAGTACTGGGGCGGCGTTACCGCAATTACCCGCCGTGATCGCGGAGCCGTACGCGGCCTCGGCCTTAGGAAAGGCCGCGGCTTCGGCCTAGCTCCGGAGCGGCGGCCATCTTGGTGCACCTGATGGCCGCAGCTCCGGCCTAGTGCCGGAGTGGCGGCCATCTTGGTGCACCTGTCGGCCATTTACAATGTGATTGCTCTGTCAAATGACGGAGCGATCACTTGTGTAAACAAACCGGCGTCAAGATGGCGCTGGTCTCCCCTCTGTGTACAGATCTGTACAGTGGAGGGGAGAGATCGGATGGCAGCAGCCATCCCTGCCAATACTGTGCAATACTCTGCAACACCCTGCCAATACTCTGCAACACCCTGCCAATACTGTGCAATACTCTGCAACACCCTGCCAATACTGTGCAATACTCTGCAACACCCTGCAATACTGTGCAATACTCTGCAACACCCTGCAATACTGTGCAATACTCTGCAACACCCTGCAATACTGTGCAATACTCTGCAACACCCTGCAATACTGTGCAATACCCCGCCATACTCTGCAACACCCCGCCATACTCTGCAACACCCCGCTATACTCTGCAACACCCCGCCATACTCTGCAACACCCCGCCATACTCTGCAACACCCCGCCATACTCTGCAACACCCCGCCATACTCTGCAACACCCCGCCATACACCGCAATACACGGTAATACCCAGCCATACTCGGCGATACCCAGCCGTACCCAGCTATACTCAGCCAATATTACAGTTGGGGAGATAACGTGGATATTACAGTGGGGACTATATGGTGGTGGAATTTTCAAAAGGTTTTTGCAAATTCAATTATTATTTGCTGATCCGAAAAATTATCCGATCCGTGACTCTGATCCGAACAAAAACGATCCGATCCGTGAGTTTGGGGGGGACAGATGTACAGAGGGGGAACAGATATATGTGTGTGGGGGGGGGACAGACGTGTAGTGGGGTACAGAGGGGGAACAGATATGTGTGTGTGTGGGAGGGGGGGACAGATGTGTAGTGGGGTACAGAGGGGAAACAGATATATGGGTTGGGGGGAACAGACGTGCAGGGGGGTACAGAGGGGAAATAGACGTGCAGGGGGGAACGCGCCCCTTACTTACAGTAATACTAGACCCGCCCCTAAGAATATTTAAAAAAAAAGTCAGTTACTTTGCTGAGTAACTAATTACTTTTCCAATGTAGTAACTGAGTTACTAACTCAATTACTTTTTTGGGAGAAGTAATTTGTAACTTAACTAATCACTTTTTTAAAGTAAGATGACCAACACTGCTCAGAAGTCTCATACCAGGCCACATGCCCTCATTACCTGTGACAACAATGGTTCCTAGAGACACAGAGATGGCTTCCTTAGGAACCAGTGATAGCGGGATGATGGCTTATACAGATGCAGTAGAAATAACACTTCTATATATGATTTCCAGCTTCCATCAAACAGTGGTCCAAACGTGTTAACATTCTGGCGTTTGTCCAAACATCAGAACAGCCATAGTCCAAACTAGGTTCAGACCGAGCCGTTAGCTCATGCCTAGATGTCAGTTGCTATTGAGAAACAGAAATTATTCAATACCTGAAACTCTATAAACCTTTGGAGGAACCCCTTGATGATAAAGGCTGGACTAGACAGTAATGTATTTCTATCCCCCTTGGTGGGAGGGGACTGGAGTTGACCCCATCTATAAGTGTTCACACTACGAGACATTTCTCGTGCTGCAGTTCCTCTGAGCTCCACAAGACGGTGGTCTAACTTACCAGACAGGAAGTCTCTATGGAATGCAGGAAGTGATGTCAGCCCCAGACAGGAAGTGATGTCATCTACAGACAAGAACTTCCATGTGGCTCGAAGTAGACAAGAGACATTGCTTAAACAGGCAGCAGAGGAGGTAATAAGTTCTTATTTTCTATTTACACCCAGTAACCCCCCCGTCATGTCCGTCCTCTTCCTCCATAGTCACTGTGATGTCTTTTATCTCCAGGAGATGATGATACACACACATATATGCTGCTGCCAGACTCATCCACCTTACAAATCACTCTGTCTCTGCCACTCCTCTCTGTCAATCCCTCCACTGGCTTCCACTCGGCCAAAGAATTAAATTCAAAATACTAACAACTACGTACAAAGCCATCCACAATTTCTCCCCCAGCTACATCACTAGCCTAGTCTCTAAATACCAACCTACTCGTTCTCTTCCTTCCTCTCAAGACCTCCTGCTCTCTAGCTCCCTCATCACCTCCTCCCATGCTCGCCTCCAGGACTTTTCCAGAGCCTCTCCAATCCTATGGAATGCCTTTCCCCAATCTGTCCACCTATCTCCTACTTTATTAGCTTTTAGACGATCCCTGAAATCCCTCCTCTTCAGAGAAGCCCACCCTACCCACACCTAACAACTGTATTTTCATTTTTTCCATCAGCTCATCCCCCACAGTATTACCTTTTGTTCCAAATGACCCTCCCTTCTAGATTGTAAGCTCCAACGAGCAGGGCCCTCTGATCCCTCCTGCAGAGGCGGCTCTCTAATTAGGCAAATTAGGCGGTCGCCTAAGGCCTCGCACTCACAGGGGCCTTGCGGCCTCCTAATTTGCCTGTGCTCAATCACTGATTCTCTCTCTCTCCACCCTCTTTTCTCTCACCCCTCGTCTCTCTCTCTCTCTCTCCACCCTCTCTCTCCCTCATCCCTCTCTCTCTCACCTCCCCCTCTCACCCCTTCCCACCGCTCCCTCCCTCTCTCCCTCCCCTCCCTCTCGCTCCCTCCCTCTCTCCCTCCCCCCTCTCTCTCTCTCCCTCCCTCCCTCTCTCCCCTCTCCCCCCCTCTCTCTCTCCCCCTCTCTCCTCTCTCACTGCGCTTTGCTGGGATCCTCCACTCCTTGTCCTCCCAAGGCATGGGAAATTCTTAGAGGGGTGGGTTGCCACCTTGCTGGGTCCCAGATGTTGTATCGGCTGCATATGTCTGATGGGTGAGGAGGGTGCCCTGGAAGTGGTGCTGATGAATTGTGTGCTTGTATTTTTTTTCCTATTACGGGCGTGGGTGGGGCCTCATGTGTAAGTTTTGCCTAAGGCCTCACAAAGCCTAGAGCCTCTGCCCTCCTGTATTGATTTGTATTGTAAGTGTACTGTCTGCCCTCATGTTATAAAGCGATGCGCAAACTGTTGCCGCTATATAAATAATAATAATATAATAATAATAATATATAGTGTGGAAACCTAGATTAATCAGAACATTTCCCCACTCACGGTTCAGGAACATTTCCTTCATTTTAGAGATGTGTTACCTTCTCACATTAACAGTCTCTTGTAACGAGGGATGAGATTCAGAGTCGGGTTGTACTGACATTCGCACTTCTTCACCCTTTCGTTGAAGATAAAACACACACACACGCGACTACCTCCACCTCCTGCAACCCAATCTACATGTTCCAATTCTCACTGGGGGCAGTCGGACTATTAACCGCCTTCTACCCCCATCCTAATATTGTACAACCAATTAGACATGTGCAATTCGTTTAGTTTTTTTTTTTTCGCTTTCCGTTAAAATTCGTTATATTCGTTCATTCATTATCGTACGAATGAACGAACGATTCGCTAAAAATTTTAACGAACGAATATGAAAAACAACGAAAATCCGAAATAACCAAATTAGAAACAACGAAACCACGAAAGAAGAAAATCCGAAAAACGAAAACAGGAACAACGAAAATCAAAATGAACGAAAAAAATTCGTACATTCGTAACTTTTTTTTTTTGTTGTTGAATTGGTAATTTTCCGTGTCTTTTACAATGGCGCTGCTTAACGTGCTTCGAATGGATTGAACGAAAAAATTCGTACATTCGTAACTTTTTTATTTTTTTTTTTGCGTTGAATTGGTAATTTTCCGTGTCTCTTACAATGGCGCTGCTTAACGTGCTTCGAATGGATTGAACGAAAAAATTCGTACATTCGTAACTTTTTTTTTTTTCGATTCGTAATTTTCCGTGTCTCTTGTAATAATAGCATACACATTACATAAAATTATGAATTATGCTCCGATTACGAATCTACGAAAACAATGTTACAAAAGTACGAATAAATCAATCTAACGAAAGTACGAATGTAACTAAATCTACGAAAATACAAATGCGTCCGAATTTCGAATAAACGAAAATTAAACTGGAAAAACGAATCAACGAAAAAATAACTCTTTTAAGAAAATACGAATCGTTATGAATACGAACACCGACGACTTACAAATTTACGAATCGTTACGAATACGAACACCGACGACTTCCGAAATAACTTTTTTTTTTGCGATTCGTAATTTTCCGTGTCTCTTACAATGGCGCTGCTTAACGTGCTTCGAATGGATTAAACAAAAAAAAAATTCGTACATTCGTAACTTTTTTTTTGCGATTTGTAATTTTCCGTGTCTCTTACAATGGCGCTGCTTAACGTGCTTCGAATGGATTAAACTAAAAAATTCGTACATTCGTAACTTTTTTTTTCGATTCGTAATTTTCCGGGTCTCTTACAATGTAATAATAGCATACACATTACATAAAATTATGAATTATGCTCCGATTACGAATCTACAAAAACAATGTTACGAAAGTACAAATAAATCAATCTAACGAAAGTACGAATGTAACTAAATCTACGAAAATACGAATGCGTCCGAATTTCGAATAAACGAAAATGAAACTAACGGAAAAAAAACGAATCAACGAAAAAAAAATTCTTACGAAAATACGAATTGTTACGAATACGAACACCGACGACTTACGAAATTACGAATCAACGGAAACGAACAGAAACAAAACGAAAATAAACTAATTTTTCTATTGTGCACATGTCTACAACCATAGATTGGTGGCCAGGAGGAAGAAAACATTCCCCAGCCTACCATGAAGAATATGTTCCATCATTGGTGTCAGAGGGAGGAAAATACTGAGGGTTCTGAGGGACGTTGAGGAGCTGAGGGGTCTGTGAGGAGTAATGGATAGGTGTTAGGGGATAGTGGGGCTGAACAGTTTTGAGTTGGTAGTGTAGCTAAAGGATTCTGGGGCCCTTCACAGGGTTTAGCAGTAGGGGTGCAACGGATCAAAAAACTCTTGGATCGGATCGATCCTCGGATCAGGAGTCACGGATCGGATCATTTTTTCAGATCAGCAAATAATAATTGAATTTGCAAAAACCTGTGAAAATTCCGCCACCATATAGTCCCCACTGTAATATCCACAATCTCCCCCACTGTAATATCCACGCCATCTCCCCCACTGTAGTATTGGCTGGGTATCGCAGAGTATTGGCAGGGTATCGCAGAGTATTGCAGAGTATATGCTGGGTAATGCAGAGTATCGCAGAGTATATGCTGGGTAATGCAGAGTATGTTTACAAGTGATCGCTCCGTCATTTGACGGAGCGATCACATTGTAAACAGTGGCCAGGTGTACCAAGATGGCCGCCGCTCCGGAGCTAGGCCGAAGCCGCGGCCTTTCCTAAGGTCGCCGGGTGTACCAAGATGGCCGCCGCTCCGGAGCTAGGCCGAAGCCGCGGCCTTTCCTAAGGTCGCCGGGTGTACCAAGATGGGCGCCGCCGCTCCGGAGCTAGGCCGAAGCCGCGGCCTTTCCTAAGGCCGAGGCCGCGGATCCCGGGGTGTGCCGATCCGAAACGGGTGACCCGTTCGGATCACGGATCGGCGACGATCCGTTGCACCCCTATTTAGCAGTCACCCGGGCTCTGAGGGAAGAGGAGGCTGTAGAGCTGAGGGGGACGCTAAGGTAGAGATGAACCTCCTTGCAGAACTCCTGCCTGGAAATGAAGGCAGCATTCACCTTCTTACCATCTCACTGGTCAAATAAAATTTTCCAGGAAACCAAGTGAAGTGAAGAAGGATAGTCCTTCACCCCTTGGTGGGCATTGGCTCTTAGAGGAGAAGGTCTGTTTTTGCGGGTGGCCCTAGGTCAGTTCAGTGCATATGTGTTCCCGTGACACGGGTTCTGGCAGTGCCCGTTGCTGGAATTCAGACTGCTAAAGCCACTCTGTACAATGTCCTGGATACTACAGTATACTTGGCACCTAAGACAATAAACCCCTCACCCCCTGATGTCCTCCTCCTACCCAGTCAGCAGACTGCTGGAGATTGGAGCCTTGCAGCCGGAGTTCTGGCAGTCATCTGGATTAGCTGGCACTATGCCAGGAGGTTCCCCTTCCTGGACATCATGATGACCCTACCATGACCTCAGAGCAAAACATGGAGACAGAAGAAAGATCGTATTTATCATTCCTTATCTGTAGATCTAAAACGAATCAAAACCAGTTCAGAAATAAAATGAACCCAACAAAGAAAAGACAGTTTCTGATCCAGCAGGTCAAGAGGGTCCCGGGACCATGAAAATGTAATAGCCTTAAACAGTCAAAACGAAATGTGCTACCATAGGGGCAGTAGTCCTTAAATGTACAATAGACATGTGCACAACAAAAAAATTTGTTTATTTTAGTTTCGTTTTTTTCGTTTCCGAAAAAAATTCGTTTTTTTTTGTTTAGTTTTTTTCGTTTCCGTTGATTTGTAACGATTCGTACATTCGTAAGTCGTCGTTGTTCGTATTCGTAATGATTCGTACATTCGTAAGTCGTCGTTGTTCGTATTCGTAATGATTCGTACATTCGTAAGTCGTCGTTGTTCGTATTCGTAATGATTCGTACATTCGTAAGTCGTCGTTGCTCGTATTCGTAACGACTCGTACATTTGTAAGAGTTATTTTTTGTTGATTCGTTTTTTTTCGTTAGTTTAATTTTCGTTCATTCGTTTATTCGAAATTCGGATGCATTCGTAGTTATTCGTAACATTCGTAACATTCGTAGATTCGTAATCGGGGCATAATTCATAATTTTATGTAATGTGTATGCTATTATTACATTTTAATAATTTACGAATGGAAAAAAAAAAGTTACGAATCAAAAAAAAAAAGTTACGAATCGAAAAAAAAAAAGTTACGAATGTACGAATTTTTTGGTTCAATCCATTCATTACGAATCGAAAAAAAAAGTTACGAATCGATAAAAAAAAGTTACGAATCGAAAAAAAAAAAGTTACGAATGTACAAATTTTTTTGTTCAATCCAGTTCGAAGCACGTTAAGCAGCGCCATTGTAAGGGACACAGAAAATTACCAATTCAACAAAAAAAAAAAGTTACAAATGTACGAATTTTTTTGTTCATTTTCGTTGTTCCTTTTTTTAGTTTTTCGGATTTTCGTTGTTTGGTTTTTCGGATTTTCGTTGCTTTTTGGATTCGTTTGATTCGAACGATTTGTTCATTCGTACGAAAACGAACGAAAAAGACGAAAAAAAACAAAAAACAAAAAAAAACGAAACGAATTGCACATGTCTAATGTACAACAACCCTCCTATTTCCCCCCCCCCCCCCCCCTCACATCCACATCCTATTGTTGTGTGACCAATACCATCCAAATAATTCTTACTTTTATTTTCTCAAAGTTATCCGTCTACAAGGAGACCCGTGTAGATCACATGACGGCACCAATGAGGATGGAGGAGGACCGGAGTCACATGACTGAGAGGATACTAAACCTCACCCTGGAGATCATCTACCTGCTGACTGGAGAGGTGAGGAGGATTCTGGGAGGTCACATGACATCACTCTTATCTCTATTAATAAAACACAGACCTGACCGGAGAGGTGAGGAGGATTCTGGGAGGTCACATGACATCACTCTTATCTCTATTAATAAAACACAGACCTGACCGGAGAGGTGAGGAGGATTCTGGGAGGTCACGTGACATCACTCTTATCTCTATTAATAAAACCCAGACCTGACCGGAGAGGTGAGGAGGATTCTGGGAGGTCACATGACATCACTCTTATCTCTATTAGACATGTGCACAATAGAAAAATTTGTTTCGTTTCGTTTCTGTTTGTTTCCGTTGATTCGTAACGATTCGTATTTTCGTAAGAGTTATTTTTTTCTTGATTAATTTTTCCCTTTAATTTTTGTTTATTCGTAATTCGGACGCATTCGTATTTTTGTAGATTTAGTTACATTCGTACTTTCGTTAGATTAATTTATTCGTACTTTCGTAACATTGTTTTTTGTAGATTCGTAATCGGAGCATAATTCATAATTTTATGTAATGTGTATGCTATTATTACATTGTAAGAGACACGGAAAATGACGAATCGCAAAAAAAAAAAATTTACAATTTTTTTTCGTTCAATCCATTCGAAGACGTTAAGCAGCGCCATTGTAAGGGACACGGAAAATTACCAATTCAACAAAAAAAAACACGAATGTACGAATTTTTTCGTTCATTTTGATTTTCGTTGTTCCTGTTTTCGTTTTTCGGATTTTCTTCTTTCGTAGTTTCGTTGTTTCTAATTTGGTTATTTCGGATTTTCTTTTTTATTTCATATTCGTTCGATTCGATAATTCGTTATTCGTTAAAATTTTTAGCGAATAATTCGTTACGAATATAACGAATTTTAACAGAAAACTAATAAAAACTAAATGAATTGCACATGTCTAATCTCGATTAATAAAACACAGACCTGACCGGAGAGGTGAGGAGGATTCTGGAAATGTTGTATGATGTTACTGTTGGTGTTTCAATACAGAGTTTGCCTCCTGTGAAGTTTGGTGATCATATGACCATCACCGTGCCTCCACCTCACTCACTGACTCCTGGGAGACACAACATTCAGAAGATTCTAGAGGTCACCAAGAAGATTGTTGAGCTGCTGACGGTAGAAGTAAATTGGACTGACAAATATGGAACCGTATCTACTAAGGAGAAAATGGAGTATTTAGAAGGACACCAGGATCTCTACAAGGACGTCATGATGGACAATCAGCCGCCCCTCACATCACCGGGTAAGAGGAGACTTTATTGTAAAGGAGAGAGCAGTACGGAGGCTCCACCTAGATCCCCCATCATCTGATAAACACATAGAAACAATGTATTCAGTCAGTGTGTGTGTTTCCTACAGATGGATCCAGTAATGGGAACCCACCAGAGAGATCCCCCCGTCCTCTGTATTCCACACAGGAAGGTCACACCATCCCCCACCATCATCAGGTAGATGAGGAACAATCACTGATAGTATCATTAGGATCTGTACATTATCTGCATTGTTATCATTGATGTCATTTTTATTATATATTCAGAGTGGAAACCTGAGAGATCCTAAAGTTGTGGTTAAAGAGGAGATAAAAGAGGAGGATGATGAGGATGGGGTGATGGAGGAATCTGTGAATCTAAAAGGACACAAAGATCTGTACCAGGACACCATGGTGGAGTCATCCAGCTACAGAAACCCACCAGAGAGATGTCCCCGTATTCTGTATTCCACACAGGAAGGTCACACCATCCCCCACTGTTACAAGGTTGGTGGGACGGAGCATCTAGAACATGGACTCATGGAGACACTCTGTTGCTTTTTTTTTACAGTATGTGATAGCAGATCTTTTGCATAATATTTTTGGTTTAGGGTGAAGATTTGATAGATCTAAAAGTTGAGGTTAAAGAAGAAGAAGAAGAGACGTATGTGAGGGATGATCAGCAGTCTATGGAGGATGATGGAATAACGGGGACATTTATAGAGGAGGACACTCCTACAGAGATCAGCACAGGTGGGTCATTAACACTAAATACATTCCTCCACCCATACTGCTCACTGATTGGTCCAGAGTAGGGCGGGGACTGGGTGATATCAGCCTGTAATCCCCTGGTCACTTTCCTGAGCTGTGTTCCCCGTCCTGTATTCCTGTATTTCTCTCGGATAATCTTCCTTCTCTGTGCTGCAGACACAATTTATGTATCTAGACTGGATTTATGGAGATTCTGGGGTTCAGCTGGCAGCAAAATGTTGACTCTCACTATAGGCATTGCTCAACCTAGGCACCAGTGGCATGTGTCTTGGGTCTTCTGCCCCATGCCAGGGTATAGCAGGATCTCTATCTTTGCAATTCTTCTGGGGTCACTTGCTCTGTTTTCTTTCCTTGCTGTTCCCGGGTGGAGGGATATGTCTGTATAGTCTCAGACCCAAGTCACTGAGTGCAGTCTCAGGAGATGGGAGGCAGCGGTGTGGGACCTCTGCAACTTGTAAAAGTAAATATTTAGGCTTCCATTGATTACTGAATACTAAAATTATCAGTCAAGGAAGGAGAGAGGATTTCTATTTATCCGGGTCTTAGAACCGGAGATAGCGGCGGTCCAGGTCGGCGGGACCGGGGGGGGGAGGCACCCCGTGTGTAAGTTCACCTTAAAGAGTTTTCTGTAAAGGTGAACTTACACTTTAAGGTTTCTTGGCAACTCAAAGTTTTAGCCCTCCCTCCATAAATTTTCTATAGGATTAAGGTCTGGGGACTGGCTAGGCCACTCCATGACTTTAATGTGCTTCTTCTTGAAGGTTCTCATCCAAGGTTTTACAATACATGGCCCCGTCCATTGGCCCCTCAATGCGGCAAAGTGGGTCTGTATCTTTAGCAGAGAAACATCCCCAAAGCATCATGTTTCCACCTCCGTGCTTTACTGTAGGGATGGTGCAGAGGGGGCTCTAGGCTTTGTGAGGCCTTAGGCAAATCTTAAACATGAGGCCCCACTCATGCCCAAAATCTGAAAAATAATTCAAGCAATAAAAAAATAACTGTACAAATTGCATATATTAAGAGCTTTAAATCCTATGAATTCACAGTTTCTATAATTTTGGTGATGACAGGGTGCCAGATGGCATATATATCATCAGGGCTGTGTGTGGGGCGACTGGCAGTAGTGATTATCGGAGCCCCCTCGGTCAGGGGTGACGTCACGGGATGTGTCAGTATCGGGCAGGACCGCCATCATTCTGTACTTGGAAGCTCCGGTGGCAAACAGTCTCCCCGATGATCGCCGGGCGCCTGGTCTGGCATTGGCAGGTCCTCCATTACAGACATTCATCCTGGAGAGTGGAGCAGAGTGAGAGATGCTTGGCCGCTGCTGGCATTAGCTGGGCTCTGCAAATGGCAGGAGATCTGGCAGAAGGGGGGGAGTCAGGAGAGGGGAGTACATGGAGCCACCCACTGACCCCTGGGACGTCACCCCTGGCAGTGCTGAATTAAACAGTCCACCCCTGGCAGGGGTAAAAGTAGTAGCGGGCAGAGAGACAGCCCTGGGGACACCGACTGGGGGACATTCCCTCCAACTCATACACACGTCGGGCAAATTAGGCGGTCGTGAGGCCCCTGGGAGTGCGAGGCCTAAGGCGACCACCTAATTTGCCTAATTAGAGAGCCGCCTCTGGGATGGTGTTCTTAAGCCCCATACACACGGTCGGATTTTTGCATGGATTCTGTCCGATCGGACAATGTTGTTGAAAAATCAGACCGTGTGTATGCACCATCGGACAGTGTACGTCGGATTGTCCGACGGACAAAGTCTTATCTCCTGCTGGATAGATTTTCCGACAACACGGTCCGATCACACCAAATCCGATCGTGTGTACGGTTGTCCGACCGGACAAAGTGCTACGCATGCTCAGATCATATTACAAGACCAAAGCTATTGGCTACTAGCCTCTACGTAGTCCCGTCGTAGGCAACAAACGTCACCACGTTCAGAATGATCGGATTTTCCGACAACTTTGTCCGACCGTGTGTACGCAAAAAATCGGACAAAGTATGACGGACCTGGTCCTCGGATAATCCGCGCGTGTGTATGGGGCTTTAGAGTCATAGTCAACAATTTTCTTCCTCCAAACACCGCGAGTCCCCCTCCTCAAGAAGGCACATGTACAGTCATGCCAATGAACATCTATTTGTGGGAAGATGAGACCAAAATTGAGCTCTTTGGCATTAACTCGACTCGGTGTGTTTGGAGGAAGAAAAATGCTGACTATGACCCTAAGACCACCATCCCTACAGTCCAGCACAGAGGTGGAAACATGATGCTTTGGGGCTGTTTCTCTGCTAAAAGTACAGGCTGATTTTGCCACATTGAGGGGCCAAAGAACGGGGTCATGTATTGTAAAATCTTTGATTAGGACCTTCTTCCCTCAGCCAGAACACTGAAGATGGGTCATGACCCAAAACACACCGCCAAGGCAACAAAGGAGAGGCTCAAGAAAAAGCACATTAAAGTCATGGAGTGGCCTAGCCAGTCTCCAGACCTTAATCCTGTAGAAAATGTATGGAGGGAGCTGAAAGTTTGAGTTGCCAAGTGACAGCCAAGAAACCTTAAGGATTTAGGGAAGATGTGTAAAGAAGAGAGGACCAAAATCCCTCCTGAGATGTGCAAACCTGAGCAAATAATTATTTCCGCCCACTATATGGTCCTATCTGTTGTATCTTATACAATATGTTGTACATTACATAGTCCTGACTTCTCCTCTCTCCCCTCTACCCACTGCTATATATACACATAATATGTATTCTCTTTTGTTACACCCATTTCCTACCAGCTGGACATTTTATATCTGATGATGTGATTGGAGCACAGACTTTTACATGTTGATAATAATGTGATAACATCTTCCAACTTTGGAGCCTTAAACAGAAAGTGATAATGAGGGAGGAGTCAATAACCCAATGATGGAGGTCTTCAGGGTCAGTCCAGTCTTCATCTTGGTTGTTCTCCCCCCATCCTCACTCTCTGACCTCTGGTGGGGCTCAGCCCCGCTGTTATTCATGACTAAATCATGGACTAAATAAGGAAGTGCAGGCCTTCTTGTGTTGGGAAGATGGCAATGAGTGATAGAGGGGGAGGGGACACTCGTCCTATAATCCCCTCATCACTGTCACTCCTATATAAGACAGTTCTCGTTGTTTCCTCACTCTCTGACTAAGGTCCATGAATAAAGAAATGATCTGGTAGGAGATCAGAGGACCCATTTACTAGTTACCTTGAGGGGGGAATTGTAAGATCCTCAGAGACAAAGCTGCCTGATGTGGGCGGAGTCCTGGTTTAGGGGAACCAATCAGCTCATGTCTAGTAATAATCTTTGTATTTCTATTTTAGTAGATGGACGGGAGATGAGGAAAACCTCAGAGAATTGTCTCACTTTGTCTCCAGACTGTAAAGTAGAAGATGAGGACATCACACAGTATAGTCCAGGAGAAAACCCGACTACCTCAAATGTCCATCCGGCACCACACAGTGTAGATGGACCATCGTATTCCTCTTATCCTGAGGAACCTCAGACTGTGCGGGACGGTGCCGGACCATCGTATTCCTCTTATCCTGAGGAACCTCAGACTGTGCGGGACGGTGCCGGACCATCGTATTCCTCTTATCCTGAGGAACCTCAGACTGTGCGGGACGGTGCCGGACCATCGTATTCCTCTTATCCTGAGGAACCTCAGACTGTGCGGGACGGTGCCGGACCATCGTATTCCTCTTATCCCGAGGAACCTCAGACTGTGCGGGACGGTGCCGGACCATCGTATTCCTCTTATCCCGAGGAACCTCAGACTGTGCGGGACGGTGCCGGACCATCGTATTCCTCTTATCCTGAGGAACCTCAGACTGTGCGGGACGGTGCCGGACCATCGTATTCCTCTTATCCTGAGGAACCTCAGACTGTGCGGGACGGTGCCGTCCTTCCAACAGATAAGAGGTTTTCCTGTATTGAGTGTGGGAAGTGTTTCCGTTTTAAATTCCATCTTAATGTGCATAAAAGATCTCACACAGGTGGAAAGCTGTATGCCTGTCCTGAGTGCGGGAAGTTGCATGTAACGAAATCTCAGCTTTCCGCACATCAGAGATATCACATGGGGGAGAGGCCATATTCGTGTTCCGATTGCGGGAAATGTTTTGTAAAAAAATCAGAACTTGTCAAACATCATAGGTCTCACACAGGCGAGAAACCTTATCCCTGTTCTGAGTGCGGAAAATGTTTTTTAGACAAGTACCGTCTTTACAGACATCAGAGAATGCATGCAGGTGAGAAGCCGTATTCTTGTTCTGAGTGTGGGAAATGCTTTGTACAAAAATCAGATCTTGTCACACATCAGATGTCTCACACGGGGGAAAAGCCGTATAACTGTCCTGAGTGCGGGAAATGTTTTGTACGCAAACAAAACCTTGTTAGACATCAAAGGTCTCACACGGGAGAAAAGCCACATCTCTGTTCTGAATGTGGGAAAAGTTTTTCAGATAAGACACATCTTTGCATACATCAGAGATTGCACACGGGTGAGAAGCCGTATTCCTGTCCTGAGTGTGGGAAATGTTTTGTAGAAAAATCACAGCTGGTCACACATCGGATATCTCACACGGGGGAAAAGCCGTATTCTTGTCCTGAGTGCGGGAAATGTTTTTCAAGGAAGTCATATCTTTGCGCACATCAGCGATCTCATACAGGTGAGAAGCCGTTTCCCTGTTCTGAGTGCGGGAAATGTTTCTCAAGGAAGGCACATCTTTACAAACATCTGAGAGTGCATACAAAGGAGAAGCCACTTTCCTGTCCTGAGTGAGGGAATTGTTCCTCTCTGAAGTCCTGTCTTCCTGTACATCAGGGGTACCACACAACCCTCGAGGTGTATTAGTGCCTTGGGTGCGGGAAATGTCTTGTATATGAATGTTGCTGGACATGTGGGGAAGAAGCACACCCTGATATACACCTCAGATATACTCCATGGCTGATCTTCATCATGGAAGAAACAGTTCATAAAGAAATCAGAGATCACCAAAGACATGGATGAAGTATTGTACCGTGTCGGCCATTGATAGCAGGAGAAAAATAAAAAGTCCTTACCTCTCTGAGAACATTTTGTGGTGTAAACTCTTGCAAGAGGTCTGTTTTCTCAAGTCGTCTTTCAGGACGAAACACGTTAGCCCCACCACTTAAAAGGTGGTCCCCTAGGCCTTTTAAAATAAAAATGGAGTCATTACCTCTCATTGGCTGAGTACATTTTGTGGCGGCAGATTTCACAAACACTTACAGGTCTGTTTTTAAACAAAATAGTTAAAGGGCTGGGGCGTGGTGACCGATTGGCAAGATGGTCGTGTGATTCTAGAGCTTGGTCTGGCTCCTGGGCTTATCCACATCAACTGCAGCCTCTGATCCACCTTCTGTTACCTGCTGTTCTCCATCAAGCAGCTGAATCCCTGCAGTCGAGATGTGGCGGTGCCACCACCAAGACATTGTGCCTGTGAAGGAAATATCACATTTCTTTCCATCCAACCGTGCTGGGCTCTGCCAAGATAGCAGAGACCAATGCGTCCCTGGATCTCTAGCGGCACATCAGGATTATAATGGGCACAATACAGAACATCCTGGTGACATGGGGACAGTCCAAGCTCTGGGCAGTCCACGCCATCACTTCCAAGCCCAGGTGAGACCTATCTGATGAATGGGGAGAAGAACCCTCCATGGATGTGAGTACTGACCCAGCTAAATCACCCACTGACACTCTGATCCTTTTGCTGCCTTTCCTACCACAGGCCAGCCAATATCTGACACAACACTAAAATAAATGTTATGACTGCTCAGGGCTCTACTACAATCTTACACCTTGTCCTCTATCACCCACTGCAAGCTTGAATTAGAGGAATCAGGTGGCAGAGTGGACCACGTGGAAGATAAAATGCCCTAGTGGACTTGCATGCAGACCATCAAGATGAATTAGCCTCCTTGAAAGCGTAAGTGGCTGACCTAGAGGATAGGTCACGTCGCAGTAATTAAAAAAATAGGGGTTTCACAGAATCTGTATGTAGCACCCTCCTAGTATATGTGCAAGGATGTAAATAGTTAAACTAGTGTAATTTGCTCTTCCACCTAACAGTGGGGCTAGAGGCAAATCTATCTTCAGCAGGTCTGCTTAACAGAATGCTGCAATTCATTAGTTAGGGCCAGGGCTGGTACAAGGATTTTTGGCACCTAGGCGAAACCTCATTTTGCCGACCCCCTTGGCTCCACCCCTGACTCCACCCCCTTTGCCCTGCCCACGTACACCCCACCTTTTTAATGACCGCTACTATTTTCCACCAAATACAGACTCCCCAGCGCTCATCAAATACCACCTCACTCACCAGCGCCCACCAAATACAGACTCCCCAGCGCTCATCAAATACCACCTCACTCACCAGCGCCCACCAAATACAGACTCACCAGCGCCCATCAAATACAGACTCACCAGCGCCCATCAAATACAGACTCACCAGCGCCCACCAAATACAGACTCACCAGCGCCTATCAATGCCACTTCACCAGCGCCCATCAAATACAGACTCACCAGCGCCCATCAAATACAGACTCACCAGCGGCTATCAATGCCGCTTCACAGACTCACCAGCGCCCACCAAATACAGACTCGTCACCAGCGCCCATCAATACCGCTTCACCAGCGCCCATCAAATAGAGACTCACCAGCGCCCATCAATGCCGCTTCACCGGCGCCCGTCAAATACCATGTCACCAGCGCCCATCCAATAGAGACTCACCAGCGCCCATCAATGCCGCTTCACCAGCACCCGTCAAATACCATGTCACCAGCGCCCATCCAATAGAGACTCACCAGCGCCCATCAATGCCGCTTCACCAGCGCTCATAAAATACAGACTGGGGGGGGGGGGGACATTTCAGTCAATATAATACATATACGCTCACACACATTTTAAAATTACATTTTATTGTCATCACATATACAATTTCATTAAGAGAGAAAGTAACAGTTTTTACTTACCACACCAATAACACCTGTTTCTCGCTGGCACCAACTCTGCTGTATTGCCTGTGTACCTGCCAGGCTGCCTGTTGCTTCTGTTCTGTGTCATGCGGTGCCTCTTCCTGTTCCAGCCAGCACCTGTCCCAAAGCCCGGAGAGCCGCCGCCATGCTGCTACTGTATCCCATGATGCTTGCTTGCATCCTCCATCCATCCATACTCCGTTCCAGGAGCGCGTGGGGGGGCGGGGCCGGGGGGGGGTGCTGTGCTGCTGGACTGACATGGACACTGAAGAGCGGCCTCGGCGGGATATGACATGTCATTTTGAGAGCGGAGAGCAGAGAGGGGAGGGGGGCGGATGCTGCCTGAGCCTAACACAGTGAGAGTGAGTGACAAACAGAGAGCGCCCTGGACGCACTGGACACACACATCGTTACTGCAGAGCAGAGGCAGGGGGATTACTGTCTTTACATGTCAAAACATAACCTACACATCAGCGGAAAGCCAGAGCAGGGGGGTGGTGGCGGGCAGCGCTGCTTGACAGCATAATTACATTTACAAGGACAGCGGCCGGGCGCCCTAGGCGGCAGTGCGCCCTAGGCAGTCGCCTAGTCCGCCTAGTGGTAGCACCGGCCCTGGTTAGGGCTGATCCTGTGTTCTGGGGCTGTTAAGTTTGCTTGGACTCCTCCACCTTTTAGAAACAAGTAGAGCTTTCTGGAACATGGGTGGGAGTTAGGCAAATAGGCAGCATGTGTATGTAGCAGTCCCAGCTAGTTACAGGGGAGATGCCCCTGAGCATGCTGGGATTGGCCTATATATTCAGAGAACATGTAATCTCTGGCACTTTCCTGTCCTTATGGTGGAGTGCAGGCAGGCTTGCCACCCCTGGCACCAGCTGTAGGGTTGCCACCTGTCCAGGATTCACCTGGACAGTATGGATTTTGAATCGTGTCCGGGTTTCTGTCTGCCTGAAACCTGGACACATGATTCATACCAGACTGTGGCTCCCCAAGCACACTTGACAACTGTCCCACCACCGCTTTGTCCCAGTATATGTCCTAAAAAGTGCAGGGTAAAGATCACTAAGCCGCTGCTCAGTGTACCAAGGACAGCGCTATCCACAACTACTCCAACCCAGGCCTCCAGCGTGCACTGTCATTCTTGCACTCTGTACAGCTGGGGAGCATTCGACACTGAAGTGTTTGGTTTTGGCTTGACGAAAAGGTGGCAACCCTAACCAGCTGCCATGAGGCCTCGTGTGGTTGACCTGAGGGCCTGAAGCTAAAGTAACGGAGTGACCCTGGTGCTTCTGAAGAGCTGACTGAGGGGGGGCTGTGCCTGAGAGGATCTGTTTGCAACTCCAGTAAGTACAAACCAATGATCTAAGAGCCTGTTCTTTTTGGCTACCCCTTTGTGTTAGTACAGTCAGCCAAGGGTCCAACTAAGGGATCGCCGGCTAGTGATCTGAAGAGCTTGCCCAATTGTGATTACTGCATGGAACTTAGCTTGGTTCTAGTTGTGGACTGCTGAGCAGTCAGCAGTAACTGGCTTGTGCCTAGAGAGCTCTGTCTACCAGTCCTTCACTACAAGAGACTTTGCTCATGCTATTGATTGCTACATAGGAGAAGTCTGCCCTCTGCTCATCAGCAAGGGACATCACCTACTACCCAATTCTAGATCAGCTAGAGTCCTCAAGTTGCCTTAGTTTGTTCAGAGAGCATTCAAGGAAGTAGTGCCTAACCTTACGTCTGCTGACCTAACTATTGACAGGATATACCGTATCACATAACCTTCCTTCCTTCCACCAGAAGTGCCCCACGATGTCCTGCTAGACTTTTTCCATACAAAAGAAAAAATACTGGAGGCCTTCAGCCACACTGACCGGCTTCCAGCACAGGCCGCAAATATTCAGGTCCTTCCAGACTTCTCCCAGTACACACTTCAACTTCAACACAACCTGAATTCCATCACTAAGACCCCGTGGAACTACAAACTCTTCTATAAATGGAAATATCCGATGAAATTGAGTGTGACCTATAATGGGAAATCTTATCTAATAACTTCACTGGATGAAGGTCTCAAATTCCTCCAAAGCCGGGGAATCATTCCAGATGTACAACCACCTCCTACCAGCTTCTCTCGTCAGCCGCCCAAGCATGTTCATTCAGTTTGTGTCCAGGAAATCCTCCTCACAGATCATTTAACCACTTTCAGCCCCGGACCAATTTGCAGCCAAAGGACCAGGCCCCTTTTTGCGATTCGGCACTGCGTCGCTTTAACTGACAATTGCGCGGTCGTGCGACGTGGCTCCCAAACAAAATTGGCGTCCTTTTTTTCCCACAAATAGAGCTTTCTTTTTTGGTGGTATTTGATCGCCCCTGCGGTTTTTATTTTTTGCGCTATAAACAAAAATAGAGCGACAATTTTGAAAAAAATGCAATATTTTTTACTTTTTGCTATAATAACTATTCCCAAAAAATATATAAAAAAACATTTTTTTTCCTCAGTTTAGGACGATACGTATTCTTCTACATATTTTTGGTAAAAAAAAAATCGCAATTAGCGATTATTGATTGGTTTGCGCAAAAGTTATAGCGTTTACAAAATAGGGGATAGTTTTATAGCATTTTTATTAATATTTTTTTTTTTTTACTAGCGATTTTACGGCGATCAGCGATTTTTATTGTGACTGCGACATTATGGCGGACACATCGGACATTTTTGACACACATTTTTGGGACCATTGTCGTTTTATACAGAAATCAGTGCTATTTAAATAGCACTGATTCCTATGTAAATGACACTGGCAGTGAAGGAGTTAACCACTAGGGGCGGGGAGGAGTTAGTGTGACATGTTGTGTTTTTTTTACAGTAGGGGGCGTGGCTGTACGTCTGACGTCATTGATCGGCTTTCCCGATGACCGGGAACAGCCGATCAATGACAGGCAGAGTAGGAAGCGCGGGGAGAGGTTTGTTTACACAGACCTCTCCCCGTTCTTCAGCTCCGTGACCCGATCGTGGGACACCAGCGGCGATCAGGTCCGCTGGTCCCGCGGCCGTGGTCACGGAGCTCCCGACCGGGTCGCGAGCGTGCCGGCGGCGGCGCGCGCGTGACCCTACGGCTAGGCAATTAAAGAGGACTTGTATATAAGTCCTTTTGCCTAGCCGTGCCATTCTGTAGACCATGGGTGCCCAACCGGTGGCCCGCGGCGCCATCCGAGGTGGCCCGCCACATCTTGCTCCGAGATGGCGGGTCGGCAAGCCCTGATCGCGGGTCCCCGACCCGCCATCTCCGAGCATCAGCGCGAACAACGGAGCCGCCGCTAAAGGAAGCAGAGCCGATGCTTCCTGTATAGCGCCGGCTCCTTCACAGGCGGAGTGATACCAAATGTACTCCGCCTGTGACAGGAAGCATCGGCTCTGCTGTCTACTGCAGCCGCATGATGCTTCCTGAGAATGAGATTACAGACAACAGCCAGCAGTGCCAGTACCAGTACCCACCAGCAGTATCAGGTACCAGTACCAGTACCCACCAGCAGTACCAGGTACCAGTACCCGCCAGCAGTACCAGTACCCACCAGCAGTATCAGTACCCACCAGCAGTACCCGCCACCAGTACCCACCAGCAGTACTAGCCACCAGTACCAGTACCCGCCACCAGTACCAGTACCCACCAGCAGTACCAGTACCCGCCAGCAGTATCAGTACCCACCACCAGTACCAGCCAGCAGTACCCGCCACCAGTACCAGTACCCACCAGCAGTACAAGCCACCAGTACCAGTCACCAGTACCCGCCAGCAGTACCAGTACCCGGCACCAGTACCAGTACCCGCCACCAGTACCAGTACCCACCAGCAGTACCAGTACCCACCAGCAGTACCCACCAGCAGTACCCACCAGCAGTACCAGTACCCGCCACCAGTACCAGCCAGCAGTACCCGCCACCAGTACCCGCCAGCAGTACTAGCCACCAGTACCAGTCACCAGTACCCGCAAGCAGTACCAGTACCCGCCACCAGTACCCACCAGCAGTACCAGTACCCACCAACAGTACCAGTTACCAGTACCCGCCACCAGTACCAGCCAGCAGTACCAGTACCAGCCAGCAGCACCAGTACCCACCAGCAGCACCAGTACCCACCAGCACACGCCAGCAGTACCAGTACCAGCCAGCGGTATCTGCCAGCATTAGCAGCAGGCAGTACTCAACAGCGGTATCAGCCAGCAGTACCAGCCAGCAGTACCAGTACCCACCAGCACTACCAGTACCAGCCAGCAGTACCAGCCAGCAGTACCAGTACCCACCAGCAGTACCAGTACCCACCAGCAGTACCATTACCAGCCAGCAGCACCAGTACCCACCAGCAGCACCAGTACCCACCAGCACACGCCAGCAGTACCAGTGCCAACCAGCAGTACCAGCCAGCGGTATCTGCCAGCATTAGCAGCAGGCAGTACTCAACAGCGGTATCAGCCAGCAGTACCAGTACCCACCAGCAGTACCAGTACCAGCCAGCAGTACCAGCCAGCAGTACCATTACCAGTCAGCAGCACCAGTACCCACCAGCAGCACCAGTACCCACCAGCACAGCCAGCAGTACCAGCCAGTGGTATCTGCCAGCGGTACCAGCAGGCAGTACCCAACAGCAGTACCAGCCCTGGAGGACAGCCAGCAGCAGCCACCAGTTATAACCACCTGGGGGACAGCAGCAACCAGCTGCAGGAATCCTGAGGAAGAAGTGAAGATTGAGGTCAGTTGAGATGCAGGTAAACCGCTGTGCTTCAGTGTGAAAGGGGCCTCAGTCCCCTTTCACACGATCGGTCCGATGGGGTCTGCCTGTCTGTTTTTCAGGCGGACCCAATCGGACCCTCCATTCACCTCTATAGAGCGGCAGATGTAAACGGACTCTTGTCTGCTTACACCCGCCTATCTGCAATCCGATCTGCTTAAAAATACAGAAGGGGATTTGTCCCCTTCTGTTTGGGCAGATCGGAGGGCCCTTAGGGTAGAGCGGGCTGCATCTGTGTCTGCTCTACATATGCGGAGTGGACACAGACCTGCCATCCGGCCGCTACGGTCATTGTGGCCCGCGACCGGTTACCAAGTCGCTAAAGTGGCCCTCGCTCCTCAAAAGGTTGGGCACCCCTGCTGTAGACGTATATCTACATGAGGCGGTTGGGAAGCGGTTAAAGGCCACTCTTTTATCACCAAGCCCGGTTCCCGGATGGGGAACTCGAGAGTCAGAAGGAGTACCTTCCACCGTACCCTTTGCCCCGCAGACTTAGCAGTGATCACTTCACTTACGGTTCCAGTTGGCTCCTTCTTTGTTACTTGTTCTACTCCTTTTTTTTTCTTCGGCAGGTTTCTTCATTCATCTTCTGGTGTCATCAAAGTTCCACTCAGCATCCCTGCCTATAACGATCCAAACATCCCTTTGATACTCATACCTTTTAGAGATGTTCCCAAGTTACTCTACTGTTTATGTACTCCACTCTGGCTATACAAAACAGATGCCTTCTCTATACTATTGCATGTGTATCAGCCATAACCCTCGATGGGGCGGCCTTGACTTTTGGGCTTACCGGTTACCTTCCGCTTGGCTTGTTCTTCTATGTCTAGGGGTTCCCAGAGTTAGTACCCAACAACTTCGGACGCTGACACCATAAAAGTCCTTTTAGAAGGTTTTTATTTGCAGGGGTAACATTCAACATAACACAGTCTCGAATGGGAACAGAGGGCAAGGGTGAAGAAACTCAGGCACCTTGAACTGCTGACAATCTGAAAAGTCTCTAACACAAACCCAGAGAGTAGCCACTCGCAGCTGGGCACTTCTTCAAAGCTGAACAAATCTCTAGCCAGAAGTTATGGCAGTCAGCACTTTGATCTGGAAACTTGCAAAGTCTCTGACATTGAATAAAGTCTCAACCGAGAATGAAATAGGAACCTTTTCTCAGTACCTGAAACGGTTTCTGTCTCCTTGGCAGTACTGTGAAACTGTGGATTCTTTAGTGTCCTTGACAACCCAGCAACCAGGCACTTCTTGGGATGCCAGCTTGTTGGCCCTCCTCCGAAGAGTCCTCCCCTGGTCGCTTACACGGGCTGCGGTGCCCCTCCAAGTTGAGAGCGCACCCGGAAGCCTTGAATCCTCCCTCAGTTACTGCGCCTCGGACCAGCTGGTTCCGAGACTCGGGAACAGATGGATCCTTTGCCCCAGACCAAGCGTGGTCTCTGGGGCCAGTCAGAATGACCATGTTGCGGGACGGCAAATGCTCCCGGGCCCGGGACCCCTCGCGGGGCTGCCCCGGTCCAGATTCAGGAACAGGCAGCTCCTGCCGAACCCCGAACACGTGACTTCAACACCTTAAAGCGTAGCTCCGTCCTGGGGGAAAAAAAAAATAATTTTTTAAAAGTCAGCAGCTACAAATACTGCAGCTGCTGACTTTTAAAAATCGGACACTTACCTGTCCTGGGGTCCAGCGATGCGGGGAACGAGGCCCCCCCCTCGTTCCCCGAGCCGCTCGCGGCGCCGACATTCCTAATGTGGGAACCCGGCTGTGGCTTCACAGCTGGGCACCCACTGCGCATGCGCGAGCGGCGCCGTGCGCCGTGATTTGACGCTCAGTCATCTGGGACACGTGACAGGTCCCAGATGACTGTGCGGCGCCGAGGGGGAAGTGACGTTTAGCCCGGGCACTGAAGGTGGCAGACTACGAGGGACCCCCTAGCAACAGGCATTTAGAGGTGAGTAAAACATTTTTTTTTTCAAAACCTCCAACCAGGCCTGGTTCTGAATGAATGAATGAATGAATGATTTGTATAGCGCTGCAACTGCGAACTGAATTGCCTCGAGGCGCTTGATCCGACCTGCGTTGATTCCTTCTTAGAAGAGGTAGGTCTTGAGTTTTTTCCTGAAGGCCCGATGGTCTTTTTCCAAGCGGATGTTCGTAGGTAGAGCGTTCCATAGCCGTGGTCCTTGGACTGCAAATCTTCGTTCTCCCCTTGACTTGTACCGGGATTTGGGGACAAGGAGGAGGTTTTGGTCGTTAGATCGGAGGTTGCGATTGGGGGTGTAGTGTTGTATTTTTTCGCATAAGTATTGAGGAGCATCTCCTTGTGTGCATTTGTGGGTCAAGCAGAGGGTCTTGAATGTGATCCGATTCTTTACGGTTAGCCAATGGAGGGTCCTCAGGGATGGGGAGATGGATTCCCATGGTTTTTTTCCTGTGACTAGTCTTGCTGCCGTGTTTTGAACGACTTGTAGTCGTGCAATCTGGAATTTAGGTAGTCCTATGTAGAGGGAGTTTGCGTAGTCGAGTCGAGAGTTGATGATTGTTCCTACCACTACGGCTTTGTCCTTTTCTGGAATGAAGGGGATGAGTCTACGTAGCAGGCGTAGAAGGTGGTAGGATCCGCTGACTACTGATCCTATTTGTGCATTCATTGACATTTCTGAATCGAAGATGACACCGAGACTTTTGGCTTTTATGCTTAGGGGGATGGTCTGTCCAAGGATGGTGGGCGGAGTCCATGGTGTCGTAGATTTAGTTTTCCGGTTTGCATTTAGGAGAAGGAGTTCTGTTTTGGTTCCGTTAAGTTTGAGGAGTTTGTGGACATCCAGTCGTCTATTGATGCGAGGCATTTTTCTAATTCCTGATATTGGTCTTTTTGTCCGGGGATCCGAAGGTAGAGTTGAGTATCATCTGCGTATGAGTGGAAGCATAGATCAGATTTGCTGATGATTTTTAGGAGTGGACGGATGTAAATGTTGAAGAGCACGGGTGACAAAGGTGATCCTTGAGGGACTCCATAGGAGACTGCACGGGATTCAGATGTGAAGGCTCCAAGTTTCACTGTCTGTGACCGATTTCCTAAGAAGGAAGTGAACCATGGTAAGTCTGAAACTGTGACTCCTGCTACTTCTTTGAGGCGGGTGAGTAAAGTGTTGTGATCCAGTGTGTCAAATGCTGCACTAAGGTCCAGGAGTACCAGGAGACATGATTCTCCATCATCTGCTGCTTCCAAGGCATCATCCCATATTTTGAGGAGAGCTGTTTCTGTGCCATGGCCCGGGCGGAAGCCTGATTGCAGAGGGTCCAGGAGATTGTGTGTGTCCAGATGGAGTTGTAGCTGTTGTACCACTACTTTCTCCATAATCTTGGAGATGGTGTTCAAGCTAGTTATCGGTCTTCGGTGGTTGGGGTTTCTTGGATCCAAGTTGGGTTTCTTTAGGAGGGGTTTGACTATGCCTTGCTTGAGGGAGTTCGGAACAATTCCTTCTTTGAATGACTGATTTATGAGTAGTGTTATAGTAGGTGCCAAGATGTCAGAGCATTCTTTCAGAAGTTTTGTGGGGATGATATCGTTGGGTGAAGTGCTGTCCCGGAGGCTTCTGATGATGTTTCTTGTGGTCTCTATGGCGATCGGGGTCAGCGAAAAATTCGGTGGTTGTGCGATGTTTGAATCGGCTTCCTCTTTTTGGATGCAGTTGATTGTATTTTTCTGTTGGATATTTTCCCGAATGCTGTCGATTTTGTCGATAAAAAAATCCGATAACTCATTGCAAAATTCTTGAGTTTCGTTGGTAGGGGGCTCTAGGCAGGTAGGGTTCATAGTCTGGGCGACTAGTTTGAATAGTTCACGAGGGCGGTTTAGGGCTTTTGTGATGGTGTTTGAGAAGTGTTCTTTTTTTGCTTTGAAGATAGCTTTGTGATATTTCATTGTGAGAGTATTGTAGTTTGTGTGGTTTTCTTTAGAACAGTTTCTTCTCCAGGCTCTTTCAGCTCTTCTGTGTTCCTGCTTCAGTAGAGTAAGAGTTCCATTAAACCATCCAGAGTTTTTATTGCGGATGAGCGTTCTGCGTTTCGGAGCGATTGCGTCTGCTGTTTGTAGTAACGCTTTGTTTAAGGAGTTGAGTGTTTTTTCCGTCGAGTGGTTTAAATTTAAAGTTGTTATTTTGTTGGATAGTGTAGTTTTGAAGAGTTCCGAGTGTAGCTTCTTCTGAGATCTGGTCCAGTATGTCGTTGTTGAGTGGTTCGATTTCTGGAAGGTGTTGTTGGTGGTGATTTCGAATTTGATGGCGTGATGGTCAGTCCATGGTAGCGGCGAGTTGTTGAGTATGTTGATGATGATATTTTGTTTGAAGATGAGGTCCAGAGTGTGTCCTGAACCATGCGTTGGAGCATTTATCAGTTGTTGAAGACCTAGTTCTTCCAGTTGGTTTATGCAGGCAGAGGCGATGGGGTCTTCGGTGTTGTTTGCCCAGAGATTGAAATCTCCGAGTACCAGGACATTTTTGGTTTTCAGGGTGTGCATTGAAATAAATTCGGTGAAGGGTATCAGGAGATTTGTCTTTGGTCCTGGTGGTCTGTAGCATAGCAGTATATGAATGCTGTCTTGGGGTGTTGTTTGCAGCTGTAAAGAAAGTGTCTCCATAAAAGGCACTGGGTTCTGTAGCGTGGGTTTGCCGAGCGTAAGGTGAGATTTGAAGATCACTGCTAGGCCTCCTCCTTTTTTTCCTATTCTATGCTCCGTTAGGATCCTGTATTTTTCAGGGACCAATTCGGTTAGGATGGTGTTGCAGTCAGGTGTTAGCCAGCTTTCTGTGATGAAGAGACAATCCAAGTTGTTTTGGGTGATGAAGTCGTGGACTTCTTGTCTGTGCTTGACTGCCGATCTGGTGTTAATCAAGGCGCATGTTAAGTGTTGCGGCTGAGTTGGGGTCTTCCTTTGATTAGTGGTTGATTGAGGGTTGATCCTTAGTAATTGCTCTTTTTGTAGTATTTTTTGAATGGGCGTTGGCAATGTTGAGGTGATGTTTCTTAGCCTGCGAAGGGTTTCCGCTGAGTATTTGTAGATGCACATGCTGAGAGAGCAAAAAAAAAAAAAATAGAAGTATGATGATGGTGATATTGATTTGGCGACAATGTGGTTGCTGCGGAGATAATGGTTTTGCAAGATGTGGCTGATGAAGGTCCTGCGAGTTGTGGCGATGATGTGGTTACTGTCGAGATGATAGTCCTGCGAGATGTGGCTATCGAAGTGGCGAAGGTCCGGTTGATGGGAGGTGATGGTCCTCCGAGATGTGGCTGTCGATGTAGCGACGGTGTGGTGGCTGCGGTGATGATGGTCCTGCGGGATGTGGCTGATGAAGGTCCTGCGAGATGTAGTTGCTGAGGAGATGATGGTTCTGCGAGATGTGACTGACGAAGGTCCTGCGAGATGTGGCGACGGTGTGGTTCCTGAGGAGATGATGTTCCTGCGAGATGTGGCGACGATGTGGTTGCTGAGGGGATGATGGTCCTGCGAGATGTGGCGACGATGTGGTTGCTGAGGGGATGATGGTCCTGCGAGATGTGGCTGACGATGGTCCTCCGAGATGCGGCTGTCGATGTGGCGACGATGTGGATGCTGAGTAGATGATGGTCCTGCGAGATGTGGCTGTCGATGTAGCGACGGTGTGGTGGCTGCGGTGAGGATGGTCCTACGAGATGTAGTTGCTGAGGAGATGATGGTCCTGCGAGATGTGACTGATGAAGATCCTGCGAGATGTGGCGACGGTGTGGTTCCTGAGGAGATGATGTTCCTGCGAGATGTGGCGACGATGTGGATGCTGAGTAGATGATGGTCCTGCGAGATGTGGCTGTCGATGTAGCGACGGTGTGGTGGCTGCGGTGAGGATGGTCCTACGAGATGTAGATGCTGAGGAGATGATGGTCCTGCGAGATGTGACTGATGATGATCCTGCGAGATGTGGCGACGGTGTGGTTCCTGAGGAGATGATGTTCCTGCGAGATGTGGCGACGATGTGGATGCTGAGTAGATGATGGTCCTGCGAGATGTGGCTGTCGATGTAGCGACGGTGTGGTGGATGCGGTGAGGATGGTCCTACGAGATGTAGTTGCTGAGGAGATGATGGTCCTGCGAGATGTGACTGACGAAGATCCTGCGAGATGTGGCGACGGTGTGGTTCCTGAGGAGATGATGTTCCTGCGAGATGTGGCGACGATGTGGATGCTGAGGAGATGATGGTCCTGCGAGATTTGGCTGTCGATGTAGCGACGGTGTGGTGGCTGCGGTGATGATGGTCCTACGAGATGTAGTTGCTGAGGAGATGATGGTCCTGCGAGATTTGACTGACGAAGATCCTCCGAGATGTGGCGACGGTGTGGTTCCTGAGGAGATGATGTTCCTGCGAGATGTGGCGACGATGTGGATGCTGAGTAGATGATGGTCCTGCGAGATGTGGCTGTCGATGTAGCGACGGTGTGGTGGCTGCGGTGAGGATGGTCCTACGAGATGTAGTTGCTGAGGAGATGATGGTCCTGCGAGATGTGACTGATGAAGATCCTGCGAGATGTGGCGACGGTGTGGTTCCTGAGGAGATGATGTTCCTGCGAGATGTGGCGACGATGTGGATGCTGAGGAGATGATGGTCCTGCGAGATTTGACTGACGATGATCCTCCAAGATGCGGCTGTTGATGTGGCGACGATGTGGATGCTGAGGAGATGATGGTCCTGCGATATGTGGCTGACAACGGTCCCTGCACAGGTACTATGACCCCTGTTACAACCTCCTGTTATAAACTCCTGGTTTTAACTCACCACTTAGACAAGTTCCACTTGGACAGAGTTCAACCAGGCTCACGATGAGCTCTACACAAACTTATATAGGCCTGAAACACCTGGGAGCAATTAGGCACTCCCCTTAATTAGTAAGCTGAAGGAAGGAAAGAAAAAAAAAAACTGTTTAAAAAGTGTAAGAAGAAAAGGGTATTAAGAAGATAAAAAGGAAAAGGTCCAGAAAGAACCTAAAAATGTAATCCAGCAATCACCAGCAGTCAAAAAAGCAAAGATTTGTTCACTCTCCACACAGAACCCCATTACTGTTCTGAGGAAAAAAAAATATTTCACACATAGCGGACACCTTGTAAAAGTGTCGCCGCTACACACGCATGTGCACATGCGAGGAGAATATCCATATATCTCCACTTTGGAGAACCCTCATCATACTGTCCATGGTTTCTCGCACTCTGGTCATCTTTTCTCTCCTCATTTTCCACACCAATCTCTATATCAGCCAGAATCAAGAAGATGGGACCTAAGTTTATGTCCTTAAATGTCTGTGGCCTGAATCACCCAGCAAAACGGAAATTCCGACGGAAAACGTCAGATGGAGCCCACACACGATCGGATTTTCCGACAACACGTCGGATTTTCTGACAACATGGTCCGATCGGTCATTTTCTGTCGGAATTTCCGACCGTGTGTACGGGGCATAAGACCCAATCCCCCCTCTGTTGGAGGGGATGCGGAGAAGTAGGTAACCTCCTCCATACATTTTGGACTTGTAAGAGTCTCACGAGTTGCTGGAGGAAAATCTTCTCTATCATCTTATGCCGCGTACACACGGTCGGATTTCTCGTTGGAAAAAGCTCTGATGGTTTTCCCGTCGGAATTCCAACGGAATTTCGCTCAAACTGTCTTGCCTACACACGGTCACACTAAATTCCGGCGGTCTGTAACACAGCGGCATAAAACACGTACGACAGCCCTATAGAAGGGAAGTTTAATGCTTCCGAGCATGCGTCGAATTGTTTCCGAGCATGCGTCGGAATTTTGCGTGTCGGAATTGCATACACACGATCGGAAAATCCGATAGAAAGGTTTTCCGTCAGAAAAATTGAGAACAGGTTCTCAATCTAAAGTCCGTCGGAAATTCCGACAGAAAAAGACCGATGGGCGTACACACGGTCGGAAAATCCGTTGAAGAGCTCCCATCGGACTGTTTCCATCGGAAATTCCGACCGTGTGTACGCCGCATAAGAAATCACAGGGGTCCCCCGCAACATTAGAACGGTTGTCTTCCGCTCGTTAGTGGCTGGTAAAACAGTTATAGCCAGGCACTGGACGAAAAATATGGCACCCAACTCTTCTGAAACCATGGATCTAATCCATATACAATTCTCTTACGAAAGAATGTATCCACATAAGAATTCCTCACCTGCATTGTTTGATAGTTTGTGGAAACCAATCATGGATGGATAGCAAATACCATACCATTGTCTTTTGAATCATTACATTCTTCCTTTGTATGCTCTTTGTTTTGTGTTCTGGATCATTTATGTACAGTGCATCTTATTGTATTAGCCTCTTTTTTGGCATTATGCCCTTACTCTTTTGTAACATGTAAAACTCAATAAAAATGATTGAAGAAAAAAAAAAATAGTTAAACAAATGTGACACACATTCGCTGATCCATGATGAATGTTGGTCGTGTTTAATTTCATACAATGATTTCCTATGATCATTGGCTCCATCCAGTGGTCGTAATACCACATTGCACTATTTTTCTTCTGATGGCGGTATTTCAGGGAACATTCCTCATTATGGCCACTAGATGGAGCTGACGATCACTGGAAATCACTGTGTTAATGTCAGAAACCATGAAATCAGACCGAGACAGAAGTACAATTAAATCACACTTGTTTAACCACTACAATACCGGGCACTTTCGCCCCCTTCCTTCCCAGACCAATTTTCAGCTTTCAGCGCTCTCGCACTTTCAGTGACAATTGCGCGGTCATGCAACGCTGTACCCAAATGAAATTTTTAGCATTTTGTTTGCACAAATAAAGCTTTAGTTTGGTGGTATTTATTCACTACTCCGTTTTTAATTTTTTGTGATATATAAGCGAACAAATTGCGGAGATTTAGAAAAAAAACAATATTTTCTCCTTTCTTTTTTAAAAGAATCCAATAAAATCAAATTTTGTCATAAATTTAAGCCAAAATGTATTCTGATACATGTTTTTAGTAAAAAAAATTCCGTTAAGTGTATAATAATTGGTTCGCGTGATCACGGACATATGTACGCAAATGATCATGTACAGATGTGTGCAGGTGATCACGGACATATGTGTGCAGATAATCATTGGCACATGTGATTTTACTGGGACATATGTGGGGGACATGTGTTTTTTTATTATTTGGGGACATGTGTTTTTATTATTTGGGGACATGTGCGTTTTGGGGACATGTATGTTTTGGGGACATGTGTGTTTTGGGGACATGTGTGGGGACATGTGTGTTTTACACTAGACTGGTGATCAGTGAGTAAAAAGCTGTAAAAAAACAGCTAATACTCACTGATCACCAGCCGGCTGCAGCGATCCGCTCTCCTCTCCTCACTGACGACTTCCGAGTGAGGAGAGGGGAGCCGATTGCCTAGCAACCGGCTGTTTGCTTACATCACATGACGGCTGTGATTGGACACGGCCGTCATGTGATCAGGAGGGCCAATCACAGAGCCCTCCTGCCGATCCGAGATGCGCTGTGTCCGGGTGACACGAGCGCATCGAGATCGCGCCGCTGCGCGGGCACGCGCACGCGCGATCCCGCTACTTCTGATGGACGTTCAGGAACGTCCGGTCAGAAGTAGACGGCTCCCACCCGGCCGTATATATACAGTGGCCGGGTGGGAAGTAGTTAAGTACCCTTCCACAGACTACACAGCGGGGCCAGGCGCACCCACTGATTGGCTCCGGGGAAAAGACTGATACCTAAGACTTCCAACCAGGCCTGGTTCTAGGCCTGTCATGTGTACCTCACTGCACCCATGACCAGGCAGAACCCTTGTACAGCCCAGCCAAACTGATGCCAAAGTTAACCACTTCAGCCCCGGACCAATTGGCAGCCAAAGGACCAGGCCCCTTTTTGCGATAAGGCACTGCGTCGCTTTAACTGACAATTGCGCGGTCGTGCGACGTGGCTCCAAAACAAAATTGGCGTCCTTTTTTTCCCCACAAATAGAGCTTTCTTTTGGTGGTATTTGATCGCCCCTGCGGTTTTTATTTTTTGCGCTATAAACAAAAAATAGAGCGACAATTTTGAAAAAAATTCAATATTTTTTACTATAATAACTATCCCCAAAAAAATATATAAAAAAACATTTTTTTTTCCTCACTTTAGGCCGATACGTATTCTTCTACATATTTTTTGGTAAAAAAAATCGCAATTAGCGATTATTGATTGGTTTGCGCAAAAGTTATACAAAATAGAGGATAGTTTTATAGCATTTTTATTAATATTTTTTTTTTACTAGTAATGGCGGCGATCAGCGATTTTTATTGTGACTGCGACATTATGGCGGACACATCGGACATTTTTGACACATTTTTGGGACCATTGTCATTTATACAGCAATCAGTGCTATTTAAATGCATTGATTCCTGTATAAATGACAGTTGTAGTGAAAGAGTTAACCACTAGGGGGAGGGGAGGGGTTATGGGCTGTGACGTGTGTGTGTGTTTTTTTACATTAGGGGGCGGGGCTGACGTCTGACGTCATTGATTGGCTTTCCCGATGACCGGGAACAGCCAATCAATGACAGGCAGCGTAGGAAGCGCGGGGAGAGGTTTGTTTACACAGACCTCTCCCCGTTCTTCAGCTCCGTGACCCGATCACGGGGCACCAGCGGCGATCGGGTCCGCTGGTCCCGCGACCGGGGTCACGGAGCTCCCGACCGGGTGCGCGCGACCCACGGGCAGGCATTTAAAGGACCACGTACAGGTACGTGGTTTTGCCTGCCCGTGCCATTCTGTAGACGTATATCTACATGGGGCGGTCGGGAAGCGGTTAACCCTCAGAACCCCATTACTGTTCTGAGGGGAAAAAAAAACTAAATTTCCACATAGCGGACACATCGGGAAAGTGTCCCCGCTACACTATCATACATAGAAGCATTGGAAATACCCCTTCTATATATGATTTTCTGCTCCCATTGAACAGCGGTTAAAACAGGAAAATGTTCTGGCGTTCATCAAAACAGCCATAGTTCACTCTACGAAGCGTTTCTCGGAGCTGCAGTTCTTCAGGCCTCCACAAGGTGGTGATCTCACTTTAATCCAGACAGAACGTCTCCATGGAAAACAGGAAGTGATGTATGGTGCAGACAGGAAGTGATGTCAGGTATAAATAAGAAGTTCCAGGTGAGAGGTGAGCCGGGAGGAAGTAGAGAGGAGACATTGCTGAAATTGGCAGCAGAGGAGGTAATGAGATTTAATTTTCTATTTACACCCAGTAACGCCCCGCCATGTCCGTCCTCTTCCTCCATAGTCACTGTGACGTCTTTTATCTCCAGCAGATGATGATACACACCTATATAGTGTGGAAACCTAGATTAACCCCTTCAGGGTCAGAACATTTTCCCCGCTTACGGGGCCGGAATATTTCCTTCTTTTTGTAGATAATTTCTAGTTATATGTTCCTCTAAACAAACAGCACTGACAATAAATAGGCAAGACAATGACCCTCCTGACCATACATGGCCTACAAAGGGCAATTATTACACTACACAGGCAGCTAATGGGCAATCATTACAATATGCAGCCAACACAATGACGGAGTGCCGGGGTCAGGAGTATGGAGCATAGAGCCCCTTACATTGCTGGTCAGGAGAAAGAAAACATTCCCCGGACTGCCATGAAGATTATGTTCCACCATTGGTGTCAGAGGGAGGAAAATACTGAGGGTTCTGAGGGGAGTAGAGGACCTCAGGGGTCTGTGAGGAGTAATGGATAGCTGATGGACTTCAAGGGCCCCTTAGTAGGTAGTGGGGAGCTTTGCAATCAGAGTTCTGCCAATCATGCTGATTAGCTGGCAAAAGAAAGGAGGAGGTTCCCCTACCGGAAATCATTTTTTTTGCAGAAAATAGGTGCAGGAACTCAACCACGACCCCCCCAAAAAAACTCCCCCCACACTCACACCTTTCAAGGGTCTTAAAGGGGCATTAAATATCAAGAGTGCATTGTGTGCAGAGTTGTGCAGGGGGGGGGGGGGGGGGTTACACAGAGAGGGCTGAGTTCAGGGGTGCGCTATGTACATAGTGTAGAGTTCAGGGGTGCGCTATGTACATAGTGTAGAGTTCAGGGGTGCGCTATGTACATAGTGTAGAGTTCAGGGGTGCGCTATGTACATAGTGTAGAGTTCAGGGGTGCGCTATGTACATAGTGTAGAGTTTAGAGGTGCGCTATGTACATAGTTTAGAGGTGCGCTATGTACATAGTGTAGCGTTCAGGGGTGCGCTATGTACATAGTGTAGCGTTCAGGGGTGCGCTGTGTACATAGTGTAGAGTTCAGGGGTGCGATATGTACATAGTTTAGAGTTCAGGGGTGCGCTATGTACATAGTGTAGAGTTCCGGGGTGCGCTATGTACATAGTGTAGCGTTCAGGGGTGCGCTGTGTACATAGTGTAGCGTTCAGGGGTGCGCTGTGTACATAGTGTAGAGTTCAGGGGTGCGCTATGTACATAGTGTAGCGTTCAGGGGTGCGCTATGTACCTAGTGTAGAGTTCAGGGGGCGCTATGTACATAGTGTAGAGTTCCGGGGTGCGCTATGTACATAGTGTAGAGTTCCGGGGTGCGCTATGTACATAGTTTAGAGTTCAGGGGTGCGCTATGTACATAGTGTAGAGTTCAGGGGTGCGCTATGTACATAGTGTAGAGTTCAGGGGTGCGCTATGTACATAGTGTAGAGTTTAGAGGTGCGCTATGTACATAGTTTAGAGGTGCGCTATGTACATAGTGTAGCGTTCAGGGGTGCGCTATGTACATAGTGTAGCGTTCAGGGGTGCGCTATGTACATAGTGTAGCGTTCAGGGGTGCGCTGTGTACATAGTGTAGAGTTCAGGGGTGCGCTATGTACATAGTGTAGAGTTCAGGGGTGCGCTATGTACATAGTGTAGAGTTCCGGGGTGCGCTATGTACATAGTGTAGCGTTCAGGGGTGCGCTATGTACATAGTGTAGAGTTCAGGGGTGCGCTATGTACATAGTGTAGAGTTCCGGGGTGCGCTATGTACATAGTGTAGCGTTCAGGGGTGCGCTATGTACATAGTGTAGAGTTCAGGGGTGCGCTATGTACTTAGTGTAGAGTTCAGGGGTGCGCTATGTACATAGTGTAGAGTTCAGGGGTGCGCTATGTACATAGTGTAGAGTTTAGAGGTGCGCTATGTACATAGTTTAGAGGTGCGCTATGTACATAGTGTAGCGTTCAGGGGTGCGCTATGTACATAGTGTAGCGTTCAGGGGTGCGCTGTGTACATAGTGTAGAGTTCAGGGGTGCGCTATGTACATAGTTTAGAGTTCAGGGGTGCGCTATGTACATAGTGTAGCGTTCAGGGGTGCGCTATGTACCTAGTGTAGAGTTCAGGGGGCGCTATGTACATAGTGTAGAGTTCAGGGGGCGCTATGTACATAGTGTAGAGTTCCGGGGTGCGCTATGTACATAGTGTAGAGTTCCGGGGTGCGCTATGTACATAGTGTAGAGTTCAGGGGTGCGCTATGTACATAGTGTAGAGTTCAGGGGTGTGCTATGTACATAGTGTAGAGTTTAGAGGTGCGCTATGTACATAGTTTAGAGGTGCGCTATGTACATAGTGTAGCGTTCAGGGGTGCGCTATGTACATAGTGTAGCGTTCAGGGGTGCGCTGTGTACATAGTTTAGAGTTCAGGGGTGCGCTATGTACATAGTTTAGAGTTCAGGGGTGCGCTATGTACATAGTGTAGAGTTCAGGGGTGCGCTATGTACCTAGTGTAGAGTTCAGAGGGCGCTATGTACATAGTGTAGAGTTCAGGGGTGCGCTATGTACATAGCGTAGAGTTCAGGGGTGCGCTATGTACATAGCGTAGAGTTCAGGGGTGCGCTATGTACATAGCGTAGTGTTCAGGGGTGCGCTATGTACATAGCGTAGTGTTCAGGGGTGCGCTATGTACATAGCGTAGAGTTCAGGGGTGCGCTATGTACATAGCGTAGAGTTCAGGGGTGCGCTATGTACATAGCGTAGAGTTCAGGGGTGCGCTATGTACATAGCGTAGAGTTCAGGGGTGCGCTATGTACATAGCGTAGAGTTCAGGGGTGCGCTATGTACATAGCGTAGAGTTCAGGGGTGCGCTAAGTACATAGCGTAGAGTTCAGGGGTGCGCTATGTACATAGCGTAGAGTTCAGGGGTGCGCTATGTACATAGCGTAGAGTTCAGGGGTGCGCTAAGTACATAGCGTAGAGTTCAGGGGTGCGCTATGTACATAGCGTAGAGTTCAGGGGTGCGCTATGTACATAGCGTAGAGTTCAGGGGTGCGCTAAGTACATAGCGTAGAGTTCAGGGGTGCGCTAAGTACATAGCGTAGAGTATAGGGGTGCGCTATGTACATAGTGTAGAGTATAGGGGTGCGCTATGTACATCCCCATCCACATCTCGCTTTCACTCCTCTTCTGCTCACCTCGGCGTGCAATCCCCCCACTGCCCCCACCCCATCTTCTCTCCCCTCCTTAAACGCTCCACCATCTTCCACATGTCTTACTTTCGTTGCTGTATTCAGCTGGGGTGTTGGCATCTGCACTGCACCCCAGGCACCTGCATCTCCCTTGTCCCCATCCTGCACTCAGCGGGAGCCGCTCAGAAGATCAGATCTGTGGGAGCCATTGGGAGACAAGCGGTCACTTGTAAACACAGAAGCCGAACTTTTGCATTTACAAGTGACGGTGGTGAGCAGGGAGCAGAGGGCTTCAGCCAGAGGTGGTGGAACTGAGTTCCACCAAGTTCCAGCTGAAAAAAAGCCCTGAGGATGACCCCACAGAGACAGAAGAAGGATCTTCTGAATGTCTTTTTTTCTAATTCCCTATCTGCAGATCGAAAACTAATCAAATCCAGTTCAGAAATAAAGCAAACCCAACAAAGAGAAGACAATTTATGATCCAGCAGGTCAAGAGGGTCCCAAGACCTCGAAAATGTAATAACATTAAACAGTCCAATTGAAATGTGTTCTCAAGGGGGCAGTAGTCCTTAAATGTACAACAACCCTCCTATTAGACATGTGCAATTCGTTTCGTTTTTTTTCGTTTTTCGTTTTTTTTCATTATTTTCGTTCATTCGTTATCGTACGAATGAACGAACGATTCGCTAAAAATTTTAACGAATCTTTCGAATCGAACGAATCTGAAAATAGCGAAAATCCAAAAAAAAACTAATTAGAAACAACGAATGTACGAATGAAGAAAATCCGAAAAACGAAAACAGGAACAACGAAAATGAAAATGAACGAAAAAATTCGTACATTCGTAACTTTTTTTTTTTTGTTGATTCGTAATTTTCCGTGTCCCTTACAATGGCGCTGCTTAACGTGCTTCGAATAGATTGAACGAAAAAACTTGTACATTCGTAACTTTTTTTTCGATTCGTAATTTTCCGTGTCTCTTACAATGGCGCTGTTTAACGTGCTTCGAATGGATTGAATGAAAAAATTCGTACATTCATAACTTTTGTTTTTGATTCTTAATTTTCTGTGTCTCTTAAAATGTAATAATAGCATACACATTACATAAAATTATGAATTATGCTCCGATTACAAATCTATGAATGTTACGAATGTACGAATAAATACGAATGCGTCCGAATTTCGAATAAACGTAAATTAAACTAACGGAAAAACGAATTAACGAAAAAATAACTCTTACGAACTTACGAATCGTTACGAATCAACGGAAACGAAAAAAACGAAAATAAACGATTTTTTTTGTTGTGCACATGTCTACCTCCTATTACCCCTCTCACATCCACATCCTAATATTGTGTGACCATCCAAATAATTTTTACTTTCATTTCCCAAAGTTATCCGTCTACAAGAAGACCCGTATAGATCAAACGACGGCACCAATGAAGATGGAGGAGGACCGGAGTCACATGACTGAGAAGATACTAAACTTCACCCTGGAGGTCATCTACCTGCTGACCGGAGAGGTGAGGAGGATTCTGGGAGGTCACATGACATCACTCTTATCTCTATTAATAAAACACAGACCTGACTGGAGAGGTGAGGGGGATTCTGGGAGGTCACATGACATCACTCTTATCTCTATTAATAAAACACAGACCTGACCGGAGAGGTGAGGAGGATTCTGGAAATGTTGTATGACGTTGCTGTTGGTGTTTCAATACAGAGTTTGCCTCCTGTGAAGTTTGGTGATCACATGACCATCACAGTGCCTCCACCTCACTCACTGACTCCTGGGAGACACAACATTCAGAAGATTCTAGAAGTCACCAAGAAGATTGTTGAGCTGCTGACGGAAGAAGTGAATGGGGCTGGGAATTATGGAACCGTATCTACTAAGGAGGAGTGGGAGTATTTAGAAGGACACAAGGATCTCTACAAGGACGTCATGATGGAGAATCAGCCGCCCCTCACATCACCGGGTAAGAGGAGACTTTATTGTAAAGGAGAGAGCAGTACGGAGGCTCCACCTAGATCCCCCATCATCTGATAAACACATAGAAACAATGTATTCAGTCAGTGTGTGTGTTTCCTACAGATGGATCCAGTAATGGGAACCCACCAGAGAGATCCCCCCGTCCTCTGTATTCCCGGGATTCCACACAGGAAGATCACACCATCCCCCACCATCATCAGGTAGATGAGGAACAATCACTGATAGTATCATTAGGATCTGTACATTATCTGCATTGTTACCATTGATGTCATTTTTATTATATATTCAGAGTGGAAACCTGAGAGATTCTAAATTTAAGGTTAAAGAAGAGATAAAAGAGGAGGATGATGAGGATGGGGTGATGGAGGAATCTGTGAATCTAAAAGGACACAAAGATCTGTACCAGGACACCATGGTGGAGTCATCCCGCTACAGGAACCCACCAGAGAGATGTCCCCGTCCTCTGTATTCGCGAGATTCCAGACAGGAAGCTCATACTATCAATCACTGTTACAAGGTTGGTAGGCATCTAGAACATGGACTTACAGTGACAATGTGTGTGTTTTTTTTTTTTTTTTTTTTTTATATGTGATGTCACAATATTAAAGCTTATATTTTACAGACAATTTTCTCTTTGTTTTCTTGGTTTAGGGTGAAGATCTGATAGATATAAAAGTCGAGGTTAAAGCAGAAGAAGAAGAGAGGTATGTGAGGGATGATCAGCAGTCTATGGAGGAGGATGGAATAACGGTGACAATTATAGAGGAGGACACTCCTACAGAGATCAGCACAGGTGGGTCATTAACACTAAATCCATTCCTCCACCCATACTGCTCACTGATTGGTCCAGAGTAGGGCGGGGACTGGGTGATATCAGCCTGTAATCCCCTGGTCACTTTCCTGAGCTGTGTTCCCCGTCCTGTATTCCTGTATTTCTCTCAGATAATCTTCCTTCTCTGTGCTGCAGACACAATTTATGTATCTAGACTGGATTTATGGAGATTATGGGGTTCAGCTGGCAGCAAAATTATGATTTTCACCATAGACATTGCTTGACCTAGGTAGCTAGGGCATGTGTCTTGGGTCTTCAGTCTTCATCTTGGTTGTTCTCCCCCCATCCTCACTCTCTGACCTCTGGTGGGGCTCAGTCCCGCTGTTATTCATGACTAAATCATGGACTAAATAAGGAAGTGCAGGACTTCTTGTGTTGGGAAGATGGCAATGAGTGATAGAGGGGGAGGGGACACTCGTCCTATAATCCCCACATCACTATCACTCCTATAATAGACAGTTCTCGTTGTTTCCTCACTCTCTGACTAAGGTCCATGAATAAAGAAATGAACTGGTAGGAGATCAGAGGACCCATTTACTAGTTACCTTGAGGGGGGAATTGTAAGATCCTCAGAGACAAAGCTGCCTGATGTGGGCGGAGTTCTGGTTTAGGGGAACCAATCAGCTCATGTCTAGTAATAATCTTTGTATTTCTATTTTAGTAGATGGACGGGAGATGAGGAAAACCTCAGAGGATTGTCTCACTTTGTCTCCAGACTGTAAAGTAGAAGATGAGGACATCACACAGTATAGTCCAGGAGAAAACCCGACTACCTCAAATGTCCATCCGGCACCACACAGTGTAGATGGACCATCGTATTCCTCTTATCCTGAGGAACCTCAGACTGTGCGGGACGGTGCCGGACCATCGTATTCCTCTTATCCTGAGGAACCTCAGACTGTGCGGGACGGTGCCGGACCATCGTATTCCTCTTATCCTGAGGAACCTCAGACTGTGCGGGACGGTGCCGGACCATCGTATTCCTCTTATCTTGAGGAACCTCAGACTGTGCGGGACGGTGCCGGACCATCGTATTCCTCTTATCCTGAGGAACCCCAGACTGTGCGGGACGGTGCCGGACCATCGTATTCCTCTTATCCTGAGGAACCTCGGACTGTGCGGGGCCGTGTCGTCCTTCCAACAGATAAGAAGTTTCCCTGTACTGAGTGCGGGAAGGGTTTCCATTTTAAATCCTGTCTTCATGTACATATGAGATCTCACACAGGGGATAAGCCGTTTTCCTGCCCTGACTGCGGAAAAGTTCATTTAACGAAATCCCAGCTTTCCATACATCAGAGATATCACACAGGTGATAAGCCGTTTTCCTGTTCTGAGTGCGGGAAATGTTTTTCATTCAAGTCACATCTTAATACACACCACAGATTGCACACGGGCGAGAAGCCGTATTCCTGTCCCGTGTGTGGGAAATGTTTTTCAGACAAGTCCTCTCATAGAAGACATCAGAGGTTGCACACGGGGGAGAAGCCGTATTCCTGTCCTGAGTGCGGGAAATGTTTTTCATTCAAGTCACATCTTAATACACACCACAGATTGCACACGGGTGAGAAGCCGTATTCCTGTTCTGAGTGCGGGAAATGTTTTTCAGACAAGTCCTCTCATAGAAGACATCAAAAATTGCACACGGGGGAGAAGCCGTATTCCTGTCCTGAGTGCGGGAAATGTTTTTCATTCAAGTCACATCTTAATACACATCAGAGGTCTCACACAGGGGAGAAGCCTTATCCCTGTTCCGAGTGCGGGAAATGTTTTTCAGATAAGTCCTCTCATAAAAGACATCAGAGATCTCACATGAGGGAGAAGCCGTATGAGGGAATTGTTCCTCACTGAAGTTCTGTCTTCCTGTACATCAGGGGTCCCACACAACCCTCGAGGTGTATTATTACCTTGAGTGCGGGAAATGTCTTGTATATGAATAATGCTGGACATGTGGGGAAGAAGCACACCCTGATATACACCTCAGATATACTCCATGGCTGATCTTCATCATGTAAGAAACAGTTGATAAGGAGATCAGAGATCACCAAAGACATGGATGAAGTGTTGTACCGTGTTTCGGCCATTGATAGCAGGAGAAAAATAAAAATGGAGTCATTACCTCTCATTGGTTGAGTACATTTTGTGGTGGAAGATTTCACAAACATCTACAGGTCTGTTTAACCACTTCATGTCTGGAAGGTTTTACCCCCCTTCATGACCAATAAGGATGGGTGAACGGTTCTTCCCGAGCATGAGTTCCGGCTGAACATTGGTTGTTCAGAAGTTCTCCGAACAACTGAATCATAAGGTTGTTTGACCGTTTGTTCAGCCCGCCGAATGACCACAATGCACTGCGCCGCCGCACAGTGCATTAAAAGCCATGATTGGCTGAAGCAATGATAGCTTTGGCCAATCAGGGCACAAAGCACTGTCAGAGCCATGAATGGATGCTGTCATGATGACTATCCAATCATGGCTCATTGCTCCTCATCCCATACTATAAAAATATTCTTTCTATAGCGGCCATTTGTAGTGTGATAGTGGTGCGGAGAGAGATAGAGCAGGGCTCTGTTCAGTGCTACTAGACAGTTAGTGCGCTATTTTGATTCTATTGTCAGTAGAATATCAGTTCAGTGTGAGTCATCTTTACATTAGTGTGAATGTATTGATAGTTCAGTCAGTGTGAGTGTAGTGACCGTTTAACACAGTTTTTTTTCTGTGCTTCACTGCAAGTTTAACAACCTATATTTAATTGCGTTACTGCAAGTTTAACTCCATATAGTTCTGTGCGTTACTGCAAGTTTAACGCTATATATTTCACTGCCTTACTGCAATTTTACCACTGTATATTTCATTGCATTACTGAAAGTTTAACGCCATATAGTTCTGTGCTTTACAGCAAGTTTAACGCCATATAGTTCTGTGCATTACTGAAAGTTTAGCGCCATATAGTTCTGTGCATTACTGAAAGTTTAACGCCATATAGTTCTATGCATTACTGAAAGTTTAACGCCATATAGTTCTGTGCATTACTGCAAGTTTAACACCATATAGTTCTGTGCATTACTGCAAGTTTAATGCTGTATATTTCATTGCATTACTGCCATATAGTTCTGTGCATTACTACAAGTTTAACACCATATAGTTCTGTGCATTACTGCAAGTTTAACGCTGTATATTTCATTGCTTTACTGCAATTTAACCACTGCATATTTCATTGCGTTACTGCAAGTTTAAAGCCATATAGTTCTATGCGTTACTGCAAGTTTAACGCCATATAGTTCTGTGCTTTACAGTAAGTTTAACGCCATATAGTTCTGTGCATTACTGAAAGCGTAACACCATATAGTTCTGTGCATTACTGCAAGTTTAATGCTGTATATTTCATTGCATTACTGCCATATAGTTCTGTGCATTACTACAAGTTTAACACCATATAGTTCTGTGCATTACTGCAAGTTTAACGCTGTATATTTTATTGCCCTACTGCAATTTAACCACTGCATATTTTATTGCGTTACTGCAAGTTTAAAGCCATATAGTTCTATGCATTACTGCAAGTTTAAAGCCATATAGTTCTGTGCATTACTGCAAGTTTAACGCTGTATATTTCATTGCGTTACTGCAACTTTAACGCCATATAGTTATGTGCGTTACTGCAAGTTTAACGCTGTATATTTCATTGCTTTACTGCAAGTTTACTGCCATATAGTTCTGTGCGTTACTACAATTTTAACACCATATGGTTCTGTGCCTTACCGCAAGTTTAATGCTGTATATTTCATTGCATTGCTGCAAGTTTACCGCTGCAAATTTAACGCCATATAGTTCTGTACGTTACTGCAAGTTTAACGCCATATATTTTATTGCGTTACTGCTATATTTTTTTGGTGGTATTTGATATCACCACTGGGTCTAAAAAAAACAAAAAAAAACAATACTTTCTACTTTGTCATAAAACATATACAAAAAAAAAGGAAAAAAAATATATTCTGCTACATGTCTTTGGTTTTTAGAAAAAAACAATATGCGGTTATTAATTGGCTTGCGTTAAAGTTAGTGTCTACAAATGACGGTATACATGCTGGAATTTATTTTTTTATACTAGTAATGGCAGTGATCGGCAACTTATAGTGGGACAGTGATAGTGCGGTGAGCAATCTGACACTGAGAGGAACCGACACTGATATCACCAGTGACACTACTACAGTGATCAGGGATAATACTATACACTGTCACTGTACTAATGACACTGGGAAGGGGTTAACATCTAGGGGCAATTAAAAGGTTAACTGTGTGCCTAACCAGTGTTAATGTGTGTTGCTTTTTTTTAAAGATCTCTTTGTTTCTTCTCCCTGCTTTGAATGTATAAGAAACAGAGAGATCGTTCACTCTGTACAGAGCTCTGTGTTGATTGCCAACAAAGGGCACTGGGCTGGGATTGGACACAGCCAATCAGCAGGTCCCAGCCATAAATCATTTACCGGGACCTACTGGCAGACTCCCGCATGTGCCTTCCCTACACCCGGAAACAGGCAGGGACCTACCAGTTTGTTGGTTTGCCTGTGTAGGCTGCTCATCTGCAGTACAATGCGGGCAGGTGGAATGTAAATGGGTAAAAAACGTAAAAACAAATGCGACACGCATTCACTGAGTCGTGTTGAATGTTGGACGTATTTCCTTTAGATTTACAAAAACGATGGAATGGGAGGGCCCACCTATCTATCCATTCACTCTGTATCCAATCAGGCAGGCTCTTGCAATACATCAGGGATGTCCAATCCAAGGGTCACAGGCCCCAGAAAGTTTAGAATTCGTCCCAGGCCCGTCTGGAGGGACACTGGGGGGGCCGTGCACATATAACAGCTGTGGCCACTTCTATTGACAAGCCAGGCAAATGCACGTGTGGAGGGGTGCCATGCACACTAAGTTGATGGGTGTAAGGTGTGTGTGTGTGATAATGAGGTCAGCTGGTAAACTGCTTCCCGTGTCTTACTGGCTCTCACATACCGAATCTACATACCAGGAAGTGATGAAGTTTTCTATGAACACAGCAGGGGCTAAGGTAAGGTCTTGTTCTAATAATCAAAGAAAGCTTTTATTTTTCTGCAATCAAGGTAAATTAATGGTATATTGGTACATAGGGGGGCTGGAATATAGAAAAGGTAAACAAGAGGTGAACTCAGTCTTTAAAGATGGGAAGTATGGAGCAACAGGGGATGCAGAGATGAGCAGCGCTGCAAGAGGGTGACAAGGGATGAAGAAGTGAGCAGTGTTGGAAAAGGTTGGCAGGGGATGCAGAGGTGAGCAGCGCTGGAAGAGGACAACAGGGAATGCAGAGGTGGGCAGCATTGAAAGTGGGTGGCTGCAGATGCAGAGGTTAGCAGCACTGCAAGAGAGCAAGGGGGGAGCAGAGGTTAGCAGCACTGCAAGAGAGCGAGGGGGGAGCAGAGGTTAGCAGCACTGCAAGAGAGCGAGGGGGGAGCAGAGGTTAGCAGCACTGCAAGAGAGCGAGGGGGGAGCAGAGGTTAGCAGCACTGCAAGAGAGCGAGGGGGGAGCAGAGGTGAGCAGCGTTGGAAATGGGTGGTGGGGAATGCAGAAGTGAGTAGCGCTGGAAGAGGGCAAAGGTGAGGAACGGTACAGGGGGGATACAGAGGTGAGCAATGTTGCAGATGGGTGGCGGGGGATACAGAGGTGAGCAGCGTTCTAAGAGGGCAACTAGGAATGCAGAGGTTAGTAGCACCGCAAGATGGCGACAGGGGATACAGAGGTGAGTGTCGGGCCATTCAGAGGTGAGCTCTAAGAGGGCAACAGGGAAGGCAAAGGTGAGCAGCACTGCAAGAGGGCGACAGGTAATGCAGAGGTGAGCAGCACTGGAAGAGGGCGAGGGGGGATACAGAGGCAAGCAGTGTTGGAAGTGGTTGGTGGGGGATGCAGAGGTTAGCAGTGTTGGTAAAGGGAGGCGGGGGCAGAGGTGAGCAGTGCTGGAAGAGGGGAAGAGGACAATGAAGAATGCCGAGGTGAGCAGCGCTGGAAGAGGGCAACAGAGGATGCAGAAGCAAGCAGCACCGCAAGAGTTCAATGGAGGATACAGAGGTGACCAGCGTTGGAAGTGGGTGGCGGGGGATGCATAGGTGAGCATCGCTGGAAGAGGGCAACAGGGGATGCAAAGGTGAGCAGCGCTGCAAGAGGGCGATGGTGGATGCAGAGGTTAGCAGCACTGGAAGAGGGCAATTGGGGGGGACAAAGGGGAGGAGCGCTAAAATGGGGGATACAGAGGTGGGTGGCAGGGGATGCAGATCTGAGCAGCATTTTTAGCGGGCAACAGGGGATGCAGAGGTGAGCAGCGTTGCAGGTGGGTGGCGGGGGAAGCAGAGGTGACCTGCGCTCTAAGAGGGCAACAGGGGGGACAAAGGTGAGCAGCACTGCAAGAGGGTGACGGGATACAGAGGTAAGCAGCACCGCAAGAGGGTGGATACAGAGGAGAGCAGAGCTGGAAGAGGGTAAGGGGGGATACAGAGGTGAGCAGTGTTTGAAGAGGGTGGTGAGGGCAGAGGTGAGCAGCGTTGGAAGAGGGCAACAGGGAATGCAGAGGTGGGCACCGGGCAGCATTAGAAGAGGGTGACAGAGGATGCCAAGGTAAGCAGTGTTGGAGGAGGGTGGCAGAGGATGCTGATGTGAGCAGTCTTGGAAGAAGGTGGTAGGTAATGCAGGTGTGAGCAGCATTTGTAGAGGGCGGCAGGGGATGGAGGGGTGAGCATGGTTTAAAAAGGGTTGCAGGGCTGAGCAACATTGAAAGAGGGGGGCAGGGAGTGCAGAGGTAGGCAGTGTTGTGTAAGGGGTGTAGGGGTTAATCACTGTGCTGGCATTGCATGCTTATGATGTCTCCGAAGCTGGATTTTAGACTATTGGGAGGCACCAGACAGACATACTTTCCATAACATACACTAGGCAGACAGAAAATATACAATAAAAAGTATGGTAATACATATTTTGCATTCTAATACTTTTTATTTTGAGTGAGCAGCCCTAACCCAAAGAGGTAAATGGCCCTTACTGTTGGAGCATGGAAGGTTTTGGACGAAAATTGCCTGGCCCTGTTCTTATTAAGGGTTAAGAACCACTGGCCTTGTGTCTATGGCTGCTAAGACACAGACAGTGCAAATATAGATTGGTGTGGAATGCTATGTGTGCAGGTATTGGTCCGGTCCCCTACTGCACCCAAAGGTGGCAACCCTACCCTGACTACAGAATACAGGTTCCTTGACTGAGACTTCCAACTCCTTTGAAATGTCCACTTTTCCATTATGCTACCCTCCACGTTGTCGGAGTAGCCCAGGGATGAAGCTGGGGCCAATTCAAAATGCCGAGAGCCATGTTCACATAACGCCAGGAGAACTTCTCGTAGACATTACCTCTGTGAGGCCAGTGTCTGAGATGGTGGTCCTATTTTATTAGGAACCCATTCTTTGCATAGAGATGGGGTGGTCTAAGTGCTGTAGAAGCCGATTATCCAGAGTGTGACAGCGCTGCCCCCCTTCAAACCACCCATTTCCGAAACGGATATGAATAGCTAACGAGTTCTGACTGACAGCGTACAAGAGAGGGGTATACACATGGAGGCAATTTCTTATGATATATTGCAGAGTTTTGAGGGACACTATGGAAATATCAGTAGCTTCTACAATCTCCTTTAAACTGGTGATGCCCACATCAAAGAACAATCCTAACAGAAACAACAAGCAGAAGTTCTGGCCATGAGCACGCAGCGTCTGTCACGTACCTGTTCGGAGTCTGAAGTGACGAGGTCGGCCTCCCTTGTATCTCCAGCCCAGGCCCCACTGAGAGTGAGACAGAGGGTGCCAAGGGACAAGAGGAACACGAGTGCCTGTAGGTGTAAGTTGCAGAGAGTGTGGCATCAGAGATTCAGGTAGAACTTCAAGTCCGGAACTGTGATGATGCTGGGTAGATCAACCGAGAATAAAGGGGAACTCCACCAGGCTTGCAGTTGCAGGAAATGCGGCTTGCCAGAGCTTACAGCAGACAGGAGCCAGGAGCGCACTGTGTTCAATAGAGCTTGGAAGAGAGGAAGCCAGCTCAGATACTTGAAAGAGGTGTGGAGCCAGACAGGAAACGGGAGCGAAGTCAAAGGATCAGCCAGAGTCAGCAGCGAGCAGACAGCAAAGTTCCAGGGCATCAGACAGAAGCAATGTCAGGGATAAGCCAGAATCAGGAACCAGTAATCAGCAGTATAATCGGAATCTAAAGGGTATGTCAGTTGTAAGCTAGGTCAGCAACGGATGATTAAACAGGATACAGGCAGGTCACAGGGAAATAGCTTAAGACCAGTCAGCATTAAGCAAGGGTTAGAGCGTCCTTTAAATAGGCTGTCTGGCGCCAAAGGGAACTGTGGACCGGCTCTCGCACACATTCCTTTTGCGCATGCGCATTGGCGCACCTGCGATCAGCCAGGTTCTGTATGTGCACGCGAGTGCGTCCGATGCTCTACAACAGTTCTCTTAAGCCCCATACACACGGTCGGATTTTCCGATGGATTCTGTCCTATCGGACAATGTTGTCGGAAATTCCGACCGTGTGTAGGCACCATCGGACAGTTTCCATCAGATTGTCTGACGGACAAAGTTCTATCTCCTGCTGGAAAAATTTTCTTTCTGTTTTGGTTCTGCTTTTGACCCAGCCCCATGGCCCTCCTGGCCTGGGGTGCGGAACGACAACAAAGCGTCGGAGCCCGATCACATCTGAAGGGGAGGCCCAATTCCGATGCCGTGTGCAGCGAATTACGACGGACAAAGTTCTTTAAATTTATCCAAATCCCTCAGTGACGCTAAAATGTAATTCACAAGTCTGTGGCACGCATGCTCAGATCACGTGGAATGGTTTTTACTAATGCCTACAACCTGCAATCACTAAGTGCCTGACCCCAAAGTCTTTATTCTAAATAAATAACCCTATTGGCTACATACTTTGGGCCACTTTCCACGGGATCCCCAAGACTCTACGTAGCTCCCGTTCGTATTACAGGATTGTAACAGACCTTGGGCAAAGAAACGTCATGCCCCATAACCCACGTTCTGTCTGAATGACCCGGATTTGAATCTGACAGGTGGCAACCCTAATAATGACTTTGTACAAACGAATTTTCAAAGGCTTTTTTTTTCTCTAGTGATATCAAGAATTATATTATTATGTTTTTTTTTATTTGGGCAAGTTATCACAACACCAGTATCCCCAAAGTGTGTATGCACACACAGCCAAGTATTATTCTACACAATATTTTTTATTGTGCATTAAAAAAAGAAAACAAATAAAATTAGACCAGTGTCGGACTAAATCCGTCGCCAATAATAAATAAATACGTTATTCCTCTTCCAAATCCAATGGATTTGCACCGGTGGTCATGGGATTTTCAGGTGGCCGGCCCCGACCGTGTGTATGTTGCTGGGCTTTAGGGGACCCTATTAGAGCGGTGTCTCTAGGCTTCCCTGGGACATCTGCAGCTTTCAGCCTCTCAGCCAATCAGGTATTCCTGTGATTGGACGCTAGGCGTCCAATCACCTAGCGTCCAATCACAGCAGAAGAAGACAGGAGGAGCGCGGGAGAAGACATCCGACGGAGACACCGCTCGTCGCCTGACGCCGTCACCAGCTGCACACCGGGACAAGGTAAGTGCAGAGGGCAGGCAGGGGGCACAGTGGCAGCACTTAAGGGGCACAATGGCAGCACTTAAGGGGCACAATGGCAGAACTTGGGGCACAGTGGCAGAACTTGGGGCACAGTGGCAGAACTTGGGGCACAATGGCAGAACTTGGGGCACAATGGCAGAACTTGGGGCACAGTGGCAGAACTTGGGGCACAATGGCAGAACTTGGGGCACAATGGCAGAACTTGGGGCACAGTGGCAGCACTTGGGGCACAGTGGCAGCACTTGGGGCACAGTGGCAGCACTTGGGGCACAGTGGCAGCACTTAAGGGGCACAGTGGCAGAACTTGGGGCACAGTGGCATCACTTGGGGCACAGTGGCAGCGTTTGATGGGCACAGTGGCAGCGTTTGATGGGCACAGTGGCAGCGTTTGATGGCACAGTGAGGCTGTTTGTTTGCGCCCCCCCAAAAATTTTGAGCACCAGCCACCACTGTCAGAAACAAACTGAAAAGCATTAACCACTTCCCGCCCGGTCAATAGCAGATTGACATCCGGGAAGTGGTTTCGTTATCCTGACTGGGCGTCATATGACGTCCTTCAGGATAACAGCCGCCGCGCGCCCGTGGGGGCGCGCATAGCAGCGATCGGTGGAGCGGTGTGTCAGTCTGACACACCGCTACACTGATCTCGGTAAAGAGCCTCCGGCGGAGGCTCTTTACCACGTGATCAGCCGTGTCCAATCACGGCTGATCACGATGTACACAGGAAGAGCCGTTTGATCGGCTTTTCCTCACTCGCGTCTGACAGACGCGAGTAGAGGGGAGCCGATCGGCGGCTCTCCTGACAGGGGGGGTATGCGCTGATTGTTTATCAGCGCAGCCCCCCTCAGGTGCCCACACTAGACCACCAGGGAAGCCCCCAGGACTACCAGGGAAGCCCCCATGTGGATGGCCAGGTACATCCCCCATGGCCATCCACATGTTAAAAAAAATTCAAAAAATATGCCAATCAGTGCCCACAGATGGGCACTGATTGGCACAAGTGCCACCCATCAGTGACTACCAGTGCCACCTATCAGTGCCCATCATCAGTGCCACCTCATCGGTGCCCCCTAATTGGTGCCACCTCATCGGTGCCCATCAGTGCGGCCTTCCTACTGCCCGTCATTGAAGAAGAAAACGCACTTATTTACCAAAAAAATTAACAGTGACAAAGAAAAAACTTGTTATTTGTAAAAAAAAGAAAGACTTAGCCTTGACCCCCATTAGCCAGCATGTTAGTTCACAGTAATGGAGGCTGCTCCACCCTTGCTCTAGTCACAGGACCCGACTGAGGGAGGACCACCCGTATTCTGAACTTCCCTGGTCTAGTAATTGTTTTTTTTTTATAAAGGGGGGAACTGTACTGGGGGAAGAGCTGAACTGGGTTGGGGGAACCTGCACTGAGTTTGGAGAGCTGGTGTGGGGGAGTAGAGCTGTACTATGGCGGGGTAGGTACACTTAGGGGAAAGAGCTGTATTGGGGGAAGTTGTAATAAGGGGGGGTTGTACTGAGGGAAAGAGCTTTACTGGAAGGGGGGCTTTACTGGTGAGGAGAGCTGTGCTGAGGGGACAAAGCTGTGCTAGGGGTGCAGAGCTTTACTATGGAGGTAGAGCGATACTGGGGGGAGAGCTGAACTGCGGGAGGAGCTGCACCGAGAACACAGAGCTAAACTTGGGGGGGAGCTTTATAGGGGGAAGTGGTACTGAGAATTGTACTGGAGGAAAGATATACTAAGGGAGCAGAGTTGTACTGGGGGGGGGGGGTGCTATACTGAGAGGGCAAAGCTTCACTGGGAGAGGAGCTGTACTGAGAGGGGAGAGCTGTAATGGGGTGGGGGTTGTATTGGGGAAGAGCAATACTGGGGGTCCAGAAATGTACTGGATGGGCAGAGCTGTAATGGGGGAGAGCCTTACTGAGGGGCAGCGCTGTACTGGGGAGGGACTGTACTGAAATGAGGGGGAAATGCTGTAATGGGGGAGAGCCTTACTGAGGGTCAGCGCTGTACTGGGGAGGGACTGTACTGAACTGAGGGGGCAATGCTGTAATGGGGGAGAGCCTTACTGAGGGGAAAGCTGTACTGAAGGGGAGGCTGTGCTAGGGGGGTGGAGCAGTACTGAGGTGGACTGATAATTTTTTTTTATTTTGTGTGTGGGGGGGGGGGGGATAAACTCATACCAGACCTGATGATTCTTAGGGGGGGAGCCCCATGGTCAATAAGTGAATGGGGCCGGATGACATCACTGGTTGCTAAGGAAGGGGCAGGAGCCGGCCCTCACTGCTTTTTTAACAATCCTGAAAGCAGAAGAAGGACGTTGTGACATATAATAGCAGGAGAAAATCTTGCTTCTATGTCTGTTTGGCTACTGCCAAACGCGCTGAAAGTCTGCTGTTCAAATGAACCCCCGAATAAACATGTCTACTCATAACACGGCAGCCAGCAACCTGCTGAGCAGAATGTCAGATCTTGAGGTCTTCAGTGATGAGAATGTGGTTGGTGTTCCAGAAACACGGCTTGACTCCTCACAAGACTGGGCTGTTTGTATTCATGCTGATCCTTTTGTTTAGAGGGTCACGGAACATAGAAAAGATGGAGGGGGGGTTTCACTATGTTAGATGTGATGTGAAAGTGAGGAAGAAAGATGATCTTGTGGTTGGAGGTGGTGATGGTGCGGAGGAAGAATTACGGGAGGAATGATAGACGGGTCTATGAACTGATGGACTTATCATTGGAGTCTACTACAGACGTCCTGAGATTCATGAGAAGGGGGAGAGTCGGCTGTTCCAACAAGTACAAGCCGGTATAACCAAACTACTAAGACACAAGATTAAGACTAAAACTAAAACCTACAGGATGGGCCTTACTTGTAGTGTTAGAAAAATGAATAAAGGAAAAGAGAAGAACATTTCATCATACAAATCTGAAGGCCGATTTTTATCAATTACGGTAACTTACAAAGAATATCAGGAGTTTAAGAAAATAACTATTTAACCTTCATACCAAAGAAAATGTTAATTTATTTGCATTTTTATCACTTAAAAAATGTTACAGCTGAAAACGTCATATTTTCCACTTTCACACAGCAGGCTCTCTCCAAGCAAATGAAGCTTCTTGTGCATGCTGATTACTACTGTACTGAAATTGTCAGTCCTGTCATGTAGACTGTTCTCCTATTCATCCACAAGCATCAGCTAGCTCCTGATGTCTTTCTGTGAAGCTTCTACTGAAGATCAGACTACACTGCTAAAGGGACCCAACCAGCCCTGACACCCCCTCCTTCTCTCTCCTAGAGGGACCCAACCAGCAGTGACACCCCTCCTTCTCTCTCCTAGAGGGACCCAACCGGCAGTGACACCCCCTCCTTCTCTCTCCTAGAGGGACCCAACCAGCAGTGACACCCCCTCCTTCTCTCTCCTAGAGGGACCCAACCAGCAGTGACACCCCCTCCTCTCTCTCCTAGAGGGACCCAACCAGCAGTGACACCTCCTCCTTCTCTCTCCTAGAGGGACCCAACCAGCAGTGACACCCCCTCCTCCTCTCTCCTAGAGGGACCCAACCAGTCGTGACACCCCCTCCTCTCTCCTAGAGGGACCCAACCAGCAGTGACACCCCGTCCTTCTCTCTCCTAGAGGGACCCAACCAGCAGTGACACCCCCTCCTTCTCTCTCCTAGAGGGACCCAACCAGCAGTGACACCCCCTCCTTCTCTCTCCTAGAGGGACCCAACCAGCAGTGACACCCCCTCCTCCTCTCTCCTAGAGGGACCCAACCAGCAGCGACACCCCCTCCTCCTCTCTCCTAGAGGGACCGAACCAGCAGTGACACCCCCTCCTTCTCTCTCCTAGAGGGACCCAACCAGCAGTGACACCCCCTCCTTCTCTCTCCTAGAGGGACCCAACCAGCAGCGACACCCCCTCCTCTCTCCTAGAGGGACCCAACCAGCAGTGACACCCCCTCCTTCTCTCTCCTAGAGGGACCCAACCAGCAGTGACACCCCCTCCTTCTCTCTCCTAGAGGGACCCAACCAGCAGTGACACCCCTCCTTCTCTCTCCTAGAGGGACCCAACCAGCAGTGACACCCCCTCCTTCTCTCTCCTAGAGGGACCCAACCAGTAGTGACACCCCCTCCTCTCTCCTAGAGGGACCCAACCAGCAGTGACACCCCCTCCTTCTCTCTCCTAGAGGGACCCAACCAGCAGTGACACCCCCTCCTTCTCTCTCCTAGAGGGACTCAACCAGCAGTGACACCCCTCTCCTTCTCTCTCCTAGAGGGACCCAACCAGCAGTGACACCTCCTCCTTCTCTCTCCTAGAGGGACCCAACCGGCAGTGACACCCCCTCCTTCTCTCTCCTAGAGGGACCCAACTGGCAGTGACACCCCCTCCTTCTCTCTCCTAGAGGGACCCAACCAGCAGTGACACCCCCTCCTTCTCTCTCCTAGAGGGACCCAACCAGCAGTGACACCCCCTCCTTCTCTCTCCTAGAGGGACCCAACCAGCAGTGACACCCCCTCCTCTCTCTCCTAGAGGGACCCAACAAGCAGTGACACCTCCTCCTTCTCTCTCCTAGAGGGACCCAACCGGCAGTGACACCCCCTCCTTCTCTCTCCTAGAGGGACCCAACCAGCAGTGACACCCCCTCCTTCTCTCTCCTACTCTCTCCTAGAGGGACCCAACCAGCAGTGACACCCCCTCCTTCTCTCTCCTAGAGTGACCCAACCAGCAGTGACATCCCCTCCTTCTCTCTCCTAGAGTGACCCAACCAGCAGTGACATCCCCTCCTTCTCACTCCTAAAGGGACCCAACCAGCAGTGACACCCCCTCCTTCTCTCTCCTAGAGGGACCCAACCGGCAGTGACCCCTCCTCCTTCTATCTCCTAGAGTGACCCAACCAGCAGTGACATCCCCTCCTCACTCCTAGAGGGACCCAACCAGCAGTGACACCCCCTCCTTCTCTCTCCTAGAGGGACCCAACCGGCAGTGACACCCCCTCCTTCTCTCTCCTAGAGGGACCCAACCGGCAGTGACACCCCCTCCTTCTCACTCCTAGAGGGACCCAACCGGCAGTGACACCCCCTCCTTCTCTCTCCTAGAGGGACCCAACCGGCAGTGACACCCCCTCCTTCTCTCTCCTAGAGGGACCAAACCAGCAGTGACACCCCCTCCTTCTCTCTCCTAGAGGGACCCAACCGGCAGTGACACCCCCCTCCTTCTCTCTCCTAGCAAAGTAATCCAGACAGAACTTTGAAGTCTTTAGTGATCTCTGATTTCCTTCTAAAGTGTTTCTTCCATGATAAAGATTAGAGGAGCGCTCAGCCACCTGGTTTATATCAAGGTGAGCTTCTTCCCAGTGTGAGGTCTCCAATATACGGCAAAATATGATTCATATAGAAGACATTTTCCGCACTCAGGACACTACTACAACTCGAGGGTTGTGCGGGTTCTGTGTTGGTCGGTACGACAAGACTTCCTTGAAAAACATTTCCCATACCCACAGCTTCTCCCTTGTGAGATTTTTTATGTCTGACAAGTTCTGATTTCCGCCCGTAACATTTCCCGCACTCAGGGCAGGAAAAGAGTTTATCCCATTTGTGGCAGGTCTGATGTCCAGTAAGATGGGACTTCTGGGAGAAACATTTTTTACACACAGGGCAGGAATACGGCTTCTCACCCGTGTGCAATCTCTCATGCCTGGTAAGACTATTCTTATCTGAAAAACATTTCCCGCACACAAGGCAGGAATACGGCCTCTCCCCCGTGTGAGATCTGAGATGTATCACTAGGTGGGATTTCTGTGTATAACATTTTCCACACTCAGGACAGGAATACATGTTCTCTCCTGTGTGAGTTCTCTGATGTCTGGAAAGGCAGTACTTCCATGAAAAACGTTTCCCGCACTCAGGACAGGAAAACGGCTTCTCACCTGTGTGAGATTTGCAATGTGTGACACGTTCTGATTCATAGAGAAAGGATTTCTTCCATTTCCAGGAATGTAACTCATTGTGAGATCTCTTATGAGCAGAAAGGCTTTGCTCAGAGCTAAAAGTTTCCCCACATTGAGGACAGGAAAATGTCTCCTCCCCCTGAACCCCGGCCCCATCCCTCACAGTACGAGGTCGCTCGGAGTCGGAGGGATTCCATGGTCTATCCACACTGTGAAGTCCACCATCCATAGTGGAGCTCATTGTCTTTTCTCCTCCACAATCTCCTGTGATGTCCTCATCTTCCATTCTACAACCTGGAGATAAAGCGAGACGATCCTTTGAGGGTTTCTCCATGGCGTGTCCTGGAAAAAAATAAAAACATCATCAATAGATATGAGAGGGTTAGTTCACTTCCATCAAGATTCCATCCATGGGCGTCCGCAGAATTTTTTTCAGGGGGGGACATCATTTTAAGGTCACCCATGCTCTGACCCTTTTCTACAATGTCATTATCACATTATCACGGTCATAGACTGCAGACATAGTACAGGTGATGGTCAGAGACTGCGGACATGGCCCAAGAGACTGTCAGAGACTGCGGACATGGCACAAGAGACTGTCAGAGACGGCATACAGGGCCCAAGAGACTGTCAGAAACTGCATACATGGCTCAAGAGACTGTGGACATAGCACAAGAGACTGTCAGAAACTGCATAGATGTGGGGGGGGGGGGTGACAGAAAGAGACAGAGGGGGTGACAGAGAGAGAGGGTGGTGAAAAAGACAGAGGGGTGAGAGAGAGAGAGGGGGTGACCACTCCTGATCTGATCTCTGATTCCAGGGGGGGGCACTTGCCCCCCCCTTAGCCCTACCTGCGGACGCCCATGATTCCATCTGGATCAGGTAGATATGAGTGAGGAGATGTTCTCTGTGGAGGTCCCAACCAGCTGGGACTCTCCCCCCTCTTCAGTCCTTTGGTCCTCCTCCCAGATCACTTCTACATTTACACAGCCTTGTCAGAAGAGCAGGAACCAATGGGGGCTGGGAGGTCCATGCTCTTTACACAACCACAAGCCTAGGCCAATCAGTAAGCAGTATCAGAGCGGAGATAAAAGAAGAATATATTATGGGTCACCTGTGCTGATCTCTGTAGGAGTGTCCTCCTCTATGAATGTCCTCGTCATTCCAGCCTCCTCCGTATATTGCTGATCGTCCCTCACATACGTCTCTTCTACTTCACCCTCAACTTTCATGTTCATCAGATCTTCACCCTAAACCAACAGAATGGCAGAAAATAACATCTGTAACATAGAAGTATTTATGATGTGAGATCACATCAGAAAATATCATCTTGTAGAGTCCACACATCGTCTCCACATGTCAGAGTGTCCAATCACTTTATGTTCCCGACCCTCAACTCCACCTACCTGATGATGGTGGGGGATGGTGTGACCTTCCTGTGTGGAATCCAGAGGACGGGGGGATCTCTCTGGTGGGTTCCTGGTACTAGGTGTCTCCATTCTAGCATCCTTATACAGTTCCTCATATCCTTCAAAAAGCTTCTTCATTACACCATGCTCCTCATCCTCCACTTTATACTCTTCTTTAACAATGTTGAAATCCCAGAGGTTTTTACTCTAAATAGACAGACATTTATTGTAACAAACAAGAGTTAAGTATACATTTTAAATATCAGTGATTGTTCCTCATCTACCTGATGATGGTGGGGGATGGTGTGACCTTCCTGTGTGGAATCCCGGGAATACAGAGGACGGGGGGATCTCTCTGGTGGGTTCCCATTACTGGATCCATCTGTAGGAAACACACACACTGACTGAATACATTGTTTCTATGTGTTTATCAGATGATGGGGGATCTAGGTGGAGCCTCCGTACTGCTCTCTCCTTTACAATAAAGTCTCCTCTTACCCGGTGATGTGAGGGGCAGCTGATTATCCATCATGACGTCCTTGTAGAGATCCTTGTGTCCTTCTAAATACTCCCACTCCTCCATGGAGAAATAGACAGTGACATCCTGACACCTTATAGGAACCTGACACACACAATGATACAGTCACCATCCAGACACATCCCTTGTCTGTTACTGGATAATCTCCCAGAATTCCCAGAATCCTCCTCACCTCTCCTGTCAGCAGCTCCATCATCTTCTTGGTGACTTCTAGAATCTTCTCCATGTTGTGTCTCTCAGGTTTTAGGGAGTCACATGGAGGCACTGTGATGGTCATATGATCACCTGACTTCACAAGAGGAAATCTCTGTATTGGGGAACCAATAGGAATATCATGTTAGAATCCCAGAATCCTCCTCACCTCTCCGGTCAGGTCTGTGTTTTATTAATAGAGATAAGAGTGATGTCATGTGACCTCCCAGAATCCTCCTCACTTTTCCGGTCAGGTCTGTGTTTTATTAATAGAGATAAGAGTGATGTCATGTGACCTCCCAGAATCCTCCTCACCTCTCTGGTCAGGTCTGTGTTTTATTAATAGAGATAAGAGTGATGTCATGTGACCTCCCAGAATCCTCCTCACCTCTCCGGTCAGGTCTGTGTTTTATTAATAGAGATAAGAGTGATGTCATGTGACCTCCCAGAATCCTCCTCACCTCTCCGGTCAGCAGGTAGATGATCTCCAGGGTGAGGTTTAGTATCTTCCCAGTCATGTGACTCCGATCCTCCTCCATCTTTGGTGATGTGGTCATGTCATCCATGAAGGTTTCCCTGTAGACGGATAGAGGAGAATTACCTGGACTATTTTTGCTTTGTTTTAGATCTGCAGACAAGGGATGATAAATAGGATTTAGCTGTTACCTTTGGAGGGTAGTAGAGGCGCTACTGTCAGCTGTGGAGAACCTCTACCCTGTATTTGAATATGGTTGTCTTTATTATATAAGCTTTGTTTAGGAAGAAAGAGGGAAAAAACAATTATATCGGCTGGAGATAAAAGACGTCACAATGACTATGGAGGAAGAGGACGGACATGACGGGGGGGTTACTGGGTGTAAATAGAAAATAAGATCTTATTACCTCCTCTGCTGCCACTTCCAGCAATGTTTCCTCTCTACTTCCTGTTTACTTCTGACATCACTTCCTGTCAAACTTCCATAGAGACTTCCTATCTGGATAGAAGTAAGATCACCACCATGTGTCGCTCAGAGGACCTGCAGCTCCAAGAAACCTCTCATAGTGTAAACATGGCCTTGTGCTGTGTGTTTTAGCATTTTGAATTGTTTGTCTTGCCATTTTTGCCCCTTACATACTGTATATTTTGGTCTGTCCACATATAATCCACTGAAGAGATGTGGTAGAACTTTGAAGAAGGCCCAACTCTGTTGTGCCTGGTGAGCCTTACGTCACTGAGAAGTCCATGTTGTGCTCTTCATGACCTTCCCTGTGTGGAGGAACTTCTCATTTTAAGAGTGACCATCACATACAACCGCTAAGATGGCACTTCTACAGATATCCTCCAAAATGATGTCAGCACACAGACAACCCAACAAAGACACAGGAAGAAGGGCTTCTGAGTAGAAATGAGCTTGAGCGTGTATCTGTGGTGGTGAGTCCTTGCAGATTGCCAACTTGGGGTTCCCCAGGGCGTGGGGTCTAAGCCCCCGTACACACGATCGGAAAATCCGTCGGATTTTTTTCCGACGGACTTTGTCCGAAACTGGTGTTGCATACACACGGTCGGACAAAGTTATCGAAAAATCCGATCATTCTGAACGTGATGACGTTCGTCCGTTACGACGGGACTACGTTCACGTTAGTAGCCAATAGCTTTGGTCTCGTAATTTGATCTGAGCATGCGTGGCACTTTGTCCGTCGGAATTCTCGACACACGATCGGAAAAAGTCCTATAGGATTTTGTTGTTGGAAAATTTGAGATCCTGCTCAATTGACAATTTTTTCCGACACTGGTGTTACATACACACGGTCGGACAAAGTTATCGGAAAATCCGATCATTCTGAACGTGGTGACGTTCGTTGCGTACGATGGAACTACGTAGAGGCTAGTAGCCAATAGCTTTGGTCTCGTAATTTGTTTTGAGCATGCGTGGCACTTTGTCCGTCGGAATTCGCTACACACGATCGGAAAAAGTCCGATAGGACTTTGTTGTCGGAAAAATTGAGAGCAGGATCTCAAATTTTTTTCCGTCGGAAATTCAGACGGAAAAAGGCAGATGGAGCCCACACACGGGTGGATTTTCCGACAACATGGTCTGTTCATTTCCGTTGATTCGCAACGATTCGTAATTTCGTAAGTAGTCGATGTTCGTATTCGGACTCGTTCGTATTTTCGTAAGAGTTATTTTTTCGTTGATTCGCATTTCCATTAGTCTAATTTTCGTTTATTCGAAATTCGTATTTTCGTTATATTTCGTATTCGGACGCGTTCGTATTTTCGGAAGATCTATATTTTCGTTGATTTGAAATGATTCGTATTTCCGTTAATCTCATTTTCGTTGATTCGAAATTCTTTTTTTCGTAGATTTAATTACATTCGTACTTTCATGGGATTGATTTATTCGCACTTTCGTAACATTGTTTTCGTAGATTCTTAATCGGCGCATAATTCATAATTTTATGTAATGTGTATGCTATTTATATGTTTAAGAAACAAAGAATTTCTCTCTCACAAGTCAGAACTTAACTCAAAAATCCACCAAAACACAGAGCCTCCGACCCAACCACACCCTATCTGGACTCTGGATGGAATATTTCAGAATCAGAACTAACATTCGTTCTTTCGATTTCTCGATCAGCAGAATTTTCATTATTTCGTATTTTCGTTGTTTTGATTTCCTTTTTTCCGAATATTCGTAATTTCGATTTTTCGTTCATTTCGATTTTCGTTATTTTTGAATCTTTGTTCGGTATTTTCGTTGTTTCTGTTTTCGTTTTTCGGATTTTCATTCTTTCGTAGTTTCGTTGTTTCTAATTTAATTATTTCCGATCGTGTGTACGGGGCATAATTCTCAGCGTGCCTCTTCACCCTGAGTCCCTGACGGTGGGGATGTACTTGCAGTAAGCTGGAATCAGGTCGTGGCCCCTAGGTACGTCCAACTAAGGATACGGAGACCACGTACAAGCAGCAGGAAATCCAGGAGACAAGCCGAGGTCAGGACAGTCAGCAAACAAGCTGGTGAACAATTCCTGGGTCGGTACACGAGTTATCAGGCACAGGGTACACAAGTGACATGCGAACGGGAGCTCAGAGAACTGTGAAGTTGCTCAGGCAATGTGGGTTACACTAAGCATGTCTTATATAGGCAAGCAAACTAGAAGGCGGGCCAGGAAGTGATGGAAGAAAAGGAAATAAAAGTCCACAGAATGGCAGGCGACACCCATAGGTTTGCACGGCCAAAGCACACATGTGAAAGGCATCAGGGTAGAGGAAGCACTGCAGCAAGGAGGTAAGTACACAAGCAAGAAAATACAGGCTAACTTGTGTGACAGTACAGTACCCCCCCCCCCCTCCTTCTTACGTGGTCTCCCCACTTGTTTAGGGCCAGGCTTGAGAGGAGACTTTCACTAAAACGAGGGGCAGAAACATCAGTAGAAGGAATCCAACACCTCTCCTCTGGACCATATCCCTCCCTGTCAATTAGATACAAAAGCCTCCCCCTGGAGAATTTGGAATCCAAGATTTTCTTGATTTCATACTGATCCGAGGTACTGACTGTTGGAGAAGGATGACCAAGAGGACGAGAAAACCTATTGATGAGGTACGGTCTCGGGAGAGAAACATGGAAAACATTAGGGATCCTTAGATGTGAAGGAAGACGAAGCTTGAAAGTGAAAGGGTTAACCCGGCAGAGAATAGTAAAAGGGACCAATCAAACGAGGAGCAAATTTTTTATAGAGGGTACTCTAAGAAGGATATTCTTGGTAGAGAGCCAAACCTTGTTCCCGGGACAAAATTTCTCACGCGGCGATGAAGATCTGCAGCTGCTTTGTACTTTAACCACTTTCAGTCCCGGACCAATTGGCAGCCAAAGGACCAGGCCCCTTTTTGCCATTCGGCACTGCGTCGCTTTAACTGACAATTGCGCGGGTGTGCGACGTGGCTCCCAAACAAAATTGGCGTCCTTTTTTTCCCACAAATAGCGCTTTCTTTTGGTGGTATTTGATCGCCCCTGCGGTTTTTATTTTTTGCGCTATAAACAAAAATAGAGCGACAATTTTGAAAAAAATGCAATATTTTTTACTTTTTGCTATAATAAATATCCCCAAAAAATATATAAAAAAACATTTTTTTTTCCTCAGTTCAGGCCGATACGTATTCTTCTACATATTTTTGGTAAAAAAATTATTGATTGGTTTGCGCAAAAGTTATAGCGTTTACAAAATAGGGGATAGTTTTATAGCATTTTTATTTTTTTTTTTACTAGTAATGGCGGCAATCAGCGATTTTTATTGTGACTGCGACATTATGGCGGACACATCGGACATTTTTGACACATTTTTGGGACCATTGTCATTTATACAGCAATCAATGCTATTTAAATGCATTGATTCCTGTATAAATGACAGTTAGTAGTGAAAGAGTTAACCACTAGGGGGAGGGGAGGGGTTATGGGCTGTGACGTGTGTGTGTGTTTTTTTACATTAGGGGGCGGGGGCTGACGTCATTGATCGGCTTTCCCGATGACCGGGAACAGCCAATCAATGACATGCAGAGTAGGAAGCGCGGGGAGAGGTTTGTTTACACAGACCTCTCCCCGTTCTTCAGCTCCGTGACCCGATCGCGGGACACCATCGGCGATCGGGCCCGCTGGTCCCGCGGCCGGGGTCACGGAGCTCCCGACCGGGTCGCTGGCGGCGCGCGCGCGACCCACGGGCAGGCATTTAAAGGGCCACGTATATATACGTGATTTTGCCTGCCCGTGCCATTCTGCTCACGTATATCTGCGTGAGGCGGTCGGGAAGCGGTTAAAGCTGCCAGATGTGAATTCTTGGAAACATCTGCTCAGATAAAATAGAATAGAAGGATGGTGACCATACACCATGAAAAGGAAGACTCACTAGTGCTGGCATTTGCATGGTTATTGAGGGCAAACTCTGCCCAGAGTAAAAGGTCTACCCAATCATCCCGATGGGCAGAAATGAAAGCACGAAGATACCATTAAACATTGTAAGGTCTCAGGCAGGGAGCTAGTAGTGTTTTTGTAGAGGATCACAGCTTCGGACTTATATACATACTATGTAGTGAAGTGGTTACACCTTATGGCAAATTACAGATAAAGGAACGAAGGTTTGTTGAAGGATTAGTTGGGGTTTATATACAGCCATAACTTAGGTATCAGGAGGGTCAGCAAGGCATTAGCAGTTCAGAAGTCCAAGGTTTATGCAGTTCGGGTATACTTGCAGTGAGTTGCGTTATGCTGATGGGGACACTCCGTAGGTCTGGAGAGATGGTGGTGAAGCGTTCATTGCCCCAAAGCGAAGAGAAGTAAGTGGGGGCTCTGTCCGGCCCAAATGAAGAGGATGAAGTGGGGGCTCTGTCCGGCCCAAACGAAGAGGATGAAGTGGGGCTCTATCTGACCCAAACGAAGAGGATAAAGTGGGGGCTATGTCCGGCCCAAACGAAGAGGATGAAGTGGGGGCTCTGTCTGGCCCAAACGAAGAGGATAAAGTGGGGGCTCTGTCCGGCCCTAAAGAAGAGGATGAAGTGGGGGCTCTGTCCGGCCCAAACGAATAGGATGAAGTGGGGCCTCTGTCTGGCCCAAACGAAGAGGAGGAAGTGGGGCTCTGTCTGGGCCAAACGAAGAGGAGGAAGTGGGGCTCTATCTGGCCCAAACGAAGAGGATGAAGTGGGGCTCTGTCCGGCCCAAACAAAGAGGATGAAGTGGGGCTCTGTCCGGCCAAACGAAGAGGAGGAACTGGGGCTCTATCTGGCCCAAACGAAGAGGATGAAGTGGGGCTCTGTCCGGGCCAAATGAAGAGGATGAAGTGGGGCTCTATCTGGCCCAAACGAAGAGGATGAAGTGGGGCTCTATCCGGCCCAAACGAAGAGGAGGAAGTGGGGCTCTAACCAGCCCAAACGAAGAGGATGAAGTGGGGCTCTGTCCAGGCCAAACGAAGAGGAGGAAGTGGGGCTCTGTCCGGCCCAAACAAAGAGGAGGAAGTTGGGCTCTGTCTGGCCCAAACGAAGAGGATGAAGTGGGGCTCTGTCCGGCCCAAACGAAGAGGATGAAGTGGGGGCTCTGTCCGGCCCAAACGAAGAGGATGAAGTGGGGCTCTGTCCAGGCCAAACGAAGAGGAGGAAGTGGGGCTCTATCTGGCCCAAATGAAGAGGAGGAAGTGGGGCTCTGTCTGGCCCAAACGAAGAGGAGGAAGTGGGGCTCTAACCAGCCCAAATGAAGAGGAGGAAGTGGGGCTCTGTCCGGGCCAAATGAAGAGGATGAAGTGGGGCTCTATCTGGCCCAAACAAAGAGGATGAAGTGGGGCTCTGTCCGGTCCAAACTTGGAGAAGTAAGCAGCAACCTGTGGCTGCTGCACTAGGCCTGGTAACAGGTTCCTAGCACCAACGGTGAGTCATTGGCGACAGCTGTTTAAATAGGAACAAGAGGAGGTATAAGGTGATGTGGCTGAGGCCTCATCAATGTGCTGAGGGGATAGTGGAGATGACTGAGCCCCCAATGGATGAATCAGACATTACAAACATTCTGGTTGACCCTTTGAGTTTGCCCATTTGACTGCAGATGAAAGGCTGAGGAGAAATCCAACTTCAGTCCAAGGATGTGGCCAGAGACCTCCAGAAGCGGGCTGTAAATTGAACCCCTCTATCAGAGACGACATGCAAGGGCATACCATGAAGGCAAAATATCTCCTTAATGAAGATCGAAGCCAAAGTGACAGCAGAAGGTAGTCCTGGAGGTGGAGTTAAGTGACACAATTTAGACCTGTCCACAACCACTCAGATAACGGTGGAGCCTGCTGAGGGGGGTATTTCAGAGATAAAGTCCATGGAGATGCAAAACCAAGGCACATTTGGAACAGGTAGAGGTAAAAGGAGACCTGCTGGAGCACATGTGGAGTACTTAGACTGCAAGCAAATGGAGCATGCCTAGACATATTCTTCAACATTCTTCCGAAATGGGGTCCACTAGTAATAACGCTGCAGGAAGGCACAGTTACATTGCACACCAGGATGTCCTGAGCGTTTAGAGTTATGTGCCCATTTGAGAAGCGTGGAGTGAAGGGAGGGCACCACAAAGGTCTTTACAGGTGGGATACGTGATGACTGAAAATGGGTGGAGGCCAGGATACGATGGGCAGAAATAATAGGTTCCGGTTCAACATGACACGCAGAGTCAGCAATGTCAAATGACCTGGACAAGGCATCGGGACGGGCATTTTTAGAACTGAGCTGGAAGGAGATGTTACATTTAAACCTGGCAAAAAGAGCCCATCATACTTGTGTAGCGGTGACACTTTTCCAAAGTGTTCGCTATATGTGAAATTTAGTTTTTTTCCTCAGAACAGTAATGTGGTTCTGAGGGTTAATTGTGCAGGTTTTTCAGACCCTGAAGCAGAAGTATCACCTGCCTCAATCCTTTCTCTTTAGGTACTGGCAACTGAAGCATGCCATCACCTCGCAGTTCCCGGAAAAGATTACCCTTGAACCTGACTCCAAAGAAAGACTGCTTGGCTCCGCGGTTATGGGGAAGCCCCTCTCCTCTCTGTACTTCTACCTTACGGCGGCTCATGACACTAATACGACGACACTCTTCCATAAGTGGAAGGCTGACATTCCCGACCTCACGGAAGAAACCTGGGAGGACCTAGTCTCCACTTACATCCCGTCCATGATTGCGTCCAGGGACCGCTTTATCCAACTAAAGTTCCTGCATAGGGCATATTATACCCCGCAGAGACTTGCCAAGATTTATCCCTCCCTGGACCCACTGTGTACGCGATGTAACCAAGCCAGTGGCTCCTTTCTTCACATGGTATGGACCTGCCCGAGGATCCAGCCTTATTGGAGGGCGGTGGCCGACACTGTGGGGAAAATAGCTGGTCTAGGCCTCATGCTGGACCCCCTGTTCTTCCTGCTTAGTCACCTCGGAGATGTGGAGGGGGATAGATACACCAAACTGTGCATAACTTTTCTACTGTTCTATGCCAGACAAGAGATCCTTTTGCGTTGGAGGGGTACTGAGGTGCCCACTGGGGCCACTTGGGAATCCACTGTGAATAGAGTGCTGCCACTTTACAAAATTACATACGAAAGCAGAAATTGTCCTGCTAAATTTACTAGAGTGTGGTCTGCATGGATGGATGGAGGAGGGGAGGGTCCTCCCAGCCCTTAATGGTCACTTGTTGCTATCGGGAAGCAAGACTGCCTGATTTGGGTTGTGCACCTCCCCTCCCTCCCTGACCCCTTTCCCTGCTCTCTCCCGCCCCCCTCCTCCCCCCCTCTTTTCCTCTCCTCTTTCCTTCTTCCTTTCCCTTTCCCTGCCTCCCCCCCCCCCTCTAGGGTGTTAGGGATCTAACACTATTACGCATGCTATCCACCTGTTTCTAATGAGCAATGCGAAACCTAATGACGTGCTACACTGTACATCCTCTGTATGTTCTATCTGCATACTTGAAACGTTGATACTCTGTTTTGTTCTTTCTTGACCAATGTATACGATCTGTCAATGCCTTGTATTTACTTGTTATTTTCGAAATAAAAAAACTTTACTGTTAAAAAATATTGTGCTGGTTAACTTTGGCATCAGTTTGGCTGGGCTGTACTAGGGTTCTGCCTGGTCATGGGTACAGTGAGGTACACATGACAGGCCCAGAACCAGGCCTGGTTGGACGTTTTGAGTGTCAACATTCCCCGGAGCCAATCAGTGGGTGCATCTGGCCCTGCTGAGGAGTCTGGGGAAGGGTACTTAAGGTGATGAAGTCACGTGTTCGGGGTTCGGCCATAGCTGCCTGTTCCTGAATCTGGACCGGGGTAACCCCTGCAAAGGGGTCCCGGGCCCGGGAGTGTTTGCCGTCCAGCAACATGGTCAAGTTGACTAGCCCTACAGACCCGCTTGGTCTGGGGCAAGGATCCATCTGTTCCCGAGTCTCGGAACCGGCTGGTCCGAGGCGCAGTAACTGAGGGAGGATTCAAGGTGTCCGGGTGCGCTCTCAACTTGGAGGGGCACCGCAGGTCGTGCAAGACACAGGGGGAGGACTCTTCGGAGAGGGCCAACAAGCTGGCATCCCAAGAAGTGCCTGGTTGCTGGGTTGTCAAGGACACTAACGAATCCGCAGTTTCACAGTACTGCCAAGGAGACAGAGAAAGTTCCAGGTACTGAGAAAAGGTTCCTATTCACTTTCGGTTGAGACTTTATTCTGTGTCAGAGACTTTACAAGTTCCCGGATTAAAGTGTTGACTGCCATAATCTCTGGCTAGAGATTTGTTCAGCTTTGAAGTGACCAGCTGCGAGTGGCTACTCTCTGGGTTTGCGTAAGAGACATTTCGATTGTCAGCAGTTCAAGGTGCCTGAGTTTCTTCACCCTTGCCCTCTGTTGCCATTCGAGACTGTGTTTGTTGGATGTTACCCCCTGCAAATAAAAAACTTTTTAAAAGGAATTTTATGGTGTCAGCGTCCGGAGTTGTTGGGTACTAACCCTGGGAACCCCTAGACATGGAAGAACAAGCCAAGCGGAGGTAACCGGTAAGCCTAAAAGTCAAGGCCGCCCCATCGAGGGTTATGGCCGCTACACTTGTCTGGGATTCAAACCTTGGGGCGGATTTCAGATACTGGAGGTTTTTATATCAGTATAAATTAGGATATCATGTGGAGATCCCTCCAGTAGATGTCACAATTTTTGCAGTCCCAGCTTGATAGCTTGATATTTGGAGAACAGCCCCCACTCCCAAGAATTAGGCATCTACCTCCGAGAAGAAAAGCTGGAGAATGTCAGGATGTATGAGGATAGATGCAGAGAGAAAGGCCATTTTGAGTTTGTGGAAAGCCTTGACTGCCTCAGAAGGACAAATTCTGGCATAAGCACCCTTCCGGGTCAAAGAAGTGATTGGGGCCACTGGAGGAATAATCAGGAATGAACTGGCCATAGAAACTGGTAAACCCCAAGAACTGCTGCATTAATTTCGGACCAGAAGGCAGAGGCCAGTTGGAGATTGCCTAAAGTTTGGCAGGATCTATAAGCAGTCCCGAAGATGTAGAAGAACTGTACATACTGTATGTGCTGACGATGAGTGTTCAAATCTGGAGAAAAGAGGAGTATGTCATCCAGATACACAATGACACAAACGTATAAGAGATCAGAAAAAATTTCATTACCAAATTTCTGGAATACGGCTCAGGCATTTATACAATCCAAAGGGCGTATAAAAGCTGTTGAAAGCTGTTTTCCATTTCTCACCCTAATCAAATTGTATGCTCCACGGAGGTCTAACTTAGTGAAAATTTTTGCATCTCGAAGCCTGTCAAAAAGTTCAGAAATCAAGAGTAGAGGGTACCCATTCTTAATGGTGATGGCATTGGAACCTCTATAATCAGTGCAGGGCTGGAGCTTACCATCCAAGCCAGCCCCATCAGGAGAACTAGACTTATGCTGCGTACACACGGTCAGAATTCTCGTCGGAAAAAGCTCTGATGGTTTTCCCGTCGGAATTCCGACGGAATTTCGCTCAAACTGTCTTGCCTACACACGGTCACACCAAATTCCGACGGTCAGTAACACAGCGGCATAAAACACGTTCGACAGCACTATAAAAGGGAAGTTTAATGCTTCCGAGCATGCATCAAATTGTTTCCGAGCATGCGTCAAATTGTTTCCGAGCATGCGTCGGAATTTTGCGTGTCGGAATTGCATACACACGATCGAAAAATCCGATAGAAAGGTTTTCCGTCGGAAAAATTGAGAACAGGCTCTCAATCCAAAGTCCGTCGGAAATTCTGACAGAAAAAGACCGATGGGCATACACACGGTCGGAAAATCAGTTGAAAAGCTCCCATCGGACTGTTTCCATCGGAAATTCCGACCGTGTGTACGCGGCATTACAGATAAATCCTTTCTGCAGATTTTTACGGATGTACTCAGACATGGCTTGAGTCTCAGGGATGGAGAGAGGGTAGACTCGACCTTAGGCGATGTAGTCCCAGGTTGGAGGCCAATTGCGTAATCGTAGGGATGATAAGAAGGCATACTGTCAGCAGCTTTTTTACAAAAAACATCTTGGAAGGCCTGATAATGCTGAGGGAGCATCGGAGAGGTAGTAACCTTTTCCACATGTACAAAGAAAGGTGGGCGCACCTTAGGGAGATAAGTCTAATGGCATTGCAACCCCCATGACAACACTTGGCCAGAGTTCCAATCCAGATAGGGTGAGTGTTTCTGCAACCACAGAAGTCCAAGAATGATGGGACTAGAAGACTTATGCCACGTACACACAATCTGACTTTTCGGCCAGACTCTCCGGCGGACACAATCCGCCGGACTTTCCAGCGGTGGTCCGCCGGACTTTCAGAACGTGCGGACTTGCCCACACACGCCCGGACTTTGGCGGAAGTCCGCAGGACTTTTGAAATGAACGGACTTGCCCCACACACGGAGTAAAGTCCGTTCATTTAGAACGTGACTCCAGGTAGACGGGACTAGCGAAGGAAGTCAATGCCGCCGCCTCGATCGCCGACATTGACACCTCGCTAGCCCCATCACCTGGTATGGATTTAAAGGGAAATCCCTACGCCGAAAAAACGGGGTGGGGGTCCCCCCCAGATCCATATCAGACCCTTATCCGAGCACGCAACCCGGCAGGTCAGGAAAGGGGGGTGGGGACGAGTGAGCGCCCCCCCCCCCTCCTGAGCCGTACCAGGCCGCGTGCCCTCAACATGGGGGGTGCCTTGGGGAAAGCACCTTCACCTTCACCCCATGTTGATGAGGACAAGGGCCTCTTCCCGACAACCCTGGCCATTGGTTGTCGGGGTCTGCGGGCGTGGGGCATATCGGAATCCGGGAGCCCCCTTTAATTAGGGGGCCCCCTGATCCCGGCCCCCCCCACCCTATGTGAATGAGTATGGGGTACAATGTACCCCTACCCATTCACCTAAGGGAAAATGTGTAAATAAAAACACAACACAAGTTTTTAAAATACTTTATTACACAGCTCTGGGGGTCTTCTTCCGTCTTGGGGGTCTTCTCGCCGGACTCCTCGCTATCTTCTGCTAGCTCTTTTACTAGCGGAGGAGCCCGGCTGGCTCCTTCGTCGCCGCCGCCTTCTGGGGGTCTTGTTCTGACTTCGGGGGTCCTGCCCCATGTAATGTCCTCTGTCATGTCCCCTGTCCCATGTAATGTCCTCTGTAATGTCCCCTGTCCCATGTAATGTGCTCTGTAATGTCCCCTGTCCCATGTAATGTGCTCTGCCCCATGTAGTGTCCCCTGTCATGAACCCTGCCCCATGTAATGTGCTCTGCCCCATGTAATGTCCCCTGTCCCATGTAATGTACTCTGCCCCATGTAATGTGGCCTGTCCTGTCCCCTGCCCCATGTAATGTACTCTGCCCCATGTAATGTCCCCTGTCCCATGTAATATCCCCTGTCATGTCCCCTGCCCCATGTAATGTGCTCTGCCCCATGTAATGTCCCCTGTCCTGTCCCCTGTCCCATGTAATGCGCTCTGCCCCATGTAATGTCCCCTGTCCTATGTAATGTGCTCTGCCCCATGTAGTGTCCCCTGCCCCATGTAATGTCCCCTGCCCCATGTAATGTGCTCTGCTCTGCCCCATGTAATGTCCCCTGTCCCATGTAATGTGCTCTGCCCCATGTAATGTACTCGGCCCCATGTAATGTCCCCTGTCCCATGTAATATCCCCTGTCATGTCCCCTGCCCCATGTAATGTGCTCTGCCCCATGTAATGTCCCCTGTCCTGTCCCCTGTAATGTGCTCTGCCCCATGTAGTGTCCCCTGCCCCATGTAATGTGCTCTGCTCTGCCCCATGTAATGTCCCCTGTCCCATGTAATGTGCTCTGCCCCATGTAGTGTCCCCTGCCCCATGTAATGTGCTCTGCCCCATGTAATGTGCTCTGTCCCATGTAATTTACTCTGCCCCATGTAATGTGCCCTGTCATGTCCCCTGTCCCATGTAATGTCCCCTGTCCCATGTAATGTGCCCTGCCCCATGTAATATCCCCTGAATGGGTCAGCTCTGCAGGAAAAGAAAGCACAAGTTTCACATTAAATAGGTACGTTTTCATATTTATTCTTTTATTTATTGCCATTTCTACAAATCATTTTTGTCTGACCACACCAATGTCCCGTGATCTGTAGATGTGAACATTATTTCCAGGATCCCTCGAAAGGTAAAAAGGTGGAGAAACACGGATCCAAACAGACGCAAGCTCATCTCAGCTTTAACCCGAGTCCAGAACTGAAATCTCTTCCATTAGAACTAAAGACAAAACTTTTCCTGGATAGAGTAAGGGAGAGTCATAAACCCTTTTCTGGATTGTTTTTTTTACCATCTCTGTCCCATTGGGAAGAGTTACCTTCACTTCCTGTCCCATAGCTGAAACAGGAAGTGACAAGAAATTCCTCCAAATTGAAGGTTGTCACCAGAACGAGTGTCCTCATTGGAAGATTTCCCCCTTTATTACCGTTCTGGTGACAACCCAATTTTGTTTTCATCTTCTTTAATTTTCAGTAACGGTCACCAAGATAAATAGAGAGGGCAAATCTCTCCAACGGGGGCACAGACGTCAATAAAAAAAAATAAAAAACTGTCGGGGGGTTGCCTTGAGTTACGTGTTACCTGAGTGGTCACCAGAACAGGAAGAGAGGGGAATCCATCCAGTGGGAATACTATTTCTGGTGGCCACCATGGATTTCCCTCACATTGAAGAGATTTCGCATCACTTTGTGTTGTGGCCACACGACAGGAAGTGAAGGGAAATGTCCCCACAGATTATATACAATATATTGTCAAAATTATTGGGACAACTGCCTTTACACGCACACAAACTTTAATGGCCTCCCAGTCTTAGTCCGTAGGGTTCAGTATTGAGTTGGCCCCGCCCTTTACAGCTTCCTCTACCACGGACCAAAGACATTTATTGCTGGCTGGACTATATAATTCTCTGTGCGCCAGAATTTATATATTTCTTATTTTTATACTACTAATGATACTGTTTTCCTCAGCAAATTCTTGGATGATAGTCCCTTATCCTCCCCTATAACAGTTTACATACTATCGATGTTAGACTGATTGGCCTGTAGATTCCAGGTATATACACTATATTACCAAATGTATCAGGACGCCTGCCTTTACACGCACATGAACTTTAATGGCATCCCAGTCTTAGTCCGTAGGGTTCAATATTAAGTTGGCCCACCCTTTGCTGCTATAACAACTTCAAATCTTTAATCAGATCTCCTCTACCACGGAAGACATTTATGGATTGTTTTTAAACCCTTATTATCCTGGTAATAGACATTTATTGCTGGCTGGACTATATAATCCTCTGGGCACCAGAATTTATATTTCCCTATATATTTCTTATTTGCATACTACTAATGATACTGTTTTCATCAGCAAATTCGTGGATGATAGTCCCTTATCCTCCCCTATAACAGTTTACATACTATCGATGTTAGACTGACTGGCCTGTAGATTCCAGGTATATACACTATATTACCAAATGTATCAGGACACCTTCCTTTACACGCACATGAACTTTAATGGTATCCCAGTCTTAGTCCGTAGGGTTTCAATATTGAGTTGGCCCACCCTTTGCAGCTATAACAACTTCAAATCCTTAATCAGATCTCCTCTACCACAGAAGACATTTATGGATTGTTTTTAAACCCTGATTATCCTGGTAATAGACATTTATTTCTGGCTGGACAATATAATTCTCTGGGCACCAGAATTTATATTTCCCTATATATATTTCTTATTTGTATACTACTAATGATACTGTTTTCATCAGCAAATTCTTGGATGATAGTCCCTTATCCTCCCCTATAACAGTTTACATACTATCGATGTTAGACTGACTGGCCTGTAGATTCCAGGCATATACACTATATTACCAAATGTATTGGGACACCTGCCTTTACACGCACATGAACTTTAATGGCCTCTCAGTCTTATGCCCCGTACACACGGTCGGAAATTCAGACGGAAAATGTCCGATCGGACCATGTTGTCGGAAAATCCGACCGTGTGTGGGCTCCATCAGACTTTTTTCGTCTGAATTTCCGACGGAAAAAAATTTGAGATCCTGCTCTCAAATTTTCCGACAACAGAATCCGATCGGACTTTTTCCGATCGTGTGTAGAGAATTCCGACGGACAAAGTGCCACGCATGCTCAGATAAAATTACGAGACCAAAGCTATTGGCTACTAGCCTCTACGTAGTTCCGTCGTACGCAACGAACGTCACCACGTTCAGAATGATCGGATTTTCCAACAAATTTGTCCGACCAGTGTCGGACAAAATCCGTCGGAAAAAATCCGACGGATTTTGTGGTCGGAATTTCCGACCGTGTATGTAGGGGGCATTAGTCCGTAGGGTTCAGTATTGAGTTGGCCCACCCTTTGCAGCTATAACAGCTTCAACTCTTTAATCAGATCTCCTCTACCACAGATCAAAGACATTTATGGATTGTTTTTTAACCCTGATTATTCTGGTAATAGACATTTATTGCTGGCTGGACAATATAATTCTCTGTGCGCCAGAATTTATATTTCCCTATATATATTTCTTATTTGTATACTACTAATGATACTGTTTTCATCAGCAAATTCTTGGATAATAGTCCTTTATCCTCCCCTCCAACAGTTTACATACTATCGATGTTAGACTGACCTGCCTGTATATTCCAGGTATATACACTATATTACCAAATGCATTGAGTTGTCTGCCTACTTTTAGGGACAGTATATTGACAGGATTGGCACCAGCTGATTGGCAAAAAGCCAACATGGTACCAATATATAAATACACGCACATGAACTTTAATGGAATCCCTGTCTTAGTCCGTAGGGTTCAATATTGAGTTGGCCCACCCTTTGCAACTATAACAGCTTCAACTCTTCTGGGAAGGCCATCCACAAGGTTTAGGAGTGTGTCTATGGGGATGTTTGACCATTCTTCCAGAAGTGCATTTGTGAGGTCAGACACTGATGTTGGGCGAGAAGGCCTGGCTCGCAGTCTCCGCTCTAATTCATCCCAAAGGTGTTCTATCGGGTTGGGGTCATGACTCTGTGAAGGCCAGTCAAGTTCCTCCACCCCAAACTCGCTCTCCCATGTCTTTATGGACCTTGCTTTGTGCACTGGTGGGCAGTCATGTTGGAACAGGAAGTGGCCGTCCCCAAACTGTTCCCACAAAGTTGGGAGCATGAAATTGTCCAAAAATGTCTTGGTATGCTGACGCCTTCAGAGTTCCCTTCGCTGGAACTAAGGGGCCAAGCCCAACCCCTAAAAAACAACCCGCACACCATAATCCCCCCTCCACCAAATGATTTAGACCAGTGCACAAAGCAAGGTCCATAAAGACATGGATGAGCGAGTTTGGGGTGGAGGAACTTGACTGGCCTGCACAGAGTCCTGACCTCAACCCGATAGAACAACCCGATAGAACTTTGGGATGAATGAGAGTGGAGACTGCGATCCAGAACCAGATCCAAATGCGCTTCTGGAAGAATGGTCAAACATCCCTATAGACACCCTTCTAAACCTTGTGGACAACCTTCCCAGAAGAGTTGAAGCTGTTATAGCTGCAAAGGGTGGGCCAACTCAATACTGAACCCTACGGACTAAGACTAGGGTGCCATTTAAGTTCATGTGCGTGTGAAGGCAGGTGTCCCAATACTTTTGACAATATAGTGTTTGCAGAACTATTATTTCCTTCAAGAGGGGCTTCAGTCGGGTTGGGGCTGAAGAGTGGGGAAACCAGTCAACAAGCAATTTCCACACTTTCTTCGGACAAAAGGAACAGTCTTTGAGCTTGTTTTTTTTTGTTTATTAGGGGTAATAACTTGGATGGGGAATAGGAATTATGGGAATGCCCAGCTTGATTGAAACAAATTATCAGAGACAACTTTCTCCCTATGTACAAGATCTTGAACTGTCCTCCTTTCCGGACACTGACGGTCTTTTAAGATGAAATGCAAAAGCCCCTTGAGGACTAGGACCCCTCAGTCCCTTTAGGAAGTAGCAACATCCAGGAGTATCTCCCACTTCTCTGTAGACACTGATCCCAGCTCTACTGTCTGCAGGACTACCAGCCCACCTGGCTGCCCCAAAGATCTCCCAGGGCAAGGGACAGGAAGGGCTAAACACAACCCTGCCCCCCTGAAAGACTTGTGAACCCCTGGGTGTTCTGATGTACTCACTCTGTGCCCCTTGTTCCAGCTGCTTCCTTTTGAATTGCACTGCTGTCAGGATCCTCCCAAGTCAGCCTGAGATCCAGCATGAAGAGCGAGCCCCCCCCCCCAGACTTAGGGGTCCCCTCCTAGGCCACCAACAGTCTCCTCAGCACTCCATCTTCCAGCCGACTCACCTGCTGGCATGACTCCATTATTAAGGGTGGCTTAGCCACCCTGCCAGGCGATTTGGCCAAGCATCCCTAAGAAAGCAGATCAACTTCTGCCCTCTAGCTTCTGGAAGTTTCTCCAAACTCCCAGAACTAGAGGGAGGCACCAGAGACCTGCTTCTGTGAGCCACCCAGCCTGACCTGCAGTAAACACTGACCTAGATTCAGACTCAAACTTACCACGGGTCATACAAATAAATGTACGTACTAGTAAGCTAGAGGGTGCTACATATGCAAAGATGATGACCGTCTAACTTTAATTCTTTCCCCAGTCATAGCCACACAAAAATGTTCACCTGTATGATATGAATGAAATCATAGAATTGAACAAATTTACTGGAGGCCTTGGTGAGCTAGGTGGGCTATCTGAGCTTTAGGCTCACAAATGTGTTGGCTATCTAGGCCTGGTCTTGGCAGCTGACTGGGCTGGGCCTGGGCTCAAGAGCTGGGTCAGCTAGCTGGGCTTGGGCTCAAGAGCTGGGTGGGCTAGTTGGTTAAGCTAACTGGGCTTGGCAGATGAGTGGACTAAATTAGCCTCAGCCTGGCAATCAAGTGGACTATCTGGGATTGGTCTTGACAGCTGAGTGAACAAGCTGTTCCTGGGCTCAAAAGCTGGGTGTGCTATCTAGGCCTGGGCTCAAGAGCTGGATGGGTTATCTAGGCCTGGGATCAAGAGCTGGTTGGCTAGCTGGGCCTGGGCCAATGCGTAAGCTAGCTAAGCCTCAGCCTGAAAACTGAGTAGGCTAGCCAGGCCTCGGCTCAAGAACTGGATGGACTATCTAGGCCTGGGATCAAGAGCTGGTTGGCTAGCTGGGCCTGGGCTCGGCCAATGCATAGGCCAGCTAAGCCTCAGCCTAAAAATTGAGTAGGCTATCCAGGTCTGGACTCAAGAGCTGGGTTGGCTAGCTGGACCTGGACTCAAGAGCTGGATGGGCTATCTAGGCCTGGAATCAGGAGCTGGTTGGCTAGCTGGGCCTCGGCCTGGGCTTGGCCAATGCATAATCTAGCTAAGCCTCAGCCTGAAAATTGAGTAGGCTATCTAGGCCTGGGCTCAAGAGCTGGATTGGTTATCTAGACCTGGGATCAAGAGCTGGTTGACTAGTTGGGCCTGGGCTTGGCCAATGCATAGGCCAGCTAAGCCTCAGCCTGAAAACTGAGTAGGCTATCCAGGCCTCGGCTCAAGAGCTGGATGGGTTATCTAGGCCTGGGATCAAGAGCTGGTTGGCTAGCTGGGCCTGGGCTCGGCCAATGCATAGGCCAGCTAAGCCTCAGCCTAAAAATTGAGTAAGCTATTTAGGCCTGGGATCAAGCGCTGGTTTGCTAGCTGGACCTGGCCAATGCGTAGGTTAGCTAAGCCTCAGCCTGAAAACTGAGTAGGCTATACAGGCCTCAGCTCAAGAGCTGGATGGGCTATCTAGGCCTGGACTCAAGAGCTGGGTTGGCTAGCTGGGCCTGGGCTCAAGAGTTGGGTTGGCTAGCTAGGCCTGGGCTCAAGAGCTGTGTGTGATAGCTGGGTCTGGGATCAAGAGCTGGTTGGGTAGCTGGGCCTGGGCTTGGCCAATGCGTAGGCTAGCTAAGCCTCAGCCTCAAAATTTAGTAGGCTATCTAGCCCTGGGCTCAAGAGCTGGATGGATTATCTAGGCCTGGGATCAAGAGCTGGATGGGATATCAAGGCCTGGGATCAAGAGCTAGATGGGCCAGCAAGGCCTGAGATCAAGAGCTGGTTGGCTAGCTGGGCCTGGGCTTGGCCAATGAGTAGGCTAGCTAAGCTTCAGCCTGAAAATTGACTAGGCTATCCAGGCCTGGGCTTAAGAGCTGGATGGGCTATCTAGGCCTGGGATCAAGAGCTGTGTGGGCTAGCTGGGCCTGGACTCAAGAGCTGGTTGGGTAGCTGGACCTGGGCTTGGTCAATGCATAAGTTAGCTAAGCCTCTGCCTGAAAATTGAGTAGGCTAACTAGGCCTGGACTCAAGAGCTGGATGGATTATCTAGGCCTGGGATCAAGAGCTGGTTGGGATATCTAGGCCTGGGATCAAGAGCTGGTTGGCTAGCTGGGCCTGGGCTCAAGAGCTGGGTGGGCTAGCTGGGCCTGGGATCAAGAGCTGGTTGGCTAGCCGGGCCTGGGCCTGGCCAATGCATAGGTTAGCTAAGCCTCTGCCTGAAAATTGAGTAGGCTAACTAGGCCTGGGCTCAAGAGCTGGATGGATTATCTAGGCCTGGGATCAAGAGCTGGATGGGATATCGAGGCCTGGGATCAAGAGCTAGATGGGCCAGCAAGGCCTGGGATCAAGAGATGGTTGGCTAGCTGGGCCTGGGCTTGGCCAATGAGTAGGCTAGCTAAGCCTCAGCCTGAAAATTGATTAGGCTACCCAGGCCTGGGCTTAAGAGCTGGATGGGCTATCTAGGCCTGGGATCAAGAGCTGGGTGTGCTAGCTGGGCCTGGGCTCAAGAGCTGGTTGGGTAGCTGGGCCTGGGCTTGGCCAATGCATAAGTTAGCTAAGCCTCTGCCTGAAAATTGAGTAGGCTAACTAGGCCTGGGCTCAAGAGCTGGATGGATTATCTAGGCCTGGGATCAAGAGCTGGATGGGATATCGAGGCCTGGGATCAAGAGCTAGATGGGCCAGCAAGGCCTGGGATCAAGAGCTGGTTGGCCAGCTGGGACTGGGCTTGGCCAATGAGTAGGCTAGCTAAGCCTCAGCCTGAAAATTGATTAGGCTATCTAGGCCTGGGACCAAGAGCTGGGTTGGCTAGCTGGGCATGGGCTCAAGAGCTGGGTTTGCTAGCTGGGCCTGGGATCAAGAGCTTGTTGGGTAGCTGGGCCTAGGCTTGGCCAATGCAAAGGTTAGCTAAGCCTCTGCCTGAAAATTGAGTAGGCTAACTAGGCCTGGACTCAAGAGCTGAATGGATTATCTAGGCCTGGGATCAAGAGCTGGATGGGATATCTAGGCCTGGGATCAAGAGCTGGATGGGATATCTAGGCCTGGGATCAAGAGCTGGATGGGATATCTAGGCCTGGGATCAAGAGCTGGTTGGCTAGCTGGGCCTGGGCTCAGCCAATGCGTAGGCCAGCTAAGCCTCAGCCTGAAATTAATCTACCCAGGCCTGGACTCAAGAGCTGGATGGGCTAGCTAGGTCTGGGATCAAGAGCTGGGTGTACTAGCTGGGTCTGGGCTCAAGAGCTGGTTGGCTAGCCGGGCCTGGACTTGGCCAATGCGTAAGCTAGCTAAGCCTCAGCCTGAAAATTGAGTAGGCTATCTAGGCCTGGTCAAAAGCACTGGATGGGCTAGCTGGACCCTTATGCATGAAAGACTAGAGGACGGCACAGCCATGGGTTGTTATCAAGGTGAGCTTATTCCCAGTGTGGGATCTCCGCTATACGGCAAAATATGATTCATGTAGATGACATTTCCCGCACTCAGGACACTAATGCAACTCGAGGGTTGTGCGGGTTCTGTGATGTTTGGTAAGACAAGGCTTCCATGAAAAACATTTCTCTCACTCACAGCTCCTCCCTTTATGAGATTTTTGATGTCTGACAAGTTCAGATTTCCGTACATAACACTTCCCGCACTCAGGGCAGGAAAACAGTTTATCCCATTTGTGGCAGGTCTGATGCTCAGCGAGATGGGACTTCCGGGAAAAACATTTTCTACACTCAGGGCAGGAATACGGCTTCTCACCCATGTGCAACCTCTCGTGCCTGGTAAGACTATTCTTATCTGAAAAACATTTCCCGCACTCAAGGCAGGAATACGGCCTCTCCCCCGTGTGAGATCTGAGATGTATAACAAGGTCTGATTTCTGTGTATAATATTTTCCACACTCAGGACAGGAATACATGTTCTCTCCCGTGTGAGCTCTCTGATGTCTGGAAAGACAGTACTTCCTTGAAAAACGTTTCCCACACTCAGGACAGAAAAAGGGCTTCTCCCCCGCTTGAGATTTGCGACGTGCGACACGTTCTGATTTATAAAGAAAAGTTTTCTTGCATTGCCAGGAATGTAACTCATTTCCTGTGTGAGATCTCCTATGAGCAGAAAGGCTTAATTCACAGCTAAAACTTTCCCCACATTCAGGACAGGGAAATGTCTCCTCCCCCTGAACCCCGGCCCCACCCCTCACAGTACGAGGTTGCTCAGAGTCGGAGGGATTCCATGGTCTATCCACACTGTGAAGTCCACCATCCATAGTGGAGCTCATCGTCTTTTCTCCTCCACAATCTCCTGTGATGTCCTCATCTTCCATTCTACAACCTGGAGATAAAGTGAGACTATCCTTTGAGGGTTTCTCCATGGCGTGTCCTGGAAAAATATAAAAACATCATCAATAGATATGAGAGGGTTAGTTCACTTCTGTGACAGAACCCACTGTCACTGTGTGTTTTGGAGGGGGTTGTGGGCTCATCTCCTACCCACAGACTATGGCCCAGCAGAGAACATGAGGTTTGGAGGGCTATTTGCCATCTCCCACCACCTGGAGAAGATACCACCTCCAGACATTTGTGTCCAGAGTCGCCTGTTCATCGGAACCGGGTGAATGTGGTATCTGTGGCTGGGCTTGTGGAGTCGTTCCTGGCTACCTAAACCTATTGGCCCGGCTGGGCTAAATATATACTTTTATTCCACAATTAATGTACTTTTAGCTTATAAAGACATATACAAAATGGCACTGATATAAGGTAATGTAATGCTGCATCCCTTCCCCCCCCCCCTCTTGTTGCCGTGTTTAATTGTGTTGGGTCAAGGGATGTAGACAAAAGGTTTGCACTGGAGACACATCTCAGCAGGGGATCTGTTAGGAGGGGCTGCCTGCTTATCATAATCCCTTCATGGGTTTCAACTGAAGCTGTTTGAATATACAAGTGTTGAGTTTCCATTGGTTCTTCCTTGTCCCCTACCCCCTCTATGACAAGGCTAAGGGGGGTGTCCCCAACTGTGTTTAAAGTGTATTTTTAAAACTTAATAAACAGTTTATGCTCTGGATGTTTAACCCTCAACACCTGTGTGGCTTGTCTCGTGATTGAGGGGTTAAGGGCTGGTTATGGCGAATCTGCAGGCTGCGGGTGCGTTTGGAGGACAAGATCCCATCTGGATCAGGTAGATATGAGTGAGGAGATGTTCTCTGTGGAGGTCCCAACCAGCTGGGACTCTCCCCCCTCTTCAGTCCTTTGGTCCTCCTCCCAGATCACTTCTACATTTACACAGCCTTGTCAGAAGAGCAGGAACCAATGGGGGACTGGGAGGTCCATGCTCTTTACACAACCACAAGCCTAGGCACTGGGTCATGTGATCTCTGATAAACAAGAGGGTCAAAGTTCAGACTTGCAGATTCTTTACCATAGAACAAGTGACCATAGGCCTAGGCTTCTGGTGATCTGTTCCTCAGTGAGCAGTAACAGAGCAGAGATAAGAGAAGAATATATTATGGGTCACCTGTGCTGATCTCTGTAGGAGTGTCCTCCTCTATGAATGTCCTCGTCATTCCAGCCTCCTCCGTATATTGCTGATCATCCCTCACATACGTCTCTTCTACTTCACCCTCAACTTTCACGTTCATCAGATCTTCACCCTAAACCAAGAGAATGGCAGAAAATAACATCTGTAACATAGAAGTATTTATGATGTGAGATCACATAGAAAATATCATCTTGTAGAGTCCACACATCGTCTCCACATGTCAGAGTGTCCAATCACTTTATGTTCCCGACCCTCAATTCCACCTACCTGATGATGGTGGGGGATGGTGTGACCTTCCTGTGTGGAATACAGAGGACGGGGACATCTCTCTGGTGGGTTCCTGGTATTAGGTAGTTCCAACAGAATATCCTCATAGAGATCCTTGTGTCCTTCAAAAAGTTCCTTTATCACACCGTACTCCTCATCCTCCACTTTATACTCTTCTTTAACGATATTACAGTCCCAGAGATTTCCATTCTAAATATATAATAAACCAAGTGTTGTAACAAATAAGGCTGTCTATAAATTACAACTGCCAATAACTGTTAATAATTTACCTGATTATAGTGAGGAAAGGTATGATTTTCAAGTGTGGAATCCCGAGAATACAGAGGATGTGGACATCTCTCTGGTGGGTTCCTGGTATTAGGTGGCTCCATCATATCCTTGTTTCCTTCTGAAAACTCCTCCATCACTCCATACTCTTCTTTAACAACAATATTATGATCCCCAAGGTTTCCACTCTAAATATATAAGACAATGATTGTAAAAAATATGCTTGTGCATAAATTATAACTACCAATAATTGTTCCTCATCTACCTGATGATGGTGGGGGATGGTGTGACCTTCCTGTGTGGAATCCCGGGAATCCAGAGGACGTGGACATCTCTCTGGTGGGTTCCCATTACTGGATCCATCTGTAGGAAACACACACACTGACTGAATACATTGTTTCTATGTGTTTATCAGATGATGGGGGATCTAGGTGGAGCCTCCGTACTGCTCTCCTTTACAATAAAGTCTCCTCTTACCCGGTGATGTGAGGGGCGGCTGATTGTCCATCATGACGTCCTTGTAGAGATCCTTGTGTCCTTCTAAATACTCCCACTCCTCCATGGAGAAATAGACAGTGACATCCTGACACCTTATAGGAACCTGACACACACAATGATACAGTCACCATCCAGACACATCCCTTGTCTGTTACTGGATAATGTCCCAGAATTCCCAGAATCCTCCTCACCTCTCCTGTCAGCAGCTCCATCATCTTCTTGGTGACTTCTAGAATCTTCTCCATGTTGTGTCTCTCAGGTTTTAGGGAGTCACATGGAGGCACTGTGATGGTCATATGATCACCTGACTTCACAAGAGGAAATCTCTGTATTGAGGAACCAATAGGAATATCATGTTAGATTCCCAGAATCCTCCTCACCTCTCCGGTCAGGTCTGTGTTTTATTAATAGAGATAAGAGTGATGTCATGTGACCTCCCAGAATCCTCCTCACCTCGCCGGTCAGGTCTGTGTTTTTATTAATAGAGATAAGAGTGATGTCATGTGACCTCCCAGAATCCACCTCACCTTTCCGGTCAGGTCTGTGTTTTATTAATAAAGATAAGAGTGATGTCATGTGACCTCCCAGAATCCTCCTCACCTCTCCGGTCAGCAGGTAGATGATCTCCAGGGTGAGGTTTAGTATCCTCTCGGTCATGTGACTCGGGTCCTCCTCCATCCCCATGGGTCGTCTGATCTATGCGGGTTTCTCTGTAGACGGATAGCGTAGAATTATCTGGACTGTATTGGTTGTACATTATTAGGATGGGGATATAAGGGGTTAATAGTTGGGCTACCCCCGGTGGGAATTGGCACATGTAGGTTGGGTTACTTGGTGTTTGTCGTGTTTCTTGTCCCCAGCAAACCTGTTATATTTTATCCAAGATAAGCCAGATCAAAAATTACACTTCCTGTTTTATCTCTAAATAATTTTTTCTTAGTTTTCAATCTGCAGACAAGGTACAATCAATAGGATCTTTCCCTAATTGTTTACTGTTTATCTTAGTTCAGAAGCTATAATTATCAGCTGTGGATGTGACTACGTATGTCCTTTATTTTAAAAGCTTTGAGAAAAAAAGGAGGGAAAACACCATTCTATCTGCTGGAGATAAAAGACGTCACAGTGACTATGGAGGAAGAGGACGGACATGACGGAGGGGGGTTACTGGGTGTAAATATAAAATAAGATCTTATTACCGTATCTGCTGCCAGTTTCAGCAATGTCTTCTCTCTACTTCCTCCCGACTCACCTCTCACCCGGAACTTCCTGTCTGTACCTGACGTCACTTCCTGTCCAACTTCCACAAAAGACTTCCTATCTGGATGGAAGTGAGAAGATCACCACCATGTGGCGCTCAGAGGATCTGCAGCCCCGATAAGCGCCTCGTAGTGTAAACATGGCCTTGTGCTCAGTGTTGCCAACCCCCTGAAATTTAATTTACTGGCACGATTGGCAAACGGCACCAATTTTTTACTGGCAAAAATCTTGAAATTTACTGGCAGAGCCTCTTTTTTTTTACAGACTCTGAAAAAAAGTACCTAAAATGACCGTTTTCACTGCTAAACAGTGCAAATATCAATATTTAAACTATAAACATATAGCTAGTGCTATTAGCAACATGTTTGAGTTAAACAAAGGTAAAAAAACAACTTTCTCCATTTACATGAAGGTCAGGTTACTACAACCCAGCCAACACAGAGCCCCCCCTTACATCAGATTCTACAGAATTCCCCCTTACAGTGAAACAGAACTCTTATGTAGAGGTGAACGCTGCAGATCATGATCTAAGGGGGAACTCTGTGACCAGAGACCACCTTCCGCAACGTGACTAGACTAAGGTAAGGGGGGAGGGGGTGGTTTTACTAATATAAGGGGGAACCTTTGTATCAGTGCCCCCTTACATTATTGTATTCACTCCCCCCTTACATCAGCAACCCCCCTCAGACTGGCCTGGCGGCACTGTCACTAGCCTCCGCTCAGGTGCACCGTGCAGGGCTCAGTCAGACGGCTCCAGCTTGGCGGCTCTGGTTTTATCCTTTAGTCTCCTCTCCACAGTCCACACACGTCTGATTTCTCTCATGACCCCCCATCCCGGCAGTGTTCCCACCCTTGACTCCTCTCCAAACCCCAAACTCCCCCTCAGAGACTGCAGACATGATACAAGAGATGGTCAGATGCTGCAGAGATGATACAGGAGGTGGAGGACAGAAGCTACGGACATGTTACAGGAGGTGGGGGACGGAGGCTGTGGACATGGTACAGGAGGTATGAGGACAGAGGCTGTGGACATGGTATGGGAGGTGGAGGACAGAGGCTGCGGACATGGTACAGGAGGTGGAGAACAGAGGCTGCGGTCATGGTATAGGAGGTGGAGGACAGAGGCTGCGGACATGGTACAGGAGGTGGAGAACAGAGGCTGCGGACATGGTATAGGAGGTGGAGGACAGAGGCAGAGGACATGGTACAGGAGGTGGAGGACAGAGGCTGCGGATATGGTACAGGAGTTGGAGGACAGAGGCTGCGGATATGGTACGGGAGGTGGAGGACAGAGGCTGCGGACATGGTACAGGAGGTGGAGGACAGAGGCTGCGGACATGGTACAGGAGGTGGAGGACAGAGGCTGCGGACATGGTATAGGAGGTGGAGGACAGAGGCGGCGGACATGGTACAGGAGGTGGAGGACAGAGACTGTGGACATGGTACAGGAGGTGGAGGACAGAGGGACTGCAGAGGCGGCGGACATGGTACAGGAGGTGGAGGACAGAGGCATGGCGGACATGGTACATGGGAGGTGGAGGACAGAGGCTGCATGGACATGGACAGAGACGGCGGACATGGTACAGAGGTGGAGGACAGAGGCTGCGGACATGGTACAGGAGGTGGAGGACAGAGGCTGTGGACATGGTACGGGAGGTGGAGGACAGAGACTGCTGTGGACATGGTACAGGAGGTGGAGGAGGTGGAGGACAGAGGCTGCGGACATGGTACGGGAGGTGGAGGACATGGACACATGGAGGGAGGCTGCGAGGACAGAGGCTGCGGACATGGTACAGGAGGTTGAGGACAGAGGCTGTGGACACGGTACAGGAGGTGGAGGACAGAGGCTGCGGATATGGTACAGGAGTTGGAGGACATAGGCTGCGGACATGGTACAGGAGGTTGAGGACAGAGGCTGTGGACATGGTACAGGAGGTTGAGGACAGAGGCTGCGGACATGGTACAGGAGGTTGAGGACAGAGGCTGCGGACATGGTACAGGAGGCTGCGGACATGATACATTTGGTGGAGGACAGAGGCTGCAGTTCCTCCTCTGTCCCCCTTCAATATCCTTCTGTGCCCCTCCAGTTCACAGGCTGTGACAGTGTCCTTCACCTCCTGTGCCCCTTTTCACCTCTCCAAGGTACATCAGTGTCCTCCTCTGCCCCCTTCACAGCTTCACCCCCAGTCCTTCTCGAGTACTCTGCCATCTTTATATCATCCTCTCTCTCTCTCACTCACTCACTGACTGACTGTCCTATGCTATCCTATCCTCTCCTCCTCAGCTCCTCCTCGGCTGCTGGGGCAGCTAGTAGCGTGGCAGTGGCACCACCGCGCAGAGAACGTATACCGCTGCTAGTGCTACAGGCGGCGCCATTATGTTACTGCACATGCGCCTGTAAGCGGGTGTAGGGTGTAGCGGCTTCACAGAGGGAATCACACGTACTGACTTTATAAACCAGGCAACGTTTATTACCGGAGAGAGAGTAGTAGAAAGAGTATTTACAGCAATAATGCAAGTAGTTTCACTCCGAGCCTGGAGGTACAGATACACGGCACAGTGACTTCAGATGTAAGCAGTAGTTGTTTTCTTCAGCATTATAGGCACTTTCCACTTCCACTTTCCACTATAGGCCCTTTCCAGGCACTTTTATTATCCGCAATGGGGAGTCTTTCATCTGGCCAGGATTGTGGATACAGGACTCCTTAGGAACCCTGAGCTATCCCTTACATGCCGGAACACTCTCCCTATCTTCTCCTAACTCTCCCTGACAAGCGGGTTCTCGCTCCCTGTCTATGCACACACGGGAACTGCACTAAAACGTGGCTGGGCATTCTTATATAAAGTATCCACCCAAACATGGCCGACCAAATCTCCAGAGATTTGCTTGTCCTATCAGGACACCAGGCTTCTCCAAAATGGTGCTGGAGACAATTATAGAGGCCAAACAGTCATCTCTCACCGCCCGCTTATCTCATCTGCCCACACACTTCTCTCATCCACCCCGCTAACTTGACAGAACAACAGCTTTTTCTTGCCGCCCGCCTGGCTCCGACATGCCGCCCGCCCGCCTGCCTGGCTCCAAAAAGGCTGCATGGCTCCGACATGGCACCCGCCCGCCTGGCTCTGTCATGCCGCCCGCCTGCCTGGCTCTCATGCCGAAGCCGCGGCCCGGTAGCAGGCCTCGGCCAGGTGGTTGGGGAACCCTGCCTTACACTAATGTACCATGCTTGATTGCATTTGTAATGTAATGTTTAATGCTGATGCATACTTTTCTCATTTGTGTTTTGCGTCAAGTTAACCACTTCAGCCCCGGACCGATTTGCAGCCAAAGGACCAGGCCCCTTTTTGCGATTCGGCACTGCGTCGCTTTAACTGACAATTGCGCGGTCGTGCGACGTGGCTCCCAAACAAAATTGGCGTACTTTTTTTCCCACAAATAGAGCTTTCTTTTGGTGGTATTTGATCGCCCCTGCGGTTTTTATTTTTTGCGCTATAAACAAAAATAGAGCGACAATTTTGAAAAAAATGCTATATTTTTTGCTTTTTGCTATAATAAATATCCCCCAAAAAATATATAAAACAATTTTTTTTCCTCAGTTTAGGCCGATACGTATTCTTCTACATATTTTTGGTAAAAAAAAACGCAATTAGCGATTATTGATTGGTTTGCGCAAAAGTTATAGCGTTTACAAAATAGGGGATAGTTTTTATGGCATTTTTTATTAATAATTATTTTTTTTTACTAGTAATGGCGGCGATCAGCGATTTTTATTGTGACTGCGACATTATGGCGGACACATCGGACATTTTTGACACATTTTTGGGACCATTGTCATTTATACAGCGATCAGTTCTATTTAAATGCATTGATTCCTGTATAAATGACACTGGCAGTGAAAGAGTTAACCACTATGGGGAGGGGAGGGGTTATGGGCTGTGACGTGTGTGTTTTTTTTTAACATTAGGGGGCGGGGCTGACGTCTGACGTCACTGATCGGCTTTCCCAATGACAGGGAACAGCTGATCAGTGACAGGCAGAGTAGGAAGCGCGGGGAGAGGTTTGTTTACACAGACCTCTCCCCGTTCTTCAGCTCTGTGACCCGATCGCGGGACACCAGCGGCGATCGGGTCTGCTGGTCCCGCGGCCGTGGTCACGGAGCTCCCGACCGGGTCGCGAGCGCGACCCACGGCTAGGCAATTAAAGCACCACGTACCTGTACGTGGTTTTGCCTAGCCGTGCCATTCTGCCGACGTACATCGGCGTGAGGCGGTCGGGAAGCGGTTAAAAGACCTAAAGAAACTTAAATCCGATTCTCAGTAAAGATTACAACTGTTAACCCTTCGGCCTCTGTCCTTTATTGGTAAGTTGTTAGCTGTCTGACCAACCTTGTTCTACAAACACATTGCGAGGGCAGAACAGCCCACGACACCCAAATTTATCTCTCTACCCCTCAGCTCACTCCATCAGTCTCCTCGCATATCACACCACTGGATGTCACACCACTTCCTCAAGCTCAACCTATCCATGATTTCCTCTCCACCACGTGCCCCTTCCCCTGATCTCTCTGTCAAGATCGATGGCACAAATATCTGCCCATTCCCACACGCCAAGGTTCTAGGTGTAGTCCTGGACTCTGAACTCTCCTTTTGGCCCCACATCCAATCACTGTCCAAATGTTGCTGCCTCAGCCTCCGTAATATCTCCACGATACGCCTCTTCCTAACCAATGTCAACACAAAGCTCTTAATTCACTGCCTGGTCATCTCTCGCCTCGACTACTGCAACTCCCTCCTCATTGGCTCACCTTTACATAGGCTATCACCTCTTCGATCCATCATGAATGCTGCTGCCAGACTCATCCACCTTACCAATAGGGTGACCACATTTCTAAACTGCCATTTAGGGACACCCCCTTCCTAAAAATCAGCTTGTGCTGTAACGAATCACAGCACAGATGAGGCTGCGGCTACACGCTTTACCCAGAAGCACTGATCACGCCCCTCAAAAAATGCCACCACTTCGCCACTTGTACACAGTACTTGTCCTGGCTGGCCGAGACTCCTTTTACCTTGTTCCAACGCTGGCTCTACAGTGATTACACGCAAGAGGCGGGATTCATGATTTCACCAATCACAAGCAGGGGGTGGGGATTGTGCCACTAGAAATTCCCGGCCAGGACAAGTACTGTCAGTGAGTAAAGCAGCGATGTGGCGGCCTTTTTTGGGGGCATCAGATCAGCCCTGGGGGTGGGTGGCAGTGTCAGTTTCCTTCCGGGACACTGTATTGTCCTGGAATGAAGGTGCCCGGGACAGCCCTGAAAAATGCGGGACTGTCCCGGGCAATCCGGGACACATGGTCACCCTACTTACCAACCGCTGAGCGTCTGCTACTCCTTTGTGTCAATGCCTCCAATGGATCCCACTCAGCCAACAAATTACATTTAAAATACTAACAACAACTTACAAAGTCATCCACAACTCTGCCCCCATCTACATCACTAGCCCAGTCTCAAAATACCAAGCAAATTGTTCTCTTCGTTCCTCCCAAGACCCTCTGCTCTCTAGCTCACTTGTCACCTCATCCCACTGTTGCCTTCAGAACTTTTCTCAAGCCTCTCCCATTCTAATGGAACTCCCTACCCCAAGCTGTCCGATTATCTCCTACTCTGTTTGCTTTTAGACGATCCCTGAAAACCCATCTCTTCAATAAAGCCTGTCCTGCCCCCACCTAACAACTTGACCACTTCCCGCCCAGGCCTATAGCAGAATGACGGCTGGGAAGTGGCTCAGTTATCCTGACTGGGGGCGTCATATGACGTCCAGGAGGATAACATGCTGGCGCGCAGCGCGGCATTGCTAGTGTGGCATGCCGGTCTGACACGCCGCATCTCCGATCGTGGTAAGAAGCCTCTGACACAGGCTTCTTACCACAGGATCAGCTGTGACCAATCACAGCTGATCATCGCGTGAACCAGGAAGTGCCAATAAATGGCTTTCCTTGGTTCGCGCTGATAGGAAGAGCCGATCGGCGTCTGTGCTGACAATCAGCATATTTTTATGTTTAATGACTAGGCAAATGGGCAATCAATTTCTATATACATATACAAAGATGATGTCCGTCTATCTTTAATTCTTTCCTATTGCCAGACAAAAATGCAAAGTAGATGCTCACCTGTATGATCTGAATCAGGGGCGGACTGACCATTCGGGCACTGCCCGAGGGCCCCGGGCCACTAGGGGGCCCCATCAGGGTTGCCAGCCTCAGTAAAACCAGGGACAGTATGTAAAAATCTGTGGGTTTTTTTTACATCTGTCTCTGAAATGTCCCTTACCGACATCCTTTTGGTCTAAAAATCCCAAGTTTATAGCTGCCCCACCTCTCCAGTACCTTCTCAGCCAATAGAAACATGTCTGTGTATACTGTGTGTACATGTATGTGTATACTGTGTGTGTGTATACTGTGTGGCCCCATAATCTCTGATTGCCTGGGGGCCCCATAATCTCCTATTGCCCGGGGGCCCCATGAGTTGTCAGTCCGCCCCTGATCTGAATCAAATCATAAAACTGAACAAATTAACGGGAGATCTCGGTGAGCTTGGGAAATGAGAGGGCTAGCTGAGCCTCAGCCTGACAAATGAGTGGGCTATCTAGGAATGGTCTTGATAGCTGAGTGGACTGGGCCTGGGCTCAAGAGCTGGGAGAGCTAGCTGGAATTAGGCTCAAGAACTGGTTCACTTAGCTGGCCTTAGGCTTGACAGATGAGTAGGTTAGCTGAGCCTCAGCCTGACAAATCAATGGACTATCTGGCCCTGGTCTAGACATCTGAGTGAGCTACTTGGGCCTGGGCTCAAGAGCTGAGTGGGCTAGTTGGGTCTAGCCTTAAGAGCTGCTTGGCTAACTGGGCCTGGGCTCGGCCAATGAGTAGTCTAGCTGAGCCACAGCCTAAAAAATGAATAGGCTATCTCGGCCTGGGCTCGAGAGCTGGGTGGGCTAGCTCAAGAGCTGAGTTGGCTAGCTGGGCCTGGGCTCACGAGCTGGGTTGGCTAGCTGGGCTTGAGCTCAAGAGCTGGTTGAGCTAGCTGGGCTTTGGCTTGACAGATGAGTGGGTTAGCTGAGCCTCAGCCTGACAAATAAGTAGACTATCTCAGCCTGGTCTTCACAACTGAGCAAGCTAGTATGGCCTGGGCTCAAGAGCTGGGTGGGCTAGTTGGGTCTGGACTCAAGAACTGGTTGGCTAATTGGGTCTGGGTTCAGCCAATGAGTGTGCTAGCTGACCCTCCATCTGAAAATGAGTAGGCTATCTATGCCTGGGCTCAAAAACTGGGTGGGCTGTCTAGGCCTCGGATCAAGGGCTGGGTGGGCTATCTAGGCCTGGGCTCAAAAGCTGGGTTGGCTAGCTGAAGCTGGGCCCAAAAGATGAGTAGGTTAGCTGGGCCTGGGCTCATGAGTTGAGTGGGCTAGCTGGAATCAAGAACTAGGTGAGCTAGTTGGACATGAGCTTGACAGTTGCATGAGATAGCTTGGACATGGTCTTTCCAGATAAGTGGGGTTAGCCTGGGCCTTCCCTTGTCAGATGGGTGGGGTAGCTGGGTTCGGGCTTGACAGCTGTTTAAGCCAGTTGGCTAGCTGGACACTCCAAGCTGAGAAATGATGACTGTGGGCATATAATATATGATAGAAATTCTCTTCCACTGCTCAAGTTGAGCAGAGACAGGGAAGGAAGACAGATGGGAAGTTAGTAGATGGGCCTGGTCTCCACACAGGACATTTGTTCTTCTTCTGACCACTGCCAATGTGCTGCTGCTCCCATGAAAATTCAGGATGCAACGGCTCCTCAGGGACCGCTGAGGCCTCTCTCTTCACTCGGATGGAGGATCAGTCTAGAGGCAGATCCATACACATAGAGGTTCCTTAAGGATCATCCACTGGGTCCAAATCATCATGTAATTGATTGCCCGGTGGTAGTTTTACTTATGAGTCTCTGGGATATTCCCAGAGATTTGCCTCAACCATGGGGCTATTCAGGAGAGAACCCTCAAAACCAAGAGTCTGTCTAGTTTCTGGGGTGAGTTGACATGTTTACATCTATAAGGATATACAGTACATACACACACAGCACAAGGCCGTGTTCACACTACGAGACGTATCTCGGGGCTGCAGTTGCTCTGACCTCCACAGGGTGGTGATCTTCTCACTTCTACTCAGACAGGAAGTCTCTATGGAAGACAGGAAGTGTAGTCAAGTATAAATAGGAAAATCCGGGTGAGAAGTGAGTCGGGAGGAAGAAGAGAGGAGACCATTGCTGGAACTTGGCAGCAGAGGAGGTAATACGATCTTATCTTTTATTTACATCCAGTAACCCCCCCCCCGTCATGTCCGTCCTCTTCCTCCATAGTCACTGTGACGTCTTTTATCTCCAGCAGATGATGATACACACATATATAGTGTGGAAACCTAGATTAACCCCTTATGGGTCTGAACATTTCCTCACTTAATAAGTGAATATTTTGTCTTTTTATTGAACTGTGAGATTTTATATTGGTTCTTCATATGAATTTTTGTCATAATTTTTACTTTTATATATTTACATATGAGTCGAAATTGGCAGAACAACAGTTCAAACAGGTTTACAAAGAGCAAGAAACACGACAAACACTAAGTAACCCAATCTACATGTGCCGATTCCCACCGGGGGGAAGCCCAGGCAATTAACCCCTTATATCCCCATCCTATTATTGTGCAACCAATACAATCCAGATAATTCTCTGATATCTGCCTACAGAGAAACTCACGTAGATCACATGACCACATCACCGAGGATGGAGGAGGACCGGAGTCACATGACTGAGAAGATACTAAACCTCACCCTGGAGATCATCCACCTGCTGACCGGGGAGGTGAGGAGGATTCTGGGAGGTCACATGACATCACTGTTATCTCTATTAATAAAACACAGACCCGACCGGAGAGGTGAGGAGGATTCTGGGAGGAGGTCACATGACATAACTCTTATCTCTATTAATAAAACACAGACCTGACCGGAGAGGTGAGGGGGATTCTGGGAGGAGGTCACATGACATCACTCTTATCTCTAGTAATAAAACACAGACCTGACCGGAGAGGTGAGGAAGATTCTGGGAGGTCACATGACATCACTCTTATCTCTATTAATAAAACACAGACCTGACCGGAGAGGTGAGGAGGATTCTGGGAGGTCACATGACATCACTCTTATCTCTAATAATAAAACACAGACCTGACCGGAGAGGTGAGGAGGATTCTGGGAGGTCACATGACATCACTCTTATCTCTAGTAATAAAACACAGATCTGACCGGAGAGGTGAGGAGGATTCTGGGAGGTCACATGACATCACTCTTATCTCTATTAATAAAACACAGACCTGACCGGAGAGGTGAGGAGGATTCTGGGATTCTAACATTCCCATTGGTTCTCCAATGCAGAATTTTCGTGTTCTGAAGTCCGGTGATTATATGACAATCATAGTGCATCCATGTGACTCCCTAAAACCCGAGAGACACAACATGGAGAAGATTCTAGAAGTCACCAAGAAGATGATGGAGCTGCTGACAGGAGAGGTGAGGAGGATTCTGGGAATTCTGGGACATTATCCAGTAACAGACAAGGGATGTGTCTGGATGGTGACTGTATCATTGTGTGTGTCAGGTTCCTATAAGGTGTCAGGATGTCACTGTCTATTTCTCCATGGAGGAGTGGGAGTATTTAGAAGGACACAAGGATCTCTACAAGGAGGTCATGATGGACAATCAGCCGCCCCTCACATCACCGGGTAAGAGGAGACTTTATTGTAAAGGAGAGAGCAGTACGGAGGCTCCACCTAGATCCCCCATCATCTGATAAACACATAGAAACAATGTATTCAGTCAGTGTGTGTGTTTCCTACAGATGGATCCAGTAATGGGAACCCACCAGAGAGATCCCCCCGTCCTCTGTATTCCACACAGGAAGGTCACACCATCCCCCACCATCAGGTAAATGAGTAAAAATTATTGGTAATTCTGATTTATACACAAGAATGTTTGTCATAATGAATGTTTTTTTTATATATTTAGAGTAGAAACCACAGAAATTATAATATTGTTGTTAAAGAAGAGGATGAAGAGTATGGTGTGATGAAGGAGCTTTTTGAAGGACACAAGGATCTCTACAAGGATATTATGATGAAACTACCTAGTAGCAGAAACCCACCAGAGAGATGTCCCCGTCCTCTGTATTCCCGGGATTTCACACAGGAAGGTCACACCACCCCCCACCATCATCAGGTAGGTGGAGTTGAGGGTCGGGAACATAAAGTGATTGAACACTCTGACATGTGGAGACGATGTGTGGACAATACAGTAAGTCCCCTACTTACGAACTTTCAAAGATGCAAACTTTTGTTAAATTTCAACTCACGGGAGCAGCTTACGTGCCTGCCGGACATTGTCGCCTGCGTGCTCTCTCTGTCGCAAGCGGTTGTGTCGCTGTGTACATTACTGTACAGTACTATAGTCTACAGTAGTATTGTGTAAATAAGAAAATTACTGTGCTAACTCAAATGAAATGTGCGCCAGCCATCTGGTGATCACTAAACCATCTGCACCGGGATCCCTCTGCTGCAACCCGCCAGGCTCTCATACCACTCTGCGCTCCCGTGCCTCCTGTCCACACTACCAGGGACCAGGAACCAGACACGTAAGGGAAGCCTTCCCCTGCTATACCGGGCTCATCGGTCAGGAAGTCTGACTGGTGGGCACATCAGGAGCAGATGCGAAGGCTGAAGCGTGATCAGGATACAGGCTGGGTGGGTGATGGGCTGGCAGCGAGGTAGCAGAGGGAGCAGGCAGATGCTGAGTCAAACAAGCCGGGTAAGGTGCAGGCAGAAAGCAGGAACATCAGAAGCAAGCCGGGTCAGATAGCAGGAACGGGTATCAGATACAAGGCAACGGGAACACACGGGAACGCTGTAGAGCAGACAGCACTGAGTCTGGGTACTGGCTGTGTTTAAATAGCCTGTTGGGCGACAAAGACTGTCACAGGGTGCGCACGCGCGCCGTCGTGCGTGCCTGTGCACGCGCAGGCGCACCAATTCGCCTGCCATTTTGGGTACTGGCATGCCCTTCCTGACACCAGGCTATAAAGCGGCAAAGGACAGCCTAACTCTATTGTTTGGTGGCAATGCTTCTGGCGATATGAAACTGAAGCCTCTCTTAGTTTACCATGCAGTTCTTAAAAATATAGCCAAGGGCTCTCTTCCTGTTGTGTTTGAGCTGATTATGAATACACCGGCAAACAAACAGCATTCGTAAGTAGGGGACTTACTGTGCAAGATATTTTCTATGTGATCTCACATCATAAATACTTCTATGTTACAGATGTTATTTTCTGTCATTCTGTTGGTTTAGAGTGAAGATCTGATGACCATAAAAGTTGAGGGTGAAGTAGAAGAGACGTATGTGAGGGATGATCAGCAATATACGGAGGAGGCTGGAATGACGAGGACATTCATAGAGGAGGACACTCCTACAGAGATCAGCACAGGTGACCCATAATATATTCTTCTCTTATCTCTGCTCTCTTACTGCACACTGATTGGTCCAGAGTAGGAAGGGAGCTGAGTGATATCAATCAATAAGGTCTATTGCTACCAGTGAGGTAGCAGAAAACTACATGTTTGTACACCAAAAACAGATCAGCTGATCTTTGACACTTAGGGTGATCCCTCTTCTTCAAGCAGAATTATCGCTCCGAACCCGCCCGCAGTAACCCTTTTTCAGACGCTCGCGGGGGGTAAAACCACCCCGCTAGCGGCCGAAATGCGCTGCTAAAACGCCGGTAAAGCGGCGCTAAATGTTCATTCTTCCTAATACAGATGGGATCTTGATGGAAGTGAACTAACCCTCTCATATCTATTGATCATTTTTTATATTTTTTCCAGGACACGCCATGGAGAAACCCTCAAAGGATCGTCTCACTTTATCTCCAGGTTGGATAATGGAAAATTTATACATCACAGGAGATTGTGCCGGGCAAAAGGCCATGACCTCAACTATGGATGGTGGACTTCACAGTGTGGATAAACCATGGAATCCCTCCGACTCTGAGCAACCTCGTACTGTGAGGGACGGTTCCGGAATTCAGGAAGAAAAGGAATTTTCTTATCCTGGATATGGGGAAAGTTTTCACTCTCAGCCATGTTTTTCTGTTGATCAGAGAGATCACACGGATGAGAAGCCGTATCCCTGCCTTGATTGCGGGAAATGTTTTTCAGATAAGAGCAGTTTTTCCAGGCATCAGAGATTACACACAGGCGGGAAGTCATATCCCTGCCCTGAGTGTGGAAAATGTTTTACACATAAATCAGACCTTGTTATACATCAAAGATCTCACACGGGTGAGAAGCCGTATTCCTGCCCTGAGTGCGGGAAATGTTTTTCACAGAAGTCCGTTCTTAATAGACATCAGAGAATCCACACAGGTGAGAGGCGTTATTCCTGTCTTGAGTGTGGAAAATCTTTTTCTTGGAAATCCAATCTTATTGAACATCAGATATGCCATACGCGGGAGAAGCTATTTCCCTGCTCTGAGTGCGGGAAATGTTTTTCAAGGAAATCAGCACTTGTCAGACATAGAAAATCTCACACAGAGGAGATGATATATTCCTGCCCTGAGTGCGGCAAACGTTTTTCACAGAAGTCCCATCTTTACAGACATATGAGAAGCCACACCACCCTCGAGGTGTATTAGTGTCCTGAGTGTGGGAAAAGTCTTCTTTATGGATCATATTTTGATATATATTAGAGATCTCACACTGGGAAGAAACTCACCTTGATATACACTTCAGAAAACGTGGCTGAGCGCTCCTCTGATCTTCATCATGGAAAAAACACTTTATAAGGAAATCAGAGATCCCTAAAGACTTAAAAGTTCTGTCTGGCTTCTTCTGCTAGAAGAGAGAAGGAGGGGGGTGTCACTGCTGGTTGGGTCTCTCTAGGAGAGAGAAGGAAGGGGGTGTCACTGCTGGTTGGGTCCCTCTAGGAGAGAGAAGGAGGGGGTGTCACTGCTGGTTGGGTCCCTCTAGGGGAGAGAAGGAGGGGTTGTCGCTGCTGGTTGGGACCCTCTAGGAGAGAGAAGGAGGGGGTGTCACTGCCGGTTGGGTCCCTCTAGGAGAGAGGAGGGGGTTTCACTGCTGGTTGGGTCCCTCTAGGAGAGAGAAGGAGGGGTGTCACTGCTGGTTGGGTCCCTCTAGGAGAGAGAAGGAGGGGGTGTCACTGCCGGTTGGGTCCCTCTAGGAGAGAGGAGGAGGGGGTGTCACTGCTGGTTGGGTCCCTCTAGGAGAGAGAAGGAGGGTGTTTCACTGCTGGTTGGGTCCCTCTAGGAGAGAGAAGGAGGGGGTGTCACTGCCGGTTGGGTCCCTCTAGGAGAGAGGAGGAGGGGGTGTCACTGCTGGTTGGGTCCCTCTAGGAGAGAGAAGGAGGGGGTGTCGCTGCCGGTTGGGTCCCTCTAGGAGAGAGAAGAAGGGGGTGTCGCTGCCGGTTGGGTCCCTCTAGGAGAGAGAAGGAGGGGGGTGTCACTGCCGGTTGGGTCCCTCTAGGAGAGAGAAGAAGGGGGTGTCGCTGCCGGTTGGGTCCCTCTAGGAGAGAGAAGGAGGGGGTGTCACTGCCGGTTGGGTCCCTCTAGGAGAGAGAAGGAGGGTGTTTCACTGCTGGTTGGGTCCCTCTAGCAGTGTAGTCTGATCTTCAACAGAAGTTTCAAAGAAAGAAAATACCCTTACAGAGGAGATAGATATTGCTTGTGGATGAAGGGGAGAACAGACTCCATGACGGAAATGTTAATTTCAGTGCACTAGTTGTCAAGCCTGCTCAAGTTGCTTCATTTGCTTGGAGAGAGCTACCTGCTGGCTGAATGTGGAAAATATGACATTGGATGTAACATTTTATAATTACCTGATAAAAATGTAAATAAATTAAAATATAATTGAAGATTAAATATTTATATTCTTAAACTCATGATATTTGCAAGTTGATGAATAAAAGTCGGCCTTCAGATTTTTATGATGAAATGTTCTTTTCTTTTCCTTTATTCCTTTTCTAACACGACAAGTAAGGCCCATCCTGTAGGTTTTAGTTTTAGTCTTAATCTTGTGTCTTAGTATTTTGGTTTGATGTACCAGGAGGGGCCATCTATTGATGAGCCCCCCACCCACTTACCACCTGTATAACTGCTGCCGTCACTGACCAACACAAACAACCAACGCCAACCCCCTTTTTTGCTGTCATGACGAATTCTTTTCAACGACCTGAAACGATAATGAAAACATTAACACATCCAATACACATCCTTAAATTAAAGGGAGGGTGGGTGGGAAAATGCAGCCCTCCATTACCTTTCCTTACAGTCCATTACATTCCGGTCTTTTCTTGACCAGTGTAGCCAAGATATGACCCCTTAGCTTGACCAAAACTCCCCTTACCAACTTATTTAATAAAATAAGAGACCACACCATTTCCTTGGAGTTAAATGGCCATAACAGCTAATTTATTAAATCCAAAATAAGAACTCCACTTTTCTTATTTACCAATAAACATAAATAACACATAAATAACCATAAATAACATAATAACATTAACCCCTTCAGATTCCTTTCTGAAAACTAGAAAACAAACAGGTTAACACCCACTTATTATTGGTCAGTGACGGCGCTAAGTGCTATATACCATAACCATGATATCAATCGATATCAACCACCAGGGGGCACTGCGGGATAGACAGACCCATGGGTCTCACTCTGTACCAACCGATAACCAACTTTCCCGCAGTGCACAATACCATTAAACATCAACAACGTTTGATGTACCAGGAGGGGCCATCTATTGATGAGCCCCCCACCCACTTACCACCTGTATAACTGCTGCCGTCACTGACCAACACAAACAACCAACGCCACAGCCTGAAAGGGAGACCCCTCACCCTTGATGGCACCTCCACACCCGCAGGGCCGCTTGTATCCCCTCCTGCAAACCCAAAGACCATAAATCAATCCCTACATCAGTGAGATGTACCCCATCCCGCCTCAAGTACATGCCCACATTAACCTCCAATTCCCGATGGCGGATCACTAGGCCACCTTGCCATGCTATAAACCTGCCAACCACCTTATTGATCCGTATTCGGGCTTTGTTGATCCTGTATACAGATCTCGCCATTCGCCAAGTCGTCCTAGCCACCATATCGGACCAAATCAAAATTGTCCCAGGGAAGGTGGCCCGGAGGAACATCAAATCCGCCTTTATGTCAGTTAACAGGTCTCTCACTGTCCGCACCCCTAAGTCATTCCCTCCAGCATGAATGACTAACACATCCGGTGGTCTGTCCAGCCATGCATGTCTCTCCACTTCTGGGACCACCCTGCCCCACATCATTCCCGGCCGACCCAACCAACGTATGACTGCCTCGCGCCTGGAAATACCCAGCTGTCTCCCACCTGGTCTCACGTCCCCTCTCCTGGCACCCCAACACACATACGAATGTCCGAGGATCCAGACCAGGAGTTGACGCCCTGCATCTGAAACACAAGCACACCGTTACCAACATAACTTAATCATCTAGGCCCCTCATATCATCCGGCCCCCCAATAACGTAACATCGCCCCTTAACCACAACGTTATATATATACATATATATATATCTTATATTTATTTTATTTTTTTTTTTTTTTTTTTATTCACACACCAACTTTGGCCGGATATAAGTCCGGAATCGCTGTGACTCCCATCTCCCCAACTTCCGCACATCCGCTTCATCCAGCCCACACCTGGCGGCCTCTGTAGCCGCCCCAATGCGGAAGGAGTGTGAAGCGTAGGCGTAACTGTTCAACCCCAACCCCCCCAAACACTTTCTCAACACCGCCACAAATTGAAACCTAGACAGGTAACTTCCATCCGCATGCATAAGCAATGGACCCTCCCCCACCGGTCTCACTCCCAGAAAACTCGTCACCGTCCTAACCGGGCAAACCCCACATCCATGCAAGGCATACATACTCACCTGTATCCCCTTGCCAGCTTGATCTGTTTTAGATTTTCGCAACTTTACTGAAACCCTGTCCCCCCATATTTCCACATCTTGAGCCTGCAGACCCCCCGCCACTCCTTTTGAGGGGCTGACTAACTCCCCGATCCTAAATGCCCCAAAAAACGCCAGTGAAAAAGCCGCCCCAAACAACCTTCTTTCATACACTGACTTGCACACCACCGAAAGTTGTTCCCCCATTGCAACCAAATTCGCAAACGTAATAGGGCGCCGCGCATCCTTGCTCCTGCGTGACTTCCTATATCCCCTAATGGCCTGCTTTACCCAGAAATCCTTCGTCCAATCTACCTTTCTCCGCATCTTAAACCAAAACGCCATTCCCGCCATCCTCTTTTCTATAGCCGATACCGACTTGCCCTCCTCCATGTCTTTTGACACCAAGTAAAGCAGTAGCAACCTGGCCTCCAACCCCTCACCCCCAACCTCAGACTCCGCCTGTAGATCCCTCCACTCCTTCCAAGTCTTGGAATACGCTGCCCATGTACCCTCACTTACTGACCGCTGTATCCAGCCCGCGACGGCTCCAGCGCTACCTCCCACATCCAGCCTGGGCAAGGGACACCCACCTCTTCCGCTCCTGGCGCCAGCTCCCTGAACCTGTCCCACTGAAAGCGAGACAAGGCGTCAGCCAGTGTGTTCTCCACGCCTGGGATATGCACAGCATATAGAAAGATATTTAACTGCATGCAACGCAAAACTAACTGTCGCATAAGTCGTATAACCGGGGGTGAAGCTGCAGACATCCTGTTGATCACCTGCACCACCCCCATGTTGTCGCAGTTCAGCCTCAACTTGAGATTCCTGCAGGACTGCCCCCACAACTCCAACGCTAGCACTACCGGAAACAGTTCCAGCAGTACCAGGTTCTTCCTAAAACCTGCCTCCACCCATGATCGCGGCCAAGGGCCCGCGCTCCATTGGCCCCGAAAAAATGCCCCGTATCCGGTTGATCCTGCGGCGTCCGTCACCAACTCCACATCAAAGTTGCTCACCGGCCCTGACATCCAAACTGCCCTCCCATTATACTCTTCTAGAAAATGATCCCATATGCGAAGGTCCTCCCTGTGCTCCCTTGTCAACCTAATGAAATGTTTTGGGGCCCTCACCCCCGCCGTTGCTCCTGATAACCTACGACAAAATATCCTCCCCATAGGAATGATCTTACACGCGAAATTTAACTTCCCCAACAGTGATTGTAAGGTGCGTAACTGCACCTTCTTACAACCGTGAACTTCCCGTACTACTCCTCTCAGATCCTCCAGCTTCTCTGCAGGTAACCTACATTCCATGGCCATGGAATCAATCACTATACCCAAGAAGCCCCTTCATTGTATGGCCACCACACGCCCCACTTCTTTCCCCCTTTCGGAAAAGATAGATGGTGAATAAGCCGAAATTTATTCGGCTCCTTTTTGGGAACGACCCCCAGTGGGGACACCACCAAGTCCCCAAATGGCATCATCTCAAATGGGCCCGCCATCCTACCTAAAGCCACCTCCTTTGCCAATTTCTCTGCCACCACCCCAGGGTGTTGTAGAGCTGACTTTAAGTTTTTTGCTAACGGAGGAACCACTGTCAACGAGCATGGAATTCTGAATCCATACCTAAAGCCAGTGCTCAGCACCTCCGCCGCTCCCTATCTGGATATCTACTTAGGAAAGGCTGCATCCTTTCCCACATCACCGGAGTCGTCCCTTTTGTGTCCAAAATCCCCGGTGCGCTTGCCTTTTTTGAAGCATCTGGCCAGTGTGTGATTCCCCCCGCAGCCTGAACATTCGTGCTTGAATTTGCACGTCCCTCCAAATTTACAAGCCCCTTCATTGTATGGCCAACACACGCCCCACTTCTTTCCGGCCGGAGATCCCGCTGTGTGGCTACCTCCGGCCCCCCCTTGAAATGACTGTGCCGGTGTCTTGGCCGACGCCATCAACCTCATCCACAGGCTAATGTCCTTATGGTCCCATCGCAACGCCGGCCGAACCGCTCCTGCCCGCGTGCTCGCTTGGCGCGCTTAGTAGGCCTCCCCAATGGCGTCCATATAACAGAATAACGCCGAGCAGTGCTCGGGGCCCCCACCCCCACCACCCCCCGTGTTGCTCCGCTGCTCCTTCCTTCTCCCCCCCCCCGACTCGTGCAGAGCCGCAGAGGGGTCCGCAATTCTGGCACGTCTGAGGGCTTGTTCCGTTGCCGATTGGCCCTTCTTTCACCACCCCCCGCCTCGTTCAGAGCTGCGCGCTGTCCCAGAGGAGCCTGGTGTGCCCGCCACCCCCCCCTCGCCCCCCCGCCGTTCCTTCTACTACCCCACCTGTTCCAGCCGCACCCATACTCACCCCAGCCACCGGTGCAGTACCTGCTCCTCCAAACCGGCCCACCAACACTTTCAAACCCTCCAACAATTCCTGCATCTGCCCTGACCCTCCTAGGGCGACTGAGCTCCTCCTCCTCTTCGGACAATTCCCCTTCTGACCGCAAAGTTTCCTCCTGTGTCCCCCTGTGCCTTCCCCCATGTGCCGCTTAGCTGGTGGGGGCCGTGGGCTCCTCCTCAGCCTAGATGGGCCCGCTGTGGCCCCTTCCAGCGCCCGATGCTGGGCGGGACCCCCACCACCCCCCGTGTTGCTGCGCTGCTCCTTCCGTCCCCCCCCCCCCGACTCGTGCAGAGCCGCAGAGGGGTCCGCAATGCTGGCACGTCTGAGGGCTTGCACCCCCCTCCTGGCCGTTGCCCGATTGGCCCTTCTTTCACCACCCCCCTTCCGGCCCGTGTTCCGCCGCCGCCGCTCGCATCAACGCCGCCAGTGAACCTCCGTGCAGGGCCGCAGGGGCCGTTGAGGCTGCTGAAGCACTGCGCCTGCCAGGTGATCCTCCTCGTGGTAGGCCTGAGGCCCCGCCTCCCGCCCTAGGCCCGCGGCCTCTTATATGGCCGCTCCCCTTCTTACAGAACCACTCCCCTTATCTCCCCCTTCTCATAAATCCCAGGATGTCTGTAGTAGACTTCAATGATAAGTCCATCAGTTCATAGACCCATCTATCTTTCCACCCGTAATTCTTCCTCCTCACCATCACAACCTTCAACCACAACATCTTCTTCTTCCTCACTTTCACATCACATCTAACATAGAGAAAACCCCCCTCCATCTTTTCTATGTCCTGTGTCTCTCTAAAGAAGAGGATCAGCGTGAATACAAAAAGCCCAGTCTTCTGGGGAGTCAAGTCGTGTTTCTGGAACACCAACCACAATTCCAACCAGAAGTTCATCTTTCTTCCTCACTTTCACATCACATCTAACATAGAGAAAACACCCTCCATCTTTTCTATGTCCCGTGTCCCTTTAAACAAGAGGATCAGCATGAAAACAAACAGCCCAGTCTTGTAAGGAGTCAAGCCTTGTTTCTGGAATACCAACTAAGTTCTCACATCTGTATGATTCTCATTTTTCCAACACTACAAGTAAGGTCCATCCTGTAGGTTTTAGTTTTAGTCTTAATCTTGTGTCTTAGTAGTTTGGTTTTACCGGCTTGTACTTGTTGAACCAGCAAACTCTCCCCCTTCTCATAAATCTCAGGATGTCTGTTAAACAGGGGCAGAAAAATTGGGCCTTTGGTTTTGGTGGTGCCAGAACACTGTGACCCCTCACAGATACTCTTGTTGGGTGCAAGAACGAGCCCTGCTGTGAAATATCATATAAAAAAAGTGTAATTACCTGCCCCTGTTAAACATGGGGCAGAAAAATTGGGCCTTGGGTGGTGGTGGTGGTGCCCTAACCAAAAATATTGTTGGAAGCTAGCATCATCAAAATTAAGGAGGAATAGGATAGGCAGCATAGGCAGTCTTCAAGGGATACCAGATCCATAGCAAATTTAATCAGTTAAATCAGCATCAGGTGCTTGATAGCTGCTGATCCAGGACTGATTCATATTTATAAATGTGAGCCTATCAATGAAGTCTGTGGACAGGCGCACTCTTTGATCCGTCACAAACCCTCCAGCAGCACTGAATGTGTGTTCAGATAGCACGCTGGATGCAGGACAGGCCAGTAGCTCGATTGCATTTTGAGCAAGTTCTGGCCAGTGGTCCACCCTAAAGAACCATTAACTCAGTAGATGCTCTGTTGGAAAGGTATCCAAGTCTGCTCTTGCCCCTAGATATTCCTGCACCATATAATGCAGACGCTGGCAATGGCTGCTGGAACCAATCAGACCTTGGCGCTGAGGACTAAAAAATTGTCTAAAGGCATCGGTCAGCCGGCCACCTTCTCCCCTGCTCTTCCTCTGAGTGAACGAAGCCTCAGCAACACTTTGTCCAGCACCAAGAAATGGTAACCTCCCAGGGTCTGAAAATGCGTCTTCAAGGCCTCCTGAAGATGTTTCATCCTCTGCTCCCTCTGCGAAGGCAGGATGAGTTCTGCAACTTTACCCTTGTAACATGGATCAAGAAGGGTTGCCAGCCAGTAATGATCCCTCTCCTTGATTCCACAAATCCTAGGGTCCTTTCGCAGGCTTTGCAGAATCAGGGAGGCCATGCAGTGTAAGTTTGCAGATGCATTAGATTCTGAGTCCTCTGGGTCACTGAGGATGATGTTGTCAGGAACTACCTCCTTCTAGTCACGTACAACTCCTTGGGTTTCTGGGGACTGAAAACCATCTCTTGAATCCTCCTCTTCTACCTGTGTGTTTGGCAGGCTATCTGGATAAAGGGGGCCTTGAGAAGTAAGGAAGTCCTCCTCTTCCTCCTGCTGTTCTGGTTCAAGTGCCCTGTCTATGTTTCCACAAAACATGTGCTCCAGCAGGAAGACTAGAGGGACTAGAGGCACTGATGCATGCATTGTCGCTGCTCACCATCCTTGTGGCCTCCTGAAATGGTGACAGGACAGTGCATGCATCCTTGATCAGTAGCCACTGGAATGGCGAAAAGAAGCCAAGCTCCCCTGACCTTGTCCTGATGCCATACTCACACAGGTACTCATTAATAGCCCTCTGGTGTGTGTGTAGCTGCTGCAACATTGTCAATGTTGAGTTCCAGCTGGTGGGCATGTAAAAAATTAGGCGGTTGGTGGGCAGGTTGCATTCCCTTTGAATGTCAGCCAGCCGAGCACTGGCATTGTGACCTGGTCAAGAACCGCTGCACCACCAAATTCAAGACATGTGCCAAACATGGAACATGGGACTAGTGTCCCTGTCAGAGGGCGGAGAGAAGGTTGTTGCCATTGTCGCATACAACCATTCCTGGCTGTAGCTGGCATGGTGTCAACCACCCCTTGGGCCTGCCCCTGTAGAGCTGACAGAATTTCTGCCCCAGTGTGGCTCCTGTCCCCTAGGCAGACCAACTCAAGCACCACATGGCATCTTTTAGCCTGGCTGCTTACGTAGCCCCTAGAATGCTTAAGGAGCACTGCTGGTTCAGAGGACAAATCTGCAGAAGAGGCTATAAAGGAAGACGAAGAGGACATGGTGAAGGAGAGAGCTGTGGCAGAATCACCACTAGCTTTTTGGATTCGTGGCGGCGGAACAAGCTGCAACAACAGTGAACCCTGTCCTGCATCCTTCCCAGCTGCCAGTAGAGTTACCCAGTGTGCCGTGATGGAAAGGTAAAGTCATTGAAAAGAAATGGCATTTTGGAACCTGCCACTGTGGTACAGCACATTCCACAAATTTACGAAGGGGGCAGAGTCTACCAGCTGTAAAGGCAGCAGTTGCAGTGCTAGCAATTCGGCCAAGCTAGCATTTAGACGCTGAGCATGTGGATGGCTGGGACCGAATTCATTTTTACAGTTAAGCAACTAGGGTAGGGAAATTTTCCTGCTAAAATCAGTTGGTGGTGTACTGCTTGTAGATTTCTGCAAGTTCTTGGGACACCTATTGCTATACCTTCATTTCTCTCAGTGCAGGTTTTGAGAGGACTGGAGGTATAGTAGGGTTGGAGATCCCAGATTAGGGGCAAGCAGAAGTCCGCCTTTTTCTTTGATGTGGGTCTTTCAAGTGCTGTTTCCAATAGACTGCATGGCAGGTCGGCTTATGTCTGGTCAAGCATGTGGTGTCCAAGCGGCTGCTGTTCTGGCCACGCTTGATCCGCTTCAGACATAGGTTGCAAACCGCAACGGTCCGATTTACTGCACACGTGTTGAAAAAGGCCCACACCAAGGAGCTTTTAAAAGTCAACGGGGAGTCAGCAGCGCCCTGCACCTGCGGAGCTCTGCGGTGTGATGCAATAGGATGGCTGCCCCCCTAGAGGACATCCTGCCTCGTTGGAGTTGTACCTCCTTCTCTTCCTCACTTTACTCCTCTCTTCTTTCAGGCACCCAAGTACAGTCAGTGACCTCATCATCCCCTCCATCCGTAACACTGGAGCAAACTTGGCAGTATGCTGCAGCTGGGGGAACATGACTGACAGTTTTTTGTCCTTCTGTGGCACCCCCTCTCTCTAGGCTTATGTTACTCCCTTTCTCCAACTGGGAACCAACATCGGAGCCTTCAAATTGCTGCGCATCCTCCAGCAACATATACCCGAAACTGTGGTTGAATAATTCTTGGGACTCCTCCATGTAGGATGGTGGGGCTACGGAAGGAGTGACTGTGGACAAGGAGATGGTGGAATAGGCCGCTTTGGCAGCTGCATTGGAAGACAGACTACTCTGTGCCTGGGTGACAGAGGATGAGGAGGATGAGGATGGCTTCGTTATCCACTCCACCAACTTGCCTGCATGTTGTGGCTCAATAACACGGCCAGCAGCAGAAAAAAAGGACAAGCGTCCATGACCAGCACTGTTCACTAAAGACACAGAGGCTGCTTGCCCTTTTTTAGTGGCCTGTAAGCGTCTGCCTCTCCTTCAGAACATGATGTATTTTTTGTTTTGCAACACCACACTACACTGTATTATATACTGTGTACACCACCAGAAGTGTAGTAGAAACTGTACACACTGTATTAGATACTGTGTACACCGCCTGCATTGTATTAGAAACTATACAACGGCTTCACTGTATTGTATACTGTGTACACCACCAGAAGTGTAGTAGAAACTGTACACACTGTATTGTATACTGTGTACACCACCATAAGTGTAGTAGAAAATGTACACACTGTATTAGATACTGTGTACACTGCCTGCACTGTATTAGAAACTGTACAACGGCTTCACTGTATTGTATACACCACCAGAAGTCTAGTAGAAACTGTACACACTGTATTAGATACTGTGTACACCACCTGAAGTGTATTAGAAACTGTACACCACCGAATGCTCTGTATATATACGCTACATTGAATGCAGTGTATATATATGCTAGACTGACTGTATATATATATATATATATATATATATATATATATATATATATATATATATATCAAATACACTACAAGTAACTAACTAACCTGCCTGCCTAATCTAGCTCAAGCTATCTCTCTGTCCACGCCAACAACACTACACGCGGCCGCTCTGTAAGCAGCCTTATATAGTGTGGGTCGTGGACTTAGTCCCCCAGAGCCATGATTGGCCAAAGGCACCCTGCTTTTGGCCAATTATGGCTCTCTCAGCAGAGCGCGCTGTGATTGGTCAAAGCATGCAGGTCAGGTGCATGCTTTGGCCAATCACCATACAGCAATGCACTGCGATCTCACAGTGCATTATGGGGAATTCTGTGGCGCTCGAATTTCCCGCGAATGCCCCATAATGTTCGCTGTTCGTCGAAAGGTCGAACACCCGATGTTCGATTCGAACTTATGTTCAACCCGAACATCGAGCTCATCCCTACTTTTAAGTATTTGTCTTGACTTAACTTGACATTGTGTATCTTCACAAATTACTTACACCCATGTTCCCTCAAAAAGTTGAGTTCTGTCATTTCAAACTCATTGTTTCTCATTGTTAGAGACTCTATAATGACTGACTTAGAACCACTATGCAAGACCAGACTACAGACCAGGTTAGGGCCCCAGATCTGAACCTGTGAACTGTGTTGTGTCTGATGATGTCTCTTCTTGCTAAGCCAAGTGCTTAGGACTATTCCTTGAATGATCCTGCCTTGTGTCTTGTTTGTTTTGAACCTTGAACCCTTTGCTCCTCCCATGAACTTCCAATTAAAGCCATGCCTTTGCACTTCCTGCTTGCCAGTTTATTGTGCTCCCCCCAGGCAATGTCTTGCTCTTATCACTCCTGCCGCCGCCCGTATCTTCGCTACCACTCGATACCGACCCTTGGCTTGTTCCTCGACTATGTCTCTGCTTGATTGCAACCTGCAACCACTCATTATCGACCTTTGACTTGTTTACTGACTACACATCTGCTAATCCCAACCTGCTATATGTGCTACTGGACCCTGGCTTGCTCACCTCCTGGTGGGCAATCTTGAGGACCCCAACCTGGAACTAACATGCAGCAAAACCCATCTACACCATCAGGAACTCTGGCAAGCACCGTTTAGTACTTAGACTCTGCCCCTCATGAGCCTGCATCATCCACCAGGGTGACGTATGTCTTTTACTTATCCAGCTGGTCGGTGGAAGCCTCTCTACTGCTATAGCTACTGGTCTCTGAGCCTGACCTCAGACCTTGACAGACCAATTAGTTTAACTTCTATAGTTAGGAAGATACTTGAGACTTTAATGAAAGAACGCATAGACGAGTGAGGTTTTGGTCGAAAATTATATTTTCTGACTGTAGTCATCATGGATTCACGAAAGACCAAAGATGTCAAACAAACCTGATTTTTATGATGAGGTAAGCAAAAACTTAGACAATGGAGTGGCTGTGGATGCAGTTTACTTGGACGGAGTTTCCCGACACCCGGCTCATGTGTAAGGTAAAGTCTACGGCCTGGAAAAATCAGTTTGTAAATGGATAGAAAACTGGCTAAAAGACAGAATTCAGAGAGTAGTGGAAACATTGCCTGGAGGGAGCACAATAAACTGGCAAGCAGGAAGTGCAAAGGCATGGCTTTAATGATTCATACTCTGAATGGTGTAAGTTTAGTGATGTACCCCAAGGTTCAGTGTTGGTGGTGCACCCCAAGGTTTAGTGTTATTAGTGGTGTACCCCGAGGTTCAGTGTAATTAGTGGTGGACTCCAAGTTTCAGTCTTATTAGCGGTGAATCCCAAAGTTCAGTGTTATTAGATGTATACCCTAATGCCGCGTACACACGATCAGACTTTTCGGCAGACTTGGTCCGGTGGACCGGAATCCGTCCGACCCGGAATCCGTCGGACAATTCGATCGTGTGTGGGCTCCAGCGGACTTTTCTTTCCCAAAAGTCCGACGGACCTAGAAAGAAAACATGTTTCAAATCTTTCCGACGGACTCGAGTCCAGTCGGAAAATCCGGTCGTCTGTGTGCTAGTCCGACGGGCGAAAACCGACGCTAGGGCAGCTACTGGCTACTGGCTATGAACTTCCTTATTCTAGTCCGGTCGTACGTCATCACGGTCAAATCCGTCTGACTTTTGGAGTGATCGTGTGTTGACAAGTCCGCTCGTTTGAAAGTCCGGCGGACGTCCGCTGCAAAGTCCGGCGGAAAGACTGTCGGACCTAGTCCATCGAAAAAGTCAGATCGTGTGTACGCGGCATAAGGTTCAGTGTTGATAGTGGTGTACCCCAATGTTCAGTGTTAGTGGTAGACCTCAAAGTTCAGTGTTTTAGCTGTGAACCCCAAAGTTCCTTGTTATTAGTTATATACCCCAAGTATAAGTAGTGGACCCCAGGGTTCAATGTTAATAGGGGTGTATTCCAAGGTTCAGTGTTTATAGTGGTGTACCCAAATGTCGGTGTTGTTAGTGGTGTACCCCAAGATTCTGTGTTGTAGATCCCAAGATTCGGTGTTAATTGTGGGCTATCCCAAGGTTCAGTGTTAGTTGTGGATCCCAAGGTTCAGTGTTAGTTGTGGATCCCAAGGTTCAGTGTTATTAATGGTTAACCCCAAGGTTCAGTGTTGTTAGTGGTGTACTCCGAGGTTCAGTGTTATTAGTGGTGTACTCCGAGGTTCAGTGTTATTAGTGGTGTACTCCAAGGTTCAGTGTTATTAGTGGTGTACTCCAAGGTTCAGTGTTGTTAGTGGTGTACTCCAAGGTTCAGTGTTATTAGTGGTGTACTCCGAGGTTCAGTGTTATTAGTGGTGTACTCCGAGGTTCAGTGTTATTAGTGGTGTACTCCAAGGTTCAGTGTTATTAGTGGTGTACTCCAAGGTTCAGTGTTATTAGTGGTGTACCCCAAGGTTCGGGATACCTGGTAGAAAACCCCTCAAAATCAAGTTGTTATTAGTGGTGTACCCCAAGGTTCAGTGTTATTAGTGGTGTACCCCAAGGTTTAGTGTTGTTAGTGGTGTACCCCAAGGTTCAGTGTTGTTAGTGGTGTACTCCAAGGTTCAGTGTTATTAGTGGTGTACTCCAAGGTTCAGTGTTATTAGTAGTGTAACCCAAGGTTCTGTGGTATTAGTGGTGTACCCCAAGGTTCTGTGTTATTAGTGGTGTACCCCAAGGTTCAGTGTTATTAGTAGTGTAACCCAAGGTTCAGTGTTGTTAGTGGTGTACCCCAAGGTTCAGTGTTATTAGTGGTGTACCCCAAGGTTCAGTGTTATTAGTGGTGTACCCCAAGGTTCTGTGTTATTAGTGGTGTACTCCAAGGTTCTGTATTATTAGTGGTGTACCCCAAGGTTCAGTGTTGTTAGTGGTGTACCCCAAGGTTCTGTGGTATTAGTGGTGTAACCCAAGGTTTAGTGTTATTAGTGATGTACTCCAAGGTTCTGTGTTATTAGTGGTGTACTCCAAGGTTCAGTGTTATTAGTGGTGTACCCCAAGGTTCAGTGTTGTTAGTGGTGTACCCCAAGGTTTAGTGTTGTTAGTGGTGTACTCCAAGGTTCAGTGTTATTAGTGGTGTACTCCAAGGTTCAGTGTTATTAGTTGTGTACCCCAAGGTTCAGTGTTGTTAGTGGTGTACTCCAAGGTTCAGTGTTATTAGTGGTGTACTCCAAGGTTCAGTGTTATTAGTAGTGTAACCCAAGGTTCTGTGGTATTAGTGGTGTACCCCAAGGTTCTGTGTTATTAGTGGTGTACCCCAAGGTTCAGTGTTATTAGTAGTGTAACCCAAGGTTCAGTGTTGTTAGTGGTGTACCCCAAGGTTCAGTGTTATTAGTGGTGTACCCCAAGGTTCAGTGTTATTAGTGGTGTACCCCAAGGTTCTGTGTTATTAGTGGTGTACTCCAAGGTTCAGTGTTATTAGTGGTGTACCCCAAGGTTCAGTGTTGTTAGTGGTGTACCCCAAGGTTTAGTGTTGTTAGTGGTGTACTCCAACGTTCAGTGTTATTAGTGGTGTACTCCAAGGTTCAGTGTTATTAGTTGTGTACCCCAAGGTTTAGTGTTGTTAGTGGTGTACTCCAAGGTTCAGTGTTATTAGTGGTGTACTCCGAGGTTCAGTGTTATTAGTGGTGTACTCCGAGGTTCAGTGTTATTAGTGGTGTACTCCAAGGTTCAGTGTTATTAGTGGTGTACTCCAAGGTTCAGTGTTATTAGTGGTGTACCCCAAGGTTCGGGATACCTGGTAGAAAACCCCTCAAAATCAAGTTGTTATTAGTGGTGTACCCCAAGGTTCAGTGTTATTAGTGGTGTACCCCAAGGTTTAGTGTTGTTAGTGGTGTACCCCAAGGTTCAGTGTTGTTAGTGGTGTACTCCAAGGTTCAGTTTTATTAGTGGTGTACTCCAAGGTTCAGTGTTATTAGTAGTGTAACCCAAGGTTCTGTGTTATTAGTGGTGTACCCCAAGGTTTAGTGTTGTTAGTGGTGTACCCCAAGGTTCAGTGTTGTTAGTGGTGTACTCCAAGGTTCAGTGTTATTAGTGGTGTACTCCAAGGTTCAGTGTTATTAGTAGTGTAACCCAAGGTTCTGTGGTATTAGTGGTGTACCCCAAGGTTCTGTGTTATTAGTGGTGTACCCCAAGGTTCAGTGTTATTAGTAGTGTAACCCAAGGTTCAGTGTTGTTAGTGGTGTACCCCAAGGTTCAGTGTTATTAGTGGTGTACTCCAAGGTTCAGTGTTATTAGTGGTGTACCCCAAGGTTCTGTGTTATTAGTGGTGTACCCCAAGGTTCGGTGTTATTAGTGGTGTACCCCAAGATTCATTGTTTTTAGTTGTGTACCCCAAGGTTCAGTGTTGTTAGTGGTGTACCTCAAGGTTCAGTGTTGTTAGTGGTGTACCCCAAGGTTCAGTGTTGTTAGTGGTGTACCCCAAGGTTCTGTGGTATTAGTGGTGTAACCCAAGGTTTAGTGTTATTAGTGATGTACTCCAAGGTTCTGTGTTAGGTTTAGTGTTATTAGTGATGTACTCCAAGGTTCTGTGTTATTAGTGGTGTACTCCAAGGTTCAGTGTTATTAGTGGTGTACCCCAAGGTTCAGTGTTGTTAGTGGTGTACCCCAAGGTTTAGTGTTGTTAGTGGTGTACTCCAAGGTTCAGTGTTATTAGTGGTGTACTCCAAGGTTCAGTGTTATTAGTTGTGTACCCCAAGGTTTAGTGTTGTTAGTGGTGTACTCCAAGGTTCAGTGTTATTAGTGGTGTACTCCAAGGTTCAGTGTTATTAGTAGTGTAACCCAAGGTTCGGTGTTATTAGTGGTGTACCCCAAGGTTCAGTGTTATTAGTGGTGTACCCCAAGGTTTAGTGTTGTTACTGGTGTACTCCAAGGTTCAGTGTTGTTAGTGGTGTACTCCAAGGTTCAGTGTTATTAGTAGTGTAACCCAAGGTTCGGTGTTATTAGTGGTTTACCCCAAGATTCATTGTTTTTAGTTGTGTACCCCAAGGTTCAGTGTTGTTAGTGGTGTACCTCAAGGTTCAGTGTTGTTAGTGGTGTACCCCAAGGCTCAGTGTTGTTAGTGGTGTACCCCAAGGTTCTGTGGTATTAGTGGTGTAACCCAAGGTTTAGTGTTATTAGTGATGTACTCCAAGGTTCTGTGTTATTAGTGGTGTACCCCAAGGTTTAGTGTTATTAGTGATGTACTCCGAGGTTCAGTGTTATTAGTGGTGTACCCCTAGGTTCAGTGTTATTAGTGGTGTACCCCGAGGTTCAGTGTTATTAGTGGTGTACCCCGAGGTTCAGTGTTATTAGTGGTGTACTCCAAGGTTCAGTGTTATTAGTGGTGTACTCCAATGTTCAGTGTTATTAGTGGTATACTCCGAGGTTCAGTGTTATTAGTGGTGTACTCCAAGGTTCAGTGTTATTAGTGGTGTACCACAAGGTTCAGTGTTATTAGTGGTGTACTCCGAGGTTCAGTGTTATTAGTGGTGAACCCCAAGGTTCAGTGTTATTAATGGTGAACCCCAAGGTTCAGTGTTATTAGTGGTGTACTCCAAGGTTCAGTGTTATTAGTGGTGTAACCCAAGGTTCAGTGTTATTAGTGGTGTACTCCAAGGTTCAGTGTTATTAGTGGTGTACTCCAAGGTTCAGTCTTATTAGTGGTGTACTCCGAGGTTCAATGTTGTTATTAGTGGTGTACTCCAAGGTTCAGTGTTATTAGTGGTGTACTCCAAGGTTCAGTGTTATTAGTGGTGTACTCCAAGGTTCAGTGTTATTAGTGGTGTAACCCAAGGTTTAGTGTTATTAGTGATGTACTCCAAGGTTCAGTGTTATTAGTAGTGTACACGAAGGTTCAGTGTTATTAGTGGTGTACACCAAGGTTCGGGATACCTGGTAGAAAACCCCTCAAAATCAAGTTGTTATTAGTGATGTACTCCAAGGTTCAGTGTAATTAGTGGTGTACCTCAGCGTTCGGGATACCTGGTAGAGAACTCCTCAAAACCAATTATCAGCTGAGTTTCCTAGGGTGTTGCATCTATAAGGATATACAGTACATACACACACAGCACAAGGCCGTGTTCACGCTACGAGACGTTTCTCTGGGATGCAGTTCCTATGCACTCCACAAGGTGGTGATCTCACTTCTACCCAGACAGGAAGTCTCTATGGAAGACAGGAAGTGATGTCAGGTTTAAACAGGAAGTTCCGGGTGAGAGGTGAGTTGGGAGGAAGTAGAGCGTAGACATTGTTGGAACTGGCAGCAGAGGAGGTAATAAGATCTTATTTTCTATTTACACCCAGTGAACCCCCCCCTCCCCCCCCCCGGCATGTCCGTCCTCTTCCTCCATAGTCACTGTGACGTATTTTATCTCCAGCAGATGATGACACACACATATATAGTGTGGAAACCTAGATTAACCCCTTCAGGGGCAGAACATTCCCCCCACTTACGGGGCCGGAACATTCTCTTAATTTTTTTACTTTTCACCTCAGCAGTCTCTTGTCACGAAGGACGAGATTCGGGTTCAGCCCAATCAAAGTCTGTTCGCAGTGCGGTGACCGGGCGAATAAACTGGCCGTATTGTGGCTGATATCAGGGATCATGTTTGTGGACCTAATTAATTCCCAGTTTTTATTATTTATAGTATTATTGAAGAACAACGAGAATTGTATGCAGTTTAGAATGGGATCCATTGTTTTTTATATATGTTTATTTTTTATCAGTGACAGTTGGATATTATTTTTTGATTTACTAACTTTAAGGCGTTATATCGTTTTTTTTTTATTTATCTATTTGTGTATTTATTATGTTTAATACCATTGTATATTCTCTTCTATTTTATTGAATTGTGATATAATTTATTGGTTTTTACTATTTTTTTTTATTTTTATTATATCAGTTACTATTGGCTATTCTCCTCTGTTTTATTGAACTATGAGATGTTAATTTTGTTCTATATTTTTATTATATCAGTTACTTTGCATTTTTTCTTCTGTTTTTATTGAACTGAGATTTTATGTTTCTTCTTTCTTTTTATTTATGTTCATTATTATTATCGATTACTATTGCATATTCTCTTCTGTTCTGTTGAACAATGAGCTGTAAAATTGATTCTTTTTTTATTTTTCCTATATTTTTATTATCAGTTTCTATTGTATATTTTCTTCTGTTTTGTTTAACCTGAGATGTCATGTTGGTTATTTTATATAATTTTTTTTTTTGTCATCATTTTTAATGTTATACATTTTGGCGAATTTGGCTGAAGAGCAGTTCAGACAATAATAAGGTGCCCCCTATTGAGGGCAGTTGGTCTATTAACCCCCTTTATCACCATCCTAATATTGTACAACCAATACAATCCAGATAATTCTTTGATATCTCTCTACAGAGAAACCCTCATAGATCACATGACCACATCACTGAGGATGGAGGAGGACCGGAGTCACATGACCGAGAGGATACTAAACCTCACCCTGGAGATCATCTACCTGCTGACCGGAGAGGTGAGGAGGATTCTGGGAGGTCACATGACATCACTCTTATCTCTATTAATAAAACACAGACCTGACCGGAGAGGTGAGGGGGATTCTGGGAGGTCACATGACATCACTCTTATCTCTATTAATAAAACACAGACCTGACCGGAGAGGTGAGGAGGATTCTTGGAGGTCACATGACATCACTCTTATCTCTATTAATAAAACACAGACCTGACCGGAGAGGTGAGGAGGATTCTGGGAGGTCACATGACATCACTCTTATCTCTATTAATAAAACACAGACCTGACCGGAGAGGTGAGGAGGATTCTGGGAGGTCACATGACATCACTCTTATCTCTATTAAAGGGGTTGTAAAGGTTCGATTTTTATTTTCTAAATAGGTTCCTTACAGTGAGGAAGTGGTCCACTTACCTTTTTCCTTCGATTTCCCTTCTAAATGTTTTTTTTCTTTGTCTGAATTTCTCACTTCCTGTTCCTCCTCAGTAAGCTATTCTGGCTGACTAAACACCGCTCGGATGATGGTGTGAAGTTTACTGAGGAGGAACAGGAAGTAAGAAATTCAGACAAAGAAAAAAAACATTTAGAAGGGAAATCGAAGGAAAAGGTAAGTGAACCAACAATGCACTAGCTGAAAGGAACCTATTTAGAAAATAAAAACCGAACCTTTACAACCCCTTTAATAAAACACAGACCTGACCGGAGAGGTGAGGAGTATTCTGGGAGGTCACATGACATCACTCTTATCTCTATTAATAAAACACAGACCTGACGGAGAGGTGAGGAGGATTCTGGGAGGTCACATGACATCACTCTTATCTCTAGTAATAAAACACAGACCTGACCGGAGAGGTGAGGAGGATTCTGGGAGGTCACATGACATCACTCTTATCTCTATTAATAAAACGCAGACCTGACCGGAGAGGTGAGGAGGATTCTGGGAGGTCACATGACGTCACTCTTATCTCTATTAATAAAACGCAGACCTGACCGGAGAGGTGAGGAGGATTCTGGGAGGTCACATGACGTCACTCTTATCTCTATTAATAAAACACAGACCTGACCGGAGAGGTGAGGAGGATTCTGGGAGGTCACATGACATCACTCTTATCTTTATTAATAAAACACAGACCTGACCGGAGAGGTGAGGGGGATTCTGGGAGGTCACATGACATCACTCTTATCTCTATTAATAAAACACAGACCTGACCGGAGAGGTGAGGAGGATTCTGGGATTCTAACATGATATTCCTATTGGTTCTCCAGAGATTTCCTCTTGTGAAGTCAGGTGATCATATGACCATCACAGTGCCTCCATGTGACTCCCTAAAACCTGAGAGACACAACATGGAGAAGATTCTAGAAGTCACCAAGAAGATGATGGAGCTGCTGACAGGAGAGGTGAGGAGGATTCTGGGAATTCTGGGACATTATCCAGTAACAGACAAGGGATGTGTCTGGATGGTGACTGTATCATTGTGTGTGTCAGGTTCCTATAAGGTGTCAGGATGTCACTGTCTATTTCTCCATGGAGGAGTGGGAGTATTTAGAAGGACACAAGGATCTCTACAAGGACGTCATGATGGAGAATCAGCCGCCCCTCACATCACCGGGTAAGAGGAGACTTTATTGTAAAGGAGAGAGCAGTACGGAGGCTCCACCTAGATCCCCCATCATCTGATAAACACATAGAAACAATGTATTCAGTCAGTGTGTGTGTTTCCTACAGATGGATCCAGTAATGGGAACCCACCAGAGAGATGTCCCCGTCCTCTGTATTCCCCGGATTCCACACAGGAAGGTCACATAGAAACAATGTATTCAGGGGACAGTGGAGTCAACAAGAACACAGGAACATAGAATTGCAGGGATATGATAACAACATGGAGTGGGGTCTTGGGCCATGGATTGAACCTAATGCACAGGCCAAGAGTGTTGATCTGAACATGACTAAATAGTAAGGCTGACGGGGACTAGACATGTAGCATGCTATGTATATCAGCAAGTAAGGCCTATACCTCCCAGTCTAGTACAGCAATGATGTAACAGAAAACCATAATTTATAAAACTATAAGTAACAGATCAGCTTTGCTGCTGATCGGTGGAAATACAAGTACCGTATTTATCGGCGTATAACACGCACCCCAAGTTTAGGAAGGCATTTTAAGGAAAAAAAGTTTTAGGAGAGAAGTTTAGGGGGAAAAAAAAAAAAAAGCGTACATTTAAGCGTCATTTGCAGCCTTGCCCAGCGTCATTTGCAGCCTTGCCCAGCGTCATTTGCAGCCTTGCCCAGTGTCATTGCAGCTTGCCCAGTGTCATTGCAGCCTTGCCCAGCGTCATTGCAGCTTGCCCAGTGTCATTGTAGCCTTGCCCAGCGTCATTGTAGCTTGCCCAGTGTCATTGCAGCCTTGCCCAGTGTCATTGTAGCCTTGCCCAGTGTCATTGCAGCCTTGCCCAGTGTCATTGCAGCCTTGCCCAGCGTCATTTGCAGCCTTGCCCAGTGTCATTGTAGCCTTGCCCAGCGTCATTTGCAGCTTGCCCAGCGTCACTGCAGCTTGCCCAGTGCCATTGCAGCCTTGCCCAGCGTCATTTGCAGCTTGCCCAGCGTCATTTGCAGCCTTGCCCAGCGTCATTGCAGCCTTGCCCAGCGTCATTGCAGCTTGCCCAGTGTCATTGCAGCCTTGCCCAGTGTCATTGTAGCTTGCCCAGTGTCATTGCAGCCTTGCCCAGCGTCATTGCAGCCTTGCCCAGTGTCATTGTAGCTTGCCCAGTGTCATTGCAGCCCCACCCAGCGTCATTTGCAGCCATGCCCAGTGTCATTGTAGCTTGCCAGCGTCATTTTCAGTCTTGTCCGGGTTTAAATTTCCCGCCGCCGAGACGCTCTGTCGCGTGCGCCACCGAAGAAGACCAGAGCGCGGCCGAAAAAGACCGGAGCGCCCCCGGAAAAAGCCGAGCCGACTGTTCGGCTCCGCTCGCGGTCCCGCCTCCCTGCTGTTTCCGGAGCGAGCGCAGGGAGGCGACACTACGAGCAGAGCCGAACAGTCGGCTCGGCTTTTTCTGGGGGCGCTTCGGTTTTTTTCGGCTGCGATTCGGTCTTTTTCGGCAGCGCTCGCTATTTTTGTCATTTTTTTTTTTTGGGGGGTATCGGCGTATAACACGCACCCACGGCTTTCCCCCGATTTTAAGGGGGAAAAAGTGCGTGTTATACGCCGATGAATACGGTAACAGATCATATGATCTGTGACATTTGGATTGATCCCTCTTCATTGAGCAGACTTATTGCTAAATGTTACCTTCCGATCACAGATGGGATGTTGATGGAAGTGAACTAACCCTCTCATATCTATTGATGATGTTTTTCTATTTTTCCAGGACACGCCATGGAGAAACCCTCAAAGGATCGTCTCACTTTATCTCCAGGTTGTAGAATGGAAGATGAGGACATCACAGGAGATTGTGGAGGAGAAAAGACAATGATCTCCACTATGGATGGTGGACTTCACAGTGTGGATAGACCATGGAATCCCTCCGACTCCGAGCAACCTCGTACTGTGGGGGATGGGGCCGGGATTCAGACATTTTCCTGTTCTAAATGTGGGGAAAGTTTTCACTTGCAGCTAAACCTGGTTGAGAAGCCGTATTCCTGTTCTGAGTGCGGGAAATGTTTTTCGGAAAAGAGCAGTTTTACCAGGCACCAGCGATCACACGTCGACCAAAAGCCATATCCCTGCCCCGAGTGCGGAAAAGGTTATTCACATAAATCAGACCTCGTTATACATCAGAGGTCTCACACGGGGGAGAAGCCGTATTCCTGCCCCGAGTGCGGGAAGAGTTTTTCACAGAAGTTCATTCTTACCAGACATCAGAGGTCTCACGTGCACGAGAAGCCGTATTCCTGTCCTGAGTGCGGGAAATCTTTTTCGTGGAAATCCAATCTTATTGAACATCAGATATGCCACAAGCCGGAAAAGCTGTTTCCCTGCTCCGAGTGTGGAAAATGTTTTCCAAGGAAATCGGCCCTTGTCAGGCATCAAAAGTTTCACGCCGGGGACAGGCCGTATTCCTGCTCTGAGTGCACGAAAAGTTATTCACAGAAATCAGACCTTCTTGTACATCAAAGATTCCACACGGGGGAGAAGCCGTATTCCTGCCCTGAGTGCGGGAAATGTTTTTCACTGAAGTCTTGCCTTACCAAACATCAAAGAACCCACACAACTCTCGACACCTTGACCCAAGTGCGGGAAATGTCTTCTGTTAACCTCTAAAATCTCTATTTCTGATTTATTAATCGCAAAATATGATATGGGTTAAATGAGAGTTCTATTGACCAGGAGGAAAGGCTTTAAATATAATAACATTTATTACAGGTAGTTAAAATTCTAGCTAATACACAAATCCCTAGCACATCAAGGCATAAAAGGCTAGGTTGGAATAAAAATATATACATAAAGGAATTTAGATTATATTCCTTCAGACCGTGGTCTACACGTATGTTTAGTTACAAATAGCAGGGCATGGCTTCCCCTGCTGGCTAGAAGTTACCTTAGTTCCATTCTGCTCGCTGGTTCCCCGAAAAGAGAGCGTTGCCTCCCCTTTCCTCTGAGAGTATCAAAAACCAGGCTGATGTCTCATTGGCTGGCTTAGCGTGAATTCTGATTGGTTACTTAGTCTAAGCCAGCCCCCTTACAGGCAACTCCCAGTGATGCAAAATATACTTGAATGGTCCTACTTCATTACCTATCCCGGCATGGGGTCGTTTATAGTGAATAGGTGACAAACAATGGAATTGGCTCCCCATTGTTTAGTGTCTTCAAGTATCGGCCCTGCAATGTCTGCAATTAAGTGGGGCTTGGGAGGAAGGCTTTTGCCCAGCTTTCATAGCTGCAAGCAAAAAGAGATATATTCATAATTACAATATTTCACAGATATTAATGGAAATTTCACATAAACGCATAAGGCAACACTTCTATTTGATTCATATTTTGCCGTAACATCAGAGATCTCACACTTGGAAGAAGCTCACCTTGATAGACACCTCAGAAAACACGTGGCTGAGCGCTCCATCTTCTTTATGGAAGAAACACTTTAGAAGAAAATCGGAGATCACTGAAGACTTAAAAGTTCCATCTGACTTATGCCCCGTACACACGGTCAGAAATTCCGACGGAAAATGTCCGATCGGACCATGTTGCCGGAAAATCCGCCCGTGTGTGGGCTCCATCGGACTTTTTCCGTCGGAATTTCCGACGGAAAAAATTTGAGATCCTGCTCTCAAATTTTCCGACAACAAAATCTGATCTGACTTTTTCCGATCGTGTGTAGAGAATAGACATGTGCACAATAGAAAAATGTGTTTATTTTCTGTTCGTTTCTTTCGTTTCCGTTGATTCGTAACGATTCGTAAATTCGTAAGTCGTCGGTGTTCGTATTCGTAACGATTCGTATTTTCGTAAGAGTTATTTTTTCGTTGATTTGTTTTTCCGTTAGTTTAATTTTCGTTTTATTCGAAATTCGGACGCATTCGTATTTTCGTAGATTTAGTTACATTCGTACTTTCGTTAGATTGATTTATTCGTACTTTCGTAACATTGTTTTCGCAGATTCGTAAATTCATAATTTTATGTAATGTGTATGCTATTATTACATTTTAAGAGACGTGGAAAATTACGAATCGAAAAAAAAAAGTTACGAATGTACGAATTTTTTCGTTCAATCCATTCGAAGCACGTTAAGCAGCGCCATTGTAAGAGACATGGAAAATTACGAATCACAAAAAAAAAAAAAAAAAAGTACGAATTTTTTCGTTCAATCCATTCGAAGCACGTTAAGCAGCGCCATTGTAAGAGACACGAAAAATTACGAATCAAAAAAAAAGTTACGAATGTACGAATTTTTTCGTTCAATCCATTCGAGCACGTTAAGCAGCGCCATTGTAAGGGACACGAAAATTACCAATTCAACAAAAAAAAAAAATTCACGAATGTACGAATTTTTTCGTTCAATCCATTCGAAGCACGTTAAGCAGCGCCATTGTAAGGGACACGGAAAATTACCAATTCAACAAAAAAAAAAAGTTACGAATGTACGATTTTTTTCGTTCAATCCATTCGAAGCACGTTAAGCAGCGCCATTGTAAGAGACACGGAAAATTACGAATCGCAAAAAAAAAAAAATAAAAAGTTACGAATGTACGATATTTTTTTCGTTCAATCCATTCGAAGCACGTTAAGCAGCGCCATTGTAAATGACACGAAAAATTACCAATTCAACAAAAAAAAAAAAAGTTACGAATGTACAAATTTTTTCGTTCATTTTGATTTTCGTTGTTCCTGTTTTCGTTTTTCGGATTTTCTTCTTTCGTAGTTTTGTTGTTTCTAATTTGGTTATTTTGGATTTTTGTTGTTTTTCTGATTCGTTCGATTCGAACATTCGTTATTCGTTAAAATTTTAGCGAATCATTCGTACGATAACGAATATAACGAACTTTAACGAAAAACGAAAAAAAACGAAACGAATTGCACATGTCTAGTAGAGAATTCCGACGGACAAAGTGCCACGCATGCTCAGATCAAATTACGAGACCAAAGCTATTGGCTTCTAGCCTCTACGTAGTTCCGTCGAACGCAACGAACGTCACCACGTTCAGAATGATCGGATTTTCCGACAACTTTGTGCGACCGTGTGTACGCAACACCAGCATGGGACAAAATCCGTCGGAAAAAATCCATTGGATTTTGTAGTCGGAATTTCCGACCATGTGTACAGGGGCTTACTCTACAAATGGAAAGAAGTACAGTATTGTCACTGCTATTTGAGTCCTTCCAGTAGTGTTGTCTATTCTCCCCTGATCTTCATCAGAAGCTTCAAAGGAACACATCATGGTGAGAGAGGAGCTAGGTATTACATGTAGTTGAAGAGAAGGGGAGATCAGACTACGTGACGTTTCAATGGCGTAGTTATCAGGCTGACATTTTCCGATGTATCATTTAGTATTTAAAAATAAAAATGTAAATATATTAACACATATATTTTAGTTTGAAGCAAATGAAGATTAAATGTCTGCCTTCCGAAATGTTCTTTTCTTTTCCTTTATTCCTTTTTCTAACACCACAAGTAAGGCCAATCCTGTAGGTTTTAGTCTTAATCTTGTGTCTTAGTAGTTTTAGTTTTACCGGCTTGTACTTGTTGGAACAGCCGACTCTCCCCCTTCTCATAAATCTCAGGACGTCTGTAGTAGACTCCAATGATAAGTCCATCAGTTCATAGACTCATCTATCATTACTCCCGTAATTCCTTCTCCGCACCATCACCACCTCCAACCACAAGATCATCTTTCTTCCTCACTTTCACATCACATCTAACATAGAGAAACCCCCTCCATCTTTTTTATGCCCCGTGTCCCTCTAAACAAGAGGATCAGGATGAATACAAACAGCCCAGTCTTGTGAGGAGTCAAGCCGTGTTTCTGGAACACCAACCACATCTTCAACCACAAGATCATCTTTCTTTCACATCAGATCTAACATAGAGAAACTCCCTCCATCTATTCTATGTCCCGTGTCCCTCTAAACAAGAGGATCAGGATAAATACAAACAGCCCAGTCTTGTGAGGAGTCAAGCTGTGTTTCTGGAACACCAACCACATCTTCAACCACAAGATCATCTTTCTTTCACATCAGATCTAACATAGAGAAACCCCCTCCATCTATTCTATGTCCCGTTTCCCTCTAAACAAGAGGATCGTCATGAATAGAAACAGCCCAGTCTTGTGAGGAGTCAAGCCGTGTTTCTGGAACACCAACCACATCTCCAACCACAAGATCATCTTTCGTCCTCACTTTCACATCACATCTAACATAGAGGAACCCCCCTCCATCTTTTCTATGTCCCGTGTCCCTCTAAACAATGTATCATTTAGTATTTAAAAATAAAAAATGTAAATATATTGACACATTTTTTAGTTTGACGCAAATGAAGATTAAATTTCTGCCTTCCGAAATGTTCTTTTCTTTTCCTTTATTCCTTTTTCTAACACTTCAAGTAAGGCCTATCCTTTAGGTTTTAGTCTTAATCTTGTGTCTCAGTAGTTTGGTTTTATCGGCTTGTGCTTGTTGGAACAGTCAAGCCGTGTTTCTGGAACACCTGTAGGTTTTAGTCTTAATCTTGTGTCTTAGTAGTTTGGTTTTACCGGCTTGTACTTGTTGGAACAGCCAACTCTCCCCCTTCTCATAAATCTCAGGACGTCTGTAGTAGACTCCAATGATAAGTCCATCAGTTCATAGACTCATCTATCATTACTCCTGTAATTCCTTCTCCGCACCATCACCACCTCCAACCACAAGATCATCTTTCTTCCTCACTTTCACATCACATCTAACATAGAGAAACCTCCCTCCAACTTTTCTATGTCCCGTGTTCCTCTAAACAAGAGGATCAGGATGAATACAAACAGCCCAGTCTTGTGAGGAGTGAAGCCGTGTTTCTGGAACACCAACCGCATCTCCAACCACAAGATCATCTTTCTTCCTCACTATTACATCACATCTAACATAGAAAAAATCCCCCTCCATCTTTTCTATGTCCCGTGTCCCTCTAAACAAGAGTATCAGGATGAATACAAACAGCCCAGTCTTGTGAGGAGTCAAGCCGTGTTTCTGGTACACCAACCACATCTCCAACCACAAGATCATCTTTCTTTCACATCACATCTAACATAGAGAAACCCCTCCATCTATTCTATGTCCCGTTTCCCTCTAAACAAGAGGATCATCATTAATACAAACAGCCCAGTCTTGTGAGTAGTCAAGCCGTGTTTCTGGAATACCAACCACATCTCCAACCCCAAGATCATCTTTCGTCCTCACTTTCACATCACATCTAACATAGAGAAACCCCCCTCCATCTTTTCTATGTCCTGTGTCCCTCTAAACAAGAGGATCAGGATGAATACAAACAGCCCAGTCTTGTGAGGAGTCAAGCCGTGTTTCTGGAACACCAACCACATCTCCAACCACAAGATCATCTTTCTTTCACATCAGATCTAACATAGAGAAACCCCCTCCATCTATTCTATGTCCCGTGTCCCTCTAAACAAGAGGATCAGGATAAATACAAACAGCCCAGTCTTGTGAGGAGTCAAGCCGTGTTTCTGGAACACCAACCACATCTCCAATCACAAGATCATCTTTCTTTCACATCAGATCTAACATAGAGAAACCCCCTCCATCTATTCTATGTCCCGTTTCCCTCTAAACAAGAGGATCGTCATGAATAGAAACAGCCCAGTCTTGTGAGGAGTCAAGCCGTGTTTCTGGAACACCAACCACATCTCCAACCACAAGATCATCTTTCGTCCTCACTTTCACATCACATCTAACATAGAGGAACCCCCTCCATCTATTCTGTGTCCAGTGTCCCTCTAAACAAGAGGATTAGGATGAATACAAACAGCCCAGTCTGGTGAGGAGTGAAGCCGTGTTTCTGGAACACCAACCACATCTCCAACCACAAGATCATCTTTCTTCCTCACTTTCACATCACATCTAACATAGAGGAACCCCCTCCATCTATTCTGTGTCCAGTGTCCCTCTAAACAAGGGGATTAGGATGAATACAAACAGCCCAGTCTGGTGAGGAGTGAAGCCGTGTTTCTGGAACACCAACCACATCTCCAACCACAAGATCATCTTTCTTCCTCACTTTCACATCACATCTAACATAGAGAAACCCCCTCCATCTATTCTAAGTCCCGTGTCCCTCTAAACAAGAGGATCAGAATGAATACAAACAGCCCAGTCTTGTGAGGAGTCAAGCTGTGTTTCTGGAACACCAACCACATTTCCAACCACAAGACCTTCTTTCTTCCTCACTTTCACATCACATCTAACATAGAGAAACCCCCCTCAATCTTTTGTATGTCCTGTGTCCCTCTAAACAAGAGGATCAGGATGAATATAAACAGCCCAGGCTTGCGAGGAGTCAAGCCTTGTTTCTGGAACGCCACCTACATTCTCATCCCTGAAGACATCAGCATCTCCCATTCTGCTCAGCAGGTTTCTGGATTTTGTATATGTTATTATTTTGCAACATAATTTGTGCTGTATTATTGTATTTAAAAGTAAATGTAGAGATCTCCTTATTGACTGTCATAAACTTCCCCCATCTTCTTTCATTTCACCCTCTGCTAAGGTTTATCAATGGGCAATTACTCCAACATGCCCACTGTCTCTTATTGGTTACATCCTGATCATTTTGTAAACCATTTCCACCTTTTTTTATTTTTTAAGACTTCAAAAGATTATTATTATTATAATCACCATCCCTGACCCTTGCTGGAACTGTTTCTAGGTAAAAAGGACTAGTAATCCGATAATGCAGATGTACCCCCAGCTGTCCAAACCCTGGCATTTCCATCATGTTGATGTCATCACTGAAGACTATTCTTTTAGACCAGGGTTTGATAAAACCCTAGGATTCCTCCAGAGGTTGTTATAGGTTCCTGGACCAATGATAAATTCACACTGATACCATTAATCTTTTTAGCTATCTGTAAGGGGTTAATTCTTCCCAATGTTCCTATGACCATAAATGTATAGGACATTCTTCCTCAACCAGGGTTCCCTGAAACCCTTGGGTTCCTTCAAAGGTTGCTAGAGGTTGAGCAATGAGAAATTTCTACTCCTCAGATAAGTTCACCATTGATCTTTTTAGCTCTCTGTAAGGGGGGTAATTCTTCCCAATGACTACAAGTGTAAGGAGCATTCTTTCTCAATCAGGGTTCCATGAAACCCTTGGGTTCCTCCAGAGGTTGCTAGGGGTTCCTTGAGCAATAAACAATTGTTGCCTTACACATAAGTTCCCACTGACATTATTGATCTTTTTAGCTATCTGTAAGGAGGTAATTCTTCCCAATGACCATGAGTGTAAGGAGCACTCTTCCTCAACCAGTGGTCCCCCAGAGGTTGCTAGGGGTTCCTTGAGCAATGAGCAATTTCTGTCTTTCAGATAAGTTCCCACTGACACCATTGATCCTTTTTAGCTATCTGTAAGGGGGTAATTCTTTGCAATGACCAAAAGTGTAAGGACCATTCTTCCTCAACCAGGATTCCATGGAATCCTTGGGTTCCTCCAGAGGTTGCTAGGGGTTCCTTAAGTTATGAGCAATTTCTGCCTCTCAGATAAGCTCCCACTGACACCATTGATCTTTTTAGCTACCCATAAGGGGGTGATTCTTCCCAATGACCACAAGTGTAAGGAGCATTTTTCCGCAACCAGAATTCTATGAAACCCTTGGGTTCCTCCAAGGTTCCTTGTGCAATGAGCAATTTCTGCCTCTCTAATAAGTTTCCACTGACACCATTGATCTTTTTAACTATCTGCAAGGGGGTAATTCTTCCCAATGACCACGAGTGTAAGGGGCATTTTTCCTGAACCAGGGCTCCATGAAATCCTTTGGTTGTTCAGAGGTTGCTAGGGGTTCCTTGAGCATTGAGCAAATTCTGCCTCTCAGAGAAACTCCCACTGACATCATTGATCTTTTGGGCTATTTGTAAAGGGGGGGGGGGTAATTCATCCCAATGACCACAAGTGTAAGGAGCATCCTTCTTCAACCAGTGTTCCATAAAACCTGAGGGTTCCTCGAGAGGTTGCTAGGGGTTACTTGAGTAATGAGAAATTTCTGCCTTTCAAATTCATTCCCATTGACACCACTGATCTTTTTAGATATCTGTAAGGGGGTAATTCTTCCCAATTACCACAAGTGTAAGGAACATTCTTCCTCAGCCAGGCTCCATGGAACCTAAGATTCCTCCAGAGTAGGGTTTCTCAACCAGGGTTCCTCTAGAGGTTGCCAGGGGTTTCTTGACCAATGAGCAATTTCTGCCTCTTAGATAAGTTCCCACTAACACCACTGATCTCTTTAGCTATCTGTAAGGGATAAGTCTTCCCAATGTCCACAAGTGTAAAGAACATTCTTCCTCAACTAGTCTCCATGTAACCTAAGATTCCTTCAGAGTAGGGTTTCTCAACCAGGGTTCCTCCAGAGGTTACTTGGAGTTCCTTGACCAATGAGCAATTTCTGCCTTTTGAGATAAGTTCCCACTGACACCATTGGTCTTTTTAGCTCTCTGTAAGGGGGTAATTCATCCCAATGTCCACAAGTGTAAATGAGCATTGTTCCTCAACCAGGGTTCCATGAAACCTGATGGTTCCTCGAGAGGTTGCTAGGGGTTCTTTGAGCAATTTCTGCCTTTCAGATAAACTCCCATTGACATCATTGATCTTTTTAGCTATCTGTAAGGGGGCAATTCTTCCCAATGACCACAAGTGTAAGGAACATTCTTCCTCAACCAGGCTCCATGGAACCTAAGATTCCTCCAGAGTAGGGGTTCTCAACTAGGGTTCCTACAGAGGTTGCCAGGAGTTCCCTGACCAATGAACAATTTCTGCCTCTTAGATACGTTCCCACTAACACCACTGACCTCTTTAGCTATCTGTAAGAGGTAATTGTTCACAATGTCCACAAGTGTAAGGAACATTCTCCCTCAACTAGTCTCCATAGAACCTAAGATTCCTCCAGAGTAGGGTTTCTCAACCAGGGTCCCATGGAACACCAGGGTTCCTCCAGAGGTTACTTGGGGTCCCTTGATCAATAAGCATATCACATTCTGGGGATTAGGAGCCATTTCCATCCCTTCCTCTTTGCTGGGGTTCTTTGCATCCATTCCCCAGAGGTGGGACATGCTGAAAGAGAAGGGGTGATTCCCCACTCCATCTTTACTGATTCCCCACTCCATCTTTACTGGGGTATCGGGCTCTTCCTGGCTGCTCTGCTATGGTTGCCACCTCATCCCTTTAAACCCGAACACATATGAATTACACAGGTTCTGAGACCAATTTAGTGCAGATAAGGCACCAAGTGAGTTTAATTACCACCTCAATCAGCCACAGATCCTGTGTAATCAATATGTGTTTGGGTTTAAAGGGATGAGGGGGCAACTCTAAGCCCTGCTGCAGTAGAGGTGGACTGCTTGCTGGTAAGGACAGTGAGGTGAAGTAGAATAGTAAAGTATCGAACCAGGCAGAACTTAAGCAATGCAGGTTTATTAACAGCTGATAACATACAGGTTTATGTTCAAAGTATTACAAGATACAGGTCTAATTTATACAGTTTCTTACAATGCAAGCATATTAGATATAGGTATTCTTATTCCCTAACCAAATTGAAACAATTGTGAATTGTTCTCACCTTGAACCAGAATGGGTCTTTTCTGCCAATTCTTAGGAACCCGTCACCTGATAGGGACCAGGCGATTGGCCAGTGGTCTGGTCCCCTCAGAGTTCCGGATTCCAGCTCGACCAAGTTCATGAGGGAAATTCACCTGAGACCACACTCTGGAACAAGTTAAGAAGTCTTCTCTGACTCGTACGAGGAGACAAGATTCAGACAGATATTTGCCCATTGGTTCTGACCTCTATGACCCTTGCAATAGGGCTGCATACACAGAGTTCAGTCTTATGAGCTCCTATCTGACTTGTCTGACAAACAATTGTAGAGCTTGCATTTATATACCCTTTTACAAGCCTATCTCAGCCATCTTTCCTACATGTGATTGGTCGCTAAGATTTACGTCAATGTAACCAACCATAAATCTGACACCTGTTCTATAACCAGACAAACTTATTACTCCCAGAATTCCTATATGTTCATTAAAGTGATTTATAACTGCTCTTGTCCAATTAACCACTTGACAACCGGCCCATAGCCGAAAAACGGCTACAGGGGCGGTTGCTTAACTCTGGGGGGGCGTACAGTAATGTCCTCCCAGAATTCCCCTCTTGCGCGTCCCCTCCAGAGGACCCGGCGGATCACGGTAAACGGTAAACTCATCGCGGCCGTTTACCATGTGATCGCTCCGTCAAATGACGGAGCGATCACATGTAAGCAAACCGGCGTCATTTGATGACGCCGGTTCCTCTCCCCTCCTCTCTCTGTACCGATCGGTACAGTGTGAGAGGAGAGGGGGAGGGATTGGTGGCAGCAGTGCTGTGGGCGGGATCTGTAGTGCCCACAGCCTGCTCTGCCACCACCGATCCATCCATCCATGCTCAGCCATCCCTCCATACCCTGCAATACACAGCAATAGCCTGCAGTGTATTGGTGGGTATTGCAGGGTATGGAGGGATGGCTGAGCATGGATGGATGGATACCCTGCGATACTCTGCCATACCCTGCGATACTCTGCCATACCCAGCGATACTCTGCCATACCCAGCGATACTCTGCCATACCCATCGATACTCTGCCATACCCTGCGATACTCTGCCATACCCTGCGATACTCTGCCATACCCAGCGATACTCTGCCATACCCAGCGATACTCTGCCATACCCTGCGATACTCTGCTATACCCAGCGATACTCTGCCATACCCAGCGATACTCTGCCATACCCTGCGATACTCTGCCATACCCAGCGATACTCTGCCATACCCAGCGATACTCTGCCATACCCTGCGATACTCTGCCATACCCTGCGATACTCTGCCATACCCTGCCATACCCTGCGATACTCTGCAATACCCAGCGATACCCAACAATACCCAGCAATACCCAACAATACTCTGCCATACCCTGCGATACCCTGCTATACCCTGCGATACCCTGCCATACCCTGCCATACTCTGCCATACCCAGCGATACTCTGCGATACCCTGCCATACCCTGCGATACTCTGCCATACCCTGCGATACTCTGCCATACCCAGCGATACTCTGCGATACCCTGCGATACTCTGCAATACCATGCTATACCCTGCGATACCATGCGATACTCGCTACGATCGAAGCCAGGATCGTTTTTTTCTTTTATTTCAGGCTTTCCAGCCTAGAGGTGAGATGTGGGGTCTTATTGACCCCCCATATCTCACTGTAAAGAGGACCTGTCATGCCATATTCCTATTACAAGGGATGTTTACATTCCTTGTAATAGGAATAAAAGTGATCAAAAAATTTTTTGGGGGAAAAAAGCGTCAAACTAAAATAAATAAAGTAAAATGAACAATAAAAAAAAAAATTTAAAGCGTCCCTGTCCCCGTGTGCTCGCATGCAGAAGCGAACGCATACGTAAGTCCCGCCCACATATGAAAACGGTGTTCAAACCACACATGTGAGGTATCGCTGCGAACGTTAGAGCGAGAACAATAATTTTGGCCCTAGACCTCCTCTGTAACTCAAAACATGTAACCAGTAAAAAAATTTCAACCGCTGCCTATGGGGATTTTTAAGTAGCGAAGTTTGGCGCCATTCCACGAGCGTGTGCAATTTTGAAGGGTGACATGTTAGGTATCTATTTACTCGGCGTAACTTCATCTTTCACATTATGCAAAAACATTGGGCTAAATTTACAGTTTTGTTTTTTGTAAAGCACAAAACTTTTTTTTCCCCAAAAAACGCGTTCGAAAAATTGCTGCGCAAGTACCGTGCTAGATAAAAAGTTGCAATGACCGCCATTGTATTCTCTAGGGTCTTTGCTAAAAAAACATATATAATGTTTTGGGGTTCTATGTAATTTTCTAGCAAATAAATGATCATTTTTACATGTAGGAGAGAAATGTCAGAATTGTCCTGGGTGCTCCAGAACACCTGATGGTGCTCCCTGCATGTTGGGCCTCTGTATGTGACCACGCTGTGTAAAAGTCTCACACATGTGGTATCGCCATACTCGGGAGTAATAGCAGAATGTGTTTTGGGGTGTAATTTGTGGTATGCATATGCTGTGTGTGAGAAATAACCTGCTAATATGACAATTTTGTGAAAAAAAAAAAAAAAGAAAAAAAAATCTTGATTTTGCAAAGAATTGTGGGAAAAAATTACAACTTCAAAAAACTCACCATGCCTCTTTCCAAATACCTTGGAATGTCTTCTTTCCAAAAGGGGTCATTTGGGGGGTATTTGTACTTTTATGGCATGTTAGGGTCTCAAGAATTGACATAGGCCATCAGTACTTCAGGTGTGATCAATTTTCAGATATTGGCACCATAGCTTGTGGACTCTATAACTTTTACAAAGACCAAATAATATACCCCAATTTGTACTTATTTTTACCAACGATATGTAGCAGTATAAATTTTGGCCAAAATTTATTAAGAAAAATTACAAATTACAATTACAAAAATTAATTTTTTTACCGAATTTTCAGTCTTTTTTCTTTTATAGCGCAAAAAATAAAAAATCCAACGGTGATTAAATACCACCAAAATAAAGCTCTATTTGTGTGAAAAAAAGGACAAAAATGTCATATGGGTACAGTGTTGTATGACTGAGTAATTGTCATTCAAAGTGTGAGATCACCAAAAGCTGAAAATTGGTCTGGTTATTAAGGGTGTTTAAGTGCCCAGTGGTCAAGTGGTTAAAGACACCTGTGTAGAGACAGTCTGGCACCCAGCTGTGTTATTAAACTCTCCTTATCTTTACAAGATTTAACTTAAATTCAAGGGTGACAGACTTATGATTTTGGGAGAATGAACTTTCAATAACCCCATCAGATGTGTTATATGTCTCATTATATGTATGTATTTTAATAGTTTTAATGAGGGCACAAACAGACCTTTCTTTGACCTTGTCAAACTTAACCGCTTCCCGACCGGCCACTGCATATATACGTCAGCAGAATGGCACGGGCAGGCAGAATCACGTACCTGTACGTGATCGTGCATGTGCCTGCCCGTGGGTCGCGCGCGCGCCGCTAGCGGCGCGCTCGCGACCCGGTCGGGAGCTCCGTGACCCCGGCCGCGGGACCAGCGGACCCGATCGCCGCTGGTATCCCGCGATCGGGTTACGGAGCTGAAGAACGGGGAGAGGTTTGTGTAAACAAACCTCTCCCCGCGCTTCCTACACTGACTGTCAGTGATCGGCGGTTCCCTGTCATCGGGAACGCCGATCAATGACGTCAGACGTACAGCCACGCCCCCCTACTGTAAAAAAAAACACAACACGTCACACTGACTCCTCCCCGCCCCCTAGTGGTTAACCCCCTAACTACAACTGTCATTTACATAGGAATCAGTGCTATTTAAATAGCACTGATTGCTGTATAAATGACAAATGTCCCAAAAATGTGTCAAAAATGTCCGATGTGTCCGCCAAAATGTCGCAGTCACAATAAAAATCGCTGATCGCCGCCATTACTAATAAAAAAAAATATTAATAAAAATGCTATAAAACTATCCCCTATTTTGTAAACGCTATAACTTTTGCGCAAACTAATCAATAATCGCTAATTGCGATTTTTTTTACCAAAAATATGTAGAAGAATACGTATCGGCCTAAACTGAGGAAAAAAAAATGTTTTTTTTATATATTTTTTGGGGATATTTATTATAGCAAAAAGTAAAAAATATTGCATTTTTTTCAAAATTGTCGCTCTATTTTTGTTTATAGCGCAAAAAATAAAAACCGCAGGGGCGATCAAATACCACCAAAAGAAAGCTCTATTTGTGGGAAAAAAAGGACGCCAATTTTGTTTTGGAGCCACGTCGCATGACCGCGCAATTGTTAGTTAAAGCGACGCAGTGCCGAATTGCAAAAAGGGGCCTGGTCCTTTGGCTGCCAATTGGTCCGGGGCTGAAGTGGTTAATCTAATGTTCTGTACATAACTTTCCCGTATTCCACCTAATTATTTCAACCACCTGTTTTTCCTATCTCTGACGGTGCTTATCTTATCAGCTATATTTCACTTCTGTCAAAGTTCTCTCTTCTTCTAATTAGTAACTCTGTGGTTTATATGAATTTCAAGACTATATACCTTGAATGTGTTCTGATGAACTTTCACCCAGTAAATCATTTTATAAAAAATATGAGAAAAAAGCAAAGGTCAACTAAAGTTCAACATTTAAAAAATCTATGGATTTCTAAATCTATGGAAAACACTGTACCCAAATGAATTTTTTTTTGTCCTTTTATTCACACAAATAGAGCTTTTATTTTGGTGGTATTTAATCACCACTGGGTTTTTTATTTTTTGCGCTATAAATCGAAAAATACTGAATTTGGTAAAAAAAAAAAAAATAAATTCTTTGTTTATATTAAAATTTATTGCAGAGTATTGGCGAGTATTGGCAGAGTATTGCAGTGTTGCACAGTATTAGCAGAGTATTGCACAGTATTGGTAGAGTATTGCACAGTGCTGGCAGAGTATTGCACAGTGGTGGCAGTGTATTGCACATTGCAGGCAGACTGCTGTCACTGACCAGCGCTGTGGGCACTACACATCCAGCCCACAGCGCTGGTCCCATCTCTCCCCCTCTCTGCTTCTCCCCTCTCACTGTACCGATCGATACAGAGAGGGGAACCGGCGTCATGACGTGACGCCGGTTTGTGTACATGTGATCGCTCCGTCATTTGACGGAGCGATCACGTGGTAAATGGCCGCTATCAGCGGCCATTTTCCGTGATGCGCCGGGTCCCCGGGACCCGGCGGTCACGGATATTCCTGAGTGCGCGCCCCAGGGGTGGGTTCTGGGAGGACGTCCACCCAGAATAAGCCGACCGCGCTGTCGCCGTCTTTCGGCTATGGCCCGGTCGGCATGTGGTTAAAGAATAATAATTGTTGCTTTACATATTGAATAATAATATTGATAAGACCACTACTATATACTAATAATAATATGAATAATACGAATAACATAAAATATATATTGGTTAATATGAAATTCTACTACAGAGGGGGGACCCATGTCATTCATTCTACCACTACCTGAGTCTTCTTTGTATAAATGGGGGCATCACGGGGCTTGCAAATTTCTCCCCAGCACTGCCACATGTGAAAAATTAGAGGCTAAATATGACTAAATCTGTAATCAATTTTGCTGCCAAATCAAAGCTGCCAAAATCCCTCCTGATCAGTAAAATACTTATCCCCCCCCTTGATGGCAGTGGAGATGATCCCATCTATAAGGATATACAGTCAGGGACGGACTGACCGATCAGTGATTCGGTCGCTGCCCCCGAGGGCCTGGGGTCCGTGCCCGGCCCAACGAGAGGCCCCTTGAAGCAGCTGTAATAATACCGCTAACGGCGCACTTCTCCCCGCCGCCCCTCCTTCCCTCCCGTCCATGATGGACGGAAGGGAAGGAGGGGCCAGCGGGGAGCAGCGCGCCGTTAGCTGTATTATCGCAGGTGCTTCACTCACCCGATGCCTGCATTGTAATAGTACCGCTAACGGCGCGCTGCTTCCCACCGGCCCCTCCTCTCTTCTCGTCTGTCCCAGACTCCTAGGTGATACAGTGCAAGGCTTGCACTGTATCACCTAGGAGTCTAGGATGGACGAGAGCACTGTATCACCTAGGAGTCTAGGACAGATGAGAAGAGAGGAGGGGCCGGCAGGGAGCAGCGCGCCGTTAGTGGTACTATTACAGGCATCGGGTAAGTGAAATTTAGTTTTTACTGGAAGGTCGCCATCGGAGGGAGGGGGCAGTAAAGATGTATGGGGCCCGGGCCACACTTCCCCCTGTATGCTCCCCCCCCCCACACTCTCCCCCCTGTATGCTCTCCCCCCACACTGTCCCCCCTGTATGCGCTCCCCCACAGTGTCCCCCCCACACTGTCCCCCCTGTATGCTCTCCCCCCCCACACTGTCCCCCCTGTATGCTCTCCCCCCCACAATGTCCCCCTGTGTGCTCTTCCCCCCCCCCAGTGCCAGTGTTCCCCTGTGTGCCCCCCCCCAGTGTTCCCCTGTGTGCTCCCCCCCAGTGTTCCCCTGTGTGTTTTCCTCCCAGTGTTCCCCTGTGTGTTTCCCCCCCACCAGTGTTCCCCTGTGTGCTCTCCCCCCCCAGTGTCCCCCAGTGTGCTCTCCCCCCAGTGTTCCCCTGTGTGCTCCCCCCCAGTGTCCCCCTGTGTGCTCTCCCCCCCCCAGTGTCCCCCTGTGTGTTCCCCTGTGTGTTTCCCCCCCAGTGTTCTCCTGTGTGCTCCCCCCCAGTGTCCCCCTGTGTGCGCCCCCCGGTGTCCCCCTGTGTGCTCTCCCCCCCAGTGTCCCCCTGTATGCTTCCCCCCCACAGTGTCCCCCTGTGTGCTCCCCCCACAGTGTCCCCCTGTGTGCTCCCCCCACAGTGTCCCCCTGTGTGCTCCCCCTTCAGTGTCTCTGTGTACCCCCCCCCCCCCCCCAGTGTCCCCCCCTGTGCTCCCCCCAGTGTCCCCCTGTATGCTCTCCCACAGTGTCCCCCTGTGCTCCCCCCACAGTGTCCCCCTGTGTTCTCCCCACCCCCACAGTGTCCCCCTGTGTGCCCCCCCCACTGTCCCCCTGTGTTCTCTCCACCCCCTCAGTGTGCCCCCCACAGTGTCCCCCTGTGTTCTCTCCACCCCCCAGTGTCCCCCTGTGTGCTTCCCCCCTCCCCAGTGATCCCCCTGTGCCCTCTCCCCCCCCAGTGTCCCCCTGTGCCCCCCCCCAGTGTCTCCCTGTGTGCTCCCCCCCCAGTGTCCCCTCTCCCCCCTCCCAGGGTCTCCCTGTGTGCTCCCCACCAGTGTCCCCCCTCCCTCCCCCAGTGTCTCCCTGTGTGCTCCCCCCCCCCCCCCAATGTCCCCCTGTGCTGGTGTGGCTTGTGACGCAGGGGGCCCCATGATCTTCTATTGCCCAGGAGCCCCATCAGTTGTCAGTCCGCCCCTGTATACAGTACACACACATACAGCACAAGGCCTTGTTCACACTACGAGACATTTCCCAGGGATGCAGTTCCTCTGAGCTCCACAAGATGGTGATCTCACGTCTACCAAGATAATATGTCTTTATGGAAAAAAGACAGGAAGTGATGTCAGGAACAGACAGGAAGTGATGTCAGGTTATAAGAAGTTCCGGGTCAGAAGTAAGTCGGGAGGAAGTAGAGAGGAGACATTGCTGGAAGTGGCAGTAGAGGAGGTAATAAGATCTTATTTTTCTATTTACACCCAGTAACCCCCCCGTCATGTCCGTCCTCTTCCTCCATAGTCACTGTGACGTCTTTTAGCAGATGCTGCTACACAAAATTCCTAATCGATGTGATTTTTTTTATATGCTTAAATTGAATCATTCTAAAAGTCCAATTCCTTTGGAAAACATGCCTGGGGGGTGACCTCATCCTCTCCGTGACGGGGGGCGGCATCTCTGCGATGTACAGAAAGTACTGCAGAAAAAAATGTGGTAAAAATGGCCAGCAAATGACATTTCATTGCCGGCTTATTTTTTAAAAAACACAGAGACCCTTTCAAGGGTCGGCTATGTATTTTAGGGGACCTTGGGAGAGATCTTTGCCATTTCTAAAATGTTTTTTTTTTGCTTCTTTTTAACACTTAAGGACCAGGCTTTTTCTCGCACTTTTTGTTTACAAGTATAAATCTGTATTTTTTTTTGGCTGCGAGAATCGCCGTCATGTTACGTTGATAACATATTCGCGCCCCCTGCTCGCCCATGGAGCCGATGCAAGTGCCGGGATCCCGCGATCGCTCGGGGGGAAAAGCGGAGAACCGGGATCTGTGTGTGTGTGTGTAAACACAGTTTCCGGTTCTCTGGGGGGAGAACAGACAGATCGTCTGTTCATACAGAGTATGAACAGCGATCTGTCATCTCCCCTACACAGTAGACATGTGCGAAAATTCGTACAAATCCAAAATACGAATTTTTATGCATATGAATTCTGTACGAAATACGAAATTTCGTTTACGAATTTCGGAATCCAAATTCATAACTTTTCGTAACAATTATGAATTTTCGTTAACGAACCTAAAAGTTAAAAACCCCAGGAAGTCAGCACAGGGATGGTGGGAACCCCTCATAATGGGCACATCAGGTGTACAGACCCGGGAACTCAGCACAGGGATGGTGGGCACATCAGGTGTACAGACCCGGGAACTCAGCACAGGGATGGTGGGAACCCCTCATAATGGGCACAGCGGGTGTACAGACCCGGGAACTCAGCACAGGGATGGTGGGAACCCCTCATAATGGGCACAGCGGGTGTACAGACCCGGGAACTCAGCACAGGGATGGTGGGAACCCCTCATAAGGGGCACAGCGGGTGTACAGACCCGGGAACTCAGCACAGGGATGGTGGGAACCCCTCATAATGGACACAGCGGGTGTACAGACCCGGGAACTCAGCACAGGGATGGTGGGAACCCCTCATAATGGACACAGCGGGTGTACAGACCCGGGAACTCAGCACAGGGATGGTGGGAACCCCTCATAATGGGCACAGCGGGTGTACAGACCTGGGAAACTCAGCACAGGGATGGTGGGAACCCCTCATAATGAACACAGCGGGTGTAAAGCCCTGGAAACTCAGCACAGGGATGGTGTAGGGAAAGGATCCCCTGCCCGCTGTCATAAGGAGGGGGGGGAGAGGGAGTGCATGCTGAACATGTTACACCCTAAATACAGGTGTAACCTGTCCAGAAAGATGAACGTAGCCTTTAGGGGGTACCAAAAGAAAAAAAAGCCAAGCAAAAGTCTTTCACAGGAAAACGCAGCAGAGAGAGTCCGGATATGTTGACCAAGGCAAAGGCACAGAAGATCTGATCCAAGGAGTTTATATAACCAGCAGCTCTAGCTGACGAGCAAGAAAGGAAGACCAGGTGGCTCACTGTGGAAGGAAGAGTCTTTGGGTATTAACCGTTACCTGAGCACAGAGCTCTGAGAAGGAAGGGCCGAGCCCAGCCCTGACACTTGATCTCCATGTTGATGAGAACAAGGGCCTCTTCCCCACAACCCTGGCCGGCGGGTGGGGGGGATTGCAGATGGGGGGGGCTTATTGGAATCTGGAAGCCCTATTTATCAATAAGGGGAAGCCCAGATAATACACCCTTTACCCACGTGAATTATTAGGAGATAAATGGTGCCCCTACTTATTCACAGAAAAGAAGTTGTCCCCTAGAAACAGACACCTAAAAGTCCTTTTATTACAAAAAAAAAATGTCCTTGGTTGTCAACCCATCCTCAATCACAATGCCTGCTGATTCACCAAAGAAAAAAAAAAAAACGAAAAGACCCGGCGCACACAGCCGATCCGGATGGTTTTCACTTGCCAAATAACAGTTCCAAGAGCTGTCATCAGCTATATAAAGGGAAGGGGCGGGGATAGGGGGGACATCTTTACCCAACTTTGTCAAGTAAAGTCACTGCTATCTTCAACCTTTTGCTTACATGGTGGGGATTTCCAGGAATGCCAGTGATTTCTAGGGACATGGCGGGTGCAATCAGCCGCGATTTCCTTTTGAACCAGTCACAGCAAAAGCTGTTGTGTGTGTGTGTGTGTGTGTGTGTGTGTGTGTGTGTGTATATATATATATAAGCTGTAGAAATTTCTCTTCTATATATGAAGCTCATCTCCCGTTGAACAGAAAGTAGGGCAGGCAGCATCTTTATCCGAATGTAGCCTCATGTGTGCCTCGGCAGCAGTAAGGCTCTGGGCTGCCAGAGACCACCCACGCTGCTGCAGTTGTATCTTCCTTTCCCCCCTTCGGAAGAGAATGTTGTAGCCAAGACTGTGATTTATTTGTAGTCACGACCACTGGAGCGGTCTCCACCCGTGGCAGCAGAAGGACTGTGATTGGCAGCAGCTGAGCCTTGGGAGACCTGCTTGGGACTGCGAGGACTGATGGAGAATGTACAGTAGTCAGGGCCCGGGACAAAAGGGGGGCGGCTGCCCAGTGGCACTGCGGTATCATGTGAGGTGGGGGGCACCTTGAGGAGATTGGGGGACAGTGGATAAGAAATGTTCTAGGAGGGTAAATTAGGGGTGTGTGCTAGGAATGGTGATTTTTGGGGGGGATTTGTGTTGGGACAAGGATGGGGAAAGAGTATTTGCAATGGGAGGAGGGGTTTGTGCTAGAAGTGATATGGTAGATGGGGGAGGGAATTTGTGCTAGGAGGGGGACATTATTTTTTTCATGGGGGGGGGGACATTTGTACTAGTAGGCATGATTTGGAGGTATTTATGCTAGAAGGGGGGATTTGTGCTAGGAGGGTGGATTGGGGGGAGAATTTGTGCTGGGAGGGGGGGTTTTAGAGTATGGTAGAGGGGATTTGTGTTTTCAGGAGAAATTTGAGGGTTAAAGGATTTGTGCTAGGAGGGGTGATTTTTATTTCATTTTTTATTTGGGGGGGGGAGGGGTTGGGCTATGGGGATTTGGAGAGAGAGGACTTGAGCTTGGAGGGGGATGGGGGGCAAAGATTTGTGCTGGCAGGAAGAATTTCAGCAGGGGGGCAGATTTGTATTGGGTAGAGGGGGGATTTATGCTTGGGAGTAAGCATGCAGATTAGTGCTCGACTTATTTTTTTGGAGGGGGAGGGGGGCGATTTTTGCTGACACTTGATGCTCATACATCTTGGGGTGTGCACGTTTGGTATGTTTGCCCTGGGCTCTGGATGACCTTGACTCTGTACCTACCGTAGTTACTAGAAAATGGCCAAAAATGTAAGGGAGACTGTGTGGGACTACATGTTCCAAGAGAACAGTGCTGGAAAGGGGGAAAGAGGACTGGAAAACACAGTCCCTGCTAATTTCCCTTCCATTGGCCAGTGGTAAAGGTCTGTTGGTGGCTGGCGTTGGGGCCCAAAGTCTACGTTGGAGCTCCCTTATTAGAGCTTTGTTATCACAACTCGGAAGAGGAAACTCTCCAAAAACATATCCATGGAGTTCCAATAACTACATGTTCCAAGAGAACTGTGCTGGAAAGGGGCACAGAGGACTGGAAAAGCCAGGACTGTGCGGGACTGTCTCATGTGGGGGGAACGAGGAGAAGGAGCTGTGCCATGGCCTTCCAATAGCGCCGTAGAGGGGGCAGAGGAGATTTTTGTGTGTGTGTGTGTGTGTGTGTGTGTGTGTGTGAAGGACAGGCTAGAGACCACAGGACTACTGCTACACCCTTAGAGACCACTGTTTCCATAATGACTACCTCTTGTGTGCAGAGGACCATGCCCGGAGCAAAGGGGCCATCATTCTGCAGTTGGAGAACTGTTTCCCATGGTTGAGGAGAGACTGTTTCCCTTTTTGTTGGCCTGTGTGGGGTCTAGCTGGGGTTGGGGTGTCCAGATCTGCATTGCTCTGGGATGGCAAAGTTTATCGAGCGAGAGAGAGAGAGAGAGAGAGAGAGAGAGAGAGAGAGAGAGCATCTGCATCCAGGACTTCCTACTATTTCACCCAAGGTCACTATTTGCTGTTTTCAGAACTACTGCCATCACCCTTTAGAGCAGGGGTCTTCAAACTATGGCCCTCCAGTTGTTTAGGAACTACAATTCCCATCATGCTTAGTCATGTCTGTGAATGTCAAGTTTTACAATGCCTCATGGGATGTGTAGTTCCACAACAGCTGGAGGGCCATAGTTTGAGGATCCCTGCTTTAGAGATTACAAAAGCTCTAATAAGGGTGCTCCAACGTAGACTTTGGGCCCCAACGCCAGCCACCAACAGACATTTACCGCTGGCCAATGGGACGGAAATGAGCAGGGACTGTGTTTTATAGCCCTGTGTATATCTCCCATAGTTAGGAAGTCATCACTAAGGAGGTCCAAACGTTGCGCTTGAACCAGGCTGTAGACTATCCAACATACAAGATTCTGATGCTATCTCGTTTATAATTATGTTCTAGTTTACATGGTTTATGGCCTCTGTAGTGCTCACCCCTGAAGGAGTCACTGTTTCCTCGGGTTCCAGAAAGTTCTGTTTATCAGTGTTATTTAGGTGAATTTGTGTGAAAAAATCTTAAATTAAAAAGACTTATAACAAATAGCGGCGCTGTAATATATATCACACTTCTAAAAACACAATATTCCAGTGAGAAGATATAGATATAATAAACTCAACATATATGTGTATAATAACTTAACACACCTAATATGTGCCCAATGTTATATATAACCATACAATAAAACATATACAAAAATTAATGAATATATGTGTAAGATGATTGGCAGCAGCCAATCAAACCCAAGCAAAAAAAATAAAATAATATATATATATATATATATATATATATATATATATATATATATATATATATATATATATATATAAATAAAGTTCAAATATATATAAATAAAGTTCAAATAACCGCTGGTGGTTAGTGCAAAAATTCAAAATGTATACTTGAAGTGAAATAAATCAATCAAATAAAATCTTCTGTGCTCTTCCACCACACCACAGTGACTTGTGCCTCCTCCCCAAAAGAAACGCACTCACCACAAAGGTATGCCCACACTTTCGTGAAGGGCCACTGCGCATAAAGGTCCCTCCAAGGGGGGTCAATCGAATTCCCACAGATCAAATGATATGATTGGTTAATTGGTTGGCTGGTTAGGCTTTTCCATGTGTTTCTTAAGAGAGCTCTTAAGAAACACATGGAAAAGCCTAACCAGCCAACCAATTAACCAATCATATCATTTGATCTGTGGGAATTCGATTGACCCCCTTGGAGGGACCTTTATGCGCAGTGGCCCTTCACGAAAGTGTGGGCATACCTTTGTGGTGAGTGCGTTTCTTTTGGGGAGGAGGCACAAGTCACTGTGGTGTGGTGGAAGAGCACAGAAGATTTTATTTGATTGATTTATTTCACTTCAAGTATACATTTTGAATTTTTGCACTAACCACCAGCGGTTATTTGAACTTTATTTATATATATTTGAACTTTATATATATATATATATATATATATATATATATATATATATATATATATATATATATATATATATATATATTTTATTTTTTTTGCTTGGGTTTGATTGGCTGCTGCCAATCATCTTACACATATATTCATTAATTTTTGTATATGTTTTATTGTATGGTTATATATAACATTGGGCACATATTAGGTGTGTTAAGTTATTATACACATATATGTTGAGTTTATTATATCTATATCTTCTCACTGGAATATTGTGTGTTTAGAAGTGTGATATATATTACAGCGCCGCTATTTGTTATAAGTCTTTTTAATTTAAGATTTTTTCACACAAATTCACCTATATAATTTATGTTTAAGTGGCAGCTATAGTTTAGGGCTTGTATCACCTGAGCGTGGTGGAAGGTGTCCGAATAGGGGCGGTTCATTTGGATTCCTGTGTTATCTGTATCAGTGTTATTTATCTACAGGAAAACCTTTATAGATGACGCCACCAATGAGGATGGAGGAGGACCAGAGTCACATGACTGAGAAGATACTAAACCTCACCCTGGAGATCATCTACCTGCTGACCGGAGAGGTGAGGAGGATTCTGGGAGGTCACATGACATAACTTGTACTTGAGGAGGATTCTAACATGATCTTCCTATTGGTTCCTCAATACAGAGATTTCCTCTTGTGAAGTCAGGTGATCATATGACCATCACAGTGCCTCCATGTGACTCCCTAAAACCTGAGAGACACAACATGGAGAAGGTTCTAGAAGTCACCAAGAAGATGATGGAGCTGCTGACAGGAGAGGTGAGGAGGATTCTGGGAATTCTGGGACATTATCCAGTAACAGACAAGGGATGTGTCTGGATGGTGACTGTATCATTGTGTGTGTCAGGTTCCTATAAGGTGTCAGGATGTCACTGTCTATTTCTCCATGGAGGAGTGGGAGTATTTAGAAGGACACAAGGATCTCTACAAGGACGTCATGATGGACAATCAGCCGCCCCTCACATCACCGGGTAAGAGGAGACTTTATTGTAAAGGAGAGAGCAGTACGGAGGCTCCACCTAGATCCCCCATCATCTGATAAACACATAGAAACAATGTATTCAGTCAGTGTGTGTGTTTCCTACAGATGGATCCAGTAATGGGAACCCACCAGAGAGATGTCCCCGTCCTCTGTATTCCCGGGATCCCACACAGGAAGGTCACACCATCCCCCACCATCATCAGGTAGATGAGGAACAATTATTGGTAGTTGTGATTTATATTCAAACATGTTTGTTACAATTAATGTTTTATTATATATTTAGAGAGGAAACCTCGGGGATTGTAATATTGTTAAAGAAGAGTATAAAGAGGAGTATGGTGTGATGGAGGAGCTTTTGGAAGGACACAAAGATCTCTACAAGGACATCATTATAAAACCACCTAATAACATAAACCCACCAGAGAGATGTCCCCGTCCTCTGTATTCTGGGGATTCCACACAGGAAGATCACACCATCCCCCACCATCATCAGGTAGATGAGGAACAATCACTGATTGTATAGTGATAGTACACAAGCATGTTTGTTACAATAAATGTTTTATTATATATTTAGAGTGGAAGCCTCGGGGATTATAATATTGTTATTATTGAAGAGGATGAGGCATATGGTGTAATGAAGGAGTTTTCAGATGGACACAAAGATATGATGGGGCCACCTAATACCAGGAACCCACCAGAGAGATGTCCCCGTCCTCTGTATTCCCGGGATTCCACACAGGAAGGTCACACCATCCCCCGCCATCATCAGGTAGGTGGAGTTGGGGGTCGGGAACATAAGTGATTGGACACTCTGACATGTGGAGACGATGTGTGGACTCTACAAGATGATATTTTCTATGTGATCTCACATCATAAATACTTCTATGTTACAGATGTTATTTTATGCCGTTCTGTTGGTTTAGGGTGAAGATCTGATGAACATGAAAGTTGAGGGTGAAGTAGAAGAGACGTATGTGAGGGATGATCAGCAATATACGGAGGAGGCTGGAATGACGAGGACATTCATAGAGGAGGACACTCCTACAGAGATCAGCACAGGTGACTCATAATATATTCTTCTCTTATCTCTGCTCTGTTACTGCTCACTGATTGGTCCAGAGTAGGGTGGGAGCTGAGTGATATCAGCCAATAATAGGTTGCTAATGGTACTACATGTCACCAGAAGCCTAGGTCTATGGTAAAGATGGTCTTCAAGTCTGAACTTTGACCCTCTTGTCTATCAGAGATCACATGACCCAGTGCCTAGGCTTGTGGTTGTGTAAAGAGCATGGACCTCCCAGCCCCCATTGGTTCCTCCTCTTCTGACAAGGCTGTGTAAATGTAGAAGTGATCTGGGAGGAGGACCAAAGGACTGAAGAGGGGGGAGAGTCCCAGCTGGTTGGGACCTCCACAGAGAACATCTCCTCACTCATATCTACCTGATCCAGATGGAATCTTGATGGAAGTGAACTAACCCTCTCATATCTATTGATGATGTTTTTATATTTTTCCAGGACACGCCATGGAGAAACCCTCAAAGGATCATCTCACTTTATCTCCAGGTTGTAAAATGGAAGATGAGGACATCACAGGAGATTGTGGAGGAGAAAAGACAATGATCTCCACTATGGATGGTGGACTTCACAGTGTGGATAGACCATGGAATCCCTCCGACTCTGAGCGACCTCGTACTGTGAGGGACGGGGCCGGGATTCGAGAGGAGGAGCAATTTTCTTCTGAATGTGGAAAAAGTTTTAGCTCACAGCAAAGTCTCCTTGCGTATCAGATACCTCACATGGAGGAGAAACCATTTTCGTATCCTCCTTCACAAGATCAGATATGTCACACGGATGAAAAGCCGTATCCCTGCCATGAGTGTGGGAAATGTTATCCACGGGAATCAGAACTTGTTCTACATAAGCTATCTCACACATGGGAGAGGCCATATTTCTGCCCTGAGTGCGGGAAATGTTTTCTGTCCAAATCAGAATATTTTATACATCAAAGTTCACACACGAGTAAGAAGCCGTTTTCCTGTCCTAAGTGTGGGAAATGTTATCCACGGAAATCAGATCTTGTTAGACATGAAAGATCTCACACAGGAGAGAAGCCGCATTCCTGCCCGGAGTGCGGGAAGTGTTTTCCATATAAATCAGATCTCGTTAGACATCGGAGATCCCACACGGGAGAGAAGCCGCATTCCTGCCCAGAGTGCGAGAAGTGTTTTATATCAAAATCAGATCTTGTTAGGCATCAAAGATGTCATACAGGAGAGAAGCCGTATTCCTGCTCTGAGTGCGGGAAACGTTTTTCCCAGAGCCCCATACTTACCAGACATCTTAGATTGCACACAGGGGAGAAGCCGTTTTCCTGCCCTGATTGCGGGAAAGGTTTCTCACAAAGGTGTTATCTTAACAAACATCGGGAATCCCACACAACCCCCGAACGTGTATTAGTGTCCCAAGTGCGGGAAATGTCTTCTATATGAATCATATTTTGCTGTACATCAGAGATCTCACACTGGGAAGAAGCTCACCTTGATATACACCTCAGAAAACACGTGGCTGAGCGCTCCTCTGATCTTTTCTTTATCATGGAAGAAACACTTTATAAGGAGATCGGAGATAACTAAAGACTTCAAAGTTCTGTCTGAGTAGAAGAGAGAAGGAGGGGGTGTCACTGCTGGTTGGGTCCCTCTAGGAGAGAGAAGGAGGGGGTGTCACTGCCGGTTGGGTCCCTCTAGGAGAGAGAAGGAGGGGGTGTCACTGCCGGTTGGGTCCCTCTAGGAGAGAGAAAGAGGGGGGTGTCCCTGCCGGTTGGGTCTGTCTAGGAGAGAGAAGGAGGGGGTGTCACTGCCGGTTGTATCCCTCTAGGAGAGAGAAGGAGGGGGCGTCACTGCTGGTTGGGTTCCTCTAGGAGAGAGGAGGAGGGGGTGTCACTGCTGGTTGGGTCCCTCTAGGAGAAAGAAGGAGGGGGTGTCACTGCTGGTTGGGTCCCTCTAGGAGAGAGAAGGAGGGGGTGTCACTGCTGGTTGGGTCCCTCTAGGAGAGAGAAGGAGGGGGGGGTCACTGCTGGTTGGGTCCCTCTAGGAGAGAGAAGGAGGGGGTGTCACTGCTGGTTGGGTCCCTCTAGGAGAGAGAAGGGGGGTGTCACTGCCGGTTGGGTCCCTCTAGGAGAGAGAAAGAGGGGGGTGTCCCTGCCGGTTGGGTCCCTCTAGGAGAGAGAAGGAGGGGGTGTCACTGCCGGTTGGGTCCCTCTAGGAGAGAGAAGGAGGGGGTGTCACTGCTGGTTGGGTCCCTCTAGGAGAGAGAAGGAGGGGGCGTCACTGCTGGTTGGTTCCCTCTAGGAGAGAGAAGGAGGGGGGTGTCACTGCTGGTTGGGTCCCTCTAGGAGAGAGAGGAGGGGGTGTCACTGCCGGTTGTATCCCTCTAGGAGAGAGAAGGAGGGGGGGTCACTGCTGGGTCCCTCTAGGAGAGAGAAGGAGGGGGCGTCACTGCTGGTTGGTCCCCTCTAGGAGAGAGAAGGAGGGGGTGTCACTGCTGGTTGGGTCCCTCTAGGAGAGAGAAGGAGAGGGGTGTCACTGCTGGTTGGGTCCCTCTAGGAGAGAGAAGGAGGGGGTGTCACTGCTGGTTGGGTCCCTCTAGGAGAGAGAAGGAGGGGGTGTCACTGCTGGTTGGGTCCCTCTAGGAGAGAGAAGGAGGGGTGTCACTGCTGGTTGGGTCCCTCTAGGAGAGAGAAGGAGGGGGGTCACTGCTGGTTGGGTCCCTCTAGGAGAGAGAAGGAGGGGGTGTCACTGCTGGTTGGGTCCCTCTAGGAGAGAGAGGAGGGGGTGTCACTGCTGGTTGGGTCCCTCTAGGAGAGAGAAGGGGGGGTGTCACTGCTGGTTGGGTCCCTCTAGGAGAGAGAAGGAGGGGGTGTCACTGCTGGTTGGGTCCCTCTAGGAGAGAGAGGAGGGGGTGTCACTGCTGGTTGGGTCCCTCTAGGAGAGAGAAGGAGGGGGGTGTCACTGCCGGTTGGGTCCCTCTAGGAGAGAGAAGGAGGGGGTGTCACTGCCGGTTGGGTCCCTCTAGGAGAGAGAAGGAGGGGGTGTCACTGCCGGTTGGGTCCCTCTAGGAGAGAGAGGAGGGGGTGTCACTGCCGGTTGGGTCCCTCTAGGAGAGAGAGGAGGGGGTGTCACTGCCGGTTGGGTCCCTCTAGGAGAGAGAAGGAGGGGGTGTCACTGCCGGTTGGGTCCCTCTAGGAGAGAGAAGGAGGGGGTGTCCCTGCCGGTTGGGTCCGTCTAGGAGAGAGAAGGAGGTGGTGTCACTGCTGGTTGGGTCCCTCTAGCTGTGTAGTCTGATCTCTCCTGATCTTCAGCAGAAGCGTCAAAGGAAGACATCATGGTGAGAGAGGAGCTAGATAATACTTGTGGATAGAAAAAACTGGGAAATCAGACTACATGACAGGGCCTACAATTTATATTTACCTAATAAAAATGTAAATAAACAAATTTTTTTTTTATTGTGAAGCAAAAGAAGATTAAAAGTCTGTCTTCAGATTTGTATGATGAAATGTTCGTTTCTTTTCCTTTATTTCTTTCTCTAACGCTACAAGTAAGGTCCATCCTGTAGGTTTTAGTCTTAATCTTGTGTCTTAGTAGTTTGGTTTTACCGGCTTGTAGTTGTTGGAACAGCCGTCTCTCTCCCTTCTCATAAATCTCAGGACGTCTGTAGTAGACTCCAAAAATAAGTCAGACAGTTCATGGACCCATCTATCATTCCACCCGTAATTCCTCGTCCGCACCATCACCACCTCCAACCACAAGTTTATCTATCTTCCTCACTTTCACATCACATCTAACATAGGGCAGCACAGTGGTGTAGTGGGTAGCACTCTCACCTAGCAGTAAAAAGGGTCGCTGGTTTGAATCCCAACACCCGGCACTACCTGTCTAGAGTTTGCATGTTCTCCCTGTGCCTGCGTGGGTTTCCTCCCACACTCCAAAAGACATGCTGGTAGGTTAATTGACTTTGGTCTAAAAATTGACCCTAGTATATGAATGTGAGTTAGGGACCTTAGATTGTAAGCTCCTTGAGGGTAGGGACTGATGTTAATGTACACTGTATATGTAAAGAGCTGCATAAATTGACGGTGCTATATAAGTACCTGAAATAATAATAATAGAGAAACCCCCCCTCCATCTTTTCTATGTCCCGTGTCCCTCTAAACAAGAGGACCAGCATGAATACAATCAGCCCAGTCTTGTGAGGAGTCAAGCCGTGTTTCTGAAACACCAACTAAGTTCTCAGATCTGTATGATGAAATGTATTCTCTTTTCCTTTTTCTAACACTACAAGTAAGGCCCATCCTGTGGGTTTTAGTTTTAGTCTTTATCTTGTGTCTTAGTAGTTTAGTTTTACCGGCTTGTACTTGTTGGAACAGCCGACTCTCCCCCTTCTCGTAAATCTCAGGACGTCTGTAGTATACGCCAATGTTAATCCATCAGCTCATAGACCCATCTATAATTCCTCCTTCGCACCATCACCACCTCCAACCACAAGGTCATCTTTCTTCCTCACTTTCACATCACATCTAACATAGCCTGACAGTGTGAGGCCCTTCCACTGTGTAAAAGTTTGAAAAAAGGAAACATGGTTTGCCCGAATGCAGAGTATGGGGACCAAAAATTGATTTTGAGTTTTGGTATCCCAGGATTGGGTTTCCGGAGTTTTGAGACCTCAAAGAGCTTTTGGGGAAGAAGCCTCCATCCCAGTGTCCGGGTCTTACTGGAGACCCAAAGCCATAGCCCTTATAATGAAGGGCCTGACCATAGTGCAGGGCTCCCAGAGTCAGTACTCCATACTGGAGTCAGGAGGTTCCTTGTCCAGAGGGCTGTGAGAGCCGAAACGGCTATTCAAGGCTGGAGGACTGAGAAATGGAAGAAGCCTGCAACCCAGTGTCCGGGTCTTACTGGAGACCTGAAGCCATGGCCCTTATAATGAAGGGCCTGACCATAGTGCAGGGCTCCCAGAGTCAGTACTCCATACTGGAGTCAGGAGGTTCCTTGTCCAGAGGGCTATGAGAGCCGAAACGGCTATGCAAGGCTGGAGGACCGAGAAATTGAAGAAGTTTCCAGCCCCGTGTCCAGGTCTTACTGGAGACCAGAAGCCTCTGAATGCAGGTGCACATAACCCTTTTAATGAAGGACCTGGCCATAGTGCATGCCTCCCATTAGTAGACAGGTGTACTCTGCTCAGGAGTCAGTACTCCATACTGGAGTCAGGAGGTTCCTTGTCCCGAGGGCTGACGGAGCTGAAATGGCTAAGCAAGTCTGAAGGACTGAGAAATGGAAGAAGTCTCCAACCCAGTGTCCAGGTCTTACTGGAGACCAGTAGGCTGTGAGTTCAGGTGCGTACAGCCCTTATAATGAAGGACCTGTCCGTAGTTCAGGGTTCCTGTTAGGAGACAGGAGTACGCTGCTCAGGAGACAGAACTCCATGCTGGATTTAGGAGAATCCTTGCCCAGAAAGCTGAGAGAGACAAAATGGTTAAGCAAGTCTGGAGGACTGAGAGTAGGAATAAGTCTCCAACCCAGTGTCCAGGTCTTACTGGCGACCAGTAGGCTGTGAGTTCAGATGCTTACAGCCCTTATTATAATAAAGAAGAAACTGGCCATAGTTCAGGGTTCCTGTTAGGAGACAGGTGCACAGAAACACAGAGGTATTATGGGAGACAATATTAGAGGCCAAGGTCTAAGGCCTTTGCAAGAGTGAACTAGTGGCTTATTATTATTAATTTGGGCCAGTTTCCTGTTTTAATGGTGAAAACCCTTGCATCGGCATCTGCTTTTCTGCTGAACTTTAATTTTGTTTAATAAAAATGTGACAACAAGCCCTAAAACTGGCTTTGGAATGAACTCACTAAAAATGCTTCTACCATTGAGCTAGTGACCCGAAAATATCACAATAAAAAAACACACCACCATCTTCTCTATGCATCGTGTCCCTCTAAACAAGAGGATCAGCATGAACACAAACAGCCCAGTCTTGTGAGGAGTCAAGCTGTGTTTCTGGAACACCAACTACAGTCTCATTAGTGAAAGCATCAGCATCTCCCATTCTGCTCGGCAGGTTGTTGGCTTTTGTATATTGAGTTACTTGATTATTTTGCAGCATTGTGCTGTATTATTATGTTAATAGGTAACATAAAGCTCTCCTTATTAACTGCCATAAACATCCTCCATCTTCTTTCATGTCACCCCATGCTAATGTTTATCAATGTATAGCCTCATACACACGATTGGACCGTGGACCAACTTTCCCATGGATTTTTGTCCAAAGGGCGTTGGCCCCAAGTTGGTCTTGCATACACACGATCGGACTTTTTAGGCAACAAACATGAACGTAGTGACGTTTCAACGTACTGACGACACTTCAAAAGAGGACGTTCGAATACTCCAGCGCCACCTTTGGTCAACTTCTATATTGTTGTCTGATCTCTTGCATTGGTTCTGAGCATGCGTGTTTGTACTTTGTACAAAAGTCTGTTGGTTTTGTGTACACATGGTCGGACTTTTGTTGGCAGAAAGTTGGTCCATTCGCACAGCCAACAAAAGTCCGATGAAACCTGGAAAAAGTTGGTCCGATGGAGCGTACACACGGTCGGATGTTGGTCCAAAACAGCTAATTTGCATGTTGGTTGATAAAAAGTCTGATCGTGTGTACGGGCCTTTATACTTACTCCAACACACCCAGACGATTCTTCTAGAGCAGGGTTTCAAAGAACTCTAAGGTTCCACCAGAGGTTGATAGGGGTTCCTTGAGCAGTGAACAATTTCTGCCTCTCAGATAAATTCCCACTGACACCATTGATCTTTTTGCCTATCTGTAAGGGAGTTATACTTCCCAACGACTCAAAGTGTAAGAAGCATTCTTCTTCAACCAGGGTTCCTCCAGAAGTTGCTAGAGGTTCTTTGAGCAATGAGCAATTTCTGCCTCTCGGATAAGTGACACCATTGATCTCTTTAGCTCTTTATACAGATGTGCTCCCTGCTTTCCAGAACTTGGTGGATCATTCTTGCCGATGTCATTACTGCACACTATTCTTCTAGAGCAGGATTTCTCAACCAGGGTTTCATGGAGCTCATAGGGTTCCTCCAGAGGTTGCTAGGGGTTCCTTGACCAGGTAGCAATTTCTGCCTCTGAGATAAGATCTCACTGACACCATTGAGCTTTTTGGCTATCTGTAAGACGGTAATTTTTCTCAATTACCACAAATATAGGGAGTATTCTTCCTCAACCAAGGTTCCATGGAAACCTTGGCATCATCCATAGGTTGCTAGAGGTTCATTGAGCAATGAGTAATCTCTGCCTCTCGGATAAGTTCCCACTGACACCATTGATCTCTTTAGCTCTTTATGCAGATGTAATCCCTGCTTTCTAGGAGTGTAATTACATCTCGTAGCAGATAATAGGTGGATTCATTAACACACTGAACAATAGGTGAATGGAAAGCTGCCTCAGACCCTACTTAACCCAATTTACTTATTCAGACATCAGTAGACATTCCGTCTCCACCTCTCCTGGAATGTCCCTTCTAGGAGCTGGAGATCCTGGCCATCAACCTCACAGTATATTGGGGACTAGACTTTATATTTCGCTACACTCGTTGTCACCAGAATCAGATGGCAAGTCAATAAAGGCAGCCATAGTTAGAATTGATACCAGCTTCATGGGGCACCCAGCAGTTCCTTGAAGTTTCAGCTCCACATATTGGCCATGCTGCCTTGTACCCTAGACACCAGCTACTTCGTGCTACCATGCCAGGGTTTGTGGTCTCTGCAGTATATCCTCTCCTACCTGGCTAATCCTCCACCATTACATCCTGGGGATCAGGAGCGATTTCCATCTTTTCATCTTTACTGGCATATAGGACCTTACCCCGATTTGCCTGGACTGCTTGCTGCTGGGTACATCTGATAAGGACAGTGATGGGGTGACCCACATCACCCATTCCACTACTGTCTGAGTCTTCTTTGGATGGGAGGGCATCATAGGGCTTGCAAAGTCACATGGGAAGGTGTCAGGGCTGGGCTCAGCCCTTCCTTCTCTGAGCTGACCGCTCAGCTGTTGGCTAATTGCCAGCTCCTATCTCTCCACAGTTACTCAGCTGTTGATGATCCTGCTCGTCAGTCCTGCCTACTTAGGCCCCTTTCACACATGCGGACCGTATGTCCGTATTTCATCCATCCGTTTTCGGATCAAAAATATGGACATACATGCATCCCTATGGGATAGCGGGTGTCAGCGAATGAGCATCCACTGACACCCGATATCGTCCGTCTCCACTATGGTCCGATTCTGCAGACGGTCCGTGTTCATCCGATCCTCCATAGAAGAGAGCAGAGATCTGACAGGGCGGTCCCTGCACAGTGTTATTAACGAAACTATCCCCGCTGAGCAAGCGGATGTTTATGGAGCGGATCATTACGGATCCGTCCCGTGTGTAAGGGGCCTTAAGCTGTCCAGTCCAGAGGAGCTCTGCCTTCACCTTGGTCAAACATCACAGAAACTATTTCCTGCGATCCTGTTCAAGACTTGCTTTGCTGACATCCCTTCTGGCTCCAGATCCTGCTTGCTGTTCCACTACATTGATCCCTGACTTCTGGCTTGGCTGATTATCCGTTTCTGGTTACTAAACTCTGGCTATGTTTTGACTACGTTTGTTCTTTTTGTTTTATTATTAAACAAGTGTGATTTAACTGTACTTCTGTCTCGGCCTGATTTCATGGCTTCTGACAGAAGGTTCTCATCAAGGTAGATAGGTTTTTGAAAAAATATTAAAAGAGAAAAAAATAAAAAGTAGAGGCTAATTATGACTAAATCCATAATCTGTTTTGCTGCAAAATCAAAGGTGCCAAAATCCCTCCGCACATCCAGATCAGTAATATATGTCTATAACCATTGGTGGGAGTGGAGATGACCCCATCTATAAGGATATATACAGTACATACACACACACAACACAAGGCCGTGTTCACACTACGAGACGTTTCTCAGGGCTGCAGTTCATCTGAGCTCCACAAGGCGGCGATTCTCACTTCTCCCACCCCAAAGCCCCTTGTCCCCAAGATTTTAGGCTCCGCCCCTTACCTATTTAAAAATTGTCAGATGGTGGTGCAGGCAGATAGCGGGTAGCCTTCATCGCCGCCGGAGCTTTTTCAGGTGCGGCGGGCATCACGATTGCCGATGAATCTGTATCGGGGGACATTGTTTTCTTATTTTTAATAAGGGAATTGTCAATATATCTGTGTGGTTTTATTTCTTCTTGACACTTTTTTGGTGAATGGGTATGTTCAAGGGACTGTCCCTGATTTCGAGGGACTGTCCCTGATTTGGAGCAATGTCCCTCTTTACTCCTCATCTGTCCCTCATTTCGGTCTGATCTATATAGTTGTATATAAAATGCACTTTTTATTTTCAAAAAGTGTTTCCCAGTGCTAAACCTTTCATCCAAATTCTAAATTGCTGCATTTGTACATTTTAAAAGCCAATATAAAGCAATATTAGTGGTAAAAAAAAAGCCCTTGTGAATTTAATTATCCTTTTTTTTGGTTAATTCTCCTTTAAGGGGGTGTGGCAGGGGGCGTGTCCTATGCCTACATACGTTTGCTAGTAGGTGTCCCTCATTCTCATCTCAAAATGTTGGGAGCTATGTATGTACCCCATACTCATTCACATGGCGGGTCCGGGATCTGGGGGCCCCTTGCTAAAGGGGGCCTCCAGATTCTGATAAGTGCTCTGCCCACAGACCCCCCACAACCACCGCCGAGGCTTGTCAGGAAGAGGCACTTGTCCTCATCAACATGGGGACAAGGTGCTTTGGAGTGTTGAGGGCATGTGGCCTGGTATGGTTCAGGAGGGTTCTCACTCACCCCCCCCCCCCTTTCCTGACCTTCCGGGCTGCATGCTAAGATAAGGGTCTATTATGGATTTTGGGGGGACCCCCATGCGTTTTTTTTTAAACATTTTTGTATTGCTGGTAGGGATGAGCTCGATGTTCGAATCAAACATAAGTTCGACTTGAACATCGGGTGTTCGCCCGTACGCCGAACAGAAAATTATATGGGGCGTTCGCGGGAAGTTTGAGTGCCACGGAACGCCCCATAATGCACTGCAAGATCACAGTGCATTGCTGTATGATGATTGGCCAAAGCATGCACCTGACCTGCATGCTTTGGCCAATTACAGCGCGCTCTTCTGAGAGAGCCATTATTGGCCAAAGGTAGGGTGCCTTTGGCCAATCATGGCTCAGGGGGATAAGTCCACACCCTACACTATATAAGAATGCTTACACAGCGGCCGGGTGTAGTGTGTGGATGGAGATAGATTAAGCTAGATTAGGCAGGCAGGTTAGTTAGTGGCAGTGTATTTGATATATATATATATATACAGTCTATATTATATATATATATATTATATATATATATATATATATATATATATATATATATATATATATATACAGTCTAATATATATATATATATATACTCTGCATTTAGCATAGACTAGATATTCAGTGTATACTCTATATTCAGTCAATGCAGGCAGTGTAGTTTAAATGGCGTGGGGGTCCCCCCCAAAATCCATACCAGGCCCTTCAGGTCTGGTATGGATTTTAAGGGGAACCCCGTGCCAAAATTTAAAAAAAAAAATAGCGTAGGGTCCCCCCAAAATCCACACCAGAACCTTATTCAAGCATGCAACCTGGCAGGCCACAGGAAAAGGAGAAGGAGGGGATAAGAGAGCGCCCCCCCTGCTGAACCGTACCAGGCCACATGCCCGCAACATGGGAAGGGTGCTTTGGGGTCCCCCCCAAAGCACCTTGTCCCATGTTGATGGGGACAATGGCCTCATCCCCACAACCCTTCCCTGGTGGTTGTGTGAATGTGTGGGCGGGGGGCTTATTGTAATCAATCAATTTAACAAGGGGGCCCCCAGAACACACCCCCCCGCCTGCACATACCCACAACCACCGGGCAAGGGTTGTGGGAATAAAGCCCTTCTCCCTGCAAGCCAGACCCTCTCATCCAACATCAGTGCCTGACCTCACAAATGCTCTTCTAGAAGAATGGTCAAACATTTCCATTGACACACTCTTAATGACGCGTACACACAACTGGACTTTCCGTCAGAAAAGGTCAGACGGAATCATTCTGTCTGTCATTCCGCTCGTGTGTGGGCTTCATCGGACCTTTTCTGTCGAAAAATCTGATGGACTTTATAAATAGAACATTCGTCTGTATGCTAGTCCGACGGACCAACAACGATGCAAGGGCAGCTATTGGCTACTGACTATTGAACTTCCTTTTCTAGTCCGGTCGTACATCATCACGTTCAAAAGGATTAGACTTTGGTGTGATTGTGTGTAGGCAAGTCTGTTTTGTCAGAAAGACCGGTCATGTGTACGCGTCATCAATCTTGTGGACAGCCTTCCCAGAAGAGTTGAAGTTGTTATATCTGCATAGGGTGGGGCCAACTCAATACTGAACCCTACGGACTAAGACTGGGATGCCATTAAAGTTCATGTGCGTGTAAAGGCTGGCGTCCCAATACTTTTAACAATATAGTGTATATATTTAGGGTGAAGACCCACAGACACAGTGTCAGGGTATTTGGGAAAAGTCAGCCAGCAACCAAAAAAGCAAACCAACCCAGCAAAGTGAAGAGCAGAATGGGAGATGTTGATGTCTTCAGTGATGAGAATGTAGTCGGTGTTCCAGAAACACGGCCTGACTCCTCACAAGACTGGGTTGTTTGTATTCATGCTGATCCTCTTGTTTTGAAACAATTTTTTTATTGAGCATATTGACGTTACATCCCATACTTCAAGTATTAGATTGGCATACATTACATTAATTGCATAAAATTTTCTCTTTGCATGAATAATATCAACATATGCTAACATTATCTCTCTTAGGTTCTGCCAGACTCTCCTTTAATTCCCCCAACCTGAGTTTTGCTCTTTTTTTTTAAATACAAAAATAAAGTAAATACGATGTTGTAATACGATGATGTCAATCATAGAAACATAATTTCAAACATAGAAACAGACAAATACAGTGACACCCCCTCCTTCTATCTCCTAGAGGGACCCACCCGGCAGTGACACCCCCTCCTTCTATCTCCTAGAGGGACCCAACCAGCAGTGACACCCCCTCCTTCTCTCTCCTAGAGGGACCCAACCAGCAGTGACACCCCCTCCTTCTCTCTCCTAGAGGGATTCAACCAGCAGTGACACCCCCTCCTTCTCTCTCCTAGAGGGACCCAACCGGCAGTGACACCCCCTCCTTCTCTCTCCTAGAGGGACCCAACCAGCAGTGACACCCCCTCCTACTCTCTCCTAGAGGGATTCAACCGGCAGTGACACCCCCTCCTCCTATCTCCTAGAGGGACCCAACCAGCAGTGACACCCCCTCCTTCTCTCTCCTAGAGGGACCCAACCGGCAGTGACACCCCCTCCTTCTCTCTCCTAGAGGGACCCAACCGGCAGTGACACCCCCTCCTCCTATCTCCTAGAGGGATTCAACCAGCAGTGACACCCCCTCCTTCTCTCTCCTAGAGGGACCCAACCAGCAGTGACACCCCCTCCTTCTCTCTCCTAGAGGGACCCAAACAGCAGTGACACCCCCTCCTTCTCTCCTAGAGGGACCCAACCGGCAGTGACACCCCCTCCTTCTCTCTCCTAGAGGGACCCAACCAGCAGTGACACCCCCTCCTTCTCTCTCCTAGAGGGACCCAACCGGCAGTGACACCCCCTCCTTCTCTCTCCTAGAGGGACCCAACCAGCAGTGACACCCCCTCCTTCTCTCTCCTAGAGGGACCCAACCGGCAGTGACACCCCCTCCTTCTCTCTCCTAGAGGGACCCAACCGGCAGTGACACCCCCTCCTTCTCTCTCCTAGAGGGACCCAACCGGCAGTGACACCCCTCCTTCTCTCTCCTAGAGGGGACCCAACCAGCAGTGACACCCCCTCCTTCTCTCTCCTAGAGGGACCCAACCAGCAGTGACACCCCCTCCTTCTCTCTCCTAGAGGGACCCAACCAGCAGTGACACCCCCCTCCTTCTCTCTCCTGGAGGGACCCAACCAGCAGTGACACCCCCTCCTTCTCTCTCCTAGAGGGACCCAACCAGCAGTGACACCCCTCCTTCTCTCTCCTAGAGGGACCCAACCAGCAGTGACACCCCCTCCTTCTCTCTCCTAGAGGGACCCAACCAGCAGTGACACCCCCTCCTCCTCTCCCCTAGAGGGACCCAACCAGCAGTGACACCCCCTCCTAGCAGAGGAAGCCAGACAGAACTTTGAAGTCTTTAGTGATCTCCGATCTCCTTATAAAGTGTTTCTTCCATGATAAAGATCAGAGGAGCGCTCAGCCACGTGTTTTCTGAATATCAAGGTGTGCTTCTTCCCGGTGTCAGATCTCTGATGTATGGCAACATATGATCCATATTGAAGACATTTCCCACACTCGGGACACCTTCGAGGCTTTGGTGGGTTCTCATATATTTAGTAAGACGAGACTTCAATGATAAACATATTCCACACCCAGGGCAGGAAAACAGCTTCTTCCCTGTGTAAGATTTGTACAGTGAAACCTAAGATTGCTTCGCAATATGAGCTTTTCTTTTTTTTAATCCTGACTCGATTTGCGAGCGCTGTCTCGCAAGACGAGCAGGATTCAAGCCGCTGGGGTGTACAGTACCGCATTGGGCCAGAGGTGCGGGGGCACCATGGACAGGCAGAGACACTCCATTCCCGAGTGTCTCTGGCGCCCCCCCAAAACCTCTGGCCCAAAATAGTATTGCATACACCAGCAGTCACTCTGGAACAAATTATCTGAGTTTCCATTGGAAACTCGCTTTGATATATGAGTGCTTTGGATTACAAGCATGCCTCTGGAACGGATTATGCTCGTACTCCAGGGTATTACTGTATTTTTAAGAAGTTTTCCTTTAAATGGATTAGAGTTCCGGAAAACAGCCTTTTCTGAGTGTGACATAACTTATGTATGTTTAGATGGAACTTATGTGAAAAACATTTCCCACACTCAGTGCAGGAATACGGTTTCTCCCGCCGCGTGCAATCGAAGATGTCTGCTCAGTACGGGTTTTTGAGAAAACCGTTTCCCGCACTCAGAGCAGGAATACGGCTTCTCTCCCGTGTGAGATCTTTGATGTTGAAGAAGATCTGATCTTGATGGAAAGCATTTGTCACACTCAGGACAGGAATACGGCTTCTCGCCCGTGTGCGATACCTGATGTTTGGTAAGATTGGCCTTCTGTGAAAAGCATTTGCCGCACTCGGGGCAACAAAAAGGCTTCTCCCCCGTGTGAGATCTTTGATGTATAACACGTTCTGATTTAGATAAGAAACATTTCCCGCACTCAGGGCAGGAATGCGGCTTCTCCCCTGTGTGAGATTTTTGATGTTTAACAAGATCTGTTTCCCTTGGATAACATTTCCCGCAATCTGGACAGCGAAAGTCTTTTTCCTGCGTGTGAGATATCTGATGTTCAGTAAGACTTGCCTTTCGTGTAAAGCATTTCCCACACTCAGGGCAGGAATACGGCTTCTCCCCCGTGTGCGATCTCTGGTGACTTATAAGATTAAACTTTCGTGAAAAAGATTTCCCGCATTCAGGACAGGAAAACGGCTTCTCACCCGTGTGTGACCTCAGGTGTATGGTAAGGCTGGACTTCTCTGAAAAACATTTCCCGCACTCGGGGCAGGAATACGGCTTCTCTCTCGTGTGCGAATTTTGATGCCTAACAAGTTCTGATTTCCGCGGATAACATTTCCCGCACTCGGGACAGGAAAACACCTTTTCCTGCGTGTGACATATCTGGTGTGCCGTAAGTTGGGACTTTTGTGAAAAACGTTTTCCGCACTCGGGGCAGGGATACGCCTTCAGACCCGTATGCAATATCAGATGTTTGGAAAGACTGGAAGTTTGTGAAAAACATTTTCCGCACTCGGGGCAGCAAAATGGCTTCTCCCCTGTGTGAGATCTTTTATGTATAACAAGTTCTGATTTCCGGGGATAACTTTTCCCGCACTCAGGACAGGAAAACGACTTTTCCTGCGTGTGACAGATCTGATGTTTAGTTAGACTGAACTTTCGCGGGAAGCGTTTACCACACTCGGGGCAGGAATACGGCTTCTCACCCGTGTGATATAACTGGTGCATGGTAAGAGAGGACTTTCGTGAAAAATCTTTACCGCACTCAGGACAGGAATACGGCTTTTCTTTCACGTGACTTGTCAGATGTCTAGTAAGATAGGACGTCTGTGAAAAACATTTCCCGCACTCATGGCAGCAAAATGGCCTCTGACCTGTGTGAGATCTCGTATGTATAACAAGTTCTGATTTGCGCGTATAACGTTTCCCGCACTCAGGGCAGGAATATGGCTTTTCACCCGTGTGGGATCTCTGATGTACAGTGAGACTTAGTTGTTTGTTAAAACATTTCCCACATTGAGGACAGGAAAATTTCTTCTGTCCCTGAACCCCGGCCCCATCCCTCACAGTACGAGGTTCCTCAGAGTCGGAGGGATTCCATGGTCTATCCACACTGTGAAGTCCTCCATCCATAGTGGAGCTCATTGTCTTTTCTCCTCCACAATCTCCTGTGATGTCCTCATCTTCCATTTTACAACCTGGAGATAAAGTGAGACGATCCTTTGAGGGTTTCTCCATGGCGTGTCCTGGAAAAAATATAAAAACATCATCAATAGATATGAGAGGGTTAGTTCACTTCCATCAAGATCCCATCTGGATCAGGTAGATATGAGTGAGGAGATGTTCTCTGTGGAGGTCCCAACCAGCCGGGACTCTCCCCCCTCTTCAGTCAAAGGGCCTTTGGTCCTCCCAGATCACTTCTACATTTACACAGCCTTGTCAGAAGAGCAGGAACCAATGGGGGCTGGGAGGTCCATGCTCTTTACACAACCACAAGCCTAGACACTGGGTCATGTGATCTCTCATAAACAAGTAGGATCAAAGTTCAGACTTGTAGACCCTTTACAATAGACCTAGGCTTCTGGTGATATACAGAACTGGAGGAAGCTTGCAGTATTTTTTCCTGAAACGGTTACTTCTTACTTTTCAAACCAACAAGACCGGTAATAGAGTTTTATGGTAACATTTAGCTATAAGTCGGCTGGAAGAAGAGGAACCGACCTAAGAAAGGCTCAATCTGTGTTATCATATCTGTGCTACTGTAACTAGGAGTGACCCACAACCTAATACTGCCAGCTGAACCCCAGGACGGGTATCAGCACAGGGAGGGGACCATTATCAACCTATAATTGGCTGATATCACTCAGCTCCCCGCCCTACTCTGGACCAATCAGTGAGCAGTAACAGAGCAGAGATAAGAGAAGAATATATTATGGGTCACCTGTGCTGATCTCTGTAGGAGTGTCCTCCTCTATGAATGTCCTCGTCATTCCAGCCTCCTCCGTATATTGCTGATCATCCCTCACATCCGTCTTTTCTACTTCACCCTCAACTTTCATGTTCATCAGATCTTCACCCTAAACCAACAGAATGGCAGAAAATAACATCTGTAACATAGAAGTATTTATGATGTGAGATCACATAGAAAATATCATCTTGTAGAGTCCACACATCGTCTCCACATGTCAGAGTGTCCAATCACTTTATGTTCCCGACCCTCAACTCCACCTACCTGATGATGGTGGGGGATGGTGTGACCTTCCTGTGTGGAATACAGAGGACGGGGACATCTCTCTGGTGGGTTCCCATTACTGGATCCATCTGTAGGAAACACACACACTGACTGAATACATTGTTTCTATGTGTTTATCAGATGATGGGGGATCTAGGTGGAGCCTCCGTACTGCTCTCTCCTTTTCAATAAAGTCTCCTCTTACCCGGTGATGTGAGGGGCAGCTGATTGTCCATCATGACGTCCTTGTAGAGATCCTTGTGTCCTTCTAAATACTCCCACTCCTCCATGGAGAAATAGACAGTGACATCCTGACACCTTATAGGAACCTGACACACACAATGATACAGTCACCATCCAGACACATCCCTTGTCTGTTACTGGATAATGTCCCAGAATTCCCAGAATCCTCCTCACCTCTCCTGTCAGCAGCTCCATCATCTTCTTGGTGACTTCAAGAATCTTCTCCATGTTGTGTCTCTCAGGTTTTAGCGAGTCACATGGAGGCACTGTGATGGTCATATGCAGTGGCGGCCCGTCCATAGGGGGCGCCCGGGCGCCGCCCCCCCCCCCCCCCCTCCTTGCAGTTAAAAAAAATAAAAAAATAAATAAAAAAAAAAAAGTTCAAAAAAAAAAAAAAAACATTTATTTAAACATGTCCCTTTAAGGGTGCCTTGCACAGTGCACTGCAGTATGCACCGCTCTATCACCAATAGATAGATTCATGCATTGCATGAATCTATCTATTGTCACCTCTGCCGCCCCCTATTCAGGTGTCCGGCCCCTGATCGGGCGCCGGGCATCTGAATTACAGTGGGGGGGGTGTTGCGGGAAGCGCCCCTATTAGAGCTGTAAGCTCTAATAGGGGACCCTATTAGAGCGGTGTGCTCTAATAGGCTTCCCTAAGTGTAAACAGCGGGCGCACGGCTGTGCGTTCGCTGATTACACAGTATTGTGTTAGGGAAGCGAATACATCGCTTCCCTAACACAGACCCGCCTCTCAGCCAATCAGGTTGCCAGGTCTGTTACCTGTCACCTGATTGGCTGAAGTCACAGGCGCTGTGATTGGACGCTAGGCGTCCAATCACCTAGCGTCCAATCACAGCAGAAGAAGACAGGAGGAGCGCGGGAGAAGACATCCGACGGAGACATCCGACGGAGACACCGCTCGTCGCCTGACGCCGTCACCAGCTGCACACCGGGACAAGGTAAGTGCAGAGGGCAGGCAGGGGGCACAGTGGCAGCACTTAAGGGGCACAGTGGCAGAACTTGGGGCACAATGGCAGCACTTAAGGGGCACAATGGCAGAACTTAAGGGGCACAATGGCAGAACTTAAGGGGCACAATGGCAGAACTTGGGGCACAATGGCAGAACTTGGGGCACAATGGCAGCACTTGGGGCACAATGGCAGAACTTGGGGCACAATGGCAGAACTTGGGGCACAGTGGCAGAACTTGGGGCACAGTGGCAGCACTTGGGGCACAGTGGCAGCGTTTGATGGGCACAGTGGCAGCGTTTGATGGGCACAGTGGCAGTGTTTGATGGGCACAGTGGCAGCGTTTGATGGGCACAGTGGCAGCATTTGATGGGCACAGTGGCAGCGTTTGATGGGCACAGTGGCAGCGTTTAATGGGCACAGTGGCAGCGTTTGATGGGCACAGTGGCAGCGTTTGATGGCACAGTGAGGCTGTTTGTTTGCGCCCCCCCAAAAATTTTGAGCACCAGCCGCCACTGGTCATATGATCACCTGACTTCAGAAGAGGAAATCTCTGTATTGGAGAACCAATAAGAATATCATGTTAGACTCCCAGAATCCTCCTCACCTCTCCAGTCAGGTCTGTGTTTTATTAATAGAGATAAGACTGATGTCATGTGACCTCCCAGAATCCTCCTCACCTCTCCGGTCAGCAGGTAGATGATCTCCAGGGTGAGGTTTAGTATCCTCTCAGTCATGTGACTCCGGTTCTCCTCCATCCTCATTCTTGCCGTCATCTATGAAGGTTTCCCTGTAGACAGATAACATTGATAATAGAGAATTATCTGGGTTGGTGTTGGTTGTACTATAATAGGATGAGGAGGTAATATGAAGGTCAGTATGTATTTGAGAACTATTATCCGCAGTGGGAACATATTGGATCTGGAATGTTTAGTGTTTTCTATGACTCTTGGGGTCCAGGAGACTCTTACATTTTGGCCTCCTCCTTGACCTCAAATTTTAATTTCCTATGTTGCATGCATTTTCTTTCAGGACTCGTGTTTTATTCATCCATGGGCGGCTCAGAGACCACCTGATCCACCTCAGCCAGAGGATCATCTCAACCCCGGCCAGGCCCCTCCAATTCCTTCCGGGATTATTTTAAAGCGCCCGACATGCCGCCAGGCGGGCGGACAAAATGGCGCCGGATGCCTCAGCCTCGCGAACTCTGGCCTCCTCGCTCCCATCACCGCAGAGGCAAATTTCACCACACGTCCACCAGATGGCCCGGATCACCGACCCAAGCCTAGAGGGACCCCCCCGCAAGCGGTGAGTTGCTCCCAGTGAGCTCTCTCCCCTCGCACTGCACATGGAGCAGGATGAGGCCCTCACCCAGCATCCATCCCCATGCACCCAGTGCACGGATGCATACCCCAGATTACTGCAGGCGGCATCAGATCCCAGCCTCCCCCAAGGCCCAAAGGCAATCACGATCCAGGGACTCTAGCTCCACTAGGGGTCATGCAGAGACCCCCCCCCCCCATGCCCAAATGGTGAGTGCACAAGCCCAGCCACAGAGTGGGAGCCCGGCTCCACAGGCCTCCCACACTGCATGCTGGTCTGAACCCTGGGGCCTACCCCCTGGGGCCACGCTACATCAGCGGAGGACTTTCACCAACAGCACCCACCCCCCACCATGGCAATCCTATCTGTAGGCCATCCCAACAAGGGAAGATTTCAAACAGCTCATAGAAGACATGAAAGCTACCTGCCGAGCAGAAATTCAGGCCCTCCACACTGGCCTCAAACACCTTGCTGACAGAGTGGAAATGGCGGAAGAGGAGATACAGGAGACTAAACTAGCAGTACATCGTAGCCAAACTCAGGGCTCAGACCACCGTCCTATGCTGAGAGACATGCAGCACCATGTCGAGGACCTGGATAACAGGGGGCGATGGAATAACATTTGTGTACGAGACCTTCCTGAAGCGGAAGATCTACAGGCCCTGTTTAACAAACGGGAACAAATGGGTGCCAGACTTAGTGCAGTATAAATCATATATTTAATAAAAGCAAGTAGTAACTCACAGGTTAAATTAGATGAGTTCAGTATGTGGTGAAAATCGCCAGTCCTGGAGTCTCATAAATGTCTTCCCTTTGCAGCCTGGGGCACTGGTGTGATCTTACAGGGATCCAGAGAATGCTGGGAACCAGGAGGCAGGAAACAAAAAGCAGCTGGTTGGGACTTTACAGGAACAGGAAATGTTTAACAAACCGCAGACAAACATATCACGATGGACAGAGCCCTCAGATCCCACTTCTAAACCACGTGACATCATCTGCCGGGTACACTCCTATCTATTTGAAAGAGGATATCATGCCGAAAGCCCGCTCCATCCACAAATTGGTCTTTGATAACAACCCAATACAGATCTACCCGGACCTCTCCTGGATCACGCTTCAGAAACGGCGACTACTGCAACCCCTTTTGCATACCTTACAAGATAAGGACATTATCTATAGATGGGGATATCCCTTTAGCCTGACTGCAAGACACCAGGGGAAATCTACTACTTTACTCTACCCAGAAGATCTGCACACCTTTTGCGACACCCTAGGCATCCCCATCCCTCAGCTACCAGAATGGGATTTGGTGGCCACTAAACACAAGAAAGCTTGATCCCACGGGACAGTAGACCCCCCCGGGACAAAAATTGGACTCCGGTCCATGAGCTACCCCGCGTTCCCCCTTAGCATCACTCCCTGGTTGCCTTTGCTTCACCCTTGATTCACACTACGGGCAAGTCTCAGCCGAGACACCGAAGAGGTTGTCTTTCTGATTACCAACCCCCCCTTGGTTTACCACCCAAAGTTCCTTCCCCAACGCCCTTATAGTTGAGTTGTTTTCTCACACCCACGTCCCCCCCCCCGACCCAAACTTTTTGGAATCCCTGGTCGGGAGGTCATACAGGAACTAATGGGCCCTGTGATTCTACGGGTCAACAGGGCCTGCTTGATGATGATTGTTATATCAGATGTGTGTGTTTTCTTGTTTCAAATCTTTTTTTCTCTCTAGATCCCTTTTCCTCTCTCCCTTGCTGACCAGAATCTCATGGAGACCTTGAGGGCTGCCGGCTCCCCACCCGTCGGTGCCACGCTCCCAGACCCAGATCCAACACCTATAGACTCAGGTTAGTATAGCCGCAGCTCACCTTATGTTACACAATGGCTAAGATAATGTCCCTAAATGTCTACGGCCTAAACTCTAACAAGAAAAGACATATGGCACTTCGGGAATTTAAACGGTCGGGGGCGGACGCCATCATGATACAGGAAACCCACTTTAACACATTTGCTTCTAGACAATTCCCCCAAATCTACCAGGCCTTTAACCCACGTAAAAGAGTGGGCGTCGCTATACTTTTTAAAAAGGGATCCCCCTTCACTTGCTCTGCCACCTACCTAGGTCACTATAACATTCTCCGCGGTCATTGGCAGACACAAGCTGTCACCTCCTGCGCCCTCTATGCCCCGAACACTCTGAAATATCGTTTCCTAGCTAAGGTCCTCACTCGTTTATCTTGAACACCCCACAACTTCCTCATAATTGGGGGGGGGAGGCGTTTCAATCTCTCCCACCCTGTGGCCTGCGATCGCCTCATGGTGAGCCCCGGGGCCTCGCAACCCCCGAGACCTAAGGGACGCTAAGCTCTTCCAACCAACTTACCAGAAAGCATGCTCTTTTCGATGCCTGGAGGGCTCTCCACCCGGCCGATCGCCAGTGCACCTTCTACTCAGCCCCCTCATCATACCCACTCGCGCATAGACTACCTATTTGTTAATAACAACACGCTCCTCATCACCGACTCCGCACAGATACTCCCCATCTCCTGGTCTGACCATGCCCCCATTACGATGACATTGAACCTCGGCGTTCCCCTAGGTAGACCATACAACTGGCGGATGAACAACTTCCTTTTGCAGCACTTCCCCTCTAGAACTGAACTGGAATCCACCCTAAAATATTATTTTACCAAAAATGAAACCCCGGACGTATCCCTTACCACTCTCTGGGCCACCCTCCAGGCATCTTTTCGATGCCTGGAGGGCTCTCCACCCGGCTGATCGCAAGTATACCTTCTACTCAGCCCCCTCATCATACCCACTCGCGCATAGACTACCTATTTGTTAATAACAACACGCTCCTCATCACCGACTCCGCACAGATACTCCCCATCTCCTGGTCTGACCATGCCCCCATTACGATGACATTGAACCTCGGCGTTCCCCTACGTAGACAACTGGCGGATGAACAACTTCCTTTTGCAGCACGTCCCTTCTAGAACTGAGCTGGAATCCACCCCAAAATATTATCTTGAAAATGACACCCCGGACGTATCCCTTACCACTCTCTGGGCCACCCATAAGACAGTCCTTAGGGAGGTCGCTGCCTTGCCCTCTCCTCGGCTCTTAAGAAATATGCTAAGGCCGCCAAGCTACAGGCCGAAACGCAACATTCAAATGTGCTCCTTTATACTTGGTAACTAAAATCTCCGCCACACTTCCTGGTTGCCAGGGCAACGCTAAGCTCACTCCTCACAGGCGCCGCAGATTAGAAGCCTCCGGATGCGCTTCTGCTGCGATTGGTGGAGGGGCAGAATCCCAGCAGAAGTGCATCTCAAGGCATCTAATCGGCGGTGCCTGTGTGAGGAGTGATCTTGGTGTTGCCCCGGCAACCAGGAAGTGCGGCGGAGTGACCGAAGGTGGCTGTCAGGCAGCGGGTGGAAATATCTTTGGGGGCCCGAGTCGCTCGGGACATCCGGGCCTCTTACATGAGTGTGGGCTGTACCCCCATGATGGCGGCCCTGATAATAACTATTAAATTATAGGTATTGGAATTTCCTTTTAAATTTGGCTGTTAGTGAACGTTAATGAATACAAATTTATCTGAAGTTACAAATTATCCGAAACAACGAATGCCGCATCTAAACAAATCGAACAGAAAAAAATAATAGAAATAATAATATTATTATTATTATTATTATTATTATTAACTACTTGCCGTCCGTGCTATAGCTGAAAGAAGGCTACAGCGCAGACTTAATTTGCCGGGAGTGCATCCATGGATGTCCTCCCGTGCTTGAGCTGCCTGCGCGCCACCTGTAGGGCGCGCGCGGCACGCTCTGTGATCAGCGAGTCTAGATCTGAGTAAGGGGTTGATCCCGACCCCTTACCATGTGATCAGCTGTCAGCCAATGACACCTGATCATGTGACCTAAACAGAGCCGGTAATCGGCTATTTTTTCTCCTCACGCTGACTGCGTGATGAGAAAATAATAAAAATATCAGATCGCCAGTGGCTGGGAGAGGGACGTCCGTCCCGATCGTGGAGAGGCTTCTGTGCCCACTAGCCTCACCTACCAGTGCCCACCACCGCCACCTACCAGTGCCCACAGTGCCACCCATCAGTGCCCACAGTACCACCCATCAGTGCCCACAGTGTGTCTTCACCAGTGCTCCCTATCAATATCACCTACCAGTTCCACCTACCAGTGGCCATCAGTGCCACCTACAAGTGCCACCTATCAGTACCCATCAGTGACATCTATCAGCGTCACTCACCAGTGCCACACAGCGCCTTCTTATCAGTGTCGTCTTATCTGTGTCCATCAGTGCCCATCAGGGCAGCCTCATCAGCCAAAATCAATGAAGGAGAAAAATTACCCATTTGCAAAATTTTATAACAAACTATTAAACGTGGTCAGGAGGGGGGTTTAAGTGCCCAGTAAGCAAGCCAGTTCCATTAGTTTAGATACGGCATTCATTATTACGGATGATTCGTAACTTTGCATAAATTTGTATTACTAACTAGTTTTGAAGGGAAATTCCAATACCGATAATTTATTAGTTAGTTATTATTTCAGTGTAGCGCCGACACTTTTCTAAAGTGTGCGCTATAATGCAAATTTAGTTTTTCCAGAACTGTAACGGAGTTCTGGGGGTTAATTCTGTAGGTCTTTTACTTTGGCATCAGTTTGGCTGGGCTGTACTGAAGTTCTGCCTGGTCATAGGTGCAGTGAGGCCGGGAACCAAGTCTGGTTGGACGTGTTGGGTACCAATCTTTCTCAGAGCCAATCAGTGGGCGCGTCTGGCCCCGCTGTGTAGTCTGGGAAGGGGTATTTAAGATGCTGAAGTCACGTGTTCAGGGTTCGGCTTGCTCTTTGATTCCTGGTTCCGGTCCGGACCAACCCTGTGAGGGGTCCCGGACCCAGGAGCGTCTGCTATCCCCGCAGGCATGGTCACCCTGACCAGCCCCAGAGGCCCTCATGGTCTGGGGTGGGGATCCGTCCATTCACGAGCCTCGGAACTGGCTAGTTCGAGGCCCAGTAACTGAAGGAGGATTCGGAGGTGTCCCGGTGTGCTCTCGGCATTGGAGAGACACAGCAACTCGTACAAGCGACCAGGGGAGGACTCTTCGGAGGAGGGCCAAGAAGCTGGCTGCTCGGTAAAAGCCTGGGAGCTGAAGTTGTATGGACACTAGTGAATCCACATTTCTTACGGTATCGCCAAGGCGGCTGAAAGATCCAGGCACCGTGGGAAAAGTTCATAATTTATCTTCAGTTACAACCTAGTCTGTGACAGAGACTTTGAAAATTTTTGAGTCACTTGTTGGCTGCTAAATCTACAGTTAGAGGTTTATCCAGCAGAGAATCGCCCAGTTGCGAGTGGCTACTCTCTGGGCTATCTAAAGAGACATTCAATTGATGTCAACTGTTCTGAAGTGCCTTTTATCACCCGTGCCCTCTATTCCTGATTGAGAGACTGTGTTATAGTTGAACGTTACCCTTGCAAATAAAAATCCTTAAAAGCACTTTTGCGTGTCAGCTTCTGAAGTTACTGGGTACTAACCTTGGGAACCCCTAGACAACGAACGATGAGCTACAAGGAGAAGGTAATTGGTAAGCCCAGAAAATTCATAGCCGCCCCCAGGGGTTATGGCGCTACATCAGTTTTTCGAGTTTTCGGATCTTCGTTCTTATTTCTGGATTTCCGAATACTTGGAAATTTGGATATTTCTGAATTAACGAAGTTGTCTAAATTTGTGAAAAAAAAAAAAAAAACGAATTCGGAAATAAACGAATTGCACGTGTCTAATGTCTACATATCTTTTTTTTTTTTTTTTTGCAAAATCTTTTTTATTAAATTTTACATTAGCATACATAATAGCCCACGCAGGGGCCAAACATTACCCGCACAGGGGCAAAACTTCCGATATGGCAACGGACCACATCGGTGCACACCATATACTCTAAACATTCTGCCTCTGAAGCAGCAACAGACCGCAACAGGGCAGATCAACAATAATACAACCTTACTTATCTATACCCCAATGTGGGGAGAGGTTTATTTCAGGAGGTTCTGTGCTCAATATTATATTGACAGGATGAATTTGACATGAGAGTACTTGGGTCAATCTACCATCATACTATAACCATGACGTTAATCTAAGGGTTAGTTACTGCATCAGTTGCTGTAGTAGTATCATCCAACCAACAGGTCCACACCTTTTCAAATTTGTGTGGGCAACCCCTGCCCGAATAGGTGGCTTTATACAGGGGTAAACTGGCGTTCACTAGGTTTTTCCAGAATCTGACAGAAGGGGGAGACGATTGTTTCCAGGCCTTACGTGCATAGTACAACAATAGGGATATGAGTATTTTCCTAGCTCTGAGGATTGACATTTGCCCCACCAGTCCCAGCAGACAGTATTTAGGATCATATGGAACATTAGTCTTGGTAATATTAACTATCACATGAAGAACTTCCTTCCAATAATGTGCAATTGCTGGGCAAGTCCAGAAAATGTGAAAAAATTCCCCTGGTTGATAGGAGCAACGCCAGCACGCCGGGGAGTGCGCCGGTGTCATCTGGTGCAGTCTGTGGGGTGTGTAGTGAGCTCTGTGTATAATTTTGTATTGGACCAGTTTGTCCCTGGCTGAGACCAGAGGGGAGAATGGAAAATCCCAAATCTCCCTCCAATCATCGTCATCCAGCTCCGGTATGTCCCCCACCCATTTCCTGCGGAGGGAGGACAGCTCGGTGATGGCAGCAACCAGCAGGGACCCGTAAAGCTGAGACGTGGGTTTCTCCAAATCTTTCACCCGAAGGGTGGATTCGAGCTCCGAATATTCCAGTAGGATCGGTTGACCTAAGAACTGACACCTGTAAGCGTGTGCAATTTGAAGATACCTGAAATGGGCCCGTGCAGGTACATTAAATTTGGTACGCAATACATGAAAGGGAGTGAGCTCCCCGTTAGTGATAACATGCTCAAGAGTCAGTATCTTGTATATGGCCCAGGCCTGTGGATCCGGGATGGTATTAGTCTACATATCTTTACTCTTAGAAATCTATGCTGGGTGTATTAGTACTACTGCTGTCAGTTATTTTGGGTGAGTTACTAGTTATTGTCCTAGAAAGGGGTCACCTCTCCATACGTTGGAGCCATGTTCTAGGTGGAGGCACTGACAATTCATAGTCCACTCTTCCTTTACCGAAGGCTCTGGCTCATTTGGTTACCTGCAGGTTAGCACCATAGCCTGTGTGGAGAGGGCAACTTCATATGACCTCCCCCTATAACAGGGCTATATATGTTTTATTTTATAAAATTTGATTAAGAAGTATGCGTATCATCATCTGCTGGAGATAAAAGACGTCACAGTGACTATGGAGGAAGAGGACGGACATGACGGGGGGTTTACTGGGTGTAAATAGAGAATAAGATCTTATTACCTCCTCTGCTGCCACTTCCAGCGACGTCTCCTCTCTACTTCCTCCTGACTTTCGAACTTCTTATTTATAACCTGACATCACTTCCTGTTGGTAGCTGACATCACTTCCTGTCTTCCATAGAGACTTCCTGTCTGGGTAGAAATGAGAAGATCTCATCCTTGTGGAGCTCAGAAGAACTGCAGCCCCCTTGAAAAACTTCTCGTATTGTGAACACTTATAGATATAAGTCCTAGATATCCTTATAGATGGGGTCATCTCCACTCCCACCAAGGGGGAGAGAAATATATCAGTGATCAGGATGAATGGAGGGGTTTTGGCACCTTTGATTTTGCAGCAAAGTTGCTTATGGATTTGGTCATAATTTGCCGCCTCAACCTCCGCAACATCTCCAAGATACGCCCCTTCCTAACCAATGTCACCACAAAGCTTTTAATCCACTCCCTGGTCATCTCCCCCCTCGACTACTGCAACTCCCTCCTCGTTGGCTTACCTCTAAATAGGCTCCTCCCCACTTCAGTCCATCATGAACGCTGCTGCCAGGCTCATCCACCTCACAAACCGCTCAGCGTCTGCTATACCCCTCTGCCATTCCCTCCATTGGCTGCCACTCAGTCACTGTCACTTAAATTCCAGATACTAACTATAACTTACAAAGCCATCCACAACCTGGCCCCCAGCTACATCACTAACCTAGTCTCAAAATACCAACCTAATCGTTCTCTTCGCCCCTCCCAAGACCTCCTGCTCTCAAACTCAATGGATCCAAAACAGAACTCCTTCTCCTAAACGCAAACCGAAATACTCCCTCCCTTTTTTCGCACTTGGTACATAGTACAAAGTTTGGAGATGCACTACATGCAGAGTTCTGGGGTGCGCTTGGTACATAGTACAGAGTTTAGAGATGCACTACATGCAGAGTTCTGGGGTGCGCTTGGTACATAGTACAGAGTTTAGGGATGCACTACATGCAGAGTTCGGGGTTGTGCTATGTACAGAGTGCAGAGTTTAGGCTTTGTCCACAGCTGCTTACCTCTGCATCCCCCATCCACATCTCACTTTCCCCCCTCTTCAGCTCTGACTTCTGCATGCAACTCTCCCCTCACTTCACCCATATTCCAACCCCCCCCACCTTAAAAGATCCACCATCTTCCACATAACTTAATTTTGTTGCTGTATTAAGCTGAAGTCCCCAGCAGGTACTAGTACCTCCCCGCACACTGTAGGTGACTCCTCCTGTCTCACTTGCAAGGAGATCATCTAGTGGGGGTGTCGGCATCCGCAATGCACCCCAGGCACCTGCAGCTCCCTTGTTACCATCCTGCTCTCAGTGGGAGCTGCTCAGGAGATCAAATCTGTGGGAGACAAACCATCACTGGTAAACACAGAAGCTGGACTTCTGTGTTTACAAGCGATAGTGGTGAGCAGGGAGCAGAGGGCCTGAGCCAGAGGGGGTGGAACTGAGTTCCACCAAGTTCCAGCTGAAAAAAAGCCCCGGTTACAATACAATTCAATACAGGAGGAATCAGAGGGCCCGGCTTGTTAGAGCTTACAATCTAGGACAGGGATATGCAATTAGCGGACCTCCAGCTGTTACAGAACTACAAGTCCCATGAGGCATAGCATGACTCTGACAGCCATAAGCACGACACCCAGAGGCAGAGGCATGATGGGACTTGTAGTTTTGCAACAGCTGGAGGTCCGCTAATTGCATATCCCTGATCTAGGAGATGCCCCCATTCATCCAAAGAAGTCTCAGGCAGTGGTAGAATGGATAACATGGGTTACCCCCCCATAACTGTCCTCCAGTGTTAATTTTGGCATCAAATTTAAATTTCGTTTTAGTCATAGACCTTTTGACTAAAATGCCATTTTAGTTTTAGTCGCAATTTGGTCATCTGAAATTGTTTTCGTTTTAGTCATATTTAGTCAACTAAAATCTCCAGAACATTTTAGTCGACTAAAATCATTTTAGTCTAAAATCAAATGGGTTTAGTTAAATTTGAATGCATTATTTAAGCATTTCTCTACAATTTCCAAACTCATTATATACTCCTGGAGTAAAAAAAAATATATAATATCATGTTATTATTTATGGTATTAAGGTTTGAACTACACAGACACTCTGGACAGTGGTCTGAGAGGCCTGAATTGCTACACAGTGCTCTGGATGGTCATCTGAGGAGGCCTGTAATGCACAGTTCTCTGGATGGTCATCTGGGTAGGCCTGTAAAGCACAGATCTCTGGATGGTCATCTGAGGAGGCCTGTAATGCACAGATCTCTGGATGGTCATCTGAGGAGGCCTGTAATGCACAGATCTCTGGATGGTCATCTGAGGAGGCCTGTAATGGACAGTTCTCTGGATGATCATCTGAGTAGGCCTGTAATGCAAAGTTCCCTGGATGGTCATCTGAGGACGCCTGTAATGCCCAGTTTTCTGGATGGTCATCTAAGGAGGCCTGTAATGCACAGTTCTCTGGAGTGACGTCATGGCGGCTCCGGCCACTCACAGCGACAGAGCCACAAACCCGGAAGAAACACAGAGGGCAAAATGTCAGCTCCCTCTGCGTGGAAGGGAATGCGATATGGGGACCTCGTTCTAAGGTGAGTATTTCATAATGAGCTAGTATGCGGTGCTGGATCCCCCTCTCACATAGTCCTAACAAATAAGTACATACTTCAGAGACTTCCGGACTCTCTACAACCCCCTTGAGCTTTCTCACTCCTCCAGAGACTTCCAGACTCTCTTCATCCCTCTCGAGCTTGCTCACTGCTCCAGAGACTTCCGAACCCCCTCCAGCCCCCTCAAGCTTGCTCACTCCTCCGGAGACTTCTGGACTCTCTCCAGCCCAATCAAGCTTGCTCACTCCCCCAGAGACTTCTGGACTCCCCTCCAGCCTCCTCGGGCTTGCTCACTCCTCCAGAGACTTCCACACTCTCACCGGCCCCCTCCAGCTTGCTCACTCCTCCAGAGATATCCAGACTCTCCCAAGCCCCCTCCAGCTTGCTCACTCCAGAGACTTCCAGAATCTCTCCAGCCCCCTCGAGCTTGCTCAACCCTCCAGAGCCTTCGGGACCCCCTCAAGCTTGCTCACCCCTCAGAGACTTCTGTACTCTCTCCAGCCCACTCCAGCTTGCTCACTCCTCCAGATACTTCCGGACTCCCTCCAGCTTGCTCACTCCTCCAGAGAGTTCCAGACTCCCTTCAGCCCCCTCAAGCTTGCTCACTCCTTCAGGATCTTCTGGACTCCCTACAGCTCACTCAAACTTGCTCACTCCTCCAGGGACTTCCATACTCTCTCCAGCCCCCTCCAGCTTGCTCACTGCTCCAGAGACTTCCAGACTCTCTCCAGCCCCCTCGAGCTTGCTCAACCCTCCAGAGCTTTCCGGACCCCCTCAAGCTTGCTCACCCCTCAGAGACTTCCGGACTCCCTCCATCCCCCTTGAGCTTGCTCACTCCTCCAAAGACTCCTGGACTCCCTCCAGCTTGCTCACTCCTCCAGAGAGTTCCAGACTCCCTTCAGCCCCCTCAAGCTTGCTCACTCCTTCAGGAACTTCTGGACTTCCTACAGCTCACTCAAACTTGCTCACTCCTCCAGGGACTTCCAGACTCTCTCCAGCCCCCTCCAGCTTGCTAAATCCTTTAGAGACTTTTGGACTCCCTACAGCTCCCTCAAGCTTGCTCACTCCTCCAGAGACTTCCAGACCCCCTCCAGCCCCCTCAAGCTTCCTCGCTTCAGGACTTTTTCCAGCCCCCTGGATTCACTAGTCTCCTTAGTCTTCCTCTCTTGGTCTTCTTGACTCTTGTAGCTGTCCAGACTTTCCCAGTCCTTGGCCAAGGAATCCACCTTAGAAAGGATGCAGTCTCTGTCAGGAACACCCGGCCCTCCTGACAGGGGTCTCTCGCTGCAACTTCTCTGAGCTGAGACCTGCTTATAATGGTGCTGACCACCTGTGCACTCACACAATCTGTAGGCAATCAGGCATAACATAGTCACTTGACATTACATAGTCAATAACATTTAGTGGATGGTCAACAGTAGTCACTTGTGAAAGCATATGCAGTACCTTTAGCAGCCATCTCCCTCTAACAGGCTCTCCTTTCACCTTAGTTCTCACAGGACTGGTTCTCTGTGGGTACCTCCTCCATAGGTTCACCTCTCCAGGGAAATCTTGGCCTGGCCTACAACCTACCCTTGCTCCCACCTTCATAAGGGTGAGGAAGTCTACAGCTGGCTCTCTTGGGTGCAGGGCTACTTCTCCCCGACCTGTCCAGGGTCTCCATGTGCTGGTGTGAGGTGATGGGTTCCCATGACCCAACTGCTAAAGGGCTCCTCCCAAACTGGCTTATAACTAGGCACTGACTCATGCATTACACCACTACAGGTCTCTAAAAGGGGCCTAGCACCTGATGACACTGTCTTCTGTAACCAGATGCTATTCTGGAACACAGTCACCTAGTGGCAGACTACCTAGCTGAGTCCTGATTGCCAAATCCTTTTTAATGTAACAGGAACGTACATCCTGGCCCTTGAATGAATTTATCTTACATCTACTATCCTTCATTCTCACGTGGAATTTCTTCATCTTTGAGGATCAACACTTTCTACAAGCCCAAGGCGTGCCTTGTCCTACACCAATTTATTTCTTGGAGCATGGGAAAGAAATGTTTTTTCCAACGATCAATATACTACCTTCTTGTAGTTCGTGCTTTGTTGGTATAGATACATAGATGATTTACTTGTAGTGTGGACTGGCTCTACAGCCCAGTTAAATGAATTTATCTGGACACTGAATGTCAACCCCATGAATCTACACTTCACGTTTAATTTTGATGATACACAGATCCCTTTTTGGATCTGTTGATTGTCAAGAACACTGATGGAACGTTGGGTACAGATCTTTTTCGGAAGCCCACAGTACTTGCACATACTAGAACATCTTTGCTATATGCCCCTCCACGCACTAGATGTACCAACACTGTTAAGATCATTAACAAATTCTCAGCACATCATAGCCAGCTTTGCCACATTCTTTCCAAACACTGGCATCTCTTAACAGATCACCACATCCTCAACAGACATCTTCGTAGAACCCCAGAGTTGGTATTCCGAAGAGCTAATTCCTTAAAAGATTGCCTAACTAGCAGTCATTATCGATCTGACACTGGTCGCCCCTTGGGGGTCAACGGGCACCTCCCAATGTGGGCAATGCCCCCGTTGCCCTTGGATCCTCACTGGTACCAATTTTATACTTCCCAATGGGGAACTCTCTACTCCCTATACCTCAGCCCATGGTGGCACAACTGGGGTTGTCTATCTAATGTTTGTGACTGCAAGGCCTTTTATGTAGGGAAGACTACCAGGGAATTAAGACAGAGAATCGGAGATCATCTCTATTAATCAACGAATGGTAAACTTACCACCATTGGCCGACATATAGGCCTTTACCACAGGTTTAATCCCTTAGCTGTTAAATTCTTGGCTTTGGAGGTGGTGCCTCTTGACCTCAGAGGGGGTGACCGTGACAGGGTGCTCTTGCAGCGTGAGACCCTCTGGATCGAGAGGCTCGACGCCACTATTCCACCCAGGCTGAACAAGGTCAACTCCTTTAGGCAATTCCTCTAATAACCCTGTCCCTTGATTTTTCTTATGTCTGGTTTATATACTTAAATATATGTATACTCATATGTTTACTTACCCATATCTTTTCCTTCCCATGGGTATTTGCTTTATTTGACTACTCCTGCCCTTGTCTGGACCTGTTGTATTTTATTTACTGTGCCATGTCTTACCTTTTTCTTAATTTTCCTGTATTTATATTTTCTTGTTGCCTTACCTTTCTCAGCCCGAGGCCCCATATACCCACGAGCCTCTAATATGAATTACTTAAGGTTGCTTTGGCATTCAAGTGTATTTATTCAATACCTGTACAAAATTGTATTTACACTTGTTCTATTGCTTTATTTAATAATCTTCATTGTATATTACTTGTATATTTTGTATACATTCCCTTGTTATTTGAGCCTTGCTGCTTGCTCTTTCCCTTGACATGCTGGGGTACCTTTGGTAACGCCTTCTTTTGTTCCCATGTGGCGGCTGGGTGACCTCTCTGGTGGATGGACGAGTCCCGTCTGCATGGGACCACCCTTTCCACTTGTGTAAGTCCTGACATGGGCTTCCGCCCTTTTGGCCATAGGACGAGCACGCATGTGCGCATGATCTCTTCATGCGTGCGCACTGCGAGAGTTCTGACCCAGTTACGTTACACGCAGGCGACAGCCAGCATCTGCTGAACGCCACTGGGATCGGGGACTACAAAAAGCAGGCTTTGCCTGCTTGTCAGTGCGCTGGATGCCAGACCCGGGAATCATTTACCTTAGCACAATCACAGTAAGTATACCCCGCTGGTACACCCTCCCACCATAGCCACCTTTAATGGAGCTGCAAAACTAACTTTTAAATCATCTGTGGCTACTGTTGTCTCCCCTATAGGTCACATACATTGGGCAGGAGTGTGTGTGCTTCAACGCACCCCCACTTCTTTCCTTTTCCCTGTAGTGGTGCAAATCTCCGCAGAACATTGGTACCCCCATTTCCAGTCAGTTTTAAATCCCCAGGACCCCTAAAACGTGCAAGGTATACACTATGCCCTTCCTTTTCCCTTCCCCCTCCAACAATTCCTCTCCCCTTCACTGGTCCCTCCTTCTCCTCTCCCCCTTCTGTTTGTTGTGTTTTTCCCTTTTCTTTCCACTTCTGCCCCGCTGCCTTCCCATTTCCCTTCCCCCTTTTCCCAACTTCCATTTTCTCCATTTCTTTTTCTTCCTAGTGTCGCCTTCCTTCCACCCCCCCCCAACTCCCTTTCTCTTCCCCCTTTGCCATTTCCCCTCATTCTTTTTCTTACTCCCACACAATCCCCCACCATTTCCCTCCCTTCACAATACCTGTGTCACATTCCTTCACTCCCAGCCCCCCCAAGTGCATAGTCTACCCATTTCAACAGTTTTACCCAATCTACCTAGATACCAGTCCATTGATTTGCAAGCCCCCCCTTTTATAAAAAATCTTTTACATACCTGTTTACATATTTGAATTTACCTCAGTTTATCTTGTACCGAGATAGTCCAATTGCCCCTGTTCTCTAAGGAGGCTTGGTTGGGGACCAAGCTTCCGACCCCTATATCTCTAAGTTTCTGGATGATGGTACAATTTTCCACATATTCTTTACTACCATTACTGTTGTAGAGGCTACTTCTATTTTTCTATACCTAGCTGCATCTGTCAATGCTCAGATGTGAATAAGGACATTTTATATTGATTTGCACTCAAATGTTTATGTGATGCACATATTTTATTGATATTTATTGTATTAATTTTGATTAACAACAATCAGGTTGGTGTAGCAGAAACACGGCTTGACTCCTCACAAGACTGGGCTGTTTGTATTCATGCTGATCCTCTTGTTTAGAGGGACACGGAACATAGAAAAGATGGAGGGAGGGAGGATTTCTCTATTTTAGATTTGATGTAAAAGTGAGGGAGAAAGATGATCTTGTGGTTGGAGATGTAGTTGGTGTTCCAGAAACACGGCTTGACTCCTCACAAGACTGGGCTGTTTGTATTCATGCTGATCCTCTTGTTTAGAGGGACACGGTCCATAGAAAAGATGGAGGGGGTTTTTTATGGTAGATGTGATCTGAAAGTGAGGAAGAAAGATGATCTTGTGGTTGGAGACGAGGTCGGTGTTCCAGAAACACGGCTTGACTCCTCACAAGACTGGGCTGTGTTGTATTCATGCTGATCCTCGTTTAGAGGGACACGGAACATAGAAAAGATGGAGGGGGGTTTCTCTACGTTAGATGTGATGTAAAAGTGAGGCAGAAAGATGACCTTGTGGTTGGAGATGTAGTTGGTGTTCCAGAAACACAGCTTGACTTCTCACAAGGTTGGGCTGTTTGTATTTATAGTCATTTTCTTGTTTAGAGGGACACGGTCATTAGAAAAGATGGCGGTGTGGTTCTCACATCTTAAAATGTCAGGCCTAAAGTTGTACGTCCTTGTCCTTGTCATGTAGTCTCATCTCCCCTTCTTTTCAATCTTATTTTATTGATAGGAACGGTAAGAAAATACAGTCATAGTATAAAACAGTGATGACACTTACACTTAATGCAGGAGAAGGTAACATAGACAAATTACTTTTGAATTGGGCCTATATGCTTAAGGCTTCCATACAAGTAACGGAGAAAAATATTAAATTAGCATACCACCCGCAGAATAACAGATTAGAATACTCTTTCATAAAGTTCTATTCCCACTACGAGAAGAGAGACATTGTATAGTATGCTAATAATCCCTTTTCCAGGAGGAATGAGGTGTTGTATGGTCCTCTCGTTATCTTAACCACTTGCCTACCGGGCCTATTTTGGCCTATTTTCCTTCATGTAAACATCATCATTTTTTTGCTAGAAAAATTACTCAGAACCCCCAAACATTGAGTACGTTTTTTTTTTAGCAGACACCCTAGGGAATAAAATGGCGGTCATTGCAACTTTTTATCTCACACGGTATTTGCGCAATAATTTTTCAAACGCCTTTTTTTGGGAAAAAAAACAGTTTCATGAATTAAAAAATAAGAAAACAGTAAAGTTAGCCCAATTTTTTTATATAATATGAAAGATGATGTTACGCCGAGTAAATAGATACCAAACATGTCATGCTTTAAAATTGCGCACAACCGTGGAATGGCGCCAAACTTCGGTACTTAATAATCTCCATAGGCGACGCTTTAATATTTTTTACTGGTTACCAGTTTAGAGTTACGGAGGAGGTCTAGTGCTAGAATTGTTGCACGCGCTCTAACGCACGCGGCGATACCTCACATGTGTGGTTTGAGCGGCGTTTACATATGCGGGCGGGACTTGCGTGTGCGTTAGCTTCTGATCGCGAGCTACAGGGGACAGGGGCGTTTTAATTCATTTTTTTTATTTTTACACTTTTTTTAAAAAAAAAATATTTTGGATCACTTTTATTCCTATTACAAGGAATGTAAACATCCCTTGTAATAGGAATGTATGTGACAGGTCCTCTTTATGGAGAGATGTGGGGTCAATAAGACCCCACATCTCTCCTCCAGGCTGGAAAGCATGAGATCGGTAAAAAATTTTTTACCGATCTCATGCTGACAGCCGCGATCGCGGCTTTGTTTACATCCGGGTACCGGGCGTGACGTCATAACGTCGCGCCCGGACCTCCGACGGTCATAGAGATGACTGGTGACCATCTGGTCACCGGAAATCTCTATGCTCGGCATCCGCCGGCGAGCGATTCTTTCTCCGGGCCCCCGATGGCACGGGAGAGCCCGGAGAAGCACCGGATGGCGGCGGGAGGGGGGGACGTCCCCTCCCGCTGCCTATAAGAACGATCAGGCGGCGGAACTGCCGCTATGATCGTTCTTATGGTGCACAGAATCGCCGGCCGGTAAAAATGATATCTGAATGATGCCAATAGCTGCACGCATCATTCAGATATCACCACTTAAAGTCAAGGACGTCATATGACGTCCTTGGTCGGCAAGTGGTTAAGAAACATAACAATTTTAGGGAACCAAACTTCACATGGAACCAAACTCAAGAGAAACAAAAAACAAAGAGAAAAACTGAATCGTAGAGGGAAAGATGGTTGTAGGGAAAAAGAAGGATATCTAGGAAAGCACAGAGGTTAAGGACTCACTCCAGCATGGCTATGTAGTAGGTGAAGCTGAATCACCTTCAGCCCATGTGATAAATTCCTCAAAAATAACGAAACACGGACCATGAAGTCCAAGTAATAGAGAACTCCTCTTCCTTCCCAGCTTTCTTGGCCAACAGATATTTTTGGTCTCTAATCCGGTCCACTTCAGTATCTCAGTCCCCCCCCCCAGGGAAGGCACATCCGCCGATCTCCAATGGCGAGGAATCACCGTCCTAGCTGCGGCAAGAAAGTGTCACAAGAGATCTTTTTTATTCAACTTGAGAGGCCCTGGGATTATGGACAGAAGGGCTACCTCTGGTGAGGGTTTATTTGTGGTCGCCATCAGCCTGCAGTACAGGCCGAAGATACCCTGCCAGAATTTCCATATAGGAGATCTCCCCTTTTTTTTTCATCTACAAGCAATATCTTCCTCCACACTAACCATGATGTCTTCCTTTGACTTTTCTTCTGAAGATCAGACTAAATTGCTAGAGGGACCCAACCAGCAGTGACACCCCTCCTTCTCTCTCCTAAAGGGACCCAACCAGCAGTGACACCCCCTCCTTCTCTCTCCTAAAGGGACCCAACCAGCAGTGATGCCTCCTCCTTCTCTCTCCTAAAGGGACCCAACCAGCAGTGATGCCTCCTCCTTCTCTCTCTTAGAGGGACCCAACCAGCAGTGACACCCCCTCCTCTATCCATAGGAGGGACCCAACCAGCAGTGACACCCCCTCCTCCTCTCTCCTAAAGGGACCCAACCAGCAGTGACACCCCCTCCTTCTCTCTCCTAGAGGACGCAGCCAGTAGTGACTCCCCCTCCTTCTAGAGGGACCCAACCAGCAGTGACACCTCCTCCTTCTCTCTCCTAGAGAGACCCAATCAGAAGTGACACCCCCTCCTTCTCTCTCCTAGAGGTACCCAACCAGCAGTGACACCCCCTCTTTCTCTCTCCTAGAGGGACCCAACCAGCAGTGACCCCCCCCCCCCCCTCGTCCTCTCTCCTAGAGGGACCCAATCAGAAGTGACACCCCTCCTCCTCTCTCCTAGAGGGACCCAACCAGCAATGACACCCCCTCCTTCTCTCTCTCCTAGAGGGACCCAACCAGCAGTGACACCCCTCCTTCTCTCTCCTAGAGGGACCCAACCAACAGTGACACCCCCTCCTTCTCTCTCCTAGAGGGACCCAACCAACAGTGACACCCCCTCCTTCTCTCTCCTAGAGGGAACCAACCAGCAGTGACACCCCCTCCTTCTCTCTCCTAGAGGGACCCAACCAGCAGTGACACCCCCTCCTCCTCTCTCCTAGAGGGACCCAACCAGCAGTGACACCCCTCCTTCTCTCTCCTAGAGGGACCCAACCAGCAGTGACACCCCCTCCTTCTCTCTCCTAGAGGGACCCAACCAGCAGTGACACCCCCTCCTTCTCTCTCCTACAGGGACCCAACCAGCAGTGACACCCCCTCCTCCTCTCTCCTAGAGGGACCCAACCGGCAGTGACACCCCCTCCTTCTCTCTCCTAGAGGGACCCAACCAGCAGTGACACCCCCTCCTTCTCTCTCCTAGAGGGACCCAACCAGCAGTGACACCCCCTCCTCCTCTCTTCTAGAGGGACCCAACCAGCAGTGACTCCCCCTCTTTCTCTCTCCTAGCAGGGGAAGCTCGATGGAACGTTGAAGTCTTTGGTGAACTCTGATTTCCTTATAAAGTGTTTCTTCCATGATAAAGATCAGAGGAGCGCTCAGCCACGTGTTTTCTCTGTATATCAAGAAGTGCGTCTTCTCAGTGTGTCAGGGCTGGGCTCAGCCCTTCCTTCTCTGAGCTCTGAGCTGGCCGCTCAGCTGTCGGCTAATTGCCAGCATCTATCTCTCCACAGTTACTTTGCTGTTGATCATATCCTGCTCGCCAGTCCTGCCTACTTAAGCCGTCCAGTCCAGAGGAGCTCTGCCTTCGCCTTGGTCAACATCACAAAAACTGAGATGCTCTCCTGCGATCCTGTTCAAGACTTGCTTTGCTGATGTCCCTTCTGGCTCCAGATCCTGCTTGCTGTTCCACTACATTGATCCCTGACTTCTGGCTTGGCTGACTATCCATTCCGGTTACTGAACTTTGGCTTTTTGTTTTGACTATGTTTGTTCTTTTTACTTTTTTTATTGAACAAGTGTGATTTAATTGTACTTCTGTCTCGGACTGATTTCTGACACAGTGTGGAACTGATGTACGGCAAAAAATGATCCATATAGAAGACGTTTCCTGCACTCAGGACACTAACTCACCTCAAGGGTTGTGTGGGTTCTCTGATGTACGTTAAGATAAGACTTCTGTGAAAAACATTTCCCGCACTCAGGGCAGCAAAAGGGCTTCTCTCCCGTGTGACATCTTTGATGTCTAACCAGATCTGATTTAGATAGAAAACATTTTGTGCACTCAGGGCAGGGAAACGGTTTCTCCCCTGTGTGAGATCTCTGATGTCTAACCAGATCTGATCTCGATAGAAAACATTTCCCACACTCAGTACAGGAAAACGGCCTCTCTCCCGTGTGAGATCTACGATGTCTAACAAGATCTGACTTTGCTGGATAGCATTTCCCGCACTCAGGACAGGAAAAGGGTTTTTCCCCCGTGTGACAGGCCTGATGCACAGTAAGATGGTACTTTTGTGAAAAACGTTTCCCACATTCAGGGCAGGGATATGGCTTTTGGCCCGTGTGCAATCTGTGATGTCTTAAAAGATGGGCCTTCTGTGAAAAACATTTCCCACACACAGGACAGGAATATAACTTCTCACCTGTGTGTGACCTCTCATGTCTGAGAAGACTGGTCTTATCTGAAAAAGATTTCCCACACTCGGGGCAGGAGTGCGGCTTCTCCCCCGTGTGACATCTTTGATGTCTAACGAGATCTGATTTTGATGGGAAACATTTCCTGCACTCATGGCAGGAAAATGGCTTCTCGTCTGCGTGAGATCTCTGATGTTTAACAAGTTCTAAGTTCTGGGGATAACATTTCCCGCACTCAGGACAGGAAAATGTTTTTTCCCCCGTGTGACATATCTGATGTGCAGCAAGATGGGACTTTCGTGAAAAACACTTTTCACACTCAGGGCAGGGATATGGCTTCTGGCCCGTGTGCGATCTCTGATGTCTTAAAAGATGGGAATTCTGTGCAAACCGTTTTCCGCAATCAGGACAGAAAAATGGTTTCTCCCCTGTGTGAGATCTCATATGTACAGCAAGATCTGATTTACGAATAAAGCATTTCTCGCACTCAGGGCAGGGATATGGCTTCTCTCCAGTGTGAGATTTTTGATGTCTGGCAACTTCTGATTTCCATGGAAAACATTTCCCGCACTCAGGGCAGGAATACGGCCTCTCGCCAGTGTGAGACCTCTGATGTCTGACCAATTGTGCTTTATATAGAAAACATTTCCCGCACTCAGAACAGGAATGAAGTTCCCCCTCCCTGTGAGACCCCTTATGTATAAAAAGACCTAAACCAGAGCTAAAACTTTCTCCACATTCAGAACAGGGAAATGTCTCCTCCTCCTGAACCTCGGCCCCATCCCCCACAGTACGAGGTCGCTCAGAGTCAGAGGGACTCCATGGTCTATCCACACTGTGAAGTCCACCATCCATAGTGGAGATCATTGTCTTTTCTCCTCCAAAATCTCCTGTGATGTCCTCATCTTCCATTTTAAAATCTGGAGATAAAGTGAGACGATCCTTTGAGGGTTTCTCCGTGGCGTGTCCTGGAAAAATATAAAAACATCATCAATAGATATGAGAGGGTTAGTTCACTTCCATCAAGATCCCATCTGGATCAGGTAGATATGAGTGAGGAGATGTTCTCTGTGGAGGTCCCAACCAGCCGGGACTCTCCCCCCTCTTCAGTCAAAGGTTCTTTGGTCCTCCTCCCAGATCACCTCTACATTTACACAGCCTTGTCACAAGAGCAGGAACCAATGGGGGCTGGGAGGTCCATGCTCTTTACACAACCACAAGCCTAGGCACTGGGTCATGTGATCTCTGATAGACAAGAGGGTCAAAGTTCAGACTTGAAGACCATCTTTACCATAGACCTAGGCTTCTGATGACATGTAGTACCATTAGCAACCTATTATTGGCTGATATCACTCAGCTCCCGCCCTACTCTGGACCAATCAGTGAGCAGTAACAGAGCGGAGATAAGAGAAGAATATATTATGGGTCACCTGTGCTGATCTCTGTAGGAGTGTCCTCCTCTATGAATGTCCTCGTCATTCCAGCCTCCTCCGTATATTGCTGATCATCCCTCACATACGTCTCTTCTACTTCACCTTCAACTTTCACGTTCATCAGATCGTCACCCTAAACCAAGAGAATGGCAGAAAATAACATCTGTAACATAGAAGTATTTATGATGTGAGATCACATAGAAAATGTCATCTTGTAGAGTCCACACATCGTCGCCACATGTCAGAGTGTCCAACCACTTTATGTTCCCGACCCTCAACTCCACCTACCTGATGATGGTGGGGGATGGTGTGACCTTCCTGTGTGGAATCCCGGGAATACAGAGGACGGGGACATCTCTCTGGTGGGTTGATTTTGTTAGGTGACTCCACAATATCCTTGTGTCCATCTGAAAACTCCTCCATCACTCCATACTCCTCATCCTCTTCAATAATAACAATATTATAATCCCCAAGGTTTCCACTCTAAATATATAATAAAACATTAAATGTAACAAACATGTTTGTGTACTATCACTGTACAATCAGTGATTGTTCCTCATCTACCTGATGATGGTGGGGGATGGTGTGACCTTCCTGTGTGGAATCCCGGGAATACAGAGGACGGGGACATCTCTCTGGTGGGTTCCCATTACTGGATCCATCTGTAGGAAACACACACACTGACTGAATACATTGTTTCTATGTGTTTATCAGATGATGGGGGATCTAGGTGGAGCCTCCGTACTGCTCTCTCCTTTACAATAAAGTCTCCTCTTACCCGGTGATGTGAGGGGCGGCTGATTGTCCATCATGACGTCCTTGTAGAGATCCTTGTGTCCTTCTAAATACTCCCACTCCTCCATGGAGAAATAGACAGTGACATCCTGACACCTTATAGGAACCTGACACACACAATGATACAGTCACCATCCAGACACATCCCTTGTCTGTTACTGGATAATGTCCCAGAATTCCCAGATCCTCCTCACCTCTCCTGTCAGCAGCTCCATCATCTTCTTGGTGACTTCTAGAATCTTCTCCATGTTGTGTCTCTCAGGTTTTAGGGAGTCACATGGAGGCCCTGTGATGGTCATATGATCACCTGACTTCACAAGAGGAAATCTCTGTATTGGAGAACCAATAGGAATATCATGTTAGAATCCCAGAATCCTCCTCACCTCTCCGGTCAGGTCTGTGTTTTATTAATAGAGATCAGAGTGATGTCATGTGACCTCCCAGAATCCCCCTCACCTCTCCGGTCAGCAGGTAGATGATCTCCAGGGTGAGGTTTAGTATACTCTCAGTCATGTGACTCCGGTCCTCCTCCATCCTCATTGGTGCCGTCATCTATGAAGGTTTCCCTGTAGACAGATAACATTGATAAACGGAGAATTATCTGTATTGGTTGTAAAATATTAGGATGAGGATATCGGGAAGGTAATATGAAGGTCTGTATAGATTTAAGAACTATGCCCCCCCCCCCCCCCCCCCCAGTGGGAACAAATTTACTCTGCATTGTTTGGTATTTGCTAACATTGTAGGGGTCCAGGCGCTTCTTACCTTTTGGCCCCCATGGATTACAAATTCCTATGTTTGTAATCCATGGGGGGGGGGGGGGGGGGCAAAAGGTGAGAAGCTCCTGGACCCAGAAAATGATAGCAAATACCACACAATGCCAAGTAAATTTGTTCCTATGTTGGGCGTGTTTTATTTTGGGACTCGTGTTGTTTAGTATTAGATGTTCAGACAAGGAACCATTAATAGGATCTTCTGCCTTCTTGAATGGGGTTTTCTCTCGACTATTGAGGCTGTGAGGTCAGAGTAGGGTTGGTGTGGGGGTTGTTTTTCAGGGGTTGGTCTTGGCCCTTAGTTCCAGTGAAGGGAACTCTTAAGGCATCAGCATACCAAGACATTTTGGACAATTTCATGCTCCCAACTTTGTGTAGGCCAGCCAAGTTCCTCCACCCCAAACTCGCTCATCCATGTCTTTCTTGGACCTTGCTTTGTGGTCCAAACCATTTCGTGGAGGTGGGATTATAGTGTGGGGGTTGTTTTTCAGGGGCTGGGCTTGGCCCCTTAGTTCCAGTGAAGGGAACTCTTAAGGCATCAGCATACCAAGACATTTTGGACAATTTCATGCTCCCAACTTTGTGTAGGCCAGCCAAGTTCCTCCACCCCAAACTCGCTCATCCATGTCTTTCTTGGACCTTGCTTTGTGCACTGGTGTGCAGTCATGTTGGAACAGGAAGGGGCCGTCCCCGAACCGTTTCCACAAAGTTGGGAGCATGAAATTGTCCAAAATGTCTTGTTATGCTGACGCTTTAAGAGTTTCCTTCACTGGAACTAAGGGGCCAAGCCCAACTCCTGAAGGACAACCCCGACACCATAATCCCCCCTCCACCAAATGGTTTGGACCACAAAGCAAGGTCTATAAAGTCATGGATGAGCGAGTTTGGGGTGGAGGAACTTGGCTGGCCTACACAAAGTTGGGAGCATGAAATTGTCAAAAAATGTCTTGGTATGCGGACGCATTAAGAGTTCCCTTCACTGGAACTAAGGGGCCAAGCCCAACCCCTGAAAAACAACCCCACACCATAACTCCCCCTCCACCAAAAGATTTGGACCACAAAGCAAGGTCCATAGTCTGCGTAACATCATCTTTCACATTATACAAAAATTTGGGGTAAAATTTTTTTTTTCTGTTTTTATTCACTAAAGTGTATTTTTTCCAAAAATATTGCGTTTGCAAAACCGCTGCTCAAATACTGTGTCACATAAAAAATTGCAACAGTTGCCATTTTTTTCTCTAGGGTCTCTGCTAACAAAATGTATAATGTTTGGGGGTTATACGTAATTTTCTAGCAAAAAATACAGATTTAAGTTTGTAAACAAAAAGTGCCAGAAAAAAAGCCTGGTCTTCAAGTGGTTAACCATCAGTGCTCCTGATGCTTAACCACTTGAAGACCCGACTTTTTCTGTCATTTTTTGCTTAGCCACATAAAATAAATTTTTTGTTGGTAGGTGTCCCCCAGGGCAGTGCCGCCCCCACCATGCAATATTTTTGACACCCCTTGCTTATTAGCCTCCCAAAAAATGGGCATTTTTATTTTGCCAGGTTCAGCTTCCATTGACTTCAATGGGGGTTCGGGTTCGGCACCTGAACTTATTTGAAATTTGCAGACGCCTACCGGAACCGAAACCCGGGGCGGCGACTCAGCTCATCCCGACTGATAATTATGTCAAAAGTAACTTCTGGAAACGTACATTATCTGCTTCGGGGTCACTTATGGAGATGGGTCACCTTTCCCACCAAGGACCTTCTCACCTCATCTGTCTTTACTAAGGGATTATACAACTTTTATTGGGCGCGGGGGGATGGTGAACTTATTTAGACATGTATGTCTTTATTTTATAGTCTTTGATTAGGAAGTGTGTGTATCCTCATCTGCTGGAGATAAAAGACGTCACAGTGACTATGGAGGAAGAGGACGGACATGACGGGGGGGGGTTACTGGGTGTAAATAGAAAATAAGATCTTATTACCTCCTCTACTGCCACTTCCAGCAATGTCTCCTCTCTACTTCCTCCTGACTCACCTCTCACCCGGAACTTCCTGTCTGTACCTGACATCACTTCCTGTCTTCCATAGAGACTTCCTGTCTGGGTAGGCGTGATATCACCACCTTGTGGAGCTCAGAGGAACTGCAGACCTGAGAAAACGTGCGAACCGTGTAGAGTTGCCACCTTTTGAGGATTTTTATTTGCAAAAAAACGTTTAAACATAACACAGTCTTTCAGTTGGGAATAGAGGGCACGGGCGGTAAAGCTCAGGCACTTCAGAACTGCTGACATCAAATGAATGTCTCTTTAGATGATCCAGGGAGTAGCCACTCGCAACTGGACTCTTCACTGTTGGATAAATCCTTGTTTGTAGATCTAGCAGCCAACAAGTAATTCAGAATTAGCAAAGTCTCTGCCACAGACTTGGTTGTGAAACTTTAAGTGAACAATGAACAATGCACCCTCAGACCAAAAGGGGGGTGCAGCATTTTGTCGGCTTTGCAAACTTTTACCAGAGATTCATCAAGGGATTCTCCGCAGTTATCACCCCGATTACCCAGCTGACAAAACAACATATTCGGTTCCATTGGACTTCTGAGGCGCAGGCTGCCTTTGCAACTTTAATAGGGACTTTTCGCATCGGAGTCATCCAGATCCTGCTCTGCCTTATCTACTCGAGGTAGAGGCCTCAGAAACAGCAGTAGGGGCAGTGATTTCCCAATGCCAAGGCCTCAAGGACTTGATGCACCCAATAGCCTTCTTCTCCCGTAAGCTCTCTCCAGCCGTGGAAAGCTACGATGTGGGGGACTAAGAGCTTATGCCCATCATAGCTGCAACTGAAGAATGGAGGTATCTGTTAGAAGGAGCAGCACATCCCATACTCATTTACACAGATCACAAAAATCTGGAATACCTGAGAGTCGCCATGCGCCTGAAACTGCGCCAAGCGCCGTAGGCATTATTCTTTTCCAGATTCTCCATCCACATTACTTACTGGTTGGGTTAAAAAAAAGGTTAAGCCAGACGCACTTTCTCGCATGTTTGTTGACCCAAAGGAAGTTTCATCACCAGATACCATCCTATCAGAAGGTAACTTCCTGCTTTTACAGACGGACCTGATGTCTGGCTTAAAGAAAGCTTCAGCAAATGTGCCCTGTCCTTCTGGAATTACCCGGGTACCCAAGGATGGGCTGCTATGGAAGGACGATAATTTTTTTGTGCCAGAAGGTATGCGGGTAACAGTGTTAGGCCTTTGTCATGACCATCCCCATGGCAGGCCATTTCGGAATTCAGAAGAATCTTGAGTTAATACAGCGTATGTTCTGGTGGCCGGATCTCGAGAAGAGTTGTAAGGAATATGTGAATTCATCTGCCACCTGCACTCGAAAAAAACTGCTAGAAGCAAGGCCTGGGGTCTGCTCAGACCACTACCGGTTCCTGATAGGCCATGGAGAATGATTGCTATGGACTTTATAGTAGAACTTCCCCCATCAAAAGGATGTTCGGCTATCTTTATAGTGGTTGACCGCTTGTCTAAGATGGCCCATTTCGTGCCACTGAAGAATACGCCTTCTGCCATGGAGACTGCCCGGGTCTTCGTCAAGGAGATTGTAAGGCTGCAAGGGGTCCCAACGAACATCATTTCGGATAGAGGGGTTCAGTTCACCTCTTGTTTCTGGAAAGCAGTGTGCGAGGTTCTAAAGATTGAACTATGTCCTCTGCTTATCACCCTCAGACTAATGGGCAAACTGAGAGGACGCTTGAGCAATATATCCTTCATTCAGGACAATTGGGTAACGCTGCTGCCCTTGGCGGAGTTCGCCTACAACAATGCCAGTCACTTGGCTACATGTCAGTCCCCCATTCTTCGCTAACTATGGATTCTGTCCAGTCTTTCTACCTGACATTGTTCCTGAATCCCCATTTCCAGCAGTTCAGAGCACTGTCGATTTTCTGAGTCGCAACAATAAGTTATAAATACAAAAAAAGAAGAACAGCGCTGGCAAATGTTGCCAAAAAATATGTGAATAATATTCAAATCTATTAGTGCATATAATAAATGTAAGACCGCAGCACAAGACCACAACTTTCGTTATGGATTGACCCACTGGATACATATAAATGGTACCATAGGTAAAGACTTCGTGCCTATCCAAATTAATAAGTGTCCAAATTAAATTGAAATAAATACAAAAGTCCAGCAAAAAAAAAAAAAAACACACAAAAACAAAAACAAAAGTGATATAAAATCCCCTTCTTGGGCTGGACTCACCCAGACAAAGTGACTGTGACGGCTGTTAGATCAGGCAGATAGACTATAACCGGAGTCCATGGGGCACAGGATGCAAGCCTGGCTGGTAGCTCAAAGATAACCCAGAAATCAGGGAACTTTCTGTTGGTATCACCTCCAAGTGTCATCCGAAAATACAGGATCCAAAACAAAGGCAGGCTTATCAGAAGGGACTTCCGCGATCGCCGCTGGATAAGCGTGCATTCCACGGAGGCAGGAAGTGATGTCAGTAGTAGCGTTGGCCGGAAATTACGTCGACGCGTTTCGCCCCTCCTCCAGGGCGTCATCAAAGGACTAATAAGTTACTGCAAGAAGCCGTGATCAAGGCCTAGGCGACTAACTAAGAGGATGTTTGTGAGGAAGAGGAGAGGGGAATCAGGTCTCAAACTGGGCATTCAGGTGTGGTTGTCTACTACTAACCTCAGAATGGCTTGCCCCTCGAAGAAACTGGCACCCAAGTTTATTGGTTCTATTCCGCTAAAGAGGAAACTAAATGAAGTATCATACAAACTTTCTCTACCTGATTCACTTAAAATCCACCCAGTATTTCATGTGTCATTGTTAAAACCCACCGTGCCGGGTCCCTTCCCAGACAGGGGATTGGGGCCACCTGAACCCATGATCCTCAATGGGGATGAGGAATATGAGGTGGAGGCTGTCTTGGATTGAAGGAGAAGAAGGAACCAGCTGCAATATCTGATCAAATAGAGGGGGTATGGCCCAGAAGAAAATTCCCGATAACCTAAGCGAAATGTCCATGCCAAGTAGTTAATCCAGGCCTCTTTTCCCAGCCATCCTCAAAAGAGGGTTCATTTGGGCACTCGGACGTTGCCCATAAGGAGGGGGCAATGTCAGGAACACACTGATCGTAGTACCGCAGTAAAACTCTGAGGCATACAGGAGCACAAAGGCGTAGTCGGGCTGATAACCATCCAGCTGTGAAGAGACGTACGCATGTGCAGATTGCGCATGCTCGCATGGTAGACATGCTTTGGCGCCCAATGGCCTATAAAGATGCTTCAGCTGCACTAGTTCCTTGCGGTTTGATCTGCAGCTGTACCCTGTGTTCTGATCCTGTGCCTGTATCTGATCCTGTATTGATCCGGCTTCCTGACCACGCTGCTATCTCCAGTCCTGACCTTTGGCTTGCTTGACCTTGCTATTCCTGCCTGATTCTCTGTTGCCAAACCCTAGCACACTAGACATGTGCACAACAAAAAAATTAGTTTATTTTCGTTTTGTTTTTTTCGTTTCCGTTGATTCGTAACGATTCGTAAATTCGTATGTCGTCGGTGTTCGTATTCATAACGATTCGTATTTTCGTTAGAGTTATTTTTTCGTTGATTCGTTTTTCCGTTAGTTTCATTTTAGTTTATTTGTTTATTCGAAATTCGGACGCATTCGTATTTATTCGTACATTCGTAACATTCGTAGATTCGTAATCGGAGCATAATTCATAATTTTATGTAATGTGTATGCTATTATTACATTTTAAGAGACACAGAAAATTACGAATCGAAAAAAAAAGTTACGAATGTACACATTTTTTCGTTCAATCCATTCGAAGCACGTTAAGCAGCGCCATTGTAAGAGACACGGAAAATTACGAATCGAAAAAAAAAAAAAAAAAAGTTACGAATGTACGAATTTTTTCGTTCAATCCATTCGAAGCGCGTTAAGCAGCGCCATTGTAAGGGACACGGAAAATTACCAACTCAACAAAAAAAAAAGTTACGAATGTACGAATTTTTTCGTTCATTTTGATTTTCGTTGTTCCTGTTTTCGTTTTTTGGATTTTCTTCTTTCGTAGATTCGTTGTTTCTAATTTGTTTTTTTCGGATTCGTTCGATTCGAACGATTCGTTATTCGGATTCGTTAAAATTTTTTGCGAATCGTTCGTTCATTCGTACGATAGCGAATGAACGAAAATAACGAAAAAAAACGAACAACGAAAAAAAATGAAACGAATTGCACATGTCTACTGAACACTGACCACTCTCTGCCTGCTGTTTATGCTGACTGACCCTCTGTGTGTGACCTGGCTTGTCTGACTCCATTCCAGCCTGCTGTCCTGCATCCGCAGCACACCTGTGTCCGCTGTTCCTGCTATCACCTGCTGCTCAGCGATCCAGCCTGGTCCTGCTACTCGTCAGCTGCTACCACTTCCAGCAAGAGAACCTTCCAGGCAAGACTCTGCTTCTTTGTGCCACCATGCTGGGGTCTATAGAATCTGCTGTGTCCTCACCTTAAAGATCTCACTCCTCCCATACCTGACTAGTTATCCACCATTACATCCTGGAGATCAGGAGCCATTTCCATCATTTCCTCTCTGCTGGGGTTCTTTGTATCCATGTGCCAGAGGTGGTAAATGCGGAAGGAGTAGTTGCGATTCTCCTTTTCTTCTGTACGGACATACAGAACCTTGCCCCGATCTACCTTGAAGTCCCACTTCCACATATTGGTCCTTCTGCCCTGCATCCCGAACACTGGCTACATTCTTCTATTATGTCGAGGTCTATAGTCTCTGCTGCCCCTTGAAGATCTCTCTCTTTGCATACCTGGCTATTCCTCCACCACCACCACATCCTAGGGATCAGGAGCAATTTCCACCCTCTCTGTTGGGGTCCTTTGCAAACGTGTGCCAGAGCTGGAACATGCTGAAAGAGTAAAGCTGATTCCCCATCCTTTCTGGCACCCTACCTCAATTTTACTTGCTGCCCTGCTGCAGTAGAGGTGGACTGCTTCCAGGTTGGTACATCTGGTAGGGACAGTGAGGAAGTGACCCACGTCATCCATTCCACCCAGAGGCGGCTCTCTAATTAGGCAAATTAGGCGGTCGCCTAAGGCCTCGCACTCACAGGGGCCTCGCAGCCTCCTAATTTGCCTGTGCTCAATCACTGATTCTCTCTCCCCCCCCTTTATCTCACCCTTTTTTCTGTGTTTTTTTTTTTCTATTACGGGCGTGAGTGGGGCCTCATATGTAAGTTTCGCCTAAGGCCTCACAAAGCCTAGAGCCGCCTCTGATTCCACCACTACCTGAGCCTTCTTTGGATGAATGGGGGGCATCACAGGGCTTCCTGACCTCGCTGCTATCTCCAGTCCTGACCTTTGGCTTGCTTGACCTTGCTATTCCTGTCTGTTTGCCCTGTGATGCCCCCCCTTCTTTGGATGAATGGGGGGCATCACATTGCTTGCAAAGCCACATGGTGTCATGTACCTTGCAGATGAGCCTGATGTGCAGAGGGAAGCCTCTCTTACAGCCCTGGCTCAGGGACCACTGGAGGGTCACCATTTACCACGCTAGTCCCTGAAGCGACGGGCAGCAACCGAGAGCCGGCCGGCTCGAAAATACTTGAGACGCTTTTTATACACAACTTTTCTTTAAGTGCATTACTTTTATTTTAATAAATGTTTTTTAACCACATACAGACCGGACCAATTGGCAGCCAAAGGACCAGGCCCCTTTTTGCGATTCGGCACTGCGCCGCTTTAACTGACAAATGCGCGGTCGTGCGACGTGGCTCCCAAACAAAATTGACGTCCTTTTTTTCCCACAAATAGAGCTTTCTTTTGGTGGTATTTGATCGCCCCTGCGGTTTTTATTTTTTGCGCTATAAACAAAGAAGAGCGCCAATTTTGAAAAAAAAAAACGCATTCTTTTTGATTTTTTGCTATAATAAATATCCCCCAAAAATATATAAAAAAACATTTTTTTCCCTCAGTTTAGGCCGATACGTATTCTTCTACATATTTTTGGTAAAAAAATAGCAATAAGCGATTATTGATTGGTTTGCCCAGAAGTTATAGCGTTTACAAGATAGGGGATCGTTTTATAGCATTTTTATTAATAATTTTTTTTTTTTATTAGTAATGGCGGCGATCAGCGATTTTTATTGTGACTGCGACATTATGGCGGACACATCGGACATTTTTGACACATTTTTGGGACCATTGTCATTTATACAGCAATCAGTGCTATTTAAATGCATTGATTCCTGTATAAATGACACTGGCAGTGAAGGGGTTAACCACTAGGTGGCAGTGTAAGGGTTAAGTATGCCTAGGGGTGTGTTTCTTACTGTGGGGGGGGGGGGGGGCGTGGCTGTCAGCTAGTAATGCTGATCTCTGCTCCAATCACAGGGAGCAGAGATCGGCATCAGTAGTTGCTAGGCAGAACGGGGAGATGCTGTTTATTTCCACATCTCCCCGTTCAGCCTTCCCGTGAGACGATCGCGGGTATCCCCCAGGCGATCGAGTCCGTGGGACCCGCGACCGGCCTCACGGGGGTCCCGACCGGCGCGGGAGCGCGCCGCTCCCAGCGCGCTCCCGATGGCACGGCGGCATTTAAAAAAGGGACTTATATATACGCCCTTATGCCTGTCCGTGCCATTCTGCCGACGTACATCGGCGTGCGCCGGTCGGGAACCGGTTAAGTGATACACTATGGAGGTTCCTTTTTCTTGCCTTTTATATGGGGATTGAATGAGTGCTAATTCACCGAGGACAACCCGAACGGACTACCAGGGAGTTTCTTATACCATCCTTGGAGACCCGAGGCCGGGGGGAAAAAAAAGCCGCAGGCCTATAGAGATCTCCCTAAACAAGAGATCTTATCATCTGGTAAGAGGCAGTGTTTTCAGCGGTGGAGGATCTTTTCTGCTATACCCCGTCACCATATTACCCCACTAGTTGTGGTACTTTTAAGGAGGATGGTTTGAAGATAATATTGGATACTCAAGGGTTCTCACCCATGCAGGGTGAGGGGTTCCGGGTTAGTCCAGCTACAGAGGGGAGGACTGACTTTTAGTAAAGTCCTTATTAGGGACCTGGAATTTTGGAAGTTTGAAGAATTTTGGGTGGGAAGAACCTCCAAAATCCTGATTAAAAAAGGGACATGAAGCTCCTGAACAGTTTAACCACTTCAATACCGGGGGGGGGGGCACTTAAACACCTTCCTGCCCAGACCAATTTTGAGCTTTCAGCGCTGTCGCACTTTGAATGACAATTGCACGGTCATACAACACTGTACCCAAATGAAATTTTTATCATTTTTTCCCCACAAATAGAGCTTTCTTTTGGTGGTATTTGATCACCTCTGCGGTCTTTATTTTTTGCTGAACAAATAAAAAAAGACCGAAAATTTTGAAAAAAAATGTTTTTTTTTTTGTTTCAGTTTCAAAACTTTGTAAATAAGTACGTTTTCTCCTGATAAGGCGGCACTGATGGGCACAGATGAGGTGGCACCAATGAAGTGGCACTGAGGTGGCATTGATGGGCACTGATAGGCGGCACTGATGGGCGACACCGGTGGGTACTGATGGGCGACACAGATGGGCACTGATGGGTGGCACAAATTGGCACTGATAGCTGGCACGGATTGGCATGGATAGGCGGCACAGATGGGCATGGATAGGCGGCACGGATGGGCACTGATAGGCGGCACGGATGGGCACTGATAGGTGGCACGGATAGGCACTGATAGGTGGCACGGATAGGCACTGATAGGCAGCATTGTTTTTTACTGTTGGATGCCAATCAGTGCCAAACAATAATGCATGCCAATCAGTGATGCCCATTGTGGGCACTGATTGGCATCCATTGTGGGCACTGATTGGCATCCATTGTGGTCACTGTGTGTCATCCCTGGTGGTCTAGCGTGGCATACCTTTTGATGGGCATCCCTGGTGGTCTGGTGGCGTCCCTGGTGGTCCAGTGTGGGCATCTTCGGGGGGGCTGCGCCGCTGATAATCGATCAGCACAGACACCCCCTGTCAGAGGAGCAGCCGATCGGCTCTCATCTACTCGCGTCTGACAGATTACCGGCTTTTCCTGTTTACACTGTGATCAGCCGTGATTGGACACGGCTGATCACGTGGTAAAGAGTCTCAGTCGGAGACTCTTTACCAAGATCGTAGTTGCGGGGTGTCAGACTGACACCCCACAACAACGATCGCTGCGATGCGTCCTGTCAGGATTTTGTCAGGATTTTACAACCACTTTGCCGCCGTCATTTGACAATGGACGGGCGGCAAGTGGTTAACCAAGATGCCTCAGAGTTAATAAAAGGAAGAGGAAACAGTCGGCACCTGGCAGTGGAGGGAGAGAGAGGTGGACATACCTGATTGAGCTGTGATGGAGTGCAGATAAGGTGGGTATAGTTGGGTCTGGCGATAATGTCTCTTTAAAGCTGATGGAATATTGAAGGAGGTGTGATGATAACCAGAAATACCTGTAAAGTTGAAGAATGGTATGAACGTTTTAGAGTTGAACTCTAGACATGTGCACAACAGAAAAATGTGTTTAGTTTCGTTTCGTTTCTGTTCGTTTCCATGGATTCATAACGATTCGTAATTTCGTAAGACGTGGGTTTTCGTATTCGGACTCGTTCGTTATTTTTTCGCGTTGATTCGTATTTCCGTGGATTCGAAATTCGTATTTTCGTTATATTTCATATTCGGACACGTACGTATTTTCGTAAAAGCTATATTTTCGTTGATTTGAAATGATTCGTATTTCCGTGAGTCTAATTTTCGTTGATTCGAAATTTGTATTTTCGTAGATTTAATTACATTCGTACATTCGTGAGATTGACTGCCTCATTTATTCGTACTTTCGGAACATTGTTTTCGTAGATTCGTAATCGGAGCATAATTCATAATTTTACGTAATGTGTATGCTATTTATATGTTTAAGAAACAAAGAATTTCTCTCTCACAAGTCAGAACTTAACTCAAAAATCCACCAAAACACAGAGCCTCCGACCCAACCACACCCTATCTGGACTCTGGATGGAATATTTTTCAGAATCAGAACTAACAAATTCGTTCTTTCGAATTCTCGATCAGCAGAATTTTCGTTATTTTGATTTCCGTTTTCCGAATATTCGTAATTTGGATTTTTCGTTCATTTTGATTTTCGTTATTTTGAATCTTTGTTCGGTATTTTCGTTGTTTCTGTTTTAGTTTTTTCATTCTTTCGTATTTTCGTTGTTTCTAATTTAATTACTTCGTATTTTCGTTGTCTTCCATATTCGTTCATTTCGATAGTTCGTTTTTCGTATGCTTACGAATTAACGAATATAATGAATTTTAACGAAAAACGAATTGCACATGTCTATTGAACTCCAGACTGCCACCCACCCCACACACACCCATTAGCATGACCCTTTTATGCACCCAAATCCATGGACATTCCGGTTCCAAGTTTTCTCTCTTCTATGTACAGGATGTAACGAGATCGTTCAAGTGTCCACATCACTGACTGCTTGACATGATCATTTCACCTTGACTGACCAGCATCAGGGTTCCACCTGGCTGTCTCTTCAGCAGCGGTCTTAGATCTTGGCCTTTGGGGTATTAACTGGTCCCTCAGACCGTCCCGCACAATACCTCTGTGTATCTGTGCCCCTCTTACAGCCTTTGTAGTCACAGTTCCCTGCAGAATGGGGCCACTCACTGGCCTTTTGTAGGGGGATCTCCTAACATCCTGGGGTCTCTCAGTCCTCTGAGACCTCTAGATTCCCTCAGTCCCCTGGACTCACCTAGTTGTCTGGGCTCTCTCAGTCCTCCAGACTCAGCCATTTTGGCTCTCTCAGCCCTCTGGACAAGGAATCTCCTGACTCCAGAACAGAGTACTGTCTCCTGAGCAGGGTACGTCCCCTAACAGGAGCCCTGCGCTATGGCCAGGTCCTTCATTATATGGGCTGTGTGCACCTGCACTCACAGGCTTCTGATCTCCAGTAAGACCTGAACATTGGGTTGGAGACTTCTTCCCTCTGAAAGCTCTTCGAAGTTTCAAAACTCCGGAACACAATTTCGGGAATACCGAAACCCAGTTGAAAAACCACCTTTCTGCACTCAAAATCAAACCAGACTCTCTCAGCTGTCCCAACTCTCTTAGTCCAATGGGTCTGGAATCTCTCCAACATGGAGTGCTGTCTCTCGAGTAGTCACCTCCATCTCCAAACAGGAACACTTTAGATGAGACACACCTCCCTTCGGGTTGGAGCCCTGAGGTATTCCCAAGCCTTTGTTATATAGGGTTGTGTGCACCTGCGCACACACAGCCTTCTGGTCTCCAGTAGGCCCCGGACAATGGGTTGGAGACAATTTCCATCTGAAAGCTTTTCAAAGTCTCAAAACTCCAGAACCCAATGCTGGAATACTGAAAACCAGAGAAAGTTAAAAAAAAAAAACACCTTTCTGCACTCAAAATCAAACCAGACTCTTTCAGCTGTCCCAACTCTCTCGGTCCAATGGGCCTGGAATATCTCCAACATCGAGTGCTGTCTCTCAAGTAGATCACCTCTGTCTCCAAACAGGAACACATACCTGTCTTTAGATGAGACACACCTCCCTTCTGGTTGGAGCCCTGAAGTATTCCCAAGCCTTTGTTATATAGGGTTGTGTGCACCTGCGCACTCACAGCCTTCTGATCTCCAGTAAGCCCCGGACATTGGGTTGGAGACAATTTCCATCTGAAAGCTTTTCAAAGTCTCAAAACTCCAGAACCCAATCCGGGAATACCAAAAAAACAGGGAAAGTTGAAAAGCCACCTTTCTGCACTCAAAATCAAACCAGACTCTCTCAGCTGTCCCAACTATCTTAGTCCAATTGGCCTGGAATCTCTCCAACATAGAGTGCTGTCTCTCAAGTAGATCACCTCTGTCTCCAAACAGGAACACATACCTGTCTTTAGATGAGACACACCTCCCTTCTGGTTGGAGCCCTGAGGTATTCTCAAGCCTTTGTTATATAGGGTTGTGTGCACCTGCGCATACACAGCCTTCTGGTCTCCAGTAAGCCCCGGACATTGGGTGGGAGACAATTTCCATCTGAAAGCTTTTCAAAGTCTCAAAATTCCAGAACCCAATCCGGGAATACCAAAAAACAGGGAAAGTTGAAAAGCCACCTTTCTGCACTAAAAATTAAACAGACTCTTTCAGCAGTCCCAACTCTCTTAGTCCAATGGGTCTGGAATCTCTCCAACATGGAGTGCTGTCTCTCAAGTAGATCACCTCTATCTCCAAACAGGAACACAGACCTGTCTTCAGATGAGACACACCTCCCTTCGGGTTGTAGCCTTGAAGTATTCCCAAGCCTTTGTTATATAGGGTTGTGTGCACCTGCGCACACACAGCCTTCTAGTCTCAAGTAAGACCTGGACACTGGGTTGGAGACAACTTCCATCTTAAAGCTTTTCAAAGTCTCAAAACTCCAGAACCCAATACCGAAAACCAGAGAAAGTTAAAAAAAAAAACACCTTTCTGCACTCAAAATCAAACCAGACTCTCTCAGCTGTCCCAACTCTCTCGGTCCAATGGGCCTGGAATATCTCCATCATGGTGTGCTGTCTCTCAAGTAGATCACCTCCGTCTCCAATCAGGAACACAGACCTGTCTTCAGACAAGAGCGCAACTTGGCTGGAGCCCCAAGGCAGTGTTTCTCAACTCCAGTCCTCAAGGCGCCCCAACAGGTCATGTTTTCAGGATTTCCCTCAGATGAAAACAGCTGTGGTAATTACTAAGGCAGCGAAACTGATCAAATCACCTGTGCAAAATAATAATGGGAAGCCTGAAAACATGACCCGTTGGGTCGCCTTGAGGACTGGAGTTGAGAAACACTGCCCTAAGGTATTCCCAAGCCTTTCGTTATAAGGGCTGTGTGCACCTGCACTCGCAGCCTTCTGGTCTCCAGTAAGACCTGGACACTGGGTTGGAGACTTCTTCCCCCCGAAAGCTCCTCAAAGTCTTAAAACCTTGAATCCCAATCTGGGAATATTGAAACCCAGATAAGGTTGAAAAATCCCCATTCTCTACATTTGGGGAAACTCAGTGTACTTTTTTCATACTTTTACACAGTGGAAGGGCCTCGCACTGTCACACTTTTAGATGTGATCTGAAAGTGAGGAAGAAAGATGATCTTGTGGTTGGAGATGTGGTTGGTGTTCCAGAAACACGGCTTGACTCCTCACAAGACTGGGCTCTGGGTATTTTTGCTGATCCTCTTGTTTAGGGGGACACGGGTCATAAAAAAGATGGAGGGGGGTTCCTCTATGTTAGATGTGATGTGAAAGTGAGGAAGAAAGATGATCTTGTGGTTGGAGGTGGTGATGGTGCGGAGGAGGAATTACAGGAGGAATAATAGACGGGTCTATGAACTGATGGACTTATCATTGGAGTCTACTACAGACGTCCTGAGAAGGGGAGAGTTGGCTGTTCCAACAAGTACAAATCGCTAAAACCAAACTACTAAGACACAAGATTAAGACTAAAACTAAAACCTACAGGATGGGCCTTATTTGTAGTGTTAGAGAAAGGAATAAAGGAAAAGAAAAGAACATTTCTGAAGGCAAACTTTTAATCTTCATTTTCTTTAATATGTTAATATATTTGCATTATCATCAGGTAAATATAAAATGTTACATCTGAAAATGTCAGACTGATAACTGCTGCACTGAAATTGTAGGTCCTGTTGTGTAGTCTGATCTCCCCTTTTTTTTCCATACAAAAGCAATATTTAGCTCCTCTCTCACCATGACGTCTTCCTTTGAAGCTACTGCTGATGATCAGGGGAGATCAGACTACAAAGCTGGAGGGACTCAACCAGCAGTGACACCCCCTCCTTCTCTCTCCTAGAGGAACCCAACCAGCCGTGACACCCCCTCCTCCTCTCTCCTAGAGGGACCCAACCAGCAGTGACACCCCCTCCTTCTCTCTCCTAGAGGGACCCAACCAGCAGTGACACCCCCTCCTTCTCTCTCCTAGAGGAACCCAACCAGCAGTGACACCCCCTCCTCCTCTCTCCTAGAGGAACCCAACCGGCAGTGACACCCCCTCCTTCTCTCTCCTAGAGGGACCCAACCAGCCGTGACACCCCCTCCTCCTTCTCTCTCCTAGAGGGACCCAACCAGCAGTGACACCCCTCCTTCTCTCTCCTAGAGGGACCCAACCAGCAGTGACACCCCCTCCTTCTCTCTCCTAGAGGGACCCAACCGGCAGTGACACCCCCTCCTTCTCTCTCCTAGAGGGACCCAACCAGCAGTGACACCCCCTCCTCCTCTCTCCTAGAGTGACCCAACCAGCAGTGACACCCCTCCTTCTCTCTCCTAGAGGGACCCAACCAGCAGTGACACCCCCTCCTTCTCTCTCCTAGAGGGACCCAACCAGCAGTGACACCCCCTCCTTCTCTCTCCTAGAGGGACCCAACCAGCAGTGACACCCCTCCTCCTCTCTCCTAGAGGAACCCAACCGGCAGTGACACCCCCTCCTTCTCTCTCCTAGAGGGACCCAACCAGCAGTGACACCTCCTCCTCCTCTCTCCTAGAGGGACCCAACCAGCAGTGACACCCCCTCCTTCTCTCTCCTAGAGGGACCCAACCAGCAGTGACACCCCTCCTCCTCTCTCCTAGAGGGACCCAACCAGCAGTGACACCCCCTCCTTCTCTCCCCTAGAGGGACCCAACCAGCAGTGACACCCCCCTCCTCCTCTCTCCTAGAGGGACCCAACCAGCAGTGACACCCCCTCCTTCTCTCTCCTAGAGGGACCCAACCAGCAGTGACACCCCTCCTCCTCTCTCCTAGAGGGACCCAACCAGCAGTGACACCCCCTCCTTCTCTCCCCTAGAGGGACCCAACCAGCAGTGACACCCCCTCCTCCTCTCTCCTAGAGGGACCCAACCAGCAGTGACACCCCCTCCTTCTCTCTCCTAGAGGGACCCAACCAGTAGTGACACCCCCTCCTTCTCTCTCCTAGAGGGACCCAACCAGCAGTGACACCCCCTCCTTCTCTCACCTAGAGGGACCCAACCAGCAGTGACACCCCCTCCTCCTCTCCCCTAGAGGGACCCAACCAGCAGTGACACCCCCTCCTTCTCTCTCCTAGAGGGACCCAACCAACAGTGACACCCCCTCCTTCTCCTCCTCTCTCTCTCTCCTAGAGGGACCCAACCAGCAGTGACACCCCCTCATTCTCTCTCCTAGAGGGACCCAACCGGCAGTGACACCCCCTCCTTCTCTCTCCTAGAGGGACCCAACCAACAGTGACCCCCCCTCCTTCTCTCTCCTAGAGGGACCCAACCAGCAGTGACACCCCCTCATTCTCTCTCCTAGAGGGACCCAACCGGCAGTGACACCCCATCCTTCTCTCTCCTAGCAGAGGAAGCCAGACATAACTTTGAAGTCTTTAGTGATCTCTGATTTCCTTATAAAGTGTTTCTTCCATGATAAAGATCAGAGGAGCGCTCAGCCACGTGTTTTCTGAGGTGTATATCAAGGTGAGCTTCTCCCCGGTGTGAGATCTCTGATGTACAGAAACATATGATCCATATAGAAGACATTTCCCACACTCAGGACACTAATACACCTCGAGGGTTGTGTGGGTTCTCTGATGTCTGGTAAGACAAGACTTCCATGAAAAACATTTCCCGCACTCAGAGCAGCAATAAGGTTTCCCCCCTGTGTGCAAACTAAGATGTCTGGTAAGTACAGGTTTCTGTGAAAAACATTTCCCGCACTCAGGGCAGGAATATGGCTTCTCACCCGTGTGAGATCTTTGATGTCTAGCAAGATCTGATTTTGACGGAAAACATTTCCCGCACTCGGGGCAGGAATACGGCCGCTCCCCTGTGTGAGATCTTTGATGTCTAGCAAGATCTGACTTTCTTGGACAACATTTCCCGCACTCAGGGCAGGAATACGGCTTCTCCCCCGTGTGAGATCTCTGATGTATAGAAAGCTCTGATTTATGTGGATAACATTTCCCGCACTCAGGGCAAGAATGAACCTTTTCCTCAATGTGAGATCTCTGATGCACAACAAGATTTAGTTGTGAGACAAAACTTTCCTCACATTCAGGACAGGGAAATGTCTTCTCCACCTGAACTCTGGCCCCATCCCTCACAGTACGAGGTTGCTCAGAGTCGGAGGGATTCCATGGTCTATCCACACTGGGAAGTCCACCATCCATAGTGGAGATCATTGTCTTTTCTCCTCCACAATCTCCTGTGATGTCCTCATCTTCCATTTTACAACCTGGAGATAAAGTGAGACGATCCTTTGAGGGTTTCTCCATGGCGTGTCCTGGAAAAAAATATAAAAATATCATCAATAGATATGAGAGGGTTAGTTCACTTCCATCAAGATCCCATCTGGATCAGGTAGATATGAGTGAGGAGATGTTCTCTGTGGAGGTCCCAACCAGCCGGGACTCTCCCCCCTCTTCAGTCCTTTGGTCCTCCTCCCAGATCACTTCTACATTTACACAGCCTTGTCAGAAGAGCAGGAACCAATGGGGGACTGGGAGGTCCATGCTCTTTACACAACCACAAGCCTAGGCACTGGGTCATGTGATCTCTGATAGACAAGAGGGTCAAAGTTCAGACTTGCAGGTACTTTACTATAGAACAAGTGACCATAGGCCTAGGCTTCTGGTGATATGCAGCACTGGGGTGGAGCTTGCAATATTTTTTCCTGGAAAGGTTACATTTTATTTTTCAAACCAACAAGACTGTTAACAGCGTTTTATGTTAATATTTAGCTATAAGTTGGCTGGAAGAAGAGGGACCAACCTAAGAAAGGCTCAAATTGTGTTATCATATCTGTGCTACTGTAACTAGGAGTGACCCACAACCTAATACTGCCAGCTGAACCCCAGGACGGGTATCAGTACAGGGAGGGGACCATCATCAACCTATTATTGGCTGATATCACTCAGCTCCCGCCCTACTCTGGACCAATCAGTGAGCAGTAACAAAGCAGAGATAAGAGAAGAATATTTTATGGGTCACCTGTGGTGATCTCTGTAGGAGTGTCCTCCTCTATGAATGTCCTCGTCATTCCAGCCTCCTCCGTATATTGCTGATCATCCCTCACATACGTCTCTTCTACTTCACCCTCAACTTTCATGTTCATCAGATCTTCACCCTAAACCAACAGAATGGCAGAAAATAACATCTGTAACATAGAAGTATTTATGATGTGAGATCACATAGAAAATATCATCTTGTAGAGTCCACACATCGTCTCCACATGTCAGAGTGTCCAATCACTTTATGTTCCCGACCCTCAACTCCACCTACCTGATGATGGTGGGGGATGGTGTGACCTTCCTGTGTGGAATCCAGAGGACGGGGACATCTCTCTGGTGGGTTTCTGGTATTAGGTGGCTCCATCAAAACTCCCTTGTAGAGATCCTTGTGTCTTCTGGAAAGCTCCTTCATCACTCCGTACTCCTCATCCTCCTCTTTATACTCTTCTTTAACAACAATATTATAATGCCTGAGGTTTCCACTCTGAATATGTAAAAAAACAAAAAACAAAACACCACTCATTGTAACAAACTTTCTTGTATATGAATTATAACTACCAATGATTGTTCCTCATCTACCTGATGATGGTGGGGGATGGTGTGACCTTCCTGTGTGGAATCCCGGGAATACAGAGGACGGGGACATCTCTCTGGTGGGTTCCCATTACTGGATCCATCTGTAGGAAACACACACACTGACTGAATACATTGTTTCTATGTGTTTATCAGATGATGGGGGATCTAGGTGGAGCCTCCGTACTGCTCTCTCCTTTACAATAAAGTCTCCTCTTACCCGGTGATGTGAGGGGCGGCTGATTCTCCATCATGACGTCCTTGTAGAGATCCTTGTGTCCTTCTAAATACTCCCACTCCTCCATGGAGAAATAGACAGTGACATCCTGACACCTTATAGGAACCTGACACACACAATGATACAGTCACCATCCAGACACATCCCTTGTCTGTTACTGGATAATGTCCCAGAATTCCCAGAATCCTCCTCACCTCTCCTGTCAGCAGCTCCATCATCTTCTTGGTGACTTCTAGAATCTTCTCCATGTTGTGTCTCTCAGGTTTTAGGGAGTCACATGGATGCACTGTGATGGTCATATGATCACCTGACTTCACAAGAGGAAATCTCTGTATTGGAGAACCAATAGGAATATCATGTTAGAATCCCAGAATCCTCCTCACCTCTCCGGTCAGGTCTGTGTTTTATTAATAGAGATAAGAGTGATGTCATGTGACCTCCCAGAATCCTCCTCACCTCTCCGGTCAGCAGGTAGATGATCTCCAGGGTGAGGTTTAGTATCCTCTCAGTCATGTGACTCCGGTCCTCCTCCATCCTCATTCTTGCCGTCATCTATGAAAGTTTCCCTGTAGACAGATATTATTGATAACAGAGAATTATCTGGATTGGTTGTACAATAATCGGATAAGGATATCAGGAGGTAATATGAAGGTCAGTATTATTTAAGAACTTTGCCTCTCCCCTCCAGTGGGAACATATTAAATCTGGACCGTTTTTTTTTTATGATTTTTGTTGGCAGGGAGCCTCTTATCATTTGACCTTCTAGATCACAAATTCCGTTTTCTATGTTGGATGTGTTTTGTTTGTGGACTCTGTTTAGCAATAGATCTACAGGCAAGGAGCAATAAATAGGATCCTTCTTCTACCTTCTGGAAGAATTATGCTCTCAAGCATTGCTGTGATGTCATAGGATGTGCTGACTCTGTATGGAGGGACATTAGGGAGAATGAACTGTGAGGTCAGTGTGATGTCATAGGATGTACTGACTCTGGATGGAAGGGCATTGGGAGGAGCAGCTGTGATGCCAGTTTTGAGTCAGTGTGATGTCATAGTGCGCACTGACTCTAAATGAAGGGAGATTGGGAGGCGGGGTTTAAGGGCCCTCTATGAGTCTTCTGTGCAAACCAATGCTGCTAGGTGCATCCCACATCTTCTAAACTGAAAGTGAAAAGTACACTTTCTACAATACAGAAACCATATTTATGTGACATCTGTGTACTCTGGAAACGTTGCCGATTAGATTTTAGATTACTGATCACCCCTCGAAGAAGCGGCTTCAAGAAGGGTTGTTTATTCAGAAAACATACCCAACGGAGTAAGACTTGGGCAACAATACCAATGAAGAGCAGCAAAACCGAGGCAATAAAAAGCCAATCATAGTCCTCCTGCTGATGTGTGAGGGTCAATCACAGGGGCCGGAACATTTTCTTCATTTTGGAGATGTGTCACCAATGATCTTCTCATCTCATCAGTCTATACTAACATATTATACGACTTTTATTGGGTGCGGAAGATGGGAGGTTTATTTAGATGAGGGTTTGAATAGGTATATCTTTATTTTAGGAGCTTTGATAACAAAAGAAGAAAGGGAAAAATAACTTTTCCACACTATATATGTGTGTATCATCATCTGCTGGAGATAAAAGACGTCACAGTAACTATGGAGGAAGAGGACGGAACATGACGGGGGGGGGGGGGGGGGTTAATGGGTGTAAATATAAAATAATATCTTATTACCTCCTCTGCTGCCAGTTCCAGCAATGTCTCCTCTCTACTTCCTCCCGACTCACCTCTCACCTGGAACTTCCTGTCTGACATCGCTTCGTGTCTTCCATAGAGACTTCCTGTCTGGGTAGAGGTGAGATCACCACCTTGTGGAGCTCGGAGGAACTTCATCCTCGAGAAACATCTCGTAGTGTGAACACGGCCTTGTGCTGTGTGTGGATTTATCCCATCTATAAGGATATACAGTACATAGACACACAGCACAAGGCCGTGTTCTCACTACGAGACATTTCTCGGAGGGGGGGGGGTCCAGTTTCTCTGACCCCCACAAGGTGCCATTCTTACTTCTACCCAGACAGAAAGTCCCAGAGATTTGCCTCAACCGTGGGTATATTCATGAGAGAACCCTCAAAACCAAGAGAGTCTGCCTAGTTTCTCGGGCGAGTTCACATGTTTACATCTATAAGGATATACAGTACATACACACAGCACAAGGCCGTGTTCACACTACGAGATGTAGTTCCTGTAGTTGCTGCAGTTCCTCTGAACTCCACAGGGTGGTGATCTCACTTCTACTCAGACAGGAAGTCTCTATGGAAGACAGGAAGTGATGTCAGGTACAGACAGGAAGTTCCGGGTGAGAGGTGAGTCGGGAGGAAGTAGAGAGAAGACATTGCTGGAACTGGCAGCAGAGGAAGAAATAAGATATTATTTTATTGTAGCTCCCATCACCGTCCATTATTACAAACCAAATTGCTGTGTACCTCTTTGCCCTTTAAATGTCCTGACTTTTAGTCTGATGTACACACAGATAACAAAAATGTACTATTTATCTGCCCAAAGTGTTTGTATCACTCTCAGTATTTCATCAGATTTCACGTTTTGAAGTGAAAACTCTAATATATAAGAAAAGTGTTACCAAAAGTCAAACTCAAATAAAAGTTTTCCCTGTAAAAGGTACATTTTTACCCCTCAGAACGGAGCTCCGCCTCCGATGCCTGCTAAAGTCTTCTTCGGGAACTGGCACGACTGGGGAGTGCCGATCTTCTGGTCCTCCACAGAGCCCTGTGGTTCCTCCTGTTAATCTCCAGGGGAGGACTCTTCGGAGGAGGGCCACGCGCGAGGCTGGCTGCTCGGTAAGAGCCTGGAAGCTGAGATGTATGGACACTAGTTGAATCCGCATTTCCTACGGTATGATGGAAGAAAACCATCAGGTCTTCAGGAAAAAACTCAAGACCCACCTCTTCTAAGAAGCTTGACAACAAAGCACTAATTACAGCGCCTTGAAGCGATTCGGTTCGCATTGTAGCGCTATACAAATTATTCATTCATTCATACGGTATCGCCGGATCGACTGAAAGATACTGGTACCAAAAGTTCCTAACCTATCCTTCAGTTGCAACTAAGTTCCTGTGAGAGACTTTGGTGTGTTCATTCTAAAGTTTCCTAATCAAGTCTGTGGCAGAGACTTTGCTAAACTAAGATCACTTGTTGGCTGCTAGAGCAAGGGTTTATCCAACAGTTGAGTTATTCAGTTGCGAGTGGCTACTCCCTGGATTTTCTAGAGAGAGACATTTATTCAAGTGTCAGCAAGTTCCAAGTGCCTGAGCTTCTATGCCCTTGCCCTCTATTCCCAACTGAGAGACTGTGTTTTGTTCAACGTATTATGCAAATAAAAATCCTCAAAAGGACTTTGAGTGTCGGTCGCCACAGTTACTGGGTACTAACCCTGGGAACCCCTAGACGAGAACGACGAGCTGCAAGGCGGAGGTGGTAATCGGTAAGCCCAGAAAAACCACAGCCGCCCCCAGGGGTTATGGCGCTACACGTGGGGGCTCGCAGTCCCGGATTTAGCGTTACCCCCGCAAAAGATTATTTTATTGGAATAGAGGGTGAAGTTTTCTTTGGAACTGCGCCATCAGCTCCATCTTTACTAAGGCAAAGACTTTCACTGTGGTGCGTAAGCGTGGGAGGAGCCCTGCAGAAAGCCTGCAAAATTACGCGGCCGGTGGAATTAGTGGGAGGTGTCTACGCCTGTTCATCTTCCTGCACGCGGCGCCGCGTGAGTGTGTTGCGGGAGGAGAGTGAAGCTGGTCACGTTTCACTGCGCTAGAGGAAACAAATGTTCCAGGACCCAGGATGCATTGGGTGAGGGGTCCCGCAAGTATGCAGATACCCGGCACCGTGCTGACCGACACGGGAATTCGCCTGCTGCCGCAGGGGCGGTTTGTCCTCTACACCGCTGGGGACGTTGAGGCCCTCGGCATGCTATGTGGAGGATGTAACGGTCTGATTGCCAGTCCTCGACCATTTGCCAGATGTGGGGACTATATTTTCAAGGTGGAGCAGCCTACTGAATCGCCTTTGGGCCTACCACATGGACTGGGTCACAGGCATAGCCACCGAGGAATCCATCGTCTATGCTCCGGCTAAAAGGCCTGATGTTTCGGCCTCATCCATAGATGCTGGTGCCTTGAATGGGGACATTACTCCTCCTCAGATCCGAGTATCCTCCCGGGAAGTTGTGGACACGACTTCAGTTGTGGACACTGCTGCTGCTGTGCCTGGCTCGGAAGAGGGAGAACAGCCAAAAGCTCCCCATCAAAATCCTCCAAAGGACTTTGAGTGTCAGTCTCCACAGTTACTGGGTACTGACCCTGGGAACCCCTAGACGAGAACGACGAGCTGCAAGGTGGAGGAGGTAAATCGGTAAGCCCAGAAAAACACAGCCGCCCCCAGGGGTTATGGCGCTACATACAGGTATCTGCACCCCCCCTCCCCACTGAAAGGTGCCAAATGTGACACCGGAGGGGGGGGGTTCCGAAAAGTGGAGGTTGCATTTTTGTGTGAACCTCCGCTTTAATGTCCAATCTAGACATGTGCACAATAGAAAAATTAGTTTAGTTTCGTTTTGTTTCTGTTCGTTTCCGTTGATTCGTAACGATTCGTAATTTCATAAGTCGTCGGTGTTCGTATTCGGACTCGTTCGTATTTTCGTAAGAGTTATTTTTTCGTTGATTCGTATTTCCGTTAGTCTAATTTTCGTTGATTCAAAATTCGTATTTTCGTTATATTTCGTATTCGGACGCATTCGCATTTTCGGAAGAGCTATATTTTCGTTGATTTGAAATGATTCGTATTTCCGTTAATCTAATTTTCGTTGATTCTAAATTCGTATTTTCGTAGATTTAATTACATTCGTACTTTCGTGAGATTGACTGCCTCATTTATTCGTACTTTCGTAACATTGTTTTCGTAGATTCGTAATCGGAGCATAATTCATAATTTTATGTAATGTGTATGCTATTTATATGTTTAAGAAACAAAGAATTTCTCTCTCACCAGTCAGAATTTAACTAAAAAATCCACCAAAACACAGAGCCTCCGAACCAACCACACCCTATCTGGACTCTGGATGGAATATTTCAGAATCGGAACTAATATTCGTTCTTTCGAATTCTCGATCAGCAGAATTTTTGTTATTTCGTTGTTTTGATTTCCTTTTTTCCGAATATTCGTAATTTCGATTTTTCGTTCATTTTGATTTTCGTTATTTTTGAATCTTTGTTCGGTATTTTCGTTGTTTCTGTTTTCGTTTTTCGGATTTTCATTCTTTCGTAGTTTCGTTGTTTCTAATTGAATTATTTCGTATTTTCGTTGTTTTTTCATATTCGTTCTTTTCAATAGTTCGTTTTTCGTTAGAATTTTTAGTAAACCATTCGTTCATTCGTACGATAACGAATGAACGAATATAACGAATTTGAACGGAAAACTAATTCGTAACTAAACGAATTGCACATGTCTAGTCCAATCACCTGCAGGGAGCTGCATATAAGCCATGGTAAAGACTATGGATCTTGTGTACTGTACAATTAAGATACGGTATTTCCGATCCAGCAGGTCAAAGATGTAGAGGTTCTTGGACCCCAGAAGACATAGAAAACACTAAAATAAAATGTTTCACTGTGTGTAATCTCATTAAAGACTGTTCTTCCATAATAGAAACCCTCATATTATCACCCATACACTCCCATCCTAATATTGTACAACAAGTACAGTCCAGATAATTCTCTGTTATCAATTATTGAGCTACATGAAACCTGTATAGATCACATGAGGATGGAGGAGGACTGGAGTCACATGACTGAGAAGATACTAAATCTCACCCTGGAGCAGGGCCGCCATCAGGGGGGTACAGCCCTCACAACTGTAAGGGGCCCCCAGGGCCCGCCCAGGCCAGAAGAAGGCAGGACGGGTGAAGGGGAGCCGTGCCGTGCATTACAGAAACGATTTCACAGCTCCTGCTGTTCTCGTGTCATTGAGCTCAGACATCAAGCTCTTTACTGCCAACTCTGGCTACTATGTGCATGTGCACCCCTCGTGTGATCTGTACTATGCTTCTCAGCAACATGTCAGCTTTGTGAAAATGAGGTGGGACCAGGTAGGAAGACCTTCTTTACAAGTAGGTGCTGTGAACAGTGGCGGTGCCGCATGGGCGCCACCCCCTTTCTCCAGATACCTCTCTATCACCAATAGATAGCATGCAATGCATAAATCAATCTATGGCCACCGCTGCCACCCCCTATTTGTAGGTGGGGTGTCCGGATTCGGTAGGATGGCCCGTGGGCAAGCCCTTGGGAATGTCGGTGGTCAGGCTTGGGGCGGGGCAGGCCTAAAGCATTGTAAGGGGCTCAAAAATTTTTGATGGCTGCCCTGCCCTGGAGATCATCTACCTGCTGACTGGAGAGGTGAGGAGGATTCTGGGAGGTCACATGACATCACTCTTATCTCTAATAATAAAACACAGACCTGACCGGAGAGGTGAGGAGGATTCTGGGAGGTCACATGACGTCACTTTTATCTCTATTAATAAAACACAGACCTGACCGGAGAGGTGAGGAGGATTCTGGGAATCTAACATGATATTCTTATTGGTTCTCCAATACAGAGATTTCCTCTTGTGAAGTCAGGTGATCCTCTGTATTCCCGGGATTCCCCACAGGAAGATCACACCATCCCCCACCATCATCAGGTAGATGAACTACAGTTATTGGTAGTTATGATTTAAACACAAGCATGTTTGTTACAATTCATTTATTCTTAACTTGCTGCCCACACGGGACTCGACACCTTATTATCGACAACAACCTATGTTGTTACCAGTGGATAACACATAGGTTGGACTTGATGGACTTGTGTATTTTTTTGACCTCACCTACTATGTAACTATGTAACCAAGGGGTTGCTATTGGTGGAAGCTCGGTTTGCTCGGACAAATTGCTCAAACTGGAGATCAGCCAAGGCCAGTAGGGCAATATCCAAAGCTAGAAGAGGCTGGGGGGCTGTACCTGAGATGTGGTCTCTCCAGGATGCCCAAGTGTAGTCAAACACTTTTCGATTGTCCTTACACGTGGCCAGTTGCACTGGGTTGTGTGTTTGATTTGCAGCACTGGGAGCTTGCTAGTAAATACCGCACCAAATTGTGTGCAAAATTAACCATAAAAATGTAACTAGAGTTTGAATATCATTTGGTAGTTATTCACATAAAACGGTCAACGTGGAGTATAAATTTGAGATGGATCATGGCATTTAGTCAGCCCAAGGAGAAAAAAAGAGATGTGTTTTTGTGGGTTTTTTTGTTTTTTCTGCTTTTCCAATCTTTGATCTTTATATGAATTGACTGAGTAGTTGTAGTGTAAATATGTACAGAGATTGCTCCTTGTCCAGGAGGATAAATAACGGGCATGCACTAATGAATGTTTAGATTTAGTATGTATTAGGATTCTAGTTTGGGGTAGGTTAAAATTTTGAATTGGAAGGGATAATGGTATTAATGGGATACACCCGTGAGTCTACACCCTGTGATATTGGTATAAAAATAGGAGTTTGTTAGTAGAACATTGAATGAATGAATGAATGAATAACTTGTATAGCGCTACAATGCGAACTGAATCGCCTCAAGGCGCTGTATTGGCGTTTGGTTATCAAGCTTCTAGAAGAGGTAGGTCTTGAGTTTCTTCCTGAAGGCCAGATGGTTTTCTTCCATGCGAATGTCGGTTGGTAGAGCGTTCCATAGCCGTGGTCCTTGGACAGCGAATCTCCGTTCCCCCTTTGATTTGTAGCGGGATTTAGGAATGAGGAGAAGATTTTGATTAGCCGATCGAAGACTGCGATTCGGTGTGTAGTGTTTTATTTTCTCGCGAAGGTATTGCGGAGCGTTTCCATGTGTGCACTTGTGGGTGAGGCAGAGGGTCTTGAATGCGACCCGATTCCTTACGTTTAGCCAATGTAGGTTCCTCAGGGAAGGGGAGATGGATTCCCAGGGTTTTTTCCCTGTTATCAGTCTTGCCGCCGTGTTTTGGATTAGTTGTAAGTGCGCAAGTTGATATTGGGGTAATCCTATGTAAAGGGAGTTAGCGTAGTCCAGTCGAGAATTGATGACTGTTCCAACTACCACTGCTTTGTCCTCCTTTGGAATGAAGGGGCCTTGGTCCTAGTGGTGATGCGTCCGTCCAAAGATGGTAGGAGGTGTCCAAGGGATCTTGGTTCAGGGGTTATGATTTGCATGTAGAATAAGAAGTTCTGTTTTTGATTCATTAAGTTTGAGGGAGCTAGTAGTCATCCAGTTGTCTATCATAGTGAGGCATTTTCCTAATTGCTGATGATGGTCTTTTTGTCCGGTGATACGAAAATATAATTGAGTGTCGTCGGCGTACGAGTGGAAGCAGAGGTCTGATCTTCTGATGATGTTGAGGAGTGGGCGAATGTAGATGTTGAAGAGCACTGGCGACAAGGGTGATCCTTGAGGGACTCCACAGGAGATTGCCCGGGTTTCAGAGGTGAAAGCTCCTAGTTGCACAAAGCCTGATGAAGAGCATGGTATGCCCGTAATTACGCATTATCTGCTTTGAAGAATTATCAGATAAAATATATTTTTGAGTTGGAGAACGCGCCCCAGTCGTTTTTTCTTTTGCTTTATACTACGAGATGTTTCTGGGGGCTGCAGTTCCTCTGAGCTCCACAAGATGGTGATCTCACGTCTACCCAGACAGGAAGTCTCTATGGAAGACAGGAAGTGATGTCAGGTACACACAGGAAGTATTTAAAGACAAAGACAAGAAGTTGTGGGCGAGAGGTGGGATAGGAGGAAGCCGAGAGAAGATTTTGCTGGAATTCGTAGCGGAGGAGGTAATACGATAATATTATAATACAGGATTTATATAGATATTATTTTATTGTATCTCTCCTCAATGTCCATTATTGGGAACCAAATAGAGCTGTCCCTCTTTGTCCTTTAAATGTCCCTCTTTTTAGTCTGATGTACACACAGACAAATCAATATACTACTTATCTGCCCAAAGCGGTTTTATCACTCTCAGTATTTCTTCAGATTTCAGACTATTCCCCTTATTGAACTGAAAATACTACAATATAAGAAAGATTTGACCAAACGTCAAACCCAAATAAAAGTTTTCCCTGTAAAGGTAAATTCATACCTCACTGAATGGAGCTCCAATGTCGACTGAAGTCTTCAGAAACCGACATGACCGGGGAGTGCCGATCTCCTGGTCCACCACAGAGCTCTGTGGTTCCTGCTGATGATCTCCTCATCACCACAGGACAGGGTATGGGACACAATACAGGGACACAAATTACGGGAACACAGAGCTCTAATACCTACTGAAGTCTTTAGGAACGGACACGACCAGGGAGTGATGATCTCCTGGTCCTCCACAGTGCTCTGTGGTTCCTGCTGATGATCTCCTCATCACTACAGGACAGGGTATGGGACACGGTACAGGGACACATTACGGGAATACAGAGCTCTAATACCTACTGAAGTCTTTAGGAACTGAAACAACCAGGGAGTGATGATCTTCTGGTCCTCCACAGTGCTCGGTGGTTCCTCCCACTGATCTTCATGTCACTACAGAACACGTTACAGGGACAGAGAAATGGGGTTGAGATTATCAGGCTTAAAACCGCAGAGTGCTGGAGGGGAGAGGGGACCACAACATCAATACTCTGGGAGGAGTTGGTGTCTGAAGAAGACTTTATCCAGCATTTGGTCTTCATCAGAGTGGATACTAGACATGTGCACACTGAAATATTTTGTTTCGGAATTTCGTTTTCGTCCAAAATATTAATTTATTTAGTTACTCCTGGAATTCGTTTTTAGATATTTCGTTTTTTGTTAAAAATGGCATTCGTCCGAAAATCCAAATGAATTAAGGTCGAATCTGTCATTGAAGGCTTATGGTGTCCGTCGTATGTTCAAGGAAGATTAGACGGAGCAGCTAAACTGTACGACGCCGTATAGTTTAGCTGCTCCATCAAATCTTCTTAGAACTTTTCGCTGCTTTGTCGAATCTTTGTCGTTCATGTTGAATGTATAAAGTTCAAACAGAAAATGGACTGGTGATAGTGATCACTGATCAGACAGGTAACAAGATAGGGTATATAGAATCTCAATCTATAATATAGAATCTATAATAATAAATCCCCCCCCCCCCCCACAACACGGGCAGCCTCTGAGGCTATCACAACACTAGCAACACTAGTATCACTATCACGTTCACAACACTAACACAATAGCAGCAGATTATTATGAAAAAAATAAGTTGAACTGTAGTTTGCTTCACTATTGTTCTGCTGCTGTGCTTATGCTCAATTGCTAAATAATTCAGGTTCTCTGACAAACGGACCAGCTAAGATTGACTGTCTTCTGAAATGATTCAGTGTGTGTCTCTCTCTCTGCTAGAAATCGTAAGTGAAAGTAAGTTGGCTGTACGTGTGTACTTAGTTCTAGCTATTTTACTGCCCCTCCTCTTTGTTTACAATCAGCCAATAACATTCATCATCATAATTTTTTTTTTTATTTTACTTCCCCCACCCAATTCCAGCAGCGATCTTTTCTCTCTATGTCGAATCTTTTCTCTCTATGTCGAATCTTTTACCTCTACGTCAAATCTTTTCTTTCTACCTCGAATCTTTTCTCTCTACGTCAAATCTTTTCTCTCTACGTCAAATCTTTTCTTTCTACCTAAAATCTTTTCTCTCTACGTCAAATCTTTTCTCTCTACGTCAAATCTTTTCTTTCTACGTCAAATCTTTTCTCTCTACGTCAAATCTTTTCTCTCTACGTCAAATCTTTTCTCTCTACGTCAAATCTTTTCTCTCTACGTCAAATCTTTTATCTCTACGTCAAATCTTTTCTCTCTACGTCAAATCTTTTCTCTCTACGTCAAATCTTTTCTCTCTACGTCAAATCTTTTCTTTCTACGTCAAATCTTTTCTCTCTACGTCAAATCTTTTCTCTCTACGTCAAATCTTTTCTCTCTACGTCAAATCTTTTCTCTCTACGTCAAATCTTTTCTTTCTATGTCAAATCTTTTCTCTCTATGTCGAATCTTTTCTCTCTATGTCGAATCTTTTTATCTCTACGTCAAATCTTTTCTTTCTACCTCAAATCTTTTCTCTCTATGTCGAATCTTTTCTCTCTATGTCGAATAATCTTGGACTAATAGAGCTAAGGTTAGGCACATTCGACCACAGGTTCGATAGACACAGATTGTTATTGTCAGCGTCATGTCGAATCTCCTATCTATATCGAACTGTTGTCACAACGAAAACGAAAATAAAGCATTTGTTTATGTCGGATCTTTCGGTTTTCGGATTCTGCACGTTCGTTAATGTTTGTTAAAACGATAACGAAAATACCTGAAATTCGGATGAAAACGAATGCACATGTCTAGTGGATACAAGTAAAGTAGAAGGACAGAACACACTGGGCTCGGGAAATATTTCCAGGAGTGCTGACCACAGCCATTCCCCTAACTATCCAGGCAAACCAAAGCCTTGCCTGTCTCAGAAGTATACAGTAACGGCATAGGGCAAGTAGCAGATACAATAAGCTTTGACTCTATCATAAGCTGCACAATGTCCTATATATAAACTATAGCAACAAAAAAATAGACCTCACCAAAAAGATGATGGAGCTGCTGACAGGAGAGGTGAGGAGGATTCTGGGGATTCTGGGACATTATCCAGTAACAGACAAGGGATGTGTCTGGATGGTGACTGTATCATTGTGTGTGTCAGGTTCCTATAAGGTGTCAGGATGTCACTGTCTATTTCTCCATGGAGGAGTGGGAGTATTTTTAATTTTTTTTGCATTAGTCCCCTCTGTACTGCATTTGTCAATCCCTAGCTTCCAAAAATGGCAGAGCTGATTTTCAATATTCCCCTCCCCTTTTGAATTTGCATTAAAGTTCCCATCCTAATATTGTGAAGCCAATATAGTCCAGATAATTCTCCTCTATCCATCTTCAGATAATAGGAGTGAAATCAGGGGTGGGAGTAATTTAGAAGGACACAAGGATCTCTACAAGGACTTCATGATGGATACACAAGAACATCACAACAACGCACAACATGATCAGGTAGATGATGAACAATTATTGGTAGTTATGAGTTATACAAGCGTATGTGTTACAATGAATGTTGTATTATATATTCAGAGTGAAAACCTCATGGATAATAATATTGGTATTAAAGAAGAGTATCAAGAGGAGGATGAGGAGTATGGTGTGATAGAGGGACACAAGGATATGATGGAGCCGCCTAGTAACATAAACCCACCAGAGAGATGTCCCCATCCTCTGTATTCCCGGGATTCCACACAGGAAGATCACACCATCCCCCACCATCATCAGGTAGATGAACTACAGTTATTGGTAGTTATGATTTAAACACAAGCATGTTTGTTACAATTCATTTATTATTATGTATTTAGAATGAAAACCTCGGGGGTTGTAATATTGTTGTTAAAGAAGAATATAAAGAGGAGGATGAGGAGTATGGAGTGATGGAGGAGTTCCCAGAGGAACACAAGGATATGATGGAGCCGCCTAATACCAGGAACCCACCAGAGAGATGTCCAAGTCCTCTGTATTCTCCACAGGTAGGTCACACCATCCCCCACCATCATCAAGTAGTAGACATGTGCAATTCGTTTAGTTACGAATTCGTTTTCCGTTAAAATTCGTTATATTCGTTCATTCGTAATCGTACGAATGAACGAATGGTTTACTTGAACTATCGAAAAGAACGAATATGAAAAACAACGAAATAATTATATTAGAAACAACGTAAGTACGAAAGAATGAAAATCCAAAAACGAAAACAGAAACAACGAAAATACCGAACAAAGATTCAAAAATAACGAAAATCAAATTGAACGAAAAATCGAAATTACGAATATTCGGAAAAAGGAAATCAAAAAAACGAAAATACGAAATAACAAAAATTCTGCTGATCGAGAATTTCGAAAGAACGAATGTTAGTTCTGATTCTGAAATATTCCATCCAGAGTCCAGATAGGGTGTGGTCGGGTCGGAGGCTCTGTGTTTTGGTGGATTTTTGAGTTAAGTTCTGACTTGTGAGAGAGAAATTCTTTGTTTCTTAAACATATAAATAGCATACACATTACATAAAATTATGAATTATGCTCCGATTACGAATCTACGAAAACAATGTTACGAAAGTACGAATAAATCAATCTCACGAAAGTACGAATGTAATTAAATCTACGAAAATACGAATTTCGAATCAACGAAAATTAGATTAACGGAAATACGAATCATTTCAAATCAACGAAAATACAGCTCTTCCGAAACAATGAATGCGCCCGAATACGAAATATAACTAAAATACTAATTTCGAATAAACGGAAATACGAATCAACGAAAAAATAACTCTTACGAAAATACGAACGAGTCCGAATACGAACATCCACTACTTACGAAATTACGAATCGTTACGAATCAACGGAAACGAACAGAAACGAAACTAAACAAATTTTTCTATTGTGCACATGTCTATCAGGTAGATGAGGAACAATCACTGATAGTATCATTAGGATCTGTACATTATCTGCATTGTTACAATTTATTATATGCCAATTTTTTTTATATATTCAGAGTGGAAACCTGCGTGTTCATACCATTGATGTTAAAGAAGAAATAAAAGAGGAGGATGATGAGGACGGAGTGATGGAGGAGTCTGTGTTCCCAATCGGGCACAAAGATCTGTACCAGGACACTATGGTGGAGTCCCCCAGCTACAGAAACTGGGATTCTGCAAAGGAAGATCACAGCTACACAAGACTTCATCAGGTAGATGATGAATGATATTTGGTAGTTATGATTTATACACCAGCATGTTTCCTACAAGGAATGTTCTAGAAGAATCGCACTTGGACTTTGTATGTTATTGCTGCCACACCACCTACATTTGTCAGTCGGCAGGATGTGTGTCAGAAACCATGAAATCAGACCGAGACAGAAGTACAGGTAAATCACACTTGTTCAATAATAAAAGTAAAAAGAACAAAAGTAGTCAAAACATAGCCAAAGTTCAGTAACCGGAACGGATAGTCAGCCAAGCCAGAAGTCAGGGATCAATGTAGTGGAACAGCAGGCAGGATCTGGAGGGATGTCAGTAGGGGTGCAACGGATCAAAAAACTCACGGATCGGATCGATCCTCGGATCAGGAGTCACGGATCGGATCATTTTTCGGATCAGCAAATAATAATTGAATTTGCAAAAACCTGTGAAAATTCCGCCACCATATAGTCCCCACTGTAATATCCACGTCATCTCCCCCACTGTAATATCCACGTCATCTCCCCCACTGTAATATCCACGTCACCTCCCCCACTGTAGTATTGGCTGGGTATCGCAGAGTATTGGCTGGGTATCGCAGAGTATTGGCTGGGTATCGCAGAGTATATGCAGGGTTAATGCAGAGTATCGCAGAGTATTGGCTGGGTAATGCAGAGTATTGGCTGGGTAATGCAGAGTATCGCAGAGTATATGCAGGGTTAATGCAGAGTATCGCAGAGTATATGCAGGGTTAAGGCAGAGTATATGCAGGGTTAAGGCAGAGTATATGCAGGGTTAATGCAGAGTATATGCAGGGTTAATGCAGAGTATATGCAGGGTTAATGCAGAGTATATGCAGGGTTAATGCAGAGTATATGCAGGGTTAATGCAGAGTATTGGCTGGGTAATGCAGGATATGTTTACAAGTGATCGCTCCGTCAAATTTGACGGAGCGATCACATTGTAAACAGTGGCCGGGTGTACCAAGATGGCCGCCGCTCCGGAGCTAGGCCGAAGCCGCGGCCTTTCCTAAGGCCGCCGGGTGTACAAAGATGGCCGCCGACGCTCCGGAGCTAGGCCGAAGCCGCGGCCTTTCCTAAGGCCGAGGCCGCGGAGCGCTCCGCGGATCGCGGGGTGTGCCGATCCGAACGGGGTGGCCCGTTCGGATCACGGATCGGCGACGATCCGTTGCACCCCTAGATGTCAGCAAAGCCAGACTTTAAACAGGGATGCAGGAGATGTTTCTTGTGATGTTGACCAAGGCGAAGGCAGAGCTCCTCTGGACTGGACGGCTTAAGTAGGCAGGACTGACGAGCAGGATATCATCAACAGCTGAGTAACTGTGGAGAGAGATGGAAGCTGGCAATTAGCCGACAGCTGAGCGGCCAGCTCAGAGAAGGAAGGGCTGAGCCCAGCCCTGACAATATGTCCCTTTGCCAGGGGTGTGGAAGAGGAATTGGGTTCCAGCAAGGCTGCTCTAGCATCGGCCTTAGCCCTAATACCAATGTTCAATAGCTCTAACATGCGCAGGGTGCGCATACCAGCAGAGAGATTCGCCTCCCTACAAGAACGTTGAGGCGCAGAAATACACGCATTCCTGTTGCCCGTAGGAATCAGGCTTTGGCGCATAGAAGTGCGCATGTGCGAACTGGCGCGCAAACAGAAGCCGTGGCGCCAAGTGAGTCTATTTAGGCGCAGCCAGTACCTAGCCCCAGTGCTGCTTCGTCTTCAGCTTCTGTGCATCCTGTTTCCTGAGAACCTGTATCTTGATTCCTGTTACCTACCCGGCTTGTCTTGACCATCCCTTGATCTCCACCAGTACCGACCCCGGCTTGTCCTGTGACCATCCTCCTGTCTTCTCCTTGGCTTCTGTTTACTGATCCGGCTTTTGACCTTGGCTTGCCTCCTGACTACGATCCTGCCTGCACCCTGCATCCGATTCTCCTAGCTGTGTATGACCCAGCCTGCCTGACCTTGCTTCTTCGTTGCTGCCATCTGCACCAGCTGCCTGCCCGTCGGTCTTCCTGCAGAAGTCTTCCAGTGTCTTCACCTGCCTTACTGGGACAGATGTCCAGCTACCGGTTAAAGACTTCTTGGCACTCGTGCAACTCTGTACCTTGGTGCCTTCTGTTCACACTATCAGAGGCCCTGAGTCAGAGGTGTAAGGGAGGCTTTGCTCGTCCAATCAGGCTCTTCTACCAGGTACGTGATACATTCCCTTGGCAGAGTGGAAGAAGAGACTGGAGAGTTCTGTCCCAGTTGGTGGTGGAGCTAGCTATTACCGCCTTAGAGGATGATACCCGCCATATGGTTATGGCGCTGGCCAGAGGACGAGCAGGTTACCTTAGAACAGATAATGTCACGCTTGGAGGTCCTGTTTGGGGAGAAGGTGCCACTTCAGGAGCTGAGGCGAAGGTTCTTAAGGAAAGAGCAGGAGGACGAGAATCTCACCCACTATGCGGTAGCCATTCGCTACCCCTTTGGGATCAATAAAGTATTCTGAATCTGAATTCGGAAACCTCTGGAGGTGCCTGGAAAAGAGGGATTTGGGTGGCTGTGCTGACATCACTTATTCAGACCACATCCTAAGGGATCATTTCATAGTTGGCATGAAGGCTGGCCCACTCTGGAGAGCCTTGCAAGAGGAAGTTAAGGCGCAACCCGCCACCTCTTTCCATAATGCGGTGGTGGATGCAGATGCACAAGAACAATAAGAGACCGATGCAATGGTGGCGATGACAAATACATTTGAACCTGCATTCTTCAAAGAGGAGGCCCTGGCACCTTCACTCCTGCCAGCCATGCAAACCAAGCTAGATCAGGATGTGGCCGCCTTGAAACAGAAAGTAGCCTTCTCTAAGAAGGTCTCACCCGACCCCATAGGGGCGAGAACCCACTGCGCAGGGACCCCAAGAGGAACAAAAATGCTGGCAGGGCAGCCACATAATCCAAGAACTGTGGGCATCTGGATTCAGAAACCCCTTCAGGCCATCTTTAAACTACTGAATCCCAGGGCAGAGGGACGACCCCTGGGACCAACAACTCAAAGTCCCAGCAAGTCAGAGGACATGGTCGCACCGAGCCCATTAGTAGCTGCCTTTTGTTAGCGGACAGGAAGTCCAATGCCTGACACCAGGTCCGGCGTCACGGTTCTGGGTACGATTTCTATGTGCAGTGATTTGGAGCACATGAACAGTTAGCCCCCTGCTGGCTGTCCCTCAGAGCCGCCAATAATCTACCCATCCTGGTCGAGGGCATCACCTGGGTGCGGATTCAAATTGAAGACCAGGTAGTGGAGTGGGTAGGAGTAGTAGCGAACCCTCAGCCCAGGAGTGTCTGTCATGCTGGGCATGAATGTCTTGAAAGACCTGGACTTGCCCCACCTTACGATCAAATATCAACATTCGGGCCTGCAAGCGCATGGCTGCGGCCTGCAAGCGGTGTGGCTATGAGTGTTCCAGGCCTAAGAAACCCAGTGCAAGGCAACCGAGAAGTTAAAAATTATTGTTGCCACCCTTGCAATAGGTGATCTGGTCACTCCCTGTTGGGGCCCACCAGGGTTACAGGGGGCCTCTGTTATGGTAGAATACCCCAAGGATCCTGTGACATCAAGGGATCGGCTAGTGGGCCATACGCTATCCAAGTTCCATCGGGGGAAGTGTTTTGGTGCAACTTGTCAGCCTGGGAACAACGCCTATATTGCTGCTCGGACAGAGTCACCTACAGGTATTCAGTGGATGGCTTGTCCATCCCTATGCTCGTCTGGTGTTCCTTCACACTAGTTTGAGGTTACACCTTTCATCCCTCCCTACTTTTTTAGGGGTAATTCTTGTACATGTTACCCCCTTTTTCAGTCCCCCTGACTTCAGGGTTGGTGTCCTTGAGTTCCCTTCTATTCTCTTGGGTTATTTTGGTATTTTTTATGGTATATTTTGTGATGATGTTTCTCACATCCTTGAATATCTTGTTTGGAATATTGGTTGTGTCGCCAGGCAACCTCCATTTCTTATTATGGAACCTTCTCTCCCTGAATACTATGGGTAGAGCAGTGGTTGACCACGTCATGTTGTTGGCCTTTTTCTCCTCTTGGGTGGTCATATAGTTCCACTGGTTTTGATGGGTTTTTAGTTTCGTAGACTCTTGTTGGTTCAGGCCCGGTGTTCCTTCAGGTGGAGTCTTCCCCCTTTTTGGCAGTGATCTTTTCTTTCCAGGTCTGAGCATCAGGTTGACTCTCTGTGGCCTTCCATTGGTTATTGGCCACTTCCCTGATCTAGGATGGTGCTTTTGTCTAGACATGTGCACTGAGAAAATATTTGTTCGTTTTTCGTTTCATTCGTGTTTTTTTTTTTTTTGCTTTTTTTCGGAAATTCTAATTTTCAAATTTCGAATTTTCAGATTTCCGAATTTTCAAATTTCAAATTTCCGGATTTTCCTAAATTCAAAAATGAGAAAGTCTGGAAAAAAAAAAGAAAATCAGTAAAATTCTAAATAATAACTATTAAATTTATAGGTATTGGAATTTCCTTTCAAATTTTTCTGCTTGTGAACGTAACGAATACAAATTTATCTTAACCACTTGCCGACCGGCGCACGACGATATACGTCGACAGAATGGCACGTACAGGCAGGAGGGCGTATATATAAGTCCCTCCTTTAGCCTGTCCGTGCCATCGGGAGCGCGCCGGGAGCGGCGCGCTCCCACGCCGGTCGGGACCCCCGTGAGTCCGATCGTGGTCCCCGCGGACTCGATCGCCGCGGGGACCCCCGCGATCGTCTCACGGGAAGGCTGAACGGGGAGATACCGAGATAAACAGCATCTCCCCGTTCTGCCTAGCAACTAGTGACGCCGATCTCTGCTCCCTGTGATTGGAGCAGAGATCAGCATTCACTAGCTGACAGCCACGCCCCCCCACAGTAAGAAATACACCCCTAGGCATACTTAACCCTTACACTGCCCCCTTGTGGTTAACCCCTTCACTGCTAGTGTCATTTATACAGGAATTAATGCATTTAAATAGCATTAATTGCTGTAAAAATTACAATGGTCCCAAAAATGTGTCAAAAATGTCCGATGTGTCCGCCATAATGTCGCAGTCACAAAAAAAATTGCAGATCGCCGCCATTACTAATAAAAAAAAATTATTAATAAAAATGCTATAAAACTATCCCCTATCTTGAAAATGCTATAACTTCTGCGCAAACCGATCAATAATCGCTTATTACGATTTTTTTTTTACCAAAAATATGTAGAAGAATACGTATCTGCCTAAACTGAGGAAAAAAAAAAAGTTTTTTTATATATTTTTTGGGGATATTTATTATAGCAAAAAATAAAAAATAATGCATTTTTTTCAAAATTGTCGCTCTATTTTTGTTTATAGCGCAAAAAATAAAAACCGCAGGGGTGATCAAATACCACCAAAAGAAAGCTCTATTTGTGGGAAAAAAAGGACGTCAATTTTGTTTGGGAGCCACGTCGCACGACTGCGCAATTGTCAGTTAAAGCGACGCAGTGCCGAATCGCAAAAAGGGGCCTGGTCCTTTGGCTGCAAATTGGTCCGGGGCTGAAAGTGGATAAGTTATCCGAAATAACGAATGCTGCATTTAAACAAATGGAATGGAACAAATTAATAATAATAATAATAAAAGGTTTTATTATTTATTTATTATTATTATTAGATCGTTACGTTCCATTCGTTTAGATGTGGCATTCGTTATTTCAAATAATTCGCAACTTCGGATAAATTCGTACTCGTTACGTTCACAAACAGACAAATTTGAAAGGAAATTCCAATATCTATATGTAGCACTGACCCCCAAAGGAGCTGCTGGTTTAATTTTGGGCTTACTGTTACCTTCTTGACCTCCGTGTGCGTCTAGGGGTTTCCCGAGGTAGATGGCCCAAAGAGCTGCAGAGACTGACACTGGATCCACTTTGAGGATTTTTATTTGAAAAAATGGTAGACAAACACAGTCTCTCAGTTAAAGGATAGAGGGTACTGGTAGAAAGTTCAGGTACTCTTGGAAATGCTTAACCGGTTCCCGACCGGCGCGCGACGATATATGTCGGCAGAATGGCACGGACAGGCAGGAGGGCGTATATATAAGTCCCTCCTTAATGCCGTCCGTGCCATCGGGAGCGCGCCGGGAGCGGCGCGCCCCCGCGCCGGTCGGGACCCCCGTGAGTCCGGTCGCAGGTCCCGCGGACTCAATCGCCGCGATCGTCTCACGGGAAGGCTGAACGGGCAGATGCGGAAATACACAGCATCTCCCCATTCTGCCTAGCAACTAGTGACGCCGATCTCTGCTCCCTGTGATTGGAGCAGAGATCAGCATTCACTAGCTGACAGCCACGCCCCCCCACAGTAAGAAACACACCCCTAGGCATACTTAACCCCTACACTGCCCACTTGTTGTTAACCCCTTCACTGCCAGTGTCATTTATACAGCAATCAATGCATTTAAATAGCATTGATTGATGGTCCCAAAAATGTGTCAAAAATGTCCGATGTGTCCGCCATAATGTCGCAGTCACAATAAAAATCGCTGATCGCCGCATTACTAGTAAAAAAATAAATATTAATAAAAATGCTATAAAACTATCCCCTATTTTGTAAACGCTATAACTTCTGCGCAAACCAATCAATAATCACTAATTGCGATTTTTTATTTTTTTTGCCAAAAATATGTAGAAGAATACGTATCGGCCTCAACTGAGGAAAAAAAACGTTTTTTTTATATATTTTTGGGGGATATTTATTATAGCAAAAAATAAAAAAGAATGCGTTTTTTTTTCAAAATTGTCGCTCTTTTTTGTTTATAGCGCAAAAAATAAAAACCGCAGGGGCGATCAAATACCACCAAAAGAAAGCTCTATTTTTGGGGAAAAAAAGGACGCCAATTTTGTTTGGGAGCCACATCGCACGGCCGCGCAATTGTCAGTTAAAGTGACGCAGTGCCGAATCGCAAAAAGGGGACTGGTCCTTTGGCTGCAAATTGGTCCGGGGCTGAAAGTGGTTTAACTGAAATTCACGCAATATAGAATCCAGAGAATAGCCATTCACAACTGGATCTTACAGCTATCGGATAAATCTTCTCTCACTAGATTTAGCAGCCGATAGATTATTCAAATAGAGCAAAGTCTCTGCCACAGACTTGGTTGTAACTGAAGGATAGGGACAAACTTAAGGAGCCTTCATACGGTACCAGTATCTTGCAGCCGGTCCGGCGATACCGAACGAGCGTGGATTCACTTGGTGTCTTTCAACTAAGCTTCCAGGCTCTTGCTGAGGAACCAGCCTTGTGCGTGGCCCTCTCCCGAAGAGTCCTCTCCTGGTTGCTCTCCCAGTTGCTGGGCCTCTCCACAGAAGAGACGGCACCGGACCACCTTGGAATCCTCCTTCGTTACTGTGCCTCGGGCTAGCCAGCCCCGAGACTCGGAATTGGATGGATCCGCACCCCAGGCCATGAGGGCCCCTGAGGGCTGGTCAGGAGGACCAGGACCAAACAGACAGAAAGATCTTCTGGACCGGAACCCAGAAGCACGTGATCTCAGTACCTTAAGTACCCTCTCCCAGAATTCACAGCGAGACGACACTCTCACTGGTTGGCTCAGAGAGAGATTGGCACCCAATGCGTCCAGCCAAACTGCGTTCTCGTACTTGCCAGAGATGGCAACGACACCTATGGCCAAGCAGAACGCAGTGCAATCCAGCCAGACTGGTACTGAGACCGTAATTTTGTACAATTAACCCCAAAACCCAACTGGGGTTTTAGGAATATAACATTTACAAAACACATAGCGCGTGCTCGCCAGGAGCCAAAGGCTCGCCATATTTATTATTAGTTATTATTTCAGATTTTTGGGTTTTCCAATTTTCAGATTTTTCATTGTTTTGAATTTTCTGATTTTTGGATTTTCAAATTTCCAAATTTTAGAATTTTTTTTTTTTTTTTTTTTAATTTATGAAATTTCGAATTTCCGAAATTTTGGAATTAACAAACTTGCCGTTTAAACTATTTCGCAACTAAACGAATTGCACATGTCTACTATTGTCTCCTGGTTCAAATTGGGAGGGTTATTCTTGCTGATAGTTCTGAGTTCCCAGTCCCTTTTGGGCCTACCACTGGCTGTTGTCCACCCCCCTTGGTTGGACTGCTTTTGGGCATCCTGGTTGAATATGAATTCTTGCGTCCCTCAATGGACAAGAATGAAAATGTATCTTTGTACTTACCATAAAATCTGATTCTTGGAGTCCATTGAGGGACACAGCTCCCAAACCTCTGATTCTTGGAGTCCATTGAGGGACACAGCTCCCAAACCTCTGATGCTTGGAGTCCATTGAGGGACACATCTCCCAAACATCTGATTCTTGGAGTCCATTGAGGGACACAGCTCCCAAACCTCTGATTCTTGGAGTCTATTGAGGGACACAGCTCCCAAACCTCTGATTCTTGGAGTCCATTGAGGGTCACAGCTCCCAAACCTCCTGATTCTTGGAGTCCATTGAGGAACACAGCTCCCAAACCTCTGATTCTTGGAGTCCATTGAGGGACACAGCTCCCAAACCTCCTGATTCTTGGAGTCCATTGAGGGACACAGCTCCCAAACCTCCTGATTCTTGGAGTCCATTGAGGGACACAGCTCCCAAACCTCTGATTCTTGGAGTCCATTGAGGGACGCAGCTCCCAAACCTCCTGATTCTTGGAGTCCATTGAGGGACACAGCTCCCAAACCTCCTGATTCTTGGAGTCCATTGAGGGACACAGCTCCCAAACCTCCTGATTCTTGGAGTCCATTGAGGGACACAGCTCCCAAACCTTTTTGTATTTGTGTTTTCTCTTGGCCGTTGGTACTGCTTTTCCACACAACTAAGGCATACTGGGTAGAGGAGGGGTTAGATGTGGGTTGGCTTACAATTTTTTTCTGTTTGCGAATACCTCAACCTCCAGTAGGCCGAAGTGTAACCGGACTGTTTTCGAATACAGTAACTGTGAAAACCTAATATTTTGCTGCCATTCTGTTGGTTTAGAGTGAAGACCTCTGATGCTTGGAGTCCATTGAGGGACACAGCTCCCAAACCTCTGATTCTTGGAGTCCATTGAGGGACACAGCTCCCAAACCTCTGATGCTTGGAGTCCATTGAGGGACACAGCTCCCAAACCTCTGATTCTTGGAGTCCATTGAGGGACACAGCTCCCAAACCTCTGATGCTTGGAGTCCATTGAGGGACACAGCTCCCAAACCTCTGATTCTTGGAGTCCATTGAGGGACACAGCTCCCAAACCTCTGATTCTTGGAGTCCATTGAGGGTCACAGCTCCCAAACCTCCTGATTCTTGGAGTCCATTGAGGGACACAGCTCCCAAACCTCCTGATTCTTGGAGTCCATTGAGGGACACAGCTCCCAAACCTTTTTGTATTTGTGTTTTCTCTTGGCCGTTGGTACTGCTTTTCCACACATCTAAGGCATACTGGGTAGAGGAGGGGTTAGATGGGGGTTGGCTTACAATTTTTCTTTTTGCGAATACCTCAACCTCCAGTAGGCCGTGTAGTGTAACCTGACTGTTTTCGAATACAGTAACTATGAAAACCTAATATTTTGCTGCCATTCTGTTGGTTTAGGGTGAAGATCTGATGAACATAAAAGTTGAGAGTGAAGTAGAAGAGACGGATGTGAGCGATGATCAGCAATATACGGAGGAGGCTGGAATGAGGAGGACATTCATAGAGGAGGACACTCCTACAGAGATCAGCACAGGTGACCCATAATATATTCTTCTCTTATCTCCGCTATGTTACTGCTCACTGATTGGTCCAGAGTAGGGCGGGAGCTGAGTGATATCAGCCAATAATAGGTTGATAATGGTCCCCTCCCTGTACTGATACCCGTCCTGGGGTTCAGCTGGCAGTATTAGGTTGTGGGTCACTCCTAGTTACAGTAGCACAGATATGATAACACAGATTGAGCCTTTCTTAGGTTGGTTCCTCTTCTTCCAGCAGACTTATCGCTACGTGTTCCCATAAAACTCTATTACCAGTCTTGTTGGGATGAAACGTAAGAAGTAAAAGAGAGTGAAGCACTTATCTTTCTAGGAGAAAATACTGCTAAAAGCCCCCACAGTGCTGCCTATAACCAGAAGCCTAGGCCTATGGTCACTCGTTCTATGGTTAAGGGTCTACAAGTCTGAACTTTGACCCTCTTGTCTATCAGAGATCACATGACCCAGTGCCTAGGCTTGTGGTTGTGTAAAGAGCATGGACCTCCCAGCCCCCATTGGTTCCTGCTCTTCTGACAAGGCTGTGTAAATGTAGAAGTGATCTGGGAGGAGGACCAAAGGACTGAAGAGGGGGGAGAGTCCCAGCTGGTTGGGACCTCCACAGAGAACATCTCCTCACTCATATCTACCTGATCCAGATGGAATCTTGATGGAAGTGAACTAACCCTCTCATATCTATTGATGATGTTTTTTTATTTTTTTCCAGGACACACCATGGAGAAACCCTCAAAGGATCGTCTCACTTTATCTCCAGGTTGTAAAATGGAAGATGAGGACATCACAGGAGATGGCGCCGGAATCCAAGAGGAGAAAAAATTTCCCTGTCCTCAATGTGGGGAAAGTTTTAGCTCTGGTTTAGGCCTTTTTATACACCAGGGATCCCACAAGCAGGGGGAACTCCATTCCTGTTCCGAGTGCGGGAAATGTTTCCTATATAAAGCACAACTGGTCCGACATCAGAGAACTCACACGGGGGAGAAGCCGTATCCCTGCCCCGAGTGCGGGAAATGTTATGCAAAGAAATCGGAGCTTGTTTTACATCAAAAATTCCATAATGGCGAGGAGCCGTATTCCTGCCCTGAGTGCGGGAAGAGTTTTTCGCATAAATCCGGACTCACCATGCATAAAAGATCTCACACGGGGGAGAAGCCATATTCATGCCCTGAGTGTGGAAAAGGTTTTATAAGGAAATTAGGACTCGTTGAACATCAGAGGACTCACACGGGGGAGAAGCCGTATTCCTGCGCTGAGTGCGGGAAATGTTTTTCACTCAAATTGGGGCTTGTTGTACACCAAAGAATTCACACAGGGGAGAGGCCGTATTCCTGTTCTGAGTGCGGAAAAGGTTTTAAAAGGAAATGCCTACTTGTTATGCATCAGAGGTCTCACACGGGGGAAAAGCCGTTTTCCTGCCTTGAGTGCGGGAAAAGTTTCTCGCAAAAGTGCAATCTTAATACACATCAGCGGTCTCACACAGGTGAGAAGCCGTATTGCTGTTCTGAGTGTGGAAAAGGTTTTTCGCTGAAGTCTGATTTTATCAAACATCAGGTAAGACATAGGCACACTTTTTAGGCACACAGGCAAGAGGCCGAATGTCTGCCCCAAGTGCGGAAAATGTAATAGGCAAAAATTAAAACTTTTAAAATATATCAAAATTCTCACATAAGGTAGAAGCCGTATTCCTGCTTCAAGTGCGGAAAATGTTTTTTTTTACAAAAGTGCAGTCCTAATGCTCATGAGGTGCCACACAGGCGAGAAGCCATATTGCTGTCCCGAGTGTAGAAAATGTTTTTCATGGAAGTCTAATGTTACTAAATATCAGATCTGCCATATGCAGAAACAGTTCTTTTCCCTGTTGTGAGTGCGGGAAATGTTATGTACGGAAATCAGAAGTCATCAGACACCAAAGATCTCGCACTGGGAGGAAGCTGTTATTTTTTCCCCTGAGTGCGGTAAATGTTTTTCATGGAAGTCTTGTCTTACCAAACATCAGAGAACCCACACAACCCTTGATGTGTATTAGTGTCCTGAGTGCGGGAAAAGTCTTCTATATGGATCATATTTTGCTGTACATCAGAGATCTCACACGAGGGGAAAAAGCCGTACTCCTGTCCTGAGTGCGGCAAATGTTTCTCACAGAAGTCTTGTCTTACCAGACATCAGAGATCCCACACTTGAGGATACTTGAGGAGTATTCGTTTTCCGAGTGCGGTAGGAAGCTGTTTTCTTGCTCCGAGTGCGGGAACTGTCTTCTGAATGAATCATATTTTGCTGTACAGAGATCTCACACTGGGAAGAAGTCGTTCTCTTGCCTTTAGTGTGGGAAATGTTTCTGGCCAAAGTTATGACCTACCAGACGTCCGAGAACCCACACAACCCTCATGGTGTATTAGTGTCCTGAGTGCGGGAAATGTCTTCTATGTGAATCATATTTTGCCGTCCATCAGAGATCTCACACTGGGAGGAAGCCGTTTTCTTTGTTGCCGAGTACGGGAAATGTTTCTGGCCAAAGTCTTCCCTTACCAGACATCGGAGATCCCACACAACCCTTGAGGAGCATTAGTTTTCCGAGTGTGGGCGGAAGCCATTTTCTTGCCTCGAGTGTGGGAAATGTTTCTGGCCGAAGTCTTGACCTACCAGTCATCAGAGAACCTACACATCCCTCAAGGGGTATTAGTGTCCTGTGTGTGTGTGGGAAATGTCTTTTGTATGAATCGTATTTTGCCGTACATCAGAGATCTCACCGTTTTCTTGTCCTGAGTGCGGGAAATGTTTCCAGCCGAAGTCTTGTCTTCCAAACATCAGAGAACCCACACAACCCTCTAGTAGTATTAGTTTCCCGAGGGCAGGAAATGTCTTCTATGTCTTCATATTTTGCTGTACATCTTATTTTCTGTTATAAAACATATCCAATAAAAATGTTGGGGCGGTACGAAAACCCCCATATTGGAAAGTAGAGACCCCAATGTGATTTTGTTATTTTTGCCACAATTTTTGGGAAATTAAAAAAAACATGACGGTGAATAGGAGGTTCAAACACAGATCATGGCACTGGAGCGCTAAATCCATTATTGTATGCGGGGATGGAGCAAGGATTTTCATCTACACCAGTGCTCAACGAATACCAGGCGCCAGGTCGCATTGGCGACTAGAATTAGTGACCTGGCGCCTGGGGCAGCACAGCTGGGGGGGTATCCTGTCTCCATAGTGCACCCCCCCGCCGCGCGCGCGATCGCGAAGGGCCGCGCCGGCCGGTAATTGAGGCCCCGGCTTTGCGGCCTTGTGCAGTCCTATGGTACCTTGTAGAATCTGGCGCCCTCTTGTGGTGGCCGTTGGTATGACACCCCGCAATGCTAATGGAGATTTTTGTTTTGTTTTCACTGCACTGCATCTCTTTCACTTAGAACCCCCAAACATTATATATACTTATTTTTCTAACACCCTAGAGAATAAAATGGCGGTCGTTGCAATACTTTTTGTCACACCGTATTTGCGCAGCGGACTTGCAAGCGCACTTTTTTGGGAAAAATACTTTTTTTAATTAAAAAATAACACAACAGCAAAGTTTGCCCAATTTTTTTTATATTGTGAAAGATAATGTTACGGCGAGTAAATTGATACCAAACATGTCTCGCTTCAAAAATTTTGCCCGCTCGTGGAATGGCGACAAACTTTTACCCTTTAAAATCGCCATAGGTGACGTTTAAAAAATTCTACAGGTTGCATGTAACTTTTAATTTTTTCACTGTTCTTTTGAAAAAAAAAATTGTGTAACTTTTATTCCTATTACAAGGAATGTAAACATCCCTTGTAATAGAAAAAAACATGACAGGACCTCTTAAATATGAGATCTGGGGTCAAAAAGACCTCGGATCTCATATTTACACTAAAATGCAAAAAAAAAAAAAAAATTGCCATTTGAAAAAAAATAATAAAATGTTCCTTTTTTAAAGAGCTATGGGCAGAAGTGACGATTTGAAGTCGCTTCTGCCCTGCAATGACTTGGAGACAGGCGGGGGCCATCTTCCCCCTCACTCGTCTCCATGTCGTTAAAAAAAAAAAAAAAAGAGAACCTGGCTCCTAACTTTTTAGCTGGCTCCTAGATTCCAAGCAAATTTGTCAAGCCCTGATCTACACAGACGACAGCACATTTTGCTACCCCCTTGCCCATCCTCACTATCCTCCACCTCTCCATATGTTGGTATCTTCTTCACGTTGCATCTCTAATGTGATGGGGTCCAGCATGAAGAACCTTACAAAGCCTTGAAATTTTGGACCGCCACTAAATGGCAATGTATAATCAGGGGGCGGGGCATTTCCTGCTACTCCCTCATTGGCAGCTGGCTGGGTGGAGGAAAACTATAAAACTTTCATTCTGCCCCCTCTGGTAGGAAAGAGAAGCGCAGCATTAGGGAACGGAAGATGGGTATTTTAACCCTCTGTTGTAGAGGGTAAAACAAATTAGACGTGCACTGCCGAAAAATCAGTTCCTTTTTCGTTTCATTTGTTTTTTTTTATTTATTTTTATTTTCGTTTTTCGGGTCATTTACTATGATCGCAAATCGAAAGAATAACTAATAATAACTAACTATTAAATTATAGGTATTGGAATTTCCTTTCATATTTGGCTGTTGGTGAACGTAACGAATACGAATTTATCCAAGGTTACGAATTTATCCAAAATAACAAATGCTGCTTCTAAACGAATGGAACGTAACAAATTAATAATAATATATAATAATAATAAAAACTTTTATTATTTAATAAATAATAATATTAAAAATGTTTTATTATTATTCATTTATTACGTTTCATTTGCTTAGATGCGGCATTCGTAACTTCGGATAAATTCATATTCGTTACATTCACTAACAGCCAAATTTGAAAGGAAATTCCAATACCTAAGTATAAATTTATAGTTAGTAATCGTTTAAGTTATTAGTCCAGATTTTTTGAATTTTCAGGTTTCCAAATTTACGAATATTTGGAAAAATTTCTTAAATGGGTCTTCGTTAATTCGGATATTTCCGAATTAACGAATTTGCCAAAATTAGTTTAAAAAAATAAAAAATCCGTAACGAAACGAATTGCGATTTTCAATTTGAATACTTAGAATTCATTGGAAAAATTTGAATCCGGATGAACGAATAAACAAAATGAGACTAAACAAAAATGAATTTCGTTATAAGTGCAACAAAACAAGATTAGTAACTTATCGAGTCGACCCGAAAAACTAAACAAATTTTTGCGTTCTGAACATGTCTAAAACAAATCGGAACACCTGAATGCAGTTTTGCAACTTTGACATGTGCTGAGTCAGGCTGGGCAGAAGGAGGAGAGTCAGTGAAGTCAGGCAGGGCAGCAGGTGGAGAGTCGGTGAAGTCAGGCTGGGCAGCGGGTGGAGAGTCAGTAGAGTCAGACTGGGCAGCAGGTGGAGAGTCATCGGAATCAGGCTGGGCAGCAGGTGGAGAGTCAGCAGAATCAGCCTGGGCAGCAGGTGGAGAGGCGGTGAAGTCAGGCTGGGCTGAAGGAGGAGAGTCAGTGAAGTCAGGCAGGGCAGCAGGTGGAGAGTCAGCAGAGTCAGGCTGGGCAGCAGGTGGAGAGTTAGTAGAGTCAGGCAGGGCAGCAGGTGGAGAGTCAGGCTGGGCAGAAGGAGGAGAGTCAGTGAAGTCAGGCAGGGCAGCGGGTGGAGAGTCAGTAGAGTCAGACTGGGCAGCAGGTGGAGAGTCATCGGAATCAGGCTGGGCAGCAGGTGGAGAGTGAGCAGAGTCAGGCTGGGCAGCAGGTGGAGAGTCAGGCTGGGCAGAAGGAGAGAGTCGGTGAAGTCAGGCTGGGCAGAAGGCGAGAGTCGGTGAAGTCAGGCTGGGCAGCAGGTGGAGAGTCAGCAGAATCAGGCTGGGCAGCAGGTGGAGAGTCAGTGGAGTCAGACTGGGCAGCAGGTGGAGAGTCAGCACAGTCAGGCTGGGCAGCAGGTGGAGAGTCAGTATAGTCAGACTGGGCAGCAGGCGGAGAGTCAGCAGAATCAGGCTGGGCAGCAGGTGGAGAGTCAGTGGAGTCAGACTGGGCAGCAGGTGGAGAGTCAGCACAGTCAGGCAGGGCAGCAGGTGGAGAGTCAGCACAGTCAGGCAGGGCAGCAGGTGGAGAGTCAGCACAGTCAGGCAGGGCAGCAGGTGGAGAGTCAGTGGAGTCAGACTGGGCAGCAGGTGGAGAGTCTGTGAAGTCAGCAAAGCAGCAGGTGGAGAGTGGGTGAAGTCAGGCTGGACAGCAGGTGGAGAGTCAGCAGAGTCAGGCTGGGCAGCAGGTGGAGAGTCGGTGAAGTCAGGCTGGGCAGCAGGTGGAGAGTCAGCAGAGTCGGGCTGGGCAGCAGGTGAAGAGTCGGGCTGGGCAGAAGGAGGAGAGTCAGGCAGGGCAGCGGGTGGAGAGTCAGTAGAGTCAGACTGGGCAGGAGGTGGAGAGTCATCAGAATCAGGCTGGGCAGCAGGTGGAGAGTCAGTGAGGTCAGACTGACCAGCAGGTGGAGAGTCAGGCTGGGCAGAAGGAGAGAGTCTGTGAAGTCAGGCTGGGCAGAAGAAGAGAGTCGGTGAAGTCAGGCTGGGCAGAAGGAGAGAGTCAGTGAAGTCAGGCTGGGCAGCAGGTGGAGAGTGAGCAGAGTCAGGCTGGGCAGCAGGTGGAGAGTCAGGCTGGGCAGAAGGAGAGAGTCGGTGAAGTCAGGCTGGGCAGCAGGTGGAGAGTCAGCAGAATCAGGCTGGGCAGCAGGTGGAGAGTCAGTAGTGTCAGACTGGGCAGCAGGTGGAGAGTCAGCACAGTCAGGCTGGGCAGCAGGTGGAGAGTCAGTATAGTCAGACTGGGCAGCAGGCGGAGAGTCAGCAGAATCAGGCTGGGCAGCAGGTGGAGAGTCAGTGGAGTCAGACAGGGTAGCAGGTGGAGAGTCAGTGGAGTCAGACTAGGCAGCAGGTGGAGAATGAGCAGAGTCAGGCTGGGCAGCAGGTGGAGAGTCAGGCTGGGCAGAAGGCGAGAGTCGGTGAAGTCAGGCTGGGCAGAAGGCGAGAGTCGGTGAAGTCAGGCTGGGCAGCAGGTGGAGAGTCAGCAGAATCAGGCTGGGCAGCAGGTGGAGAGTCAATGGAGTCAGACTGGGCAGCAGGTGGAGAGTCAGCACAGTCAGGCTGGGCAGCAGGTGGAGAGTCAGCAGAATCAGCCTGGGCAGCAGGTGGAGAGTCAGCAGAATCAGCCTGGGCAGCAGGCGGAGAGTCAGTGAAGTCAGGCTGACCAGCAGATGGAGAGTCAGTAAAGTCAGCATGGGCAGCAGGTGGAGAGTCAGGCTGGGCAGAAGGAGAGAGTCGGTGAAGTCAGGCTGGGTAGAAGGAGAGAGTCAGTGAAGTCAGGCTGGGCAGAAGGAGAGAGTCGGTGAAGTCAGGCTGGGCAGAAGGAGAGAGTCGGTGAAGTCAGGCTGGGCAGAAGGAGAGAGTCGGTGAAGTCAGGCTGGGCAGAAGGAGGAGAGTCAGTGAAGTCAGGCTGGGCAGAAGGAGTAGAGTCAGGCTGGGCAGCAGGTGGAGAGTCAGCAGAATCAGCCTGGCAGCAGGTGGAGAGTCAGCAGAATCAGCCTGGGCAGCAGGTGGAGAGTCAGCAGAATCAGCCTGGGCAGCAGGTGGAGAGTCAGCAGAATCAGCCTGGGCAGAAGGAGAGAGTCAGTAAAGTCAGGCTGGGCAGAAGGAGCGAGTCAGTGAAGTCAGGCTGGGCAGAAGGAGAGAGTCAGTGAAGTCAGGCTGGGCAGAAGGAGAGAGTCAGTGAAGTCAGGCTGGGCAGAAGGAGAGAGTCAGTAAAGTCAGGCTGGGCAGAAGGAGAGAGTCAGTAAAGTCAGGCTGGGCAGAAGGAGAGAGTCAGTGAAGTCAGGCTGGGCAGAAGGAGAGAGTCAGTGAAGTCAGGCTGGGCAGAAGGAGAGAGTCAGTAAAGTCAGGCTGGGCAGAAGGAGAGAGTCAGTAAAGTCAGGCTGAGCAGCAGGTGGGGAGTCAGCAGGGACAGCACCAGATAGCTGGTGAATAGGGGCAGTGTCCACCAGCTGATGGGGTTGTGGTAATTTGTCTACTGCCCATTCAGATTCTGGATATGGTGTTGGTTGGGAGCTTCTTCGGTGCCAGACAATGAATGATAGAAGTGTGGTATGGGAGGGAACTCGGGGGTATAAAGCTGAGGGAGGCAGAGGGCATGGAAGAAACAAAGCTGCAAAAGTCCTCGTCTTCCTGTGATCCTCGGATACCTCTTGGCTACCAGAGAACTGAGTCCAAAAGGCTGTCTGAGAAGCAGAGACCACAAATTCTGGTAATGTTGGCTACTATGAGGTGATGCAATGGGGTTGAGGAAAACAAAGGAAGGAATTAGAGGGTACATGTTTTGCCGGGTGCTACGCTGGTTTTTGATTCCGCTACCATTGCAGCTTATGGTGGATATTAGAGAAATGGTCACTAAAGGAGATACAAGCTCCCCTCTGCATATTCTCTGATGGCTGAGGATGAAGACTGTCACAAATGCATCTGTCAGAAAAGAACAACATGGTGGAGGTGCATGGCATCACCTCGGTTGCTTTGGTGAGTACCTAATACTCTGTCACCAATCAATACATCTTTCTGATCTCGCCATCACCCCAATCACAGACACCAACTATAATCTACAAAGGCATGCCCCCCCCCCCAACCGTCTCGGATTCCGCAGGACTGTCCCAAAATTTCAATTAAATCCCGGCATCCCGCGGGTCTGAGCTCGAGTCCTGGAGCCCAGCCAGGGTCTACAGGTAAGTGAGTGGAATATCTTGTGTTTCGGGTCTGCAACAGGTTCCAACCACTGCCGCTGCCAGCTCTATAAATCTGTGAACACAACTAAAAAAAATGTTGGTTGCTAGGACCACCGGGCATCCTAGGAACCAACCACATGCTTGCTCCACCCCCCAGAATTCAGAGGAGGAGGATGGATTTTTCTCCCCCACACCTGCTGTGTTGCCAGTACCTTGCCACCCAGCTTGGAGACTCTGGGGATCCTGACATAATGGTGGGAGTCTCTGGGGACTCTTATGTAGAAAAGGGTGGATCTGGGGACCATAATATAAGGGGGTGGGCGTTCTGAGGGCCCTGATGTAAGGAGGGGGCTCTGGGGGACCCTGATGTAAATGGGATAGCTTTGGGGAACCTGATGTAAGGATGATGGCTCTGAAAACCCTTATATAAAGGGGTGGATCTGGGGACCATGATATCAGAGGGGGGGGGGGGGGGGGTGGCCCTGATGTAAGCAGTGTCTCTGGGGACCCTGATGTAAGGGGGCAGGTCTGAGGACCCTGATGTAAGAGTGGGGGTGACTATGAGGACCCTGATGTAAGATGGGGGCTCTGTGGATGTAAATGGGATGGCTTGGGGACCCTGATGTAATGGTGATGGCTCGGGGACTCTAATGTAAAGGAGGCTGGAGACTCTAAAGTGAGGGGGGGACCCTGATGTAGGGAGGAGTGGCTCTGAATACCTGGTGGGAAGCTCTGGGGTCCCTGATGTAAGGGGGTGACTCTGGGGTACCTGATGTAAAGCAGGGGAGGCTCTGGGGACACTGAGGTAAGAGGAGAATCTTGGATCCCTGAAGTAAGTAGGCGGGGGGACCCTGATGTAGAGGGGGATTCTGGGGACCCTGATTGAAGTGAATGACTTTGGGGACCCTGATGTAGAGGGGGCTCTGGGGACCCTGATGTAAGGGTAGTGACTCTGGGAACCCTGATGTAAAGTGGGTGATTATGGGGACCCTGATGTATAGTGGGTGAATCTGAGGACCCTGATGTAAGGCGGTGGCTCTGAAGACTTTGATGTAAATGGGGTAACTCTGGGGACCCTGATGTATGTAGGAGGCTCTGGAGAACCTAATGTAAATGGGTTGGCTTGGGGGGACCCTGATGTAAAGGTGATGGCTCTGGAGACCCTACTGTAAATGGGAGGCTCTGGAGACCCTAAAGTAAAGGGGGGGGGACCCTGATGTAGAGGGAGTGGCTCTGGATACCCTGATGTACAATGGGTAGCTCTGGGGTCCCTGACTGTAAGGGGGCTGACTAGGGGCCCTGATGTAAGGATGAGGGCTCTGGTGTCTCTGATGTAAGAGGAGACTCTTGGGACCTTGAAGTAAGATGAAGGGGGGGGGGACTCTGATGAATGGGGGGATTCTGGGGACCTTGATTTAATGGAGTGACGCTGGGGACCCTGGTGTGGGGGGGGGGGTCTTTGTAGAACCTGATGTAAAGGGGGTGATTCTGGGGACCCTGATGTAAGGGGATGGCTCTGAAGACTTTGATGTAAAGGAGGTAGCTCTGGGGACACTGATGTAAAGAGGAGGGCTCTGGGGTCTCGGGTGTACAGGGGGAGGCTTTGGAGAACCTGATGTAAGCGGGAACTCATAATTTAGAAAGAGGACTCTGATGTAAGGGCAACTATGATAGGATGTAAGGGGGAATCTGATGTGAACAGTTGGAATGCACAAAGGGGGTAAAGTTGGCTTATAACCAAAGGGGATTGGATAATCACTGATTGGTACTAGGGGTGGACACAGGGGTGTCACAGGTCTTGCAAAGCAACATGGGAAGGTTTTTTTATCATATAATTATAGAGAGTTTTTTTCAATTAAGCAACTTTTGCCCGTTTTGCGAATCAAAAGCTTTTTCACTTTAAAATCCACTGAACCAAAATCCCTCCGCTCATCCCGAGCAGAAATATATTTCTATCCCCCTTGGTGGGAGTGGAGATGACCCCCATCTATAAGGATATACAGTACATACACACACAGCACAAGGCCGTGTTCACACTACGAGACGTTTCTCGGGGGCTGCAGTTCCTCTGAGCTCCACAAGGTGGTGATCTCACTTCTACCCAGACAGGAAGTCTCTATGGAAGACAGGAAGTGATGTCAGGTATAAAAAAGAAGTGCTGTGCAGAGCACAAATGACTTTCCATGTGGGAGGAATAGTAGGGAAGACATCATTGAAACACGCAGCAGAGGAGGTAATAAGATATTATTTGATCATAGCTCTCATCGCTGTCTATTATTTGGAGCCAAATTTCTCTGTCCCGTGTTGCCCTTTCGATATACTTGTTTATCTACGCAAAGTATTTTTGTCGCTCTCAGTATTTCATCAGATTTTAGATGATTTTCACGTATTGAACTGAAATACTAAAATATAAGAAAAAAGTTCGACCAAACGTCAAAACCCAAATGTAAAAGGTCAATTCCTAACTCTCTGAACGAAGCTCCAATGTCAGCTGAAGTCTTCTTCCGAAACCGACACGACCGGGCAGTGCCGATCTCCTGGTCCTCCGCAGAGCACCAGAACATCAACACCCTCTGGGAAGAGTTGGTTTCTGAGGAACACGTCATCCAGCATTTGCTCTTCATCAGAGTGGATACAAGTACAGCAAGAAAAAAAGAGCACACTGGCCTCCAGAAACATGTCGACCGGGCAGTGCCGATCTCCTGGTCCTCCACAGAGCTCTGTGATTCCTTCTCGCTGGTCTTCGTGTCACTACAGGACATGGTTGAGGAACAGATTAGCGGGGTTGAGGTCATCAGGCTTGGAAACCACAGGGAGGGCACCAGAACATCAACACCCTCTGGGAAGAGTTGGTTTCTGAGGAACACGTCATCCAGCATTTGGTCCTCATCAGAGTGGATACAAGTACAGCAAAAAAAAAGAGCACACTGGCCTCCAGAAACATGTCGACCGGGCAGTGCCGATCTCCTGGTCCTCCACAGAGCTCTGTGATTCCTTCTCGCTGGTCTTCGTGTCACTACAGGACATGGTTGAGGAACAGATTAGCGGGGTTGAGGTCATCAGGCTTGGAAACCACAGGGAGGGCACCAGAACATCAACACCCTCTGGGAAGAGTTGGTTTCTGAGGAACACGTCATCCAGCGTTTGGTCTTCATCAGAGTGGATACAAGTACAGCAAGAAAAAAAGAGCACACTGGCCTCCAGAAACATGTCGACCGGGCAGTGCCGATCTCCTGGTCCTCCACAGAGCTCTGTGATTCCTTCTCGCTGGTCTTCGTGTCACTACAGGACATGGTTGAGGAACAGATTAGCGGGGTTGAGGTCATCAGGCTTGGAAACCACAGGGAGGGCACCAGAACATCAACACCCTCTGGGAAGAGTTGGTTTCTGAGGAACACGTCATCCAGCGTTTGGTCTTCATCAGAGTGGATACAAGTACAGCAAGAAAAAAAGAGCACACTGGCCTCCAGAAACATGTCGACCGGGCAGTGCCGATCTCCTGGTCCTCCACAGAGCTCTGTGATTCCTTCTCGCTGGTCTTCGTGTCACTACAGGACATGGTTGAGGAACAGATTAGCGGGGTTGAGGTCATCAGGCTTGGAAACCACAGGGAGGGCACCAGAACATCAACACCCTCTGGGAAGAGTTGGTTTCTGAGGAACACGTCATCCAGCATTTAGTCTTCATCAGAGTGGATACAAGTACAGCAAAAAAGAGCACACTGGCCTCCAGAAACATGTCTAGGAACCATGCCCACCACAGACTGCCCCCCAGGCAGGGCTTTTTCTGTCAGAAAATAGGTGTAGGTACTCCCTATTCCGAGTCACCCCCTTGACCTACGCCTTGAATACAGAACCAAGTATCATTTTGTGGTGCTAAGCAATTTGTTAATGAAAACGTGGAAAGCAGTAAAATAGATCCCCTGCAGCCGGCAACAAGACAACCCCCCCCTTGCAAAAATAGGCCTCCGCCGGTAACAATTGATCTGCCATCATCCGAAGACCCTTCCCTCAGCAGTAGATCCCTCCCAGCAATGATTGCCCTCCCCCAATAACATAAGACCCCCCCCAGAAAAAAATCCGCCACCAGCAACAATTAACCCCCTGAAACAATAGATCCCCCCCTTGCAAAAATAGACCTTCGCCGGTAACAATTAATCTGCCATCATCCGAAGACCCTTCCCTCAGCAGTAGATCCCTCCCAGCAATGATTGCCCTCCCCCCAGTAACATAAGACCCCCCCCAGAAAAAAATCCCCCACCAGCAACAATTAACCCCTGAAACAATAGACCCCCCCCCCCCCCATTGCAAAAATAGACCTCCGCCGGTAACAAATGATCTGCCATCATCCGAAGACCCTTCCCTCAGCAGTAGATCCCTCCCAGTAATAATTGCCTTCCCCCCCAGTAACATAAGACCCCCCCCCTCCCGAAAAAAATTCCCCACCAGCACCAATTGACCCCCTGAAACAATAGATCCCCCCAGCGACAATAGATTTCGGCAACAATAGATCTCCCAGCAGCCAGCATCAGGAAACCCTTCTCTCAGAGTAGATCCCTTAAAGGCAACAAAATTCCCCACCAGTGACAAAAGACCCCCAGTAACAATAGACCCCTCCCAGCAATAATTTCCCCCTCATCAACATAAGATCCTCCCCCCCAGCAGCAAAATCCCCTACCAGCATCAATAGACCCCCCCAAGCAACAATAGATCCCAGGGACAATAAATCCTCAGTAGCAAGCATCCATAGACCAGCACACTCCTTGCCAGTACATACATTCAGTGCCGGAGGTGCCGAAACTGCATTCCCACTGAAAACATGCCCTGCCCCCAGGTACCCAGGCAACCAATTAGTAAAGGCTGATCAAAGGCTTTGCCCTTTATCAGGAGTACAGAGTGATGACTCGGGGCAAGTAGCAGATACTAAACAGCTACCACTACCAAAAAGAACAACAGTGTCTCTAATAATAGCTGCACAATACTACCTATGTAAACTAGGATAATAAATGTTCTAGAAGTCACCATGAACTTGATGATGGAGCCGCTGACAGGAGAGGTGAGCGGTGCCGGGAATTCTGGGACATTATCCAGTAACAGACGAGGGATGTGTCTGGATGGTGACTGTATCATTGTGTGTGTCAGTTTCGTAAGTAGTGTCACTGTCTATTTTCCTATGTAGGAGTATTTAGAAGAACACCAGGATCTCTACAAGCACGTCATGATGGACAATCAGCCGCCCCTCACATCACCGGGTAAGAGGAGACTTTATTGTAAAGGAGAGAGCAGTACGGAGGCTCCACCTAGATCCCCCATCATCTGATAAACACATAGAAACAATGTATTCAGTCAGTGTGTGTGTTTCCTACAGATGGATCCAGTAATGGGAACCCACCAGAGAGATCTCCCCGTCCTCTGGATTCTCCACAGGAAGGTCACACCATCCCTCACCATCGTCAGGTAGATGAGGAACAATCACTGATGGTATCATCAGGGGCGGACTGACAACTCATGGGGCCCCCGGGGCAATAGGAGATTATGGGGCCCACACAGTATACACACACACAGTATACAATCACACAGTATACACAGACATGTTTCTATTGGCTGAGAAGGTACTGGAGAGGTGGGGCAGCTATAATCTCGGGATTTTTAGACCAAAAGGATGTCGGTAAGGGACATTTCAGAAACAGATGTAAAAAAAAAACACAGATTACTAGACATGTGCACAATAGAAAAATTTGTTTATTTTCGTTTCGTTTTTTTCGTTTCCGTTGATTCGTAACGATTCGTAAATTCGTAAGTCGTGGGTGTTCGTATTCGTAACGATTCGTATTTTCGTAAGAGTTATTTTTTCGTTGATTCGTTTTTCCGTTCGTTTAATTTTCGTTTATTCGAAATTCGGACGCATTCGTATTTTGGAAGATTTAGTTACATTCGTACTTTCGTAAGATTGATTTATTCGTACTTTCGTAACATTGTTTTCGTAGATTCGTAATCGGAGCATAATTCATAATTGTATGTAATGTGTGTGCTATTATTACATTGTAAGAGACACGGAAAATTACGAATCGAAAAAAAAAAGTTACGAATGTACGAATTTTTTCGTTCAATCCATTCGAAGCACGTTAAGCAGCGCCATTGTAAGAGACACGGAAAATTACGAATCGCAAAAAAAAAGTTATGAATGTACGAATTTTTTCGTTCGACGCACGTTAAGCAGCGCCATTGTAAGAGACACGGAAAATTACCAATTCAACAAAAAAAAAGTTACGAATGTACAAATTTTTTCGTTCATTTTGAATTTCGTTGTTCCTGTTTAAGTTTTTCGGATTTTCTTCTTTCGTAGTTTCGTTGTTTCTAATTTTGATTTTTTCGGATTTTCGTTGTTTTTCGGATTCGTTCGATTCGAACATTCATTATTCGTTAAAATTTTTAGCAAATCGTTCGTTCATTCGTACGATAACGAATATAACGAATTTTAACGAAAAACGAAAAAAAACTAAACAAATTGCACATGTCTAATTTTTACATACTGTCCCTGGTTTTACTGAGGCTGGCAACCCTGATGGGGCCCCCTAGTGGCCCGGGGCCCTCGGGCAGTGCCCGAGTGCCCGAATGGTCAGTCCGCCCCTGGGTATCATTAAGATCTGTACATTATTTGCATTGTTACAATTGATGTGATTTTTTTATTATATGTTTAGAGTGGAAACCTGAGAGATTCTAAAGTTGATGCTCAAGAAGAGTTTAAAAAGGTGGATGAGCAGTATGGGGCGATGAAGGAGTTTTTTGAAGGAAACGCGGATCTGTATAAGGATTTTATGATGGGGCCACATAATACTAGAAACCCACCAGAGAGATGTCCCCGTCATCTGTATTCCCGGGATTCCACACAGGAAGATCACACCATCCCCCACCATCATCAGGTAGATGAGGAACAATCACTGATTATATATATTATTATTATTATATATTCAGAGTGGAAACCTGAGTGATCCTACATTTGAGCTTAACGAAGGGATAAAAGAGGAGGATGATGAGGACGGGGTGATGGAGGAGTCACATTTTCCAATTGGACACAAAGGTCTGCAACAGGACACCATGGTGGAGTCATCCAGCTACAGAGACCCAACAGAGAGTCCAAGGCATTCCACACAGGAAGATCACAACTACGCAAGACTTTATCAGGTAGATGATGAATGATATTTTGGTAGTTATGATTTATAGACGAGCAAAATAAGAGAAAAGCTATGACAAAATTCAGGGGAGTTTAGGGTTAAGATGGAAAGTTGGGTGGAGGTCTCTTTAAGAGTCTCTTTGAGAGCACTGTAGATGTGTGTAGCTCCTTAGGCAAGGTCTTCAGAAAACCTATGGCACATGTAAGAACAAACAAGCAGACAAGGGCGCCAGCTTCCAAGTGTAGAGGGTTATCAGAATGCAGATACGGAAGAGATAAAAATGCACTCACAGGATGGAGACGGTTGAGCAGATAAGGAAGAGATAAAAATCCACTCACAGGATGGAGACGGTTAAGCAGATCAGGAAGCGATAAAAATGCACTCACAGGATGGAGACGGTTAAGCAGATCAGGAAGGGATAAAAATGCACTCACAGGATGGAGACGGTTAAGCAGATCAGGAAGCGATAAAAATGCACTCACAGGATGGAGACGGTTAAGCAGATCAGGAAGAGATAAAAATCCACTCACAGGATGGAGACGGTTAAGCAGATCAGGAAGCGATAAAAATGCACTCACAGGATGGAGACGGTTAAGCAGATCAGGAAGCGATAAAAATGCACTCACAGGATGGAGACGGTTAAGCAGATCAGGAAGCGATAAAAATGCACTCACAGGATGGAGACGGTTAAGCAGATCAGGAAGAGATAAAAATGCACTCACAGGATGGAGACGGTTAAGCAGATCAGGAAGCGATAAAAATGCACTCACAGGATGGAGACGGTTAAGCAGTTTTCCTTGTAGAAGAATCTAGACCACTGTGTGCTTGAAAATATCACCCGAGTCTATTGAACCCATATATGTGCCGAAAAGATGAAAGTGCTAAATAGTTTACATTTCAGGAAATACACACACACCGTTTTTTATCATTAATGCAATGAAGTTTTGTTAACATATGACACACCCCCTCATTAATATCAGCCAAACCCTCTTATCTCACCCTGTGGAAGCCTGCGAAAGGACCCAATAATACGTGGCGTAAAGGAGAAGGATCACTATTGGATGGCAAACCCTCCTTGACCACCGTTGCAAGGGGAGTCTCAGAACCCATTTTGTCCCCACAGAGATAAGATGAAATCTCTTGAGGACATCTTAACCACTTGACCACTGGGCAGTTAAACCCCCTTCCTAACCAGACCAATTTTCAGCTTTCGGTGCTCTCACACTTTGAATGACAATTACTCCGTCATGCAACACTGTACCCAAATGAATTTTGTGTCCTTTTTTTCACACAAACAGAGCTTTCTTTTGGTGGTATTTAATCACCGCTGGGTTTTTTATTTTTTGCGCTATAAATCAAAAAATACAGAAAATTCGGTAAAAAAAAATAAAAAATTCTTTGTTTCTATTAAAAATTATTGCAGAGTATTGGCAGAGTATTGGCAGAGTATTGGCAGAGTATTGGCAGAGTATTACAGTGGTTGCAGAGCGTTGCACAGTGGTTGCAGAGCATTGCACAGTGGTTGCAGAGCATTGCACAGTGGTTGCAGAGCATTGCAGTGGTGGCAGAGCATTGCACAGTGGTGGCAGAGCATTGCACAGTGGTGGCAGAGCATTGCACAGTGGTGGCAGAGCATTGCACAGTGGTGGCAGAGCATTGCACAGTGATGGCAGAGCATTGCACAGTGGTGGCAGAGTATTGCACAGCCAGGGGGCGCGCAGGAGCATGTTTCTGGGAGGACGTCCGTAGGACGTCCACTTAGAACAAGCCGACCGCGCTGTGGCCGTCTTTCGACTATAGCGCAGTCGGCATGTGGTTAAAGAAGAGTTTATCTTTCTTGTTAAAAAAAAAAGAGGAGTTTATCTAATGCTTTTTCCGACTCTCATAGGCTACACTGTAGTGGAAAACATAGTCCTCGCCTTCCACATCCCATCGGCAGCGTCTGCATCACATGGTGGACGATTATCTAGGGGCGAAAAAAGAGATGGATGGCTTTCCAGCTGATGATCCACTGGCTTACTGGGTCATATGAATAGACCATTGGCCAGAACTTGCCCAGTAAGCAATTGAGCTACTGGACTGCCCTGCATCCAGCGTACTTTCCGAAATGGGCATTCAGTGCTGCTGGAGGTTTTGTTACTGATAATAGAACGCGTCTGTCCACAGACTCCATGGATCGTCTGACATTTATCTAACTGAATCGGTCCTGGATTACCAGCAGCAATGAAGCCCCTGATGCCGATGTGGCTGATTAAGTGTTTTTGGGATGTGGAATCTCTGCAGGACTTCTAGGCTGCCTAGCGTTGTGGGTGTTGATTTAACCTGCAAGAATTGTTTTGGTGTAAGTTTCATGGGCACAATTAACACAGATAGAGACCAGTTTTTCCGCACCTGTTTGACAGGAGCATATCCTAAAAAATGTTGACAGCTAGGCTAATTCTTGCTTTCATCAAGAGCACCTCTATAGGGTTACGGTGTGAAAGCGCCACCGACGCCGAAACAACAGTTTTTCCGCACCTGTTACTTCTATCCAAAGTCTGTGGTAGAGACAACAGAATTTATCCATCTCTATTCATCAGCCTTCAGACTATTTCATGTATTGAATTGAAAATGCTAGAATATTAGAAAAGTTTGACCAAACGTTAATCCCAAATTTAAACTTTTTCCCTCTTAAAGTGGTGTGCCCATTTAAAAAACAAATAATTAAAAGTCAGCAGCTACAAATACTACAGCTTAATAATGGGACACTTACCTGTCCCAGGGTCCAGCAATGCGGGGAATCGAAGCCCCGCTCGTCTCCCCCTCCGTTCGGCGGCGCCGGCTTTGTAATTGTGGGCTCCTGGCTGTAGCTTTACAGCCGGGCACCCGCCGCGCTCCGTGAGTGGCCGCGCAATCATCTGGGACCTGTCACGTGTCCCAGATGATTGACAGGAGGGAGGGGGCAGAGCTGAGCCCTTCCTGCGCCCAGGGAAAGTGATGTCACCAGCCCAGGCACTGAAGGAGGCAGACTACGAGGGACCCCCTAGCAACAGCCATTTAGAGGTTTTTGGGGGCAACTCCACTTTAACCGCTTCAGCATCGGGCGATTTTACCCCCTTCCTTACCAGAGCACTTTTTGCGATTCGGCACTGCATCGCTTTAACTGACAATTGCGCGGTCGTGCAACGTTGCACCCAAACAAAATTGACGTCCTTTTTTTCACACAAATTGAGCTTTCTTTTGGTGGTATTTGATCACCTCTGCGGTTTTTATTTTTTGCGCCATAAACAAAAGAAGAGCGACAATTTTGAAAAAAACACAATATTTTTTACTTTTTGCTATAATAAATATCCAATTTTTTTGAAAAAAATTAAATTTTTTACTCAGTTTAGGCCGATATGTATTTTTCTACATATTTTTGGTAAAAAAATCGCAATAAGCGTTTATTGATTGGTTTGCGCAAAAGTTATAGCGTTTACAAAATAGGAGATAGATTTATTGCATTTTTTTTTTTATTTATTTTTTACTAGTAATGGCGGCGATCTGCGATTTTTTTCGTGACTGCACCTTTGCGGCAGACACTTCGGACACTTTTGATACATTTTTGGGACCATTCACATTTACACAGCGATCGTTGCTATAAAATTGCACTGATTACTGTGTAAATGTGACTGGCAGGGAAGGGGTTAACACTAGGGGGCGCTGCAGGGGTTAATATATGTTCCCTGCAAGTGATTCTAACTGTGGGGGGAGGGGACTCACAAGGGGAGGAGACCGATCGGTGTTCCTCTGTTCTGGGAACACACCGTCGGTCTCCTCTCCAGTGACAGGACGTGGAGCTGTGTGTTTACACACACAGCTCCACGGTCCCACGCGGTCCCGCTGTTTTCACAGGCAATCGCGGGTGCCCGGCGGACATCGTGGCCGCCGGGCACGAGCACCGGGTCCCGAGCTAAGCCGCGGGTGGCGTGCGCGCGCCCCCTAGACGGCCGCAAATAGAAGGACGTCATATGACACCCACCCAGGATGGGAGATCCATCTTGTGGGCGTCATATTACTATAGGCGGGTATTGAAGTGGTTAAGGTAAATTCTTATCAATCTGAACAGAGCTCTGAAGTCTTCTTCAGAAATTGACAAGACCGGGGAGTGCCGATCTCCTGGTTCCTTCCTCCACAGAGCTCTGTGGTTCCTCTCAATGGCTCTCCTCTGACATGATATAGGGACAGAGTAGTGGAGCTGAGATCAATGATTGATCTTTTGACATGGTACAGGGACAGGTTAGTAGGGGTGTTGAATATAACGTTCGGGTCCCATAGACTTAATTGGGGTTTGTTATTCGGTTCCGAACTTTGGCGATGTTCGAAAGTTCTGGTGCAAACCGAACAGGGGGCCTGTTAGGGTTAATTCTGCTTAGACCTGGACAATCAGTGGGAAATTCTGTCAGAGCTCTGGGAAACATTAAAATCAATACGATGAACATAAGAGTATAGTTTCAATGAATGTTCCAATTTAATGGCAGCATGGGCTGTACCTGTTATACAGGATATGGACAAAGAATATTGCACAAAGAAAAGGAGGGAGGACAGAGTTCATCACATGAGACATAAATCCTATATAACCACATGCCGACCGCGCTATAGTCGAAAGACGTCTACAGCGCGGTCGGGTTTCCCTGAGTGGACGTCCTACGGAAACTTGCTCCCGCGCGCCCCCTGGGGCGCGCACTCAGGAACATCCATGACCGCCGGGTCCCGAGGACCCGGCGCATCACGGATCACGGTAAACGGCCGCTGATAGCGGCCGTTTACCACGTGATCGCTCCGTCAAATGACGGAGCGATCACATGTACACAAACCGGCGTCACGTCATGACGCCGGTTCCTCCCTCCCCTCTCTGTACCGATCGGTACAGAGAGGAGAGAACCGGAGAGGGGGAGAGACGGGATCAGCGCTGTGGGCTGGATGTGTAGTGCCCACAGCGCTGTGCAATACTCTGCCACCGCTGTGCAATGCTCTGCCACCACTGTGCAATGCTCTGCAACCAACCACTGTGCAATGCTCTGCAACCAACCACTGTGCAATGCTCTGCCACCACTGTGCAATGCTCTGCCACCACTGTGCAATGCTCTGCCACCACTGTGCAATGCTCTGCCACCACTGCAATGCTCTGCAACCACTGTGCAATACTCTACCAATACTGTGCAACACTGTAATACTCTGCCAATACTTGTCAATACTCGCCAATACTCTGCAATAATTTTTAATAGAAACAAAGAATTTTTTTTTTTACCGAACTTTCAGTATTTTTTGATTTATAGCGCAAAAAATAAAAAACCCAGCGGTGATTAAATACCACCAAAAGAAAGCTCTGTTTGTGTGAAAAAAAGGACACAAAATTAATTTGGGTACAGTGTTGCATGACTGAGTAATTGTCATTCAAAGTGTGAGAGCACCGAAAGCTGAAAATTGGTCTGGTTAGGAAGGGGGTTTAACTGCCCAGTGGGTAAGTGGATAAACATATGACATCTCGGACATGGCTTAAATTAATCATTATAGCTGACACTTGATTTTGTCTAAATACATAATTCCAAAACCAGTTCTTTCCGGGACCCACTTAACCTGTGACCACCGAGACCAACAAGACCCTAAAAACAAAAGATGTTTGTCTGTCAGCAATTTATAGAATGTCAGACAGGGGTCATTCAGCCCATCCCTAGAGCAAGATAACCCGGAGACTCTCTTACTGGTTCACCAACTATACATTTCACACGTCCACATATTCTTCTTTATTGACTCCAAAGTTGGAGAAGCTGAGGGCAACAAGACCATGACCACCAGGCTTGTAGCCCTGACTGTTGGGTTCAGAATTCCCCAACAATGTCCCATTATTTATTCAGAGTGGAAACCTTGGAAAATATAATATTGTTGTTAAAGAATAGTATAAAGAGGAGGATGAGGAGTATGGTGTGATTTGAAGGAGCTTTCTGAACGACACAGGGATCTCCTGAGGACGTTCTAATGGAGCCACCTAAAAACTGAAACCCACCGGAGAGAGGAAGATCACACCGTCCCTCACCATCATCAGGTAGATTGAATTGAGGGTCTGGAACATGTCCTCAATACATTTTCTTCCTCTCGTGTAGCTCTACAGTTCCACCAGTTTTGGTGGGTTTTTGGTTTCATATTCTCTTGCTGGTTGAGGCTTGGTGTTCCTTCAGGTGGAGTCACCCCCCTTGGCAGTGATCTCTTCTGTCCAGGTCTGAGCATCAGGTTGATTCTCTGTGGCCTTCCATTGGTCATTGGCAGCTTCCCCTGTTTAGTAGGGCGTTTTATCCTATCTGGTTCAGATTTGGGGGTTATTCTTTCTGAGAGTTTTCAGTCTCTTTTGAACCTACCACTGACTGTTGTCCACCCCTTTAGTTGCCTTTGTTGGACTGCTTTTGGATGTTCTGATTGTATCAGAATTCCTGTGTCCCTCAAGGGACAAAAAAGAAAATATTGGTTTTATACTTCCTTAACACCTGATTCTTGGAGTCCATTGAGGGACAGAGGTCCCAAAGCTTTGTGTTTATTCGCTCTCGCTTTTCCACAAAACGAATGCACACTGAATAGAAAAGGGGGCTCCCTTACAATTTTTCTGTTTGCACGTGTCTCAACCTCCAGTAGGCAGCAGTAATAACCTGACTGTGTTTCAATACAAAAAATATGCAAAACCTTCTGTTTTCTGCTATTCTGTTGGTTTAGGGTGAAGATCTGATAAAAATTGAGGGTGAAGTAGAAGAGACGTATGTGAGGGATGATCAGCAATATACGGAGGAAGCTGGAATGACGAGGACATTCATAGAGGAGGACACTCCTACAGAGATCAGCACAGGTGAGCCGTAATATATCCTTCTCTTATCTCTGCTCTGTTACTGCACACATCTCACCAGAAGCCTAGGCCTATGGTCACTTGTGTGGTAAAGGGTCTTCAAATCTAAACTTTGAACCTCCTTGTCTATTAGAGATCACATGACCCAGTTCCTAGGCTTGTGGTTGTGTAAAGAGCATGGACCTCCCAGTCCCCATTGGTTCCTGCTCTTCTGACAAGGCTGTGTAAATGTAGAAGTGATCTGGGAGGAGGACCAAAGGCCCTTTGACTGAAGAGTAGGGATGGGCCCGGTGTTCGATTCAAACCCACGTTCGAATCGAACATCGGCCGTTCGTCCGCTCGTCAAGCCCAGAACTACGTGGGCCGTTCGCATCAAATTCGTGTGATGCGAACGGTCCACAATGCACTGCGCCAGTCGCAGTGCATTGCTGGCTGATGATTGGCCAAGCATGCACTGTGACCCCGCATGCTTGGCCAATCATAGAGCCAGCGGCGAGGAGAGCAATAATTGGCCACAGGCAGGATGCCTGTGGCCAATTATAGCTCAGGGGGTTTAGTACACGCCCCACACTATATAAGGCCGCCGCGCCGGCGGCCTCATGTAGTGTGTTCTGGCGTTAGGAACAGTGAGAGACTGTACTGTTCTGTTTTTGATTCATCTGCATTATCTGCTTGTGATTCATTTACATTATCTGCTTGTGGATTCTGGGGATTAGTGTAGGAAAAGAGAAAAAATAGGCAGGGTAGTTTATTCTTCTCAGTGCTGTTCTCAATCTCTACCAATCCAGCCATCTGCAGGAGTAGTTAGTGTGTGTGCGTGCTGTGTTAATATAGCACAGCAGTAGCACATTAAACCACCTTTTACCTGTATCTGCTCTTCTGGCGTGTTTTATCATCTAAGGCAGCCAGCTAGCCAGCCAGTCAGCCATCTACAGCAGTGTTTGTGTGTGTGTGTGCTCGGTGACTATAGCACAGCACACTAAACCACATTACGCTGTATCTGCTCTTCTGGCGTGTTGTCATCTAAGGCAGGCAGCCAGCTAGCCAGCCAGTCAGCTATCTGCAGGAGTGTGTGTGTGTGTGCTGTGTGAGTATAGCACAGCACACTAAACCACCTCACCCTGTATCTGCCCTTCTGCCCTGTTGTCATCTAAGACAGCCATCTGCAGGAGTTAGTGTGTGTACACTACCCATTACAATGTCTGGAAGACCGACAAGGAGAGGCAGACAGTCCCGAGCCAAGAAAACAGGGCAAGCAGGCTCTGTGTCTAGAGACAACAGTGCTGGTCGTGGACGTGGTGCATCGTCATCAGCACGTGGCCATGGGACACGCTTGTCCTTCTTTTCGGCAGCTGGACATGTTGAGCCCTCCTCATCCTTTTTATCCTCTCTCACCCAGGCTCAGGGTACTGGCAAAGCAGCTGCCAACGCATACTTAATGTCATCATCAGGCACCCCTTCCCTAGACCCACCATGTCCTCCTGAGGAGTCCCCCGAACTGTTTGAGCACAGTGTTGGCTCGGATGATGATACCCAGCTAGAGGAAGGCAGTAGCGTGAGCGCAGAGAGAGGGGATGCTCAAGGACAGCAATCTGGCAGTCATGTTCCACCAGCTGCAGCTTACTGCCAGGTTTGCTCCAGTGGTGAAGAGGGAGGGGTGATGAGGTCACTGACTCCACGTGGGTGCCTGAACAGAGAGAGGAGGAGGAGGAGGAGGCGGCACATCTCCAATTAGCAGGATGCCTTCCGGGGGCCAGCTTGGGGCCAGCACACCAACTGAATCATACCGCAGAGATCCGCCTGTGCAGGGCGCTGCCTCTGTACGTTATTACAAAAGTTCTTTGGTGTGGGCCTTTTTTGAGACGAGTGCATCAGATCGCACCACTGCTATTTGCAACATATGTCTCAAGCGTATCTCGTGTGGCCAAAACATCAGCTGCTTGGGCACCACAAGCATGACCAGACATATATCGACCTGCCATGCAGCTCGTTGGCAAGCGCACATTAAAGACCCACACCAAAGAACAAAGCGGACCTCTCCTTGCTCCTCATCAGCTGGGATCTCCAACCCCACTATACCTTCAGTCCTCTCTGAAAGCTGCACTGAGAGGAATGAAGGTGTAGAATTAGGTGTGTCACAGCCAAGTACTTGCGTGCACTCTGCTAGCAGTACACCGACGTCCGATTGTACCAGGCAAATTTCCCTGCCCCGGCTGCTGGACCGCCGAAAGAAGTTTACTCCCAGCCATCCACATGCCCAGCGGTTAAATGCTAGCTTGGCTAAATTGCTAGCACTTCAACTGCTGCCTTTTCAGTTGGTAGACTCGGCCCCCTTCCGTGAGTTTGTTCAATGTGCGGTTCCTCAGTGGCAGGTTCCCAAACGCCACTTTTTCTCACGGAAGGCGATTCCGGCTCTCTACCGGCATGTGGAAGGCAATGTCCATGCCTCGCTGGACAGGGTGGTCAGCGGTAAGGTGCATATTACCGCTGACTCATGGTCCAGCAGGCATGGACAGGGACGTTACCTGTCTTTCGCGGCCCATTGGGTCACTCTTTTGGCAGCTGGGAAGGATGCAGGACAAGGTGCAGTAGTGTTGGAGGTTGTTCCGGCACCACGCCTCCAAAATGCTACTACTGGTTGTGACACACCTCTCTCCTCCACCCCCTCCTCTTCTTCTTCCTCCATGGCCTCTTTGAGTGCTCTGTCCTCGGAACCAGCGGTGCTCCGTAGGCGTCCATGGGGCTACGCAAGTACCCAGGCAAAAAAGATGCCATGCCGTGCTTGCGCTGGTGTGTTTGGGGGACAGGAGCCACACTGGGGCAGAGGTTCTGTCAGCTCTGCAGGGGCAGGTCGAGAGGTGGTTAAAGCCATGCCAGCTTAAGCCAGGAATGGTGGTTTGTGACAATGGCGCCAACCTCCTCTCCGCCCTGCGACAGGGACAACTGACCCATGTGCCCTGTATGGCTCACATCCTTAACCTGGTGGTGCAGCGGTTCTTGGGCAGGTACCCAGGCTTACAGGATGTCCTGAGGCAGGCCAGGAAAGTCTGTGTGCATTTCCGCCGATCATATAATGCCAGTGCTCGGCTGGCTGAGCTGCAAAAGGAGTTGAACCTGCCCAACAATATATGTGACATGCCCACCAGGTGGAACTCCATGTTGGCCATGCTGCAGCGACTGCACACGCAGCAGAGGGCCATCAATGAGTACCTGTGCGACTACGGCACCAGGACAGGGTCAGGGGAGCTCAGATTTTTTTCCCCACGCCAGTGGAGCATGATCAGGGATGCATGCACTGTCCTGTCACCATTTGAGAAGGCCACGAGGATGGTGAGCAGTGACAGTGCATGCATCAGTGACACTGTACCTCTTGTCCACCTGTTGGAGCATACACTGCGTGAGATAATGGACAGGGCACTTGAGGCAGAACAGAGGCAGGAAGAGGAGGACTTCCTTGTCTCTCAAGGCCCCCTTTATCCAGACAGTGTTCCTTCTCTCCCACCCATCACACAGGAAGAGGATAAGGAGGAGGAGGATGATTGTGTCAGCATGGAGGTGGAGCCTGGCACTCAGCATCAGCAGCAGCAGTCTTTTAGGGATGATTTACAGTCCCAAGAAACCAGTGGACTTGTACGTGGCTGGGAGGAGGTGGCTGCGGATCATGTCGTCCTCAGTGACCCAGAAGACTCCGGACCGAATGCCTCAGCTAACCTACGCTGCATGGCCTCCCTGATCCTGCAAAGCCTGCGGAAGGATCCTCATATTCTTCGGATCAAGGAGAGGGACCATTACTGGCTGGCCACTCTCCTTGATCCACGGTACAAGGGTAAGGTTGCGGACCTTATCTTGCCGTCGCAGAGGATGAGACATCTCCGGGAGGCCTTGCAGAAAGGTCTGTGCAACGCGTTCCCAGAGACTTGGAGGTTACAAACGCCTGGTCCTGGACGACGAGTTGCTGAGTCTTCGGTCAGTAGCAGAAGGAGCGGTGGGGAAGGTGGACGTCTGACCGATGCGTTCAGACAATTTTTTAGTCCGCAGCCCCAAGGTATGATCGGTTCCAGCAACCATTGCATGCGTCTGATATACATGGTGCAGGAATACCTAGGGGCAAGGTCAGACTTGGACACCTTTCCCACCGAAAATCCTCTGGCTTACTGGGTCTTGAGGATGGATCACTGGCCAGAGCTTGCACAGTATGCAATTGAGCTACTGGCCTGTCCTGCATCCAGCGTTCTTTCGGAACGCACATTCAGTGCTTCTGGAGGCTTTGTCACCGATCACAGGGTGCGCCTGTCCACCGACTCGGTTGATTGGCTGACCTTCATAAAGATGAATCAGTCTTGGATCACCACCAGCTACCAGGCACCTGAAGCTGATATAACAGAATAATTTATTTTGAAATGTCACATCCCTTCAAGACTGCCTATGCTAATGCTGAGTGACTGTCCTGTTATGTTGAATGACTATCCTCGTCCTCCTCAATGATCCTGATGATAGCTTGGAAGAACATTTTTGTTTCTGGGTGCCACCACCAGTGGCTAAGGCCCAATTTTTCAGCCCCTGTTTAACAGGGACGTGTAATTACATTTTTTTATGCAATGCTTCGCAACAGGTCTGATTGCTGTGCTCCAAGTACAGTATCTGTGAGGGCTTACAGTGTTGTGGCAACACCGTCCACCACCAAAGGCCCAATTTTTCTGCCCCTGTTCAACAGGGGCATGCAATTACAAATCTTGATCTAATAATTCACAGCAGGGCCCATTCCTGTGCCCACCAAGAGTAACTTTGAGGGCTTACAGTGTTGTGGCAACACCGTCCACCACCAAAGGCCCAATTTTTCTGCCCCTGTTCAACAGGTGCATGCAATTACAAATCTTGATATAATAATTCACAGCAGGGCCCATTCCTGTGCCCACCAAGAGTAACTGTGAGGGCTTACAGTGTTGTGGCAACACCAACATCTAATGGGGCAAATTTCTGCAGAGTATATACGGCAGGCCCCTACTTTCAAACATCCAACTTAGAAACGACTCCTACTTGCAAACGGAAGGAGAAAACAGGAAGTGAGAGGAAATCTACCCCTAGGAAGGGAAATTCTATCCTGTTAGATTTAATTTGGGAAAAAGGTATCTCCTCTCTACTGATGCTTTATCACCAATCCTTGTTTCAATAAAAAAAAACACTTTTCCAAAAACATTTGTCATTGGGACGGAAAGTGAGGTGAAATGTTCTGAACAGGTGCACAGACAGTAAAACAAATGTTACAGGGGTGATAACCCTTCCCTATGTTCTCCAAAAAAGCTTAAAAATAGATTTTTTTGGATGGAGCTACACTTAAAAATTTACCTGTTCAAAATAACAAACAGATTCTACTTAAGAACAAACCTACAGTCCCTGTCTTGTTTGCACCGCCTGTATACTGCTGTTCAGAGTATATAGGGTTGTAGGTATAGGGTTTTATTTGGGGTGCGGGGTTCCCCTTAATATCCATACAAGACCCGAAGGGGCTGGTAATGGGCTGGGGTGGGGTGATGGGGTAGCCATGCCATTTTTCTCAAAGATTTTCAGCCATATTGCCAGGACAAGACATGATATTAAAGCCGCAAGCAGTTTTAAATGGCTTCTTTTTTTCCTTTACAAATGTCATTTTGTGCAGGGACAGTTCTAAACACGGGAAACACATGCCACTTCACAGGCATACTTTACACACCCCCTTTATGCATCATTAAAATGACTGCTCCCGAAAAAACGGCCGTTTTTAGAACTTCTTTTTGCATTGATACATGTCCCCTGGGGCAGGACCCGGGTCCCCAAACCTCTTTTATGACATTAACATACATATTGGCCGTTATAATTAGCACTTTGATTTTGAACGTTCGCGTCCATTGTAACTAATAGGGTTTGAATGTTCGCGTGAACTTTCGGTCCGTTCACAGGTTCTGATGCGAACAGTACCCGGGGGTGTTCGGCTCATCCCTACTGAAGCGGGGAAGAGTCCCAGCTTGTTGGGACATCCACAGAGACCACCTGGTCCACGTGGAATCGTGATTTTGATTAACCACTTGACCTCCCCCCTCATGACCAGGCTACTTTTTGTGCGTTACTTTAACTGACAATTGCGCGGTCGTGCGGCGGTGTACACAAATAAAATTGATGTCCTTTTTCCCACAAATAGAGCTTTATTTTGTTGGTATTCGATCACCCCCTGAGTTTTTTAATTTTTTGGCGCTATAAACAAAAAAAGAGCGATTTTATTATTTATTATTATTATTATTATTTCCTGCTCTAAAACATCCAAACCTTTTTTTTATTTAAATCTAATTTCTTCAAACGTTAGGCCAATATGTATTTTGCTATATATTTTTGGTAAAAAAAAAAATTCCCAATAAGAGTATATTGATTGGTTTACGCAAACTTTACAGCGTCTACAAACTATGGGATATATTTATGGAATTTTTTTATGGCGGCGATCAGCGACTTTTAGCAGGACTGCAATATAGGCAGGTCCCCACTCAGTGTTGTTCACCGACAATCAGCGGGTGCTGGAGGGCTTTGAGTGCCGGCCACCTGCAGATTGGCTTCTGTTGTAAAGGAAAAGCAGCAGAAGCGATGCACACGTGCCCCCTGCAGGCGGAAGTGCAGGATCACATATATATGCATGATCCTACGCAGAGCTGCTGCCCTATAGCAGTACAAGTGCTATAGGGCAGTCGGAAAGTGGTTAACTAACCCTCTCATATCTATTAATGATGTTTTTATATTTTTCCAGGACACGCCATGGAGAAACCCTCAAAGGATCGTTTCACTTCATCACCAGGTTGTAAAATGGAAGATGAGGACATCACAGGAGATTGTGGAGGAGTAAAGACAATGAGCTCCACTATGATTGGTGGACTTCACAGTGTGGATAGACCATGGAAACCCTCTGACTCTGAGCAACCTCGTACTGTGAGGGACGGGGCCGGAATTCAGGAGGAGAAGACATTTCCCTGTCCTCAATGTGGGAAAAGTTTTTGCTCTGGTTTAGGTCTTTTTTTACATCAGGGGACTCACAGGGAGGGGGGACTTCATAACTGTTCTGAGTGTGGGAAATATTTTGCATATAAATCACATTTGGTCACACATCAGAGAACTCACACTGGGGAGAAGCCGTATTCCTGCCCTGAGTGTGGAAAATGTTTTCCAGTTAAAGCACAGCTGGTCAGACATCGGAGGTCTCACACTGGTGAGGAGCCATATTCCTGTTCTGAGTGCGGGAAATGTTTTTCAGCTAAGTCCAGTCTTTCCTATCATCAAAGATCTCACACGGATGAGAAGCCGTATTCTTGCCTTGAGTGTGGAAAATGTTTTCCAGTTAAAGCACAGCTGACCAGACATCAAAGGTCTCACACCGGTGAGAAGCCATATTCCTGTCCTGAGTGTAGAAATTGTTTTATAACAAAATCAGAACTTATTGTACATCAAAGATCTCACACAGGTGAGAAGCCGTATTCTTGCCCTGATTGTGTAAAATGTTTTGCACAGAAATCAGCGCTTGTTGTTCATCAAAGATCTCACACGGGTGAGAAGCCGCATTCTTGCCCTGAGTGTGGAAAATGTTTTATACGGAAATCAAAACTTGTTGTACATCAAAGATCTCACACGGGTGAGAAGCCACATTCCTGCCCTGAGTGTGGAAAATGTTTTATACAGAAATCAGCGCTTGTTGATCATCAAAGATCTCACACGGGTGAGAAGCCGCATTCTTGCCCTGAGTGTGGAAAATGTTTTATACGGAAATCAGAACTTGTTGTACATCAAAGGTCTCACACGGGTGAGAAGCCGCATTCTTGCCCTGAGTGTGGAAAATGTTTTATACGGAAATCAAAACTTGTTGTACATCAAAGGTCTCACACAGGTGAGAAGCCGTATTCTTGCCCTGAGTGTGGAAAATGTTTTCCAGTTAAAGCACAGCTGACTAGACATCAAAGATCTCACACGGGTGAGAAGCCACATTCTTGCCCAGAGTGTGGAAAAGGTTTTACACAGAAATCAGCACTTGTTCTACATCAAATATCTCACACGGGTGAGAAGCCGCATTCTTGCCCTGAGTGTGGAAAATGTTTTATACAGAAATCAGCACTTGCTGTACATCAAAGATCTCACACGGGTGAGAAGCCACATTCCTGCCCTGAGTGTGGAAAATGTTTTATACAGAAATCAGCGCTTGTTGTACATCAAAGGTCTCACACGGGTGAGAAGCCGCATTCTTGCCCAGAGTGTGGAAAATGTTTTATACGGAATTCAAAACTTGTTGTACATCAAAGGTCTCACACAGGTGAGAAGCCGTATTCTTGCCCTGAGTGTGGAAAATGTTTTACATGGAAATATGCACTTGATTTACATCAAAGATCTCACACGTGTGAGAAGCCGTATTCTTGCCTTGAGTGTGGAAAATGTTTTCCAGTTAAAGCACAGCTGACCAGACATCAAAGGTCTCACACCGGTGAGAAGCCATATTCCTGTCCTGAGTGTAGAAATTGTTTTATAACAAAATCAGCGCTTGTTGTACATCAAAGGTCTCACACAGGTGAGAAGCCGTATTCTTGCCCTGAGTGTGGAAAATGTTTTGCACAGAAATCAGCGCTTGTTGTTCATCAAAGATCTCACACGGGTGAGAAGCCGTATTCTTGCCCAGAGTGTGGAAAATGTTTTATACATAAATCAGCACTTGCTGTACATCAAAGATCTCACACGGGTGAGAAGCCACATTCTTGCCCTGAGTGTGGAAAATGTTTTATACAGAAATCAGCGCTTGTTGTACATCAAAGATCTCACACGGGTGAGAAGCCATATTGATGTCCTGAGTGTGGGAAAAGTTTTTCAAGTAAGTGCAGAGTTTCATGTCATCAGAGACTGCACACAGGCGAGACGCTGTCAGAATGTTTATACTGAAATATTAAACAGTTCTATATTTATGAATATAAGCAAGGATTTAAAATGAAGGAGATTATTATTTATTTCCACAAATCAACAAATAACTCAAATGAGTTTATTCGCGCTAACCGGAGACAAAAGGAATACAAAAGGTTGTTCAAAAATATATATATTTATTACTAAAAATCGGTGCAAAATAATATCAAAATGTAATTGGTAACAAACAAAGAATTTTTATCAACATTTCAATAATGTGGATATGACAGGTGTTGAGGAAATAACCACGGGATGTTATTTCAAAAATACCAATGTAGCAATACTAGTAACTGCTTTGTAAAGTAATTACCTAGAGTATCACTCTCTCAGCAGAATGTAAAAATAACAAGGTGTTGAGATCGACACGTGACCTTTTTCAGACAACAAACATTTGCAAGCTCAAATTACTTTAAACAGCACATGGACAAACTTGTTATACCATGTACGGAGTTGGTGCTTTAACCAGACTTATATTTAAGGTAAAGATACATTTTGAATGACATTTATATTTAAGCAGATATCATAACTAAGCCATTTACTAGAAACTGAAATTAGCCTCATGAAATTATACAAATATTCGTTTTTTTTATTTTTTTCATTGAAAAAGAAACAGATCATACTGCAGTTAGAAATATCTCAATTTCAATTTTATGCTGCAAAGACTAAAATGGCCCAGTTAGGTATATGTTCAGCTTGATTTCGTACAGCTAAATAGAAGTTTATACTTTACCAGAAATATAAAAATCTTTTGTCTAATGCCCCATACACACGGTCGGATTTTCAGACGGAAAATGTCCTATCGGACAATGTTGTCGGAAATTCCGACTGTGTGTAGGCTCTATCGGACTTTTTCCATCGGATTTTCCGACGGACAAAGTTTTATCTCCTGCTCTCAAATTTTCCGACAACAAAGTCCTATCGGACTTTTTCCGATCGTGTGTAGCGAATTCCGACGGACAAAGTGCCACGCATGCTCAGATCACATTACAAGACCAAAGCTATTGGCTACTAGCCTCTACATAGTCCCGTCGTACGCAACGAACGTCACCACGTTCAGGATGATCGGATTTTTCGACAACTTTGTCCGACCGTGTGTATGCTACACCAGTGTCGGAAAAAATCCGTCGGAAAAAATCTGACGGATTTTGTGGTCGGAATTTCCGACCGTGTGTACGGGGCATAAGAGATGTCAGCTGTATGGTTCGAAAGACACCTTTCCCTTCCTTTATTTTTCCGTTCGCCTTCTGAATAAATGAATGAATAATTTGTATAGCGCTGCTACTGCGAACTGAATCGCCTCGAGGCGCTTGATCTGACCTGCGTTGATTCCTTCTTAGAAGAGGTGGGTCTTGAGTTTTTTCCTGAAGGCCCGATGGTTTCCTTCCAAGCGGATGTTCGTAGGTAGAGCGTTCCATAGCCGTGGTCCTTGGACTGCAAATCTTCGTTCTCCCCTTGATTTGTACCGGGACTTGGGGATGAGGAGGAGGTTTTGGTTGGTTGATTGGAGGTTGCGATTGGGAGTGTAGTGTTTTATTTTTTCGCAGAAGTATTGAGGAGCATCTCCTTGTGTGCATTTGTGGGTCAGGCAGAGGGTCTTGAATGTGATCCGATCCTTTACGGTTAGCCAATGTAGGATTCTCGGGGAGGGGGAGATGGATTCCCAGGGTTTTTTTCCCCGTGACTAGTCTTGCTGCCGCGTTTTGAACAACTTGTCCAATCTGGAATTTAGATAGTCCTATGTAGAGGGAATTTGCGTAGTCGAGTCGAGAGTTGATGATTGTTCCTACCACTATTGCTTTTTAGACATGTGCACAATAGAAAAATTTGTTTAGTTTCGTTTCTGTTCGTTTCCGTTGATTCGTAACGATTCGTAAATCCGTAAGTCGTCGGTGTTCGTATTCGTAACGATTCGTATTTTCGTAAGAGTTATTTTTTCGTTGATTCGTTTTTCCGTTAGTTTAATTTTCGTTTATTCGAAATTCGGACGCATTCGTATTTTCGTAGATTTAGTTACATTCGTACTTTCGTAAGATTGATTTATTCGTACTTTCGTAACATTGTTTTCGTAGATTCGTAATCGGAGCATAATTCATAATGTTATGTAATGTGTATGCTATTATTACATTGTAAGAGACACGGAAAATTACGAATTGCAAAAAAAAAAAAAGTTACGAATGTACGAATTTTTTCGTTCAATCCATTCGAAGCACGTTAAGCAGCGCCATTGTAAGAGACACGGAAAATTACGAATCGCAAAAAAAAAGTTACGAATGTACGAATTTTTTCGTTCAATCCATTCGAAGCACGTTAAGCAGTGCCATTGTAAGAGACACGGAAAATTACGAATCGCAAAAAAAAAGTTACAAATGTACGAATTTTTTCGTTCAATCCATTCGAAGCACGTTAAGCAGCGCCATTGTAAGAGACACGGAAAATTACGAATCGCAAAAAAAAAAGTTACGAATGTACGAATTTTTTCGTTCAATCCATTCGAAGCACGTTAAGCAGCGCCATTGTAAGGGACACGGAAAATTACCAATTCAACAAAAAAAAAAGTTACGAATGTAGGAATTTTTTCGTTCATTTTGATTTTCGTTGTTCCTGTTTTTGTTTTTCGGATTTTCTTCTTTCGTAGTTTCGTTGTTTCTAATCTGGTTATTTCGGATTTTCATTGTTTTTTCATATTCGTTCGATTCGATTATTCGTTAAAAATTTTAGCGAATCATTCGTTCATTCGTACGATAACGAATGAATGAATAGAACGAATTTTAACGGAAAACGAAAAAAAAAAAAAAACGAAACGAATTGCACATGTCTATTGCTTTTTCCTTTTCTGGAATGAAGGGGATGAGTCTACATAGCAGGCATAGAAGGCGGTAGGATCCGCTGACTACTGATCCTATTTGGGAACCCATTGACATTTCTGAATCGAAGATGACTCAGACATTTGGCTTTTATGCTTAGGGGGATGGTCTGTCCAAGGATGGTGGGTGGAGTGCATGGTGTCGTAGATTTAATATTTCGGTTTGCATTTAGGAGAAAGAGTTCTGTTTTGGATCCATTAAGTTTGAGGGAGCTCGTGGACATCCAGTCATCTATTGATGTGAGGCATTTTTCTAATTCCTGATATTGGTCTTTTTGACTGGGGATCCGAAGGTAGAGTTGAGTATCATCCACGTATGAGTGGAAGCATAGGTCTGATTTGCTGATGATGATTTTGAGGCGTGGACGGATGTAAATGTTGAAGCGCACGGGTGACAAAGGTGATCCTTGAGGGACTCCCCTAAAGAAAATTAGGCATGTTATGACATGTTATTTACTATGTAACCATGGCAAACTCTTATTTCTTTTTCTCTCTTCTGGGTTTTATTTTTTATTTTTTAACATACCTGGATTTTTATTCATCTTTTTAAATGTTTTTTGAATTTTATGCTGTGCTTTCTTATGCATATGTCTATACGTGTATGAATGTATGCACGTGTGTGTACATGCGTGTGTGTGCATATTATCACTACAAGGTGTGTGAAAATTAGTGGCCTACACATGGACCACCCTATATGTATTGCAGCTGATTCTCTTTTTTGGATAACTGCCTGCGGTCAA